>JAYGXS010000007.1:10239272-10324849 GCA_036362985.1 Ligula intestinalis | reverse complement strand
ATACTGGTGTCCTTTGACGTTGTCTCACTATTCACATCCATCCCTAACGAACTGGCGATGAGAGTAGTCAGCGAGCTATTTGATAGAAGGTACGACGAAGAGGAAATGCCCTTCAAAAAGAAACACGTCATATATATATATGTGTATATATTGATATGCCTAAAGATTCTGGGTCCAGATATGTTATCGAGTGCATCGTCTCTCAAAGTAGAGGAAGAAGAAAAAAGGCGGGTTCGTGGACCAAATTGTATTTGGACTGACGTTTCAAAATCTCTCGCGCTACCATCGTCAGAGTATCGTGCTTTCTTTTCTGCGGGCTTTGAGTGAAATTGCCTCACCACCGGTCTTGTGAAGTGAGCGTGTTCCTTCCACGTGCGCTCTCCGCTGGTTGGCTCGGACGTGTTTGCTGCCGACCAGTGGCGAGTTCAACCAGCGGCGAACGCACGTGGGGTGGGGAACACGGTTACTTCACAAGCTTGGTGGCGTGGCGATTTCACTCAAGGCCCGCGGAAGAGTAAGCACGATACTCTGACGATGGTAGCGCGAGAGATTTTGAAACGTCAGTCCAAATACAATTTGGATCGCAAACCCGCCCCTTCTTCTTCCTCTTCTTTGGGAGACGATACACTCGATAACATATCTGGACCCCGAATCTTTAGGCATATCATATTTATTTATTTAAGAAGCTCACATTTATTCGCCTATAAGATCCCTATTCCGGATGAACTTGTGCGGGGGCAGACAATATCATTCACAAAGCTGTGTTCGACCGTGTATTTTTCTGACACGCGTCCCTATCTCACTGGATGGACTTAACAATGAAGAACCTTGAGGCTGCGTTCTTCAGATCGAGTTCCGTGTGTACAACGAAGAAGTGGGACACCAGGTGGGCGGAATAGTATATTCTGTAGAGAACTTGCTCTGAAAAGGTTAGAGGATGCCGACCTTCATGCGTTCGCACCCGAGAGCGTGGCATCCGAAGCGGGTGCCAGTCGTCACATTGAGGTCCTGCGTGAGTCAGCCCTCAGTGTGATTGGCCAGAACGGAGCATAAAGCACTGGCTAGCAGCCGTGAGAGGCAAGTGAATCTTGGGGTCACTACATCCAGCTGTTCAGCATGCTATTGCTCGTTCCCTGAAAGCTACCGACTGAGCATGAGTTGCTCCACAGTGGTCTTTATGAGGGTTCTTCATATAGTTGGCGGCTCAAATACACAGGAAATACCGTTAGCTAACGCAATGCTGTTTCTACTTGCAAAAACGTATGGAGGATTCCGTCGCCCAGAGCCACTGTAGGATCCTGCCACGGACGCTGCCTTCACCCTGCCAGAGCTTACACCCGTGATTATTCATCTACCTCGCGTATTATCGACCCGCTGGCGCCTACACTCATAGGCAATCGATAATTCCGCCGTCTGATTGGCGACAGATGTTTGATTACGCTTCCACGGCCCGGCAGGCAAGGCGCAACTCACTCGGTCTTTCGCCCAGGTGCGTGGCGGACGCGCCGCCGCTGCTCTCACTCATGGATCTCACGTTCGGAGGTACGCTAGACCGAGTCAACCTTCCTACTCCCTGGCTTTCCAAGACGTCTCTCATCTCCTAAGGAACCGGGCCTGTAAGGTCGCAGTAGTTAGGCTTAAACCGTCGTAGTCTTAACTCTTTTGCGATACCGCTGCGCTGACTCATGCTACCTTTCGTGTGTTGAGCTTCACTCGCTGCGCGCTTTTGCCCTTTTGCGCGCTTGATGTCAACTCACCGCGTTTACGCTTGTATCTAATCGATAACCCTGCCTCATTTGATTATCGTCAGCCGTACGGCCTAAATTTGTCACATCCACATTTTTGCACCTGCACGGCTGGCTTTCGTACGCGGCGTCACTGTACGGCTTTTAGAGCAGTAAAGTTGTTCGACTTCAATCAGTTTTCCCAGACTTATTATTTGGGGATCCTTCTGGTGTTTAGATAGCAACTAGCTCTCAATACGTACGCTGTCGAAGAGTACACCCCCCCCCCCCTCACCTGGCGGCACGGCATAGGGTGTGAAGCTGGTGTCAGGTCTGTTTACCAGTCGGGCACGTGTGACACGTGTCAGAGCGCTTCACTTGTGCTTAACTGGTCACGATTCGCCAAGTTAATCACGGTTCTGTCACAACAATACTAGAAAATGTACTTTTGACCTCACCCAAACCCCTGTCTTGATGCCGTTACTGGATTATTAGACTTCTAGCGAATTTGGGGGTTTTCTCATGCAACCATTTGCCTGACTACCGACTGTCACAGAAGGCGGACACAAGGATTTCTCATTCTGGGTGGAGGCGGGGGGACCTCAGTGAAATAGCGAAGATTATGGGAAGAAAATGACCGACAAGGAGGCTGAGAAGAGACTATGACCAGTTAATTAGGACAAGTGACCCTTTACTGTAAAATCCACGGTCCTCCCCAACAATTACGGAGTTCTTCAACGGTCTATCTTATCTCTTCACCTCTTCTCCCTCCACAGTGACGACCTATGACCGCCAAACGAATGTTTGTATCTACAATATGCTAAGGATATTGTTGTTGGTCATCCTCTCAAACTTCAAACCCAGCTCTAGATTCCGAAAGATGCCTTGGATCACGTCTCACCATGGTCGTTAGCCAATTGTCTTCTACTGGATAGTCAGAAGCCATTGTTTTCTGCTTGCGACCCTCTCCCAGTCCTGCATATGCAGATATTGTTCCCAACAAAATAGCCTCTTTCCGTTACCTTGGTGTCACTCTGACATCTAATGTTTCATTTACTCTTTATATTGAAACCGTCTACGTTAAAATATGTAAACCTCGATATTATATCAGTTAATGCACAAACCTCAAGCCAAATTCTGGGGATTTATAGATGTCTGAATTTCCACTCCCCCCTCATTCTCTATTGCTCTTTTTTGTTTAAAAAGACCTGTTGATTTTAAATGTAGCCTCCGAATGCTCTGTTTAGCTGCCGGTGTTTCTTATGCTTTTTACCTGCTAGTATAATACAGCGACATTTTACAACGGTCAAGCAATTTGCTGATGATGAGACTGCCCATCCACTCCATTCTGCGAAGTCTTGCCGTACTATGCGTCGGCATATTTCCTGTCGTACATCGGTATGTCAGCATTGTATACTCCCCTCTCTTAGCCTACTATGTCACGTACAAGGAAACGGAAATCCAGAAGTTGAGGTTACGCATATTCGCATAATAGATATGGCGTTTATGGAAACGTATAAAGTGGCATACATGCGTTCACCTATCTGTCAGAGGACCCACTCGGCCCCCCATATTACCTTTAGAGCACTCTCTCGCATATATATTTTTTGAGTAATTTGTTTCTTAGAACTATCCTTAAGTACGTAAAATGTGGATGCTTCCTTCAAGTTTCAGCGTATTTCTCTCTCCCATCTGTCTCCCTTTACCTACTTTTATTGCATTCACCTCACTCTGTTTGACAGTGGAAATGGTGATAGTTGATGCCCACCACAATACGACTAGCTCCTCTCGAATGACTACACATCATTTCAGCCTCTCTCTATTTCCTCAGAATTTAAGGCTCAACTCGGAGTAAATGCCCTCGAAGGTATGGTGAACCAATCAACTCTAATAATTGTTTGCCTAGCTTCATCATTGATGCATGTAGTGCAACCTCTCATGCAACTTTTTAAAACAAATCGGCTGTCATTCTGTCAAAGTGATAACCCCTGCCCGATCACTTTAGGCATCCCCCGGTAACTAGAATATGTTCCGAATCGGGGTAGCATGTCAGTTATAATATGCTGTCAGGTGGACTCGTGAACAAGCGACAGTCTCGTGCAAATTAAAAAAAACCAACTCGATAATCAGTCTGTCAAAGTGACAACCTCTGTCCAAAAACTTTAGGCATCCCCGACAACTAGGATAAGGTTTGAATCGGGGTGGAAGGGACGAGGGAGTTGGCGTAAGCGAATGCTACCACGAGCAGCAGTTTGGCAAGGTGTCCGCTTAGCCAGAAAGACGGAGAGAGCACAACCTCTGAATAGAGGCGCATTTCTTTCTCCCTCTATCGACTTTCATTGAATTTTCCTCACTCTGTTTGACGAGTAAATAGTAATAGTCAATAGTCACCACAGCACGGCTAGCTTCTTCACATAATTTTTCCCAGAGGGGGATAGCATTTTAGTTATAACGTGCTGTCAGGTGGACTCGTGAACAAGCGATAGTCTAGTCTAACGCATAAACGTGGCTGTATTCGAGCACTATTTCAGAGGGTGAAGACACACTGCAGTGAACCGGAAGGACGAGCGCAAGAATTAAGACATTTTCGGGACCACTTGCCAGGAATGGATACCCAAACAGCTTCATCCACCGATGCCTCCGAACGCGCCCACTGGGAAAAAACGAAAGGGGACCACCAACGCTCTGGCACCCTCTACAGTACAGTAAAAATGTGTCAGAAGCAACCGAGCGTATCGCTGCAGAGCTCGCCGTGGGTATTTCTCATCGTCCGACAGCTACCATGCGTGCACGAGTCATGCAAATCAAAGACCCGTTGGATGTAGGTGAGCAGTCTGGCGTCATTTATCAGGTGCCATGTCGCGACTGTTCTTGCCATTATACCGGGCAGATCGGGCGACAACTTAGCTCACGAATAACGGGGCACAAACGGGCAGTGCAGAAAGGCGACCCACAGTCCCAGATCGCTACCCACACTCTGGAAGAAGGCCACGAATTTGACTTCTCGAACACATGGATAATGGCACGGGCCAGTAATAGGACGAGACGCGAACTGCTGGAGGCCTGGGTGTCAGATCCTAACTCCAGAAACAGACATGTGGATAAACCACCCTGTTATTTTGCCATCCGTGCCCGTGGCCAGAAACCAGGGCCCAGCTCCTCTACAGGCATGCAGGCCACCACCTCAAGGTCACATGCCACTACTCCAGAGACGGGCTTCGGAGACACGATAAGATAGCGTAAGAATGGACTTGGCGTGGACAAAGACCAATCAATAATTGCCACCACCACCACCTCCTCTCCTACCACCTCCTCTCCTACCAACCCCATTCATGCATAACTGACATTTGCTGTTCTCATTTACTCTGACGATAGCTTCTCGTGTGGAGCCGAAAGCTCAGGAAAAACGATCGTTCCAGAGATCGCGTCTTCGTCTTCTTTACAACAAGAACCTGGGGCACGCATATTCGCTTCTTTTCATTAAAAAAAATAACTCGGCTGTCAGCCTGTCAACATGAGTACCTCTGTCGGGGCACCTTATGCATCCCCACAGCAACCAGAATCTGGTCCGAATCGGCGGAGCTGCCGCAAGTGGAAGCTAACGCGAGCAGGAGTTTGGCAAGGTGTTCGCCGAGCCAGCCAAAGCATAACCCCTGGATGGAGGCGGTTGTTTATCTTCAGTGTCTCGGCCTGCTGTGGCGTGGATATGAGGGACGTGTGACCGTGTGTTTGCTAGTATACAGGCAACACGCGCACGCACCCATCGAGTGACCCGCCCGTGCCGGGGGGAGAAATGACTTCGCATACAGCTGTGTGCTGTGCTGTGCCGGGCTTGTTTATAAGACAGACACGGTGGCATCAGCAGCTGGGTCCACGCGGATGGACTGACGGAAAAAGTGTGTGGTGGGGGAGCTGATGGAGCTTAAATAAACACCCTCTCTGCCCCCCCCCGCCCGGCTGAACCGTCAGCTGGAGTAGCCGCGTGTCACGCGCCCCAGACGTGATCATCGCCACGGAAGTGCACTGCGCCTGGGTCAGCTCCGTCGGTGCTCGCTCGCACGCACGCACATTCGCCCACCCCTACGCGTGTGTGTGTGTGTGTGCGCGCGATTTTGCCGTACACTGAGAGACCTGCAACGGCTGACTGACGTGGCCCCTTGATGATGCCCGCTGGCACGGGATCCCCGTGGCTGAGCTCGCGGTTTCATCAGCTGAGCGCCCGCGAGAGAGAGAGAGAGAGAGAGAGAGAGAGAAAGCGGTCATTGCAGCAGCGGCTCAGGCGGAAGAAGGCGGCTTTTCTGATTGGTTGCATTCCCATCCAATCAGGATTCGCTCCTTTCAATCAGCACCAGCCAGTTATGCCCACTCCCAGCTCAATGGCAGGGTGTTACGTTCACTCACCAAAGGGTTGCGGGTTCGAATCTTGGGGGTCGCCTGCCCTGACGGCGAATAAGTCAGAAGTGGCCATTGCGGTCTCACAGGTCTTTGTCGGTTCCACTCTATGAAGATTTACTGAGCCTAGCCAGTAAACAGTGGCAGTAAGTCCCGCCGTAAGGTGCACGCCTTGGTGCCGGGGCAGGGGCGGGGGACTTAAACTGTAGCGGTCTAACCAATGTCTGTGTACCCGGATCATTAAAATCATCAGTTCGAATACCAGGTTGTAGGTAAAAGACAGAAGTCACCAGATGAGGGCTTTAATGTGTGCGCAGAACACTGATTTGCCGCCTCAGGCAGCAGTTGCCACCGGCAAAACCAGAGCTGATGTTGACTGCATCCGGTCGTGCCCGGGAGTGGTTGTGTGGATGTCAATCGAGTGGCTACACAACAGTGCGTCTGCCAGTACTCACCGCGATCATGGATGACCTTGAGGTTACTGGCCTTGAAAAAGGACGCCGGCAATGTTGGGCGTCGGCTGCAAGTTTACCTAAAGGAAATCAACGAGGGCACAGCGTCCAGCTCTTGCCACGCGCGCGGCTCAATCCGCGAACAGACAGGATAAATTAGACGGTGGGAGGACGACCACGGAGGCAGGCTGTCGCAGGCCTAGCGGCTGACTTCCCTTCTGTTGTTGATTGCATTCGCTAGCTCTTCCACTTACTTATTAGCACCCCCAATGACCAACTACTGATACTGTTTCTTTGGCTATCCTTTGGCTCAGTATCCTGTCGTAGAGCACACGCCAATCCGCAATGATAACAACAACTGATATGGTACGGTACTATTGGATAAACAGTGAGTAATAGACAATAAACTAAATAAAACAGTTGGTACGGCCAGATATAACATCTAACTCTAGACGAAGAAACAACGCGTGTCAGATAACATCACACGTGCAGGTCGAAGCCAGGGCTAGCACTGACTGCTTTAAACGAGACTTGAGGGAGCGTTTATGCGGATGAGAGGGGTAGCAGCTGCTTTTACTTGACTGTGGAGCGAGTTCATGTGGGTTACGATTGGTGATTTGCACGAGGTGTCGCATAAAGGGGGCCCTGTTGCGTTGGCCGAGGGGTGACATGTTCAGGTGGTTCTGAGACAACCGCGACCATCTGGACGCGTCTGGGGTCTTCAGGCCAGCGAGCCTGAAAGCGCTCCCTACGAGGTCGCATTCCGTTCAGTGGGCCGATCTTCAACAAGGGAGGCGGACGGCAAACACTTTTGGCAAAAGAAGCGCGACACCGTTTGAAGGTCAGTCGATGTGAAGAACAGAAACAAACCAGCAGGAAACAATAGCCCCTAGGTCAGATAGACTTGCATAGGAGATGGTCATGGAGAATTCCAAATTTGTTCGACCGAAGATAACGCTGTACGTCAAATTATTTTGACGTCCGGCATGATTGAGTGATTCATGATTTTATTGGAGTACTTGGCTACCTTAACATAGCTTGAGGTTGCCTTATTTGCTCTGGAGGTATGACGAACCAAGACATCGTATGTACAGTATTCATATTGGCAGCAAATACGCAAGGTAATTGCGCCGCTGGGTGAATTTCATAGAGAAGGATTTCCGACGAAAAAACATCTTGTAACTCACGAGCACGTGAATAAAAAGTTCGGGGCGTTTGTTTCTGCTATCGGCAATGTTTGGACGCAATTTTCCCCATGAAAACCGGTTCTGTAGGTCTGAAAATGCGTTGCATATTACTGGACTGGATTGGACATTATCCTGCTATTCCGTCATGACCCAAGTTAAAGATTCCTGCCACAAATCTTACGTACCTTCCTTTTATAATACTCTGATCTTTGATTTTGAGTTATCAGACGCATTTATATGATGATTTCTCCAAAGCTACCTTCTTGCACCGAGAAGGGGAGAGGGGAATCCAATAAGTCTTGGAAGTACCATTCAAAATTTTCCGTAAAATTGGTTCCATTCCCTGTGACCACGATTAACAGAGGATGCAAGCGTAAATAGGTTTGCCTCAAACTGGATGCATGGATACTTCAAGTCTGTTTTTCTGTATTTAAGACACAACCGACAATACGAAATGCCGATATGGCCTCTTAAAATCTATAAAACATCTTGTTTGCTACAAATAGCCTGCGAGCTTGCATCTTGCTTCAGCGGACTTACGTGGAAAAAAATCGATATTCAAGTGGTGCAATTTGACTTGATAAAACTCTCGACTTTATCTTACTCTCGAATGCGGAAACTTAGTCTAGGGTAGCTGCTAGCATGATAAACCCCCGCAATATAAGCAACCATAGATTTCCGCCAAAATTTGTGAATGTTTTGAGCGAGGAATTCATTTGAAAACACATTAAGCACATAAAAAGAGCGTATTCATAACCGAGTGCGTCAAATAAGTACAATGTGCAGCAGTTTAACCACCAACAACCGATCGCGTGTCAATTTCTACCACAGTCTCATGAGATAGGTCTTACGTATACTGCACGGCAGGAGATATGTGTGTGTGTCGTAGCCCACTGTTGGATCAAGAATCCCCGCTGGAATCCAAACTGGGAGTAGTTGGGAGACGGAGAAAAGCCGAGACCTCGACCAGCTTGAGCCAAAGGTCAGCGGGAGTGAGGTGGGTGCCCGGCCGGGAACTGCAGGCGAAGAGAGGACGGCAGTCATGCGGCGAGACGCCGCAGTAAGGACAGCAGTCGGGTTTGGACGGGTCTAGCCGTTGTTGGTACTGGCGAAGGAGCATGCAGTAACCACTGCGTAGCTGTGCCAAGGTACAGCGAGCGACCCTCGGTAGATGTCGTTCCGAGGCCGCAATCGGAGGCGGATAGCCACCCAAAAGGAACGGGGGAGGGTAACCTCGTTTCTGCTCGACAACGGCTCTCTGGTGGAGACGCTGGAAGCCTGTCTTGGTGGCAGAGCTATCAACGGGTAGATCCAAGAGGGCCGAGGCAGCAGCTTCCTTGTGGAGAGCTCGAATAGATGGCCGGACGTTGCGGCTGCGCTCAGGAGCGTTGCAACGGTGATGATTGGGATGGCCGGGTTGCGAACAAATCTGACAGAACTGCTGGCTTGGGACCGGAAGGACAGAGGCCTGTGCATGATGATGATCTATAGGCGACATTTGATAGCAACCCGTGATCGTGCGGAGGGCAGCGTTCTGTGCTGACTGGAGGCAGTGCAGTCTAGAAGAGCTCATCGTAGGAGGCAGGAGATATGTCGGAAGCCTTGGCGCATTCAGTGAAAAAAACTTAGCAGCAATTGGACCAAAATGAGTTGGTGGGTTATCCCCCAGGGTGCTGTTTACCCGCGTGTTTCCAGAATGGTGCATTCTCACTGACTGCTAAAGTGTTTCGTCCAACCACAGAACCCACATCAGCAGGTGGATTAGGTTTAGAACAGAAAGAGAAGTGACAACTTAGTGCGAACTCTGGTTCTGAGATAAGTAGTGTCACAAGTTGCAAAGAACCAAAGGTGAGTTTGGAATAGAGGCGGATTGTAAAGGGAAGGGTTACAGGAAGGGTACGTTAAATAGTTGCGTCTTGAGCAATTTTTGTGAAGTCATCGCAAGTAAACAGCGTAAAATATTTCGAGGTAGAAGAAAGGGATTCCTGAAGAGAGGGGAGCAGATGAAAGCGAATTATAGTGTGAAAAAAAGCTGGGAGAAAATTAAAAATGAAAGAACCCAAGCGTAGGGGACATATTAGAGAACTGGTGAATATGATGAAGAATGAGAAAGGAAATGAAAAAAACTAAAGAAAAGCTGAAGTAAAAGGACTAAGAGGAGAACGTATAAGAGGAGGAGGAGGAGGAGGTGTATAAAGGTTTTTTCATTCTGCCCAGTACGTTTTCTGGATATCTTTATAGGTCAGAATATAAACCAATATCTAACAACTTGATAACTCCAGAATAATTACTGAGCTAGTACTTCAACGAGCCACATTGAGCGACGTTACTATAAAGCTACAAAAATAGTCTACACGAGCCCGTTTCGGAAATCCCTCAATACAATTAGAAATGATATCATGTTATCCCTGCAGAGGCTTCCAAAGACTTGCCTAAAATACCCCATAATTGGCCAACCCTACCCGGAAGCGCATTTCCGTTTTAGCGCCACTATAAGTTCTTCAAAGCGAGTTAATGCTTGTTTTTAATCTTATTAGACATCAGCGAGGCAATTGTGTTTGCTTCACTTTCAAAGAAATGGCCTTAAATCATGGAAACCATGGGCAAGCGTTCTGGCCGCTGGTCTAGCTCAGACAGCCATCGATGAATCAGCGCGCG
Organism: Ligula intestinalis; assembly: GCA_036362985.1. Lineage (NCBI taxonomy): Eukaryota > Metazoa > Platyhelminthes > Cestoda > Diphyllobothriidea > Diphyllobothriidae > Ligula > Ligula intestinalis. The sequence continues at coordinate 10,314,436 of JAYGXS010000007.1, read as the reverse complement.
TTCGGTGACATCTGCGTATGTGTGTGTGTCATCAGGTTACTGACACGTTACTGACAGCGTTGTCCAGTCAGGACCTGCTGTCGCATGCGTGTGCTCGCAACTGACCCCAAACTCTAGCCGTCCAGCTGATTGGTCAAGCCGGGGCCAATCGTCTGCGCGCTTACGGAGAATGCATTTAGCATAAAAATCGCACCGCTTGGGCTCTTAATGCATATTGGTGACACGGGGTTTTCTGCTACACCGTGTGCGCCCGTCGTCTAACAGTCGTCTGCGTCTAGCAATCAACACCACCAGAACTCTCTCTCTCTTTTTTTGTCGCGTGAAGAGAAAAAGTAACAAAATGAGCCGCTTTTGTCACTACGCTATCCTTGCAAGTCTCCTGGCCGTGTCTACATGCACCGTGGGTCTCCCTATGTCCGCCGTAAGTCGTTGTATTTTTTGATGTTTATCTCTTGAACCAAGTTATTTCCTTCCTTCTTTCCTGCTTGACTTACGCATACATGCGCACATATTTAAAATTGGCATTTCAAGGTCGTTTTTTCCGAACATTACCTCCTGCTAGGAGGAGGAAGCGTTTTATGCGAAGAATCTAGTGGATCGCATGCCGTGTGAAAAGACAGTTTCCGGACAGAAGTTTGAAGCCGTGGTATTTTCACTGACGTTTGTCTGACGGTCCTTGCCTTATGTAAATCTTCCCTCGCCGTGTAGCATTTGATCCTTGCAGCAGTATTTTTTATGGAGATACAGGACTATGCAGACGTTCGCTGATGATCGCAAACTGAGTTCACTCTTTTCGTTCTGCCTTGCCTTGGGCAGTTACTAATTCAACAAGCAACAGTGAAATGAGTATATCACACGCTATATTAACCAAATTCTGACATATAGTTGCGATGAAAACAGGATTAAATAGAATATTGGTTATGGTACAGTTTAATCGCAAGAAAGCGCAGTCATGGCAGGATGACGACTTCAGGGCGAGCTTCTGTCTGAGTGTTTGTAATAAGAAAAAAAACCACTAATTAATTAGTATGAAAGTTTCGAATTGGTTTTTTATGACTAGAAGTTCAAGTATATTTTATGGAAAACCTGCTGAAGCATATTCTTTTTGTACCCGTTTAGTAGCATATTCTACCTTCAGTCAGTATGATCCAAGAAATCTTGTCTTTTTGTTTGAAATACTTTCTACTTTGGAGAAAATTTCCTAGGCCCGCGAAATATTCATTCATTGAGCATGATATCCATTAGGTTGTAAATCTTGCCTATAAAGTATACAAAAGGATCCAAACCTGCTGCACAATTATATGAGCGTAGATAAATTTATGATGTTTTCTTAGACAGACTGTTTACGGCCTGTAGTTTAGAAACCTTGAAAGCCTGCTACCAAACGTATGCAAGAAAGAATAATTTTAGGTATGGTTTTACTAACGCATATTCAAATTTATGGAGGCTCGGAAGATCAATGGGTAAAGCCCATTCTAGTTAAGTGGTTATTTTTTACAGAGTGTGGACTTGACAGGCGTCGCAAAAGGAGCTTATTGAAAATTCGGCATCCTACTACTCGGGTATACAGCCCTACTTACGTAATTTGTATAAAAGTAAAGTTGGCCACCCACGTTAGATAATCCCAGACCCAGCATTTCGCCTTACGGGGCCGGTGGTTTTAATTTAGTTTATTAGTTTAATTTTAGGTTTAGTTAGTTTACTTTAGTATTTAGTACTTAATTATGTATATTTATCTAACTTTGACGGTATCTTGCTAAAAGTAACCTGACCTAACCTAAAATTAAACTAACCAAACTAACCAAATAAAGCAACCACATGCCTAGCAGCTAGGGGTATCTAAGGTGCATGACCAACTAAACTGTTACCGTACTTTGTTTGAGTGGAAAACACATTGCAGAATTCCGGTTGGGATTTCATGCTACAGCCCAGCTACCGTACCGTATGGACCTGAGGGTGAATACTCTAAGATGTACATTTTTGAATCGGATGTCTTTGAGTTATCGTAACCCACAACATACTGTTGAGTAATCGTCTCCTGACTCCACCTCTTCTTCGCTTCCACAGACCGACAGATACTACATTCGACGGAAACCGGAGCACCTCTTTGACACTGTGGTCGTGGACGAGGCGGTAGAGCTATGCAAACAGGAGCTCTCCAAGGACTACCTGACGGGAAGCGGCTCGGGCAAGGACAAACCCTGGAAGTGGCAGAAAACGGAGAGCGGTGACGCCTACTTTATCCTCAAGTCGGACCTGAAAGACCTCAGCGTGGGCGCCAACTGCCTCTTCCTCACCTCCCTGGAAATAATGGCGCGGAGGATGGCCCTTGAGGCGGCGGCAGCGACGGCGGCGGCTTCCACGGATGAGTCCTACGGAGGGTTGCAGGACCAGCCACCGTCATCGCTCCCACCGGCACCCTCGCCTAGGGACCATTTTGCATGAAGCCTGAAACGCGGACTCCACACATAAATACATTATGCGTATATATATATGTATATACATATAATCCCATTCCCAGTACTGTGTAGCAGGCAACAGTAGCTACAGCCCCGTTTGTAGTTCCGAGCATTCCTGCAGCAGCAGCAACGGGAACTACACCCACATCTCAGTTGTCCATGTATATATATATACATCACTACCACTCAAGAGCGCGAATTCCCCCCCCCCTCCCCACCCAGCACACCTGTGCATTTGTCCATAGCCCTCCTTGAACCTGGAGACCCCCGCCCCTGTTTTCTCGTGATGTTGCCATGGAGGACTGTGTGTACAGACGAAGTCTACTACTGTACGTTTTTGTACAAACTTGCCATGTCACCAAGTAAAGCAGCGACCACGTTGGTATTCCGTTTCCTTTTCTTCTTGCCGACCGCCTAGCTCCGCGAATGATACTTATTTACACTCGTTGATCAACGTTCACCGATCGCTAGTGGAACTCACTCGTCCCGCCCTGGTTTGGAACTCATTTCTTGGCTTATGGAAACAACCACGCAGTGGCTAGAAGTCTAAGCAGATAGCATTGCTGGCAATGACAAGGGAAACTGGAATGGCCATTTCTGGCTTATTAGTCGATGTCAGCCAGTCATACCAAGCCCCAAATGGTGCCCACCCCCCCGCAACCGAGGCTCGAACGTGCGACCTTTCGATCAGAATTCAAACAATTTAACTACTGGGCTACGAGCTCGTTGTCTTACCGGTCTAGACCGAGCGCTATTGACCCTAGGGGATTTATGTTCACCGATGCACACTTAGGCTACAAGACTGCAAACATTACTAATTAGTGGCACAAAAAACACTGTTACGTGGTCCTGACAGCAATACTTGGTATGAATCAGCAGCAAAGCATTGGAATTCAGTTTGTACCTCAGTCACAGGCCGGATGTGAAAATGTAAATATACAGAAGGTGACCAAACACGTGTAAAAGGATCAAATGTTGAATTCAGTGTATTTTTTCGCTTGAAATATGATTCTCAGAAAGTGAGAAAAACGGCATGGTTAATTCAGACAGCATTTTGGCAAAATCGGAGGTTGCCTTATACCTAAGGAATTTCCTACGTTAATTAAGATAAGAAAACTCAACTTTTAAAGTACAGCCCTTCAAGGACCGGGAAATCAAATCCACAGTTTATGAAAATTAGGTGGAAGCAATTCTGAGGAATGACATGGTTTTTCAGAAACAAGTGACAGTTTCGGTTTTTAAAATAATCTTTTGCCAGTTCCTGGAATTTTTGGTACAATATGCAGTAAAGAATAAAGTGACTACATCCAAGATTTGGGACCATAAACAAAAATGCTAATATTTTATTGCAAACATGAAGACAAAAAACAATATCAATAAAGCCACAACATCTATCTTGTACGTGGACATTGAAAACAATGTTGTAAAATTTGAACTTTTTGGCAAGAGGCTTTTTGTACAACCTTTTTTCCGCTGTTACGAAATTTAACAGCGAAGCAGACAGAAGATTAGCAGTTACCGCAAAATCTCTCTGTATATTCGGACACTCTTAGGCCTAAAATTTAAGTTTTAAATATAAAGAAGGCCTCGTCATGCGAAAACATTAGGCGAAGAAAGCAAAACAAGTGGAATTACGTTCAAATTATTCCATTTTTCAAATTTTCGATACATATGCTTCCATATTACGTGCAATGTAATGCATGGCTGTTACCGAACAGCCTCAATTTTGAGTATGTATTCCAACACGTTTTCACGAGAATTGCTGGTTTTCTCTTTCGTTTGGACATTGCTTGAGTTACACTGGACCAAAGCAATCACATTTTCGCTTGATTTGACCCATTGGGACATCACAGGAGTAATATATTTCTTAAGCTCACGTGCCGAAATCCCGGTCTGTGACTAATACATTTAAATGGAATTTTCGGGTGCAATTTTAAACATACTGTTTTCTGTACAGTAAGAGAAATTACCTTCCGCCACAGTTCTGTGTAATTATTTTGGGATTTCGATTACGAAGAGGTTCGGATCTTCCCTGAAATAAAAAATTGCCACTTTATTATTTTCACTGGCTTCTGTCGATTGACCATAAGTAATCATTATATTCTAACTGCTTAACCAAACATTCAAAATAAGATATTTCATGAAGGATCAACCTAAATAATGAGCTTTTAAACATTCTTTCGTATGCAAATCTCTGTTTGGGTTATGGGTGCAGAATCACCCAAACATATCAGATCATTTCCGCGAGAAATGAACGTCCACAACAAAATTCTCGAATGAATATGCCCAACATTGATTTAAAAGATGTCTTTAACAATGTAGCTCTTGAAAAAGTGCTTTTTTTATATTTTTCGACGTCGAATGTTTGCATCTTTATTTTTTTTTAAGATTAAGTCAAGAACAGGATGGAAAATTGCGGCCAGCTTCCTGACTTCTGCTGAAAATGAAGGAACTGTATTTTCTATATGTACCATTGGAGTTTTCAGTTTATTTATTAACTTCTAGGCTCAATTGTAAGATAACAAAGTCAGAGCAGAGTAGTAGGATATAAACGAAGATTTTGAGAAAACTAATAATCTTCTGCCCGTTCCGTTTCAATTGAGTCTGCTCTGTAGCTAGAAGATTCCTGGACATCTTTTGCACACGGCTTGACAGGCAAAATTGACGGCACGTCTTGTATGTTCGTATACAGTAGGTTCACTAACTCATGAACTCCAAGGATTTTTACAAGTAACTCCCTGTTACTCAAACGTAGCCGAAGTTGCGGCCCCAAGAGTCTTACAACAATAGACTAATGGTTCTTCTTCATAAAAGGAAATGTTGTAATTTATGAAGGCATATAACCTTTAATAGAAATCCAAGCATTTTTAGCAAAGTGGAAAATTCCGAAAAAGTGGAAATTGGGCGTTCTAGCTTAACTTAAGTTCTACGTGTAGACGATGCCTGTTTATACAAAACCACCAAGTTAATATAGCAGGAAAAGTAAAATTACGTTGGAAAATAATAATTTTGTAAAGTTTTCATATGCATGTGCTTCCATATTACGTGGAATGTAATCTATGGATGTTGCCGACCAGCCCAAATTTCGAATACATATCCCAATACGCTTTCACGAGAATCTCTAATTTTTCTTTAGATTACGCAGTGCCTGAGTCGCGTTGGACTAAATCGAACACAATTACGCTTGACTTGGCTCATTGGGAGATCACAGGGGTAAGATATTCCGGTGAGGTTGTCTCTAGCGGTCTTTTTGGGTCCTTATGTGTTATAGCTACCTACTTAAATACTAAGTAGTTTGAATTACCTGTACACTGCTGGTTTTCTACGCGCCGTCCATCAATCTAGCAGGGATTTTCTAATAGAATTGGAATGCAGAATGGCTCTCCGAAGGCAAACACATTCCCTAACTGCTAAAATCGGCCAACTAAGCAAAATTGGCCTTTTGAACTAACCACGGGATCTACCGCTTACTTACTAATTTTAAGTAGGGTGATTTGCCGAATCTCCCTGCCTTTTGTACTTTATTAAGCTTTTTTCTAGTTGGTTTTGGTAATAGCACTGGAAAATGCCTCTCAGTGACCTCGCCCGAGGTTTGGGCAACCCCCCCCCCTACATGCACGCGTTCGCCGTTGGTCGGGCGGGGGGTTAGCGTTGATATTAAAGCTACCTTCAGTATCTTCTCCCAAGGTTTGAGTACGTAACCCAACTTGCCCTCGTAACTTGTTCATTGGGCATTCAAATGGGGCTCTTATTTCTTCCCTGACATGCCCCACCCTTCCTCTCCCTTAAAATCACTCGTTCGTATGCCTGTGGGGCGCGCTTCACTTTATCCCCAGACGAACCCACGACACAATTCTACCGATATTTCGTAAGCTCACGTGCGGACATGCCGGTCAGTGAATAATAAATTTAAATTAAATTGTCATCTGCGATTATAAACGTACCATTTTTTGTACACTAAGGGTAATTGCCCACCGTCAAATATTTATGTAATTATTTTGGGATTTTGATTACGAAGAGGTTCAGATCTTCCTTAAATTCTACTTATGATTTTACAATTTACACTGGCTTCAGTCGGTTGACCATGAATAATGCTTATATAGGAGCTAAGGCTGCGTTGGTTATGGCCTTAACACCTACAATATTCCAGACCCTGGTTCCTTAGGAGATTGGAGAGAAGACGTTGGAAAGGCGAGAGTAGATGGAACAGTGTATTGTTTACAGAAAACGTTATGGTAAAGTTGCCAGTCCATCCGTCATGGCTGTACGGCCGGAGGGCGCATGAGCGCGCGGCCTCCAACCCGTCTCGCTCAGAGCCGATTTCCAGGTGAGGTATTTGAGTAGTCGGGCCAAAAGACAGAGAGAGAGATAGCTTTCATTGGCTAGGTCGGCCTGGAGATTTTGGGCAGAGAGGCAGCTTGCGTCGAGCACGCGTGCAAGCTCCCCATTCTTCGCCTGGTTTTTGAGCGCAGATGCGGGGACCGTGATTGGCTGATCGAGACGTCAAAAACTGCGTCGGCGAGCCATTGGGAAAGTGCACTTCGATGCGAGCTAGTCAGCCAGGCACAAGCCGCTACACTAATATTCTATGTGCTTACCAAAATCCTCAAAATAAGATAAATCTTAAAAGCTTTTACGAAAATAACCAGCTTTTAAACACTTTTTCATATGCAGCTGTCTTTGTGTGTCGTAGTTTCAGAACCACCCAATAATTTGAACTCATTTCCGAGAAAAATTAACGTCCAATACAAAAGTCGCGAATGAATATGCTTACGATTGATTCAGTAAAATTCTACAAAAAGTTTACTCTTGAAAAAAAGCTTTACTTATATATTTTGGTGTCTGATGTCTACGTACTTTATATTTTTGATGATTAAGTGAAGATCAGAATGGGAAATTTCGGCCAGTGGATTGATTTAAATAACAACTAGGAATATATCTTCGGTTATAAATGGAAGAGCTCAATGTTTTATCTAAAACGGAACAGTTTTCAGCATACTTGTTTACTTCTAGACTCAGTTCTACAATAAAAAATGCAAAGCAGAGTGGCAATAATATCAACGGCGATTTTCGATAAAACTGTCTCGCAATGTCCCGTGACAACTCTGTCAAATGTTTGTCATGTTCGCTGTCTCCAGCTTCATATGGATTGTAAAATTAATTTGGTTGCCATATACTAACAAAAATCTCAAACGCATTCCTTGCCTGTAGCCCATCAAATATAAAATATAAATTTAATATGGAGTACAGCAAAGAATAATCTTAAAAGTTTATTACTCATTTTCATAGCACAAAACTTGGCAGATTTGCAAAATATAATGTTTTAAACTTATTTCGCTCTTCCTTTCCCAAAATTAATGCACTATCTCCTAATTACACTAACCTCGATTTCATGGACGCAAAACAAAATTTTCCGTTTTGTGAACAGATATAATTAAAAAGTTTCTGCTCTTCATGAATGTTCATTTATAGTGCAACATGCACACGCAAGACGTTCTTTTCCGCAGCGTTTAATAGCGTAAGAAATTCCTCGGAAATCAACAAACGTTGGATTTCGCCCATTCTGCCTCTATTTTCTCCCAATATTCTGAGCTGAATGGAAGTCAATTCTAGTAAACAACATTTTGCGCCTCAATTCAACCCAATTAACTAAATAAACAGCCTCAAGTGTGCGTTAAATCCTCCAATCCCCAACATTTCATCAGATATGTAATTTACTGTATATGCTTGTTAACGGTAATTATTTTTGGTCGGGTAAAGTAAATAACAGCCTTATAAGTTTAATACTTTATTTTATGTCCTAAAACTTTGCAGATTTGCAAAATAGAACTCGTCAAAATTATTTAGCTCTTCTTTTCCCAAAATAATGCGTTAGCTTATAACTTTACTTACTTAAATTTCATTAACGCGAAACAAAATTGTCTTTTCTCTGAACATATATAACTAAAAAGTTTCTGCTTTTTATGAATATTTTTATAGAAAAAAACGCACAAACGAGAAATTTCTTTCCGCAGCGTTTAATAACGTAGGAAATGCCTTTGATCTCAACAAACTTTGGATTTGGCCCCATTCCGCCCCTTTTTGCAACCGGTATACTGATCTGAACTGAATTCTTTGACAGACCTTCATCCCGCCTACCAAGCGCTCCGCACAAGGCTTAAATCTGCTCAGAACGGAGCAACAGGTCGGGTGACTAAAGATACGCAGGGCGGACAGCCGCGAGTGAAGAAGGTGTATTGAGAGCAAATTACTGTCTCAACACCAGAAGAATCCAAAATAACAAGTCTAGGAAGACTGATTGAACTCAAACGACTGTACCACTGAAAAAGCTGTACGGTGACGCCGCTTGCGATAGCCAGCCGTGCAGATGCAAAAGTTTCGATGTGACAAGTTTAGGCTGTACAATGAACAATCAATCGGCTGGAGCTAATCAAATGAGGTAGGATTATCGATTAGCTACAAGTGTAAACGCGGTGCGTTAACATCAAGCGTGCAAAAGGGCAATAATGCGCAGCAAGCGAAGCTCAGTGCAGCATGAGTCAGCGCAGTTGTTCTGGGCGACAGATTCCTACAGGTGGAACCTCTAAGAAGCCACACGAACGACGTGACACATTTTATGGAGGCGCCTGCGAGGGCGAGAACAATTCAAACAGGCACCAGCAAACTACTGATACAATCGATCGATGTGCGAGCATCCGGCACAGTTATAACACGCGGCTAGCGGTCAGACACACTCACTCGATACCAGCAGGAGAATAGACAATAGGCTCTGACGATGAAAATGAGAATGCATTCGTAACATCAGCTTAAATAAAACTTGGTCTCAGGAATTGCCCCTTCTTCTTCCCGTTCAGGGGATGATGAAAGCAAAGTGATGTATTTTTCGGATATCAACCGATAGACATCAGCCGACATCAACCGAAATATCCATTTACAAGGTTTAAAGGAACAATATCATGTTTCACTGCTATCAAAAATATAAGTACAGACATTGAAGACCCTAAAATCTGACAAAAACATTATCATTCTTCCTGCCGACATAGGTGGTTCAGGTATAATTTTCAATAAAACAGACAACGATGAAAAGGAACTATCCTTCATTGAATATAGATCGACCTAGCATCCTCTGGCTGGTCCACTGTTGGCTACAGCACAGGACGGTGACTGGTGCTGGATTACACTGAGAGTAGACTTGCACTGCATGTACCTCACTTTCTGCTCCACGCAACCCACACGGACCCAGTTTCAAGACAAATTCAAGTAGACCGGAGATGGGAGTGGGATCAGACCTGTAGTAACAAGCGCAACGCGAAATGCACTCGTAAACGCTTGTGGTGACTAACTCAAGTCGATGCGCACTTTTGGAACGCTCGCTGCTTCCGGCCTCGGTAACAGCCAATAAATGACCGACTCACGCAGGACCTCCTTTGACGAATGTCGAGCAGACCGCACTTTAGACGCCGTCCGCTGGCTTGTGGTTGTGCAGTCGTCTGGTAGTCAATTTCATGCTGCCTATTCATTCTGTACAGAATGAAGAATGAATGAATGCCTGGAAGATCGCAGCCGCTAAGGTTAAACCTTCGTAGCTTTAACACTCCTAAACGTGATAGGTCCACGCACTGCCGCTCACTACCACCGGACTACCACAGCAAAGTTTGGAGGGGGGAGGCGGCTCAGACTCTAGTTTAGTGGGAGTGCGATAGAGGCCACCTTAAGATGGAGCCATTGCAGCCTGACCCTCAGTCCACCAGTCAGCCACTCCACACAACACGACACACACTGGGCTGAATACGCGGTCCAAGTTATCCGGCCAATCGGCAACCCTCGCAAACTTGGCTTTTAACACATCACGATTGCTCGAAGCGTATCGGATTGCTTATAGTGAGGAAGGAAATGCGCTGAACGGAAAAAATAATCTATTGACAAAATGCTGAAGTTTTTTCAGGGAAAAAGCAACTGCCAAAGAATGCTGCCTGCTAACCAAGCAAAACTGCACTAATTGCTTGATGACCGGCGTACGGTACGTGTATTGCAAAGGTGTTAAGGCTACGAAGGTTTAACCCTAACGACTGCGATCTTCCAGGCCCGATTCCTCAGGAGATCAGAGAAGTCTTGGAAAGCCAGAGCAATAGGAAGATTGTATTCTGTACAGAATAAATGGGAGAAGAGTTAGCAGAAGGATGGACTCAATCTGGCGTGCTTTTGATCACGAGAGCCGTGTGAGAGAGCAGCAGCGTGGCGGCCGCCCCGCGCGGGGGCAGAATGCCAAGTGAGTCTAGCGTCAGTCATCGGGGTGGCTGCCGAATCCTCTCTCTGGCTCGCGGCCTTGCTGGTGATTGGTCGGACCGCACGAAGATAGACACTGGCGTGGGTGGTGAGTGTCTCATGCGCCAGTTTGCGTCCGGTCGGAGGCAGGCCGAAAAGTACATTTGCGCAAGGTCCTGCTCTGAGTGTCTTTTTCTGCGACGTCAAGATTTACGTGGGCGTTGGGCAGAAAGGACCACTACACGTGAACTGCTGAAAGTGTTGGAATCAAACGCGATGATTGCTCGGCCATCTGGTTCCCCAGTGTTGGCGTATGGCAATGCGGTGACATGTGCATTTCCCAGATGGTGACTAGCTTTTGGTCAAATTGAGCCTCAGCCCCGAGCATGGATTCGGCAGGTTGTTGCACTTGTTTACAGACTGGGGTGACTCACAAGATTGTCACATCTCGCGAGAAGCTGGGCTTCATCAGATTTGAAGGTGTGGCCGGATCCCGTCGAATGAGCTGCAACTTGTGGACTGGAATCAGCGATCACATAATAATAATAATCTTCTTCTTCGCTATTTCTTCCTGAGACCCGCCTGTTGGCTTGTATTGGCAACCGGTTCTCATCTCCGATAGCCCTCACAATAGGGTGTCTCCATTAACCTCGCAAGATGCCTGATTATCTCTCTGTCTGCGCCCCCAAACACCAGCGCAACTTCTCGCCAAAGTCCGATGGCTGCCGAACTTTCTCATTTCATTACGGTGATTTCATCCAGCAGACGAGAAAACAGACGGAGCGTAAACAAAATTGCCAACACAGGACAACATTTAAGGTCGGGGGTGGTACTGGTGCCGGCGGCTGTTCGACGAGAGGCATTTTAATTGAGAATAATCCGTCACACCCCTGCTCCCGTGCGTCATAGCCGTAACATCGCCCTCTCCCTCCTCAGGCGGTATGACGCCGATAGCTTGTCTAAACTATCCCCGAAATAACACAGGACAGACAGGCAGGAGGCGTGCTTGGTTTGCGCATACACGAACATCAGCTGGCTGTACGACGGGGTAACGCATTATCGCAAGTAGCTGCCCACACGTACGCGAGACGGATCACGTGTTTGACTTCGCAGCTGTGTTCAGCTACGTCGCAACTTGTTATCTCCCCCAGTTGTATGTTAGGAAGTGAAGGTAGACAGGATAAGAGAAAACAGTTTACTCTCACCGTTCCTGCTTGAAAATTAAACTCTGTGCATGATTCTCAACTGGTCTCGTGTCCGTCAGCAAGTCTACCCGTCTGCAGCTTGTCTTTTGTCGTCAGTAGCACGCTCTCGTGTAGGCTGCAGAATGTGCCTTCCGTTCGCAGCCTCTTATTTAAGGGCCAGCAGTCTTTGTTCCTCAGATCTTCTTGTTGGTCCCTCCGCAAGGCGTTTATCCGGGCAGACGCCGTGTGCTGCTAGTGACCTCAGTGTGACACGCGGCGGCCCGGTTTCGCGTGCCCTTGGCCCGTTCTGCGTGCGTTCTTTGGGCTGTGGGCCTTCTTTGGTATCTTCCCCTCAGGACGGCCATCGGGTGCCGTGTTCAGAGCTCTTTGGGACTGCCGACTTGTGTCTGTTTGTGGCCCCTTGTCAGGCGTGACCTCAGGATGACTCACGTGCTTGGTCCTCCTAACAGTTACTACGAGGATAATCGCACACGCTGGCAACAAGACAGACCAAGAATTGATTGAAGCCTGGCCCTCGGATGAGAACTCGGTCAATCGATTTATTGATCTGGCGCTGGCATACATAGCCTTCGCAGGCATCTCCGGAATGATGGCACTGGTGGTTGGTTGCCCCCTTCTCCTATCCCCCCACCAATGATGGTTGATTGGCCTCTGCCTCCTATAACTGTTGCTCGCTTTTCGCTGACGCCTTTTATCTCTGACAATGGACTCCCAAGAGAGCCCCAAAGCTCAGACAAGCAAAATTAAGATGAGAAAATTGGCCTAAATTCGTGATTTAGGATCACTTTAACTCCAGCCCTTCCTCCCCCGTCGCTCTGACTGCAAGCAAGTAAACCCATTCTAACAGGACTATCACCATCTCTAGATACTGTGAGGCGTAGTAGCTTACTCATGTCCGACGATGGAAACCTGGCTGCCTTCGAAACATGAGGACCATAAACCTGTGGTTCTGGATGTTAGGATATTAGCCGGACCAAATGCTAGCAACCTTTGGAGGCTTTCCTAAGGCATCGAGCCTAGCTAAATGTCTTTGGTGGTTATCTCTGACCGCACAACGGGCGATGACTGTCCATGCCAGATGAACTTAGATGGCACGCACTCACCCACGCACACGAGCCTACGCAAGGCACAACTGTTCGCTGGTTCTCGAGGGTCAAATGGTTGCGTGACGTTACCTCAATGCGGCCAACCAGGCCACAAGAGAAGGCACGGACAATCTCTTATAAGCGACTGTCACTCCTGACAGGGAGAGTGGCAGCCACACCGGATAGCGAGGACCGCTAGTCCGCTCCCAATGCCCCGAGGCAGGACAAAAGTGCACTGTAGATCAACCAGCGGCAACAGCCATCCAAGACAGCTCCTCCAGTTTTGTACAAAATAAACCCTTCTACGGGTGGATTCCAGAATTATGCCCTTCTTATTGTGTTCTTCCTTGGGGATTTCAACAGGGCGTAATTCGACGGTGACACACGCCAGATGCCATCGTTATAACACTAGCGACGCTGAACCCGTCGTTATAACACCGCAGATCGTCTTTTTGCCCTCAAATAGATCTGAGCATATACAGTGCGAGCTGACACTCATGCAAAATGCCGAAATTTGCGAAAGTTTGACAATTCCCCGCAAAGTTTGAAATGATCATTAACAAGTGAAGATGAATGTAGAATTCAAAATAAATATAAGAGGTACTAGTCGTTTGTTTAGAAATACCAGAAGTTTTAAAGAAAGCTCAAGTTCACACAGCGTGCAAGTGGCTATAGATTTGGCAAATAAATTTAAATATATTAATTAGTTGAAAGAATAACCATGGCATCTTATTTATAGAAAAGAACTTTCATTACCCAAAAAGTCTTTAAATATATTTCAGATATTGGATTTCAATTAATTTCGATCGCCTTTTAGTGTTTCAAACTTTCTTCCATAAATGGAGATCCTTTTGGATGCATATACCAAAAACTTTAAAATAATATATTTCCTTAAAGCATTTATCCAAAAGTGACTTTTGCAGATTAGTTCTCATGAAGATGGCATTGTGGCATTTTATTTATGGAAACAGTATGGAGTAAAAAGAACGTTAATAACAGAAGTCTGATATGGTTATCTCTAAGATCAAGAAGGAATTTTATAGAATAGTTTACTTCTCTAAAACAATTCAATTAGATACTTAGCTGACGAATATCTGTGTCTGTTACCTTCTCCCAAAATAAAGTAAAAGTGAAAGCGGAGAGTCTTGACCAGGTTTTTAATTTATCTGAAAATAATTCACACCGCTTTTTTCTGAAAGTGAAATAAATCCCTCTTCTCTTTTTATTGGAGCATTGTTTTACCATATTTGATTAATTTTATGCCCAGTTCTACGATTGCAAATGCGAACAAGACTGACCGAATACACAACCAGGTCTTGCGAAAACTCTAAAACTCCTGTCTATTTTGTTCCTTACCTACGCATTAGCGGAGGCTATCTTGTACATAAAATTATCATGCAACCTGCTTTAGATTTAAGAAGATGGTTTGTTGCCTTTATGTACACGATAAAATATATGAATTTGTGCTTACCATAAAAAATCTTCGATGCGGCAAAACAAATACGGTCAAATTTTTTACTGCGATTTCAGAAAAAGTCAGCCATTGGCAAAATATATTTTTTAAAAATTGAAAATTTTGATTGTTTCTGAAAAAGGGCAATGCGATTTCCTAAACTTGCTTTCACCTGATTTCCACTTAATTAAAACTAGATGTGTGGTTTCTGGAAGGAGTATAGTTTAAAATTCCTTTGCTTTTATTGGTGTTCTCCTACAGCACAACGCAACAAATTAAAGGTATGGGTCTCTCATTGTAAACGCCATCAGTAATTCGTTCGATATTAGTCTACACCACCCGATTTTGCCAAAATGCTGGTTGTTTCCTTCAGATAAACTAAACTAAAAGGTGTTTTTTTTACTAAAAGGCATTCGTTGAATCAACTACACTAATTAGAGCAAAATAACGCGACCAAATGTATGCCAGACTACCAAGTCCGATTCCGGCCATGACTTTGCATGAGTTATCTCACTTTATATATATTTATCGGTAAAATCTACAATATCCCAATCAATTTATCCGATCAAATTCGACAAACTAACGAGCCTGTGGCTCAATCGTTGCGGCAACCCTAATAACCAAGTTTTTATAGCTGGCTGATGATGAGTAATAAAACTGAAATGACCATTTCAGTCTTCAGTGTGTTTGTCATTCCTTTTAATAATATGTATGCATAGAAAGTGTAGAGAGACTGTTAGGACGGCCCAGCACGTGAGTTATCACTCGGGCCGTCCTGAGGGTACGAGAACAAAGGAAGTCACAAGCCAGTGGGTGCAAGCAGAACGGGCCATAACGCGCGACCTTCACGCGAACACACACGCGAAGACAGCCGCCGGCTGGGTTCTGAGGTCACGTACGACAAGGGACCACGAAAGGACGCATGCATATACGCGTGCACACCGAGGTCGCCGCACGGTACCTGTTGGCATGGGCCACGCGCAGAGGGACCAATGAGAGAACAAAGACCGTTGGTCCTTAAATAGGCTATCACTGACAGGAGGCGACACCCTGCCGCTGAGGACACGAGATTCTGCTGCTGGCGACAAGGGACTCTGCTGCCCATACGAGACTGATGACAGAGGACACGCTGCTGACGGACGCACAGAAAATAGAGGTGATGTACATTCAGACATAATTATAATAAGCACTAGGCTCTGCTATCTTGTCTGCCTTCATTTCCTAACATACATGTGAGGGATATAACCAGCGTCGACGCAGGCACACCCAAGGTATTAACAGAGACACTCACTGCTCGCATAAGCAGAATAACCTTACCTTAGCCTGGAATGGCAATCTTTGGCTTATTAGCCGTGGTCGGCCAGGCATATAAGACCGCCGGTTGTGCATCCCTGGGTCTCGGACCTGCAACCCGTTCAATACCCTAACCGTTGAGTCACGGGCTCGTTAGCCCCTTGGTTCTCATCGGGTATACAAACAGTTACAGACGAACACTCGCCAATCGCAGTATGGAACATGCTCGTCTCCTTATGCCCTGGGACCGCCCCTGACTCCCACCCAGGGATAAACTGGGTAAAATTTCCGAGGCGTGCAAGGGAGACCGGAGTGATTATCTTGGGCTTATTAGTTGTAATCAGCCAGTCACACCCAATCACAGGCCTGCGAAACCTAGGGCTCGAACCAGCGCGCTTTTAGTTAGAAATGCGACACTCTAAACGCCGATCCATAGACTCCTTATCCGGGCAGTTGTGATCGGAGAAAGTAAGTACAGTAGATGGCGCTCACAGATCAGGTTGCGGGAAATAGTCCTGTTGTTTTGCTTTGAAAATTTACTTTTGTAGCAATCTACTATAGGAAGCACTCAAATAATTGTGGCCATTTAGGTTTCTTTTCGCAAGTCTTGCTTCCTATTGGCTAATCAGGTGGGCTGATTTCTGTACAGGCGGTTTATTCAGTTGCCTCTGGTTTGTCGCAAGTGGCGTTTTGTTGGTTATTCAATTACTTACCGGGCGCAGACTGCAACTATGACCCTAGAACTGGTGGATATACAGGTATGTGTGCAGTAACTACAATGGTGAATAAAACCACATCAATTGATAACAGGTGCAACTATGAAAAAAGACTTTGCAATTCGAATCATTTGCAATTTGAATCACCTCATCTTCAGAGTTTGGAAATTCAGATTTTAAAGGAATCACTCCATCCACAAACCAGCAACTCCTCAGCCACTTTTTAACTTTCAGACCAATTATTAGATGTCCACTACAGTAGAAATGAAAGGTTAAACTTGTTATAACGGAAGGCCCAGGCCGAGATATTACCACGCCAGATTGTTGTAACGGAGCCCAGGCCAAAATATTTGCCGTCTAACTACGCCTCATATGAGCCCCACAGAAAGATCAAGACATAAAGTGTGCAGAATCGGAAGTCATTGAGTATTCTATGCACAGTAAATTTAGGGAAACCACCGTGTCTAACAATGCCCATTGAGCCAATCAGATTTCCTTCTGAGATGGTGACCAGTCCCATTGGTTGTTTGACTCAGTGGATGACAGTGGTTTAAAATCGGAATTATCGATCGTTTTGACGGCTTTTGTGCATTCGTCCATGTAGGCCGATCGATAGCCTGCTTAAGTTGTGGCCATGAATTGCAACCTACTGCTTGCTAAGGCTGCTTTTAGGCCGCCCTAATAAAACTAACTTCGATTCGAAAAGTAATATCATCGTGCGGCATCATCCTCAGGTTACGGCAAAATGCCGGCTTTCGAAGGAGCTTCCTTCCGATCATACGAAAATGTGTAGGCTCAAAAAATGTAAATTTAAGTAATATGCACGTTTCGATTGATTTTTTCACAAAGCATGCCTACTGTACTGTACTCACTGTGCTCCTATATTCACTTTAGTCTCCTTAAACTTCTATACCCTATGAGCAATGTTCCGGTACCAAAGGATAGAATGGCTCCAGTCGAAGCAAAGGATAGAGGTTAATAGGCCCCTGTAGCCTTTGGTACTAGTGCGCTGTGATTGCGTTTATGGGCGGTATTCCGTGCGTTGACTGGGGGAGGTTACAAGCCGTCATCGAAATCGATGATCGCATACACACACAAGCGTCCCCGTCCACCTAAAAAAAACCCTAGGCGCGCGCACGCCTAATACCTTTGCTCCTCCGCCACGTCTAAAAAAAATACGGCGCCTGGATCGATGTCTTGCTTTGGCAACTTTTGCCGGCATATGCCTTGGGCGAAAAACCCGTGTTCAGATCACACTAAATGCGTTCTAATAGGAGGGGGGGGGGTCGGTAGGGGGATAGAGGGGAAGGGGGCGACTACGTGTATCAAGTGCACTCTGAGCAGGCTCGGCTAAGCTGAATGGTTATAGTAGCCAGCCCCCCCCCCCCCTTAGTGCCTTGAGGGCTTTATTCCCCAAGCCGTTTGAGAAGGTGGTCAGACAGCAAGTAAAAAACTACGTCTACACATTCGTCTTTACTGAGCCTGCTCAGAATGCTCTCGATACACGTAGTAGTCCCATACCCCTCTACCTCCCCTCTTCCGATCCCCCTCCTATTAGAACGCATATAGTGTGATCTGAACACGGGTTTTTCGCCCTAGGCATATGCCGGCAAAAGTTGCCAAAGCAAGATATCGATCTAGGCGCCTTATTTTCTAAGGTGGGGGGGGGGGGGCGCTTTTGTGTGTTCGATCATCGAGTTCGATGACGACTTGTAACCTCCCCCAGTTAACGCACGGAATACCGCTCATAAACGTAATCACGGTGCACTAGTACCAAAGGCTACAGGGGCCTATTCACCTCTATCCTTTGGTCCGACTGGTACCATTCTATCCTTTGATACCGGAACATTGCTACAAGGAATATTTGAAGAGGGCCTAACTTTCAGTAGGGCACTGCAATTGCTGAAATGGCGGCTTCTGATTGGTTAAAGGTTTACTTTCGAATAAAACCGATTGGCCGTTGGCCATGCCCTGACCCTGGAGCGAATTCCCCGGCTGAAACTTAATCGTCATATCCCGTCTTGAAACCGGGCCAGTGGCTGATAGCCACTCACGTGAGCCTTAATTCTCAGAATAGCAACCGTAGCAACCCGTAGCTCAAAGCAAACCAGGCATTGAACTGAATGCGTCCCCACTGGGCCGACTTAAAATTTGCGATCTGCGTCCGCGTTATATCTGGCTAAGGGCAGCAAATCGTAAAATCTCGGAGCAGTGGAGGTGCCGAAAGTTGCCATCAACCTAATCACTCCCTCCCCCACCCTGCCCTCTTC
Organism: Ligula intestinalis; assembly: GCA_036362985.1. Taxonomy (NCBI): domain Eukaryota; kingdom Metazoa; phylum Platyhelminthes; class Cestoda; order Diphyllobothriidea; family Diphyllobothriidae; genus Ligula; species Ligula intestinalis. The sequence continues at coordinate 10,295,690 of JAYGXS010000007.1, read as the reverse complement.
TAAGTCGAAAGTTGGAGCCTGATTGTGTCAAGTTTCTAACGGACCTGTCGATCAAACCGATCATTGTTTACACTGGCGTAACTGGGCCCCACCCTACGCCTCGAGTCATCTTTTGTTAAATCACGTGGTCTTGTCATGTGATCTGACGCCATTTTTTCTTAACCTGCAGCCGAATGCCACAGCATGAAAGTGCTGAGAAGTTTAAAAAGTGAGACCTGGGCAGCTGTGTTCTGTCTCTACTCTATTGTGTCTTGATTTTAAGTTTTGTGTGATACAGAACGTAACATGGCCCGCGAGACTGTATCTGCCAGGCACGAAAACAGCTGCTTATGCATGTGTGTGGAACGCTTTGCCGCGCAGGCTGATGTCGTGTGCTAAACTGGAATTACACCTCGGTTAACGCATGCATCATACGGCAATATTCCGGTGTGTAGTCGGTGCCGGCAATCACCGCTATGATCAAGGGCATCCTTTCCGGCGTAGATGAACACCTTGCCGGTAGAGACAAGCAGCAGACTGGAATGGTCACTTCAGGTTACCTAGCCGTCATCAGCCAGTCATACAAAGAAACAAGTAGTAAGCTCGAACTCGTGATAAAAAGTCCAGCGCTCTAACTACTGAGTGTCACGGCAAGGCAGCGAGCCCGTGGCTAGAGCGTTAGACTTCTGAAGATGGACTATTGCAAGAGTTCGAAAGCTCAGGACAATGAATCTATTGATCCGCTGCTCGAAAAGTCTTCTTCCTTATCCAGACTTCTGATTAACAGGTCGGGAGTCCAAGCCTCGAGTGGGGCACCACTTGGGGTCGGGTGCGACCGGTTGGTGATGCCTAGGTAGCGTGAAATGACCATTCCAGTCTCCCGCAGTGTTGACTGCGACCTTGTTAGTTTTGTGACCATTGAAGCGTCACGTGTCCGTATCACATTCTGGCACTCTCTGAGCCCCATAAATGAACGGACAAAAAGTGGAGAGTGGAGAGAGGGTGGGGCGGAGAAGGGCGGCCACCCCGGGTCACCTTTATCCCGCCCGCCCGCACTCACCGCACACTCACGTGATGTCAGTTCGGCGCCATCTCCCCCCCCCCTCTCCGCTCTCTCAGCTGGCTGACAGCGAAAAAATCAGATTTACAACTGGCGCCACTGTTCAGTCTGTAAATAAAGAAGAGGACTCCTCGCTCGCCGGAAGTATGGCTCAACTTTCGAAATGTTACTGGAGCTCGTCGTGAGAGATAGAAGCGGCAACATTAAAAAAACATACTAGCAGGGGCAGGGGTGTATCGGCCACCGATGACGCCAGGTTACTGTGCGGTCTGTCTGGTTCGGATCTGGGAGGGTTAGATAAACAGCTGGACGTTGAAAGTCACGAGAGGGAGCGACTTTCATCGAAGGGGTGGTGGTGGTTGTTGTTTTTAAGTCTCGAACAGCCATTATCAACGAGACCAGGTCTATGTGTAGGGGTCTAAGTCGTGGTTGTGCCTAGATCACTACAATCATCAGGTCGAAGTTCCCAGGTAGAAGGTAAGAGGCAAGAGTCACCAGAGAGAGTGGTTTATTGTACACAGATCTCCTTATTGCACTCTCATGTGGCAGGCAGGCAAGTAGCCCTTGTTGGATCCGGAACCCCGCCGGGTGGGCCTCAATCCCGGCGGCAAGGAGGAGGAGGAGTCGGAGTCGCATAGTCAGGAGGGGCTGCTCTGTCATAAAAAAGCAGATGGAGAGGAGAAGAGAAGGATCCACCACAGGGACGTTTGGTGTAGCAGACCTTGGCCGCCCTGAAGGCGGGTGGGAACGCGGTCGAAGACGCGTCTGCTGTGGTTCCCCTCTCATGTGGCAGTGCTTCCAGTCAGGCCTGAGAGCGCTGACTGTCTGTGGTGTGGAATGATGACAGTTGCTTAAGTAGGATTGTGAAGCAAGTTCAAGTGGTCTGTGATTGGTGCGTTTCAGGGTGCCCGAGGGGATCTTGCCTGCAAAGGCCCCCTGCTGCGTTGGCCAAACGTGTCGCGCTAAGTGGCTCTTAGGTAGGGGCGCTTATTAAGCTGAGGTCAACTGTCCGGACTGCAGGAACGCCGAAGGCTGAAGGAACGCTGACGCAGCTGTTATTGGTTAGCCAGAAGCAGCTGCGAGGTCAAGCCAGTGGAACAGTTGCTTGTGACGACACGAACATGGGGCAGCAAGCCCTGGAGAACGAAGAGGAGGGGGGAGAATTATGGCACTCCGCTACATATGCAAGGCGTGTGGAGGCACTTGGTTACCAAATCGGATCCGATCAGTTCAACCTGAGAGATTCAGAGTTGGCTGGATAGCCATCAGACGTACCTTCCATTTCCTATGATTAAGGATTCCCGACGGAATCCAAAACGTCAGGAAATAAAGCTCTTGTTCCAGTGGTCGCATCTTCGTCTTCTTCTGAGCCATCATTTTATCAGAGCGTACAGGCGGCTTATGGCGGACGGTCGCGAGCGTTACCGGCTGTTATGCAACAAAGGTGCGTGTGTTATGTACGGCTGCGATCATGTCTGATCTAGCCAGCCTCGATGATGTCATGGATTGTACCTCTCAACGCCTGACGATACGTGGAAGCAGACCTAGACAGTTCAATCTATCCTATTCGCCAAGGACGGATGCCGGAAGCTCAGAAACAACTTCCAGGTCCTGATTAACCGTGTCGAGCCAGGTTTGGAGCCGATCCGCCTTCAACACCTCCGCTGGGATGGGTATCGGTACAGCATCGATGGCAGCAGCCATGCACTCCTGAGGTGGATGACGAAGAACCTACCCACACCACCTCAGTCTTCTTTCTTGGACGGTGAGGGAAACCCTAGCGATATTTTTGCAGCGAGTACGGACTGTCCCATTTGAAACCAAGTCAGTATATTTCACTCAAAGAGTGTTTCTCGAGCAGTAGTGACCAAATCCTTGCCGGTTTCCCTCGCTTTTCAGGCAGATAGCTCAGCTTTTACAACTATAGAGAAAAACAGACTGGACGGAGGCACAGTAGACGCGAATCCTCGTGGTGACGGAGATGCAGTTTCTAACGCGTGGGAAAACCCGCTTTTTTGTTTTTACTGGCCCCGGGGTTTTTGAAACTATCTACTTCTTCAAGTTGACAGCAATCAACCTCGAGGGGGGGGTCCTCTCGCAGTCAGAGATGCAGTTTGAAAGCACTTTCTTCTTTCGAGCGTTTATGGACAAACTGACCGAGAAAGCGATCTCATTAACCTATCAAACAGAGCTAAGGCTAATGAGAGTTTAACCCTAATGGCTGCGATCTTCCAGACCCGGTTCCTTAGGAGATGAGATAGAGGTCATGAGAAAGCCAGATTTTAGGAATAGTTTATTCTGCAGAAGGATAGAAGAAGGATTTGACTGCTGGATCGTACGTCTAGTCACGAGGCGGGCTAGGTCCGGAGTGATATCTGGAAGCAGACATACGAGCGGCCACCGTTGGCTGCAAACTTGAAGGTCATTGGTTGTACCACGCGTGGGCGTATAAGTAGGTCGCGCGTCTGATGGTAGCCACAGCCTTGAGGTTTGTCCAGATGGGTTGAGGTCATGACAGGAAGGCCGGGCGCGCTCACTTGTGCCTGGTCCCAAGGGCACGCTGTCAACAGCAGTGAGGTGCGATTAGTCAGCGATCACGGATATCCACAGTAGTGCTAACACCCACTACAAACCCATGCCACCAGATACCCAGAGATGGAGGTTAAAATGGCGATAACATCGGCGTGGCCGAGATCAGTTAGCCGGCATCGGGGTCCAAGCTCGGCATCGTCATCTACATGCAGGGCCTTCATTACCAGGCGGCTGTGCTCTCTTGTATGGACCAGAACTCGCAAAATGGTTGAGCAGTCATAAACCTTTATCATTGGTTTTACGCTACATAGTGCCTTTATCCGCCACGACGAAATCAACGGAAAAGTCGGCAAATCAGACAGCCGTCAAATGTTGGCAGCTATGACGGAATTCAAGGATGCGCCCAAGTTCGACTATTTGGTCCACGCCCATCCGCGCCCAGCACGGAATCCGGCTTAATTGGTCCTCGTCCTGAAATCAGACAGAGCCTAGAAGGACAGTGGCAAAGATCTTCGCGACAACGTCCATAAGACTTATGCCCCGTTAATTTTCACCTCTCGATTTATCGCCATTCTTGCGGACGGGATGCTTCAGTCCTAGTCATCAGGAACGACCTCACCTCTCCACGCTTCTTAAATCCCTTAATAGAGCCAGAGCATCAGAGTGTCGACACAAAATAACAGTGAAAGCCATTGCAGAGCGTTTGCTAAACGTTTCAGGCCTGCTTCACGGGGTTGCTATTTCTGCCCAGTTATTCTTCCCCCCCCAGCCGATTTTGCCATCATCTTTTGGATACCTGGCTCAATCCATCCAAACAGACAACTTCAGGGTCCTTCCGCCGATCCAGTCACCAGAAGTTGTATCTGTGGTGACTCACTCCACATAAGCGAGCATGTCCGAAGACCCACTGCTCCTAACACGTGTGTCCGCACTGAAGGTGGCTTCTGCAACAGCCAATCAGATGCCGCAAAAGCTGGTCTCTCCCGGCGGCGAATAAAGCGCAGGCATGTCTAGGTCGATGCAGTCTGTCCAGCCAATAACCTTCAAGGCAACCAGACAATGCCTTTTCTCGCTGCCGCTTGCATGCCTGCTGTTAGATCCCACTTGGATATCGGCTAGCTCTCCTGCTGGTCATAAGCTTTCTAAGTCAAATCTCTATCCATCAATTCTCCGTTCCTTCATGCACACGACATACTATTCCTAACATTCCGGCCTTTCCAAGACTTCGCTACTAAGTAATCGTGGTCTGAAGATCGCAGTCACTGGGTTTAACTTACTTAACCCCCTTCGATATTGGTGACATTCCGACGTGCTGTGAACACTCAACTTCTGATGTGGCCTGCTCTCCCTGCGTTGTTGGTTATTTTCCCTGCGTATTTGGTGATTTACGGACCTGTCCCTGCGTATTCGGTGATTGGCATTCGCGACTTACTGCTCAGCGCCCATTCAGACCAGGCCATGGTTACTTCCCAATCCAACAGAGATGTCCATTCACGAGTACCAACGCCAGATCTTCTTTTCAACAGGTGGCATTACTTTCACCGCCAATGGTACACCTTTGGTTCAACTCATACTGAAACGGCATACTGATTTTCTGTTGACGTTTTACCGGACCACCGGCTTTCTTCAACCGCCCTGCATCCTGGCTCATTCCACCCACAGCCGCTCACGCAGGTTTGCAACCTTACCTTAGTAAGTATCTCCCTCAATAAACATAGCTTTTCTTCCTCCATTTGAATCCTTTCAGCATCCTTACTACGGTCTCGGGGGGAGTACTTTTAGTGGTTGATGCCGGCCCGATGCCTGGCCTTCCTGTCTTGACCTCAATCTGTCTAGAACTTTAGGTCGTTTCAGTCACTAGACTGACTGGCACGCGAGACATGGACCACCCACTTCGGTGTCCACCCACACGCTGTCCAACCAATCACAGGCCGACCTAGCCAATGAACGCTCTCGCTCTGCCTACTGGCCTGACTGCTGCTAAAACCCCACATGGGACCCGGCCAATCTCCTGGGTGGTCATGTTCTCCCAAGTCAGATTTCCTCCATCTATTCTCTGTTCCCCTGTGTACAAAATATACTCCTCCTTCTACTCTGGTCTTTACTGACTTCTTTTCTACTAAGTAACCGTGGTCTGAAGATCGCAGTTGATTGGGTTTAACATACTTAACCCTCTGCGATATATATACAAGCCCAGGGGAACCTCCCGGACTCCTGATGAGTCAGGGCGTCAGAGGAATGACACTAAACTTTTAAATTTCAGCGGGTATACTGTCCTTTCCAAGTGCCTTGTTGTTGCGCAACCTTTGTATGGTCTTTGTGACTTCTCCTTCTAAAAGCGGGTCACATGACACTGGAGAAGTAAGAGACAGAAAAGGCGCCGCTGTAGACGAGAGCAAGGGAGTGCCGTGCTCAGTATCGAAGTTGAGGAAGTCTTTGACCTGTTCAGGCCAGCGCTCGACCTTGGCCAAGTTGTCAAAAATAAAGCTGCTATTCAATTCACGAACAAAGTGATTCAGTGGAGCGAACTAGTCTTGCGGATAATATGAGAGAATTCTTGATTGTCATTAACGTTTGAGGCCTTCGCCATGAAGGTCGCTATTTCAGCCCAACATTTCCTCTGCCCCTCCGCAGCCGATTTTGTCATCATCTTTCTGAGTTGGCAAAAGTCGGAATCACTGTAGCGCCGGCGCCAGTCCCGCAAACCATCCCGTGACTGCCCTCCTTTATCTGCTTCTTTTGGCCAAGCAACTGATCAAGTGGCCCTTGACTCATTCTTGCATGACGTTTACGCATTCACGCCTACACCACGCCAGCAGACAGACGCGCGTGCAAGGGTCTGGCCTGCCGCGTGTCGGGGCTTCAGACCACCACTGAGCTTCTGTATACAATGAACCAATCCTACTGGTCTTACCTCTTCTCTTCCTATACGGAACTGGATATGATAACTGTAGTGCTCTGAGTGCACTCATGGCTTAGACTGCCTAAATCACCACTGGTGAACGGTAAATATGATTGGGTCCCAAAAAGCCGCTCGGATTGTTTGTTCAAGCTTGTCACCTCTAGCGTATTGACCCATGAACTGAACCGCATAGCGACGGAGGCAAGGAAACCTATATACTGGTGGTTCATCGTGCACCCTGTCCCAGTGTCGTCATCGGGCTTTGCGTGCTTTACCTTAGCCCGCCGCATTTTCACTGCTGGTCCGTGACTGCTTATTCGCCAGACCCGAGAATCGGCTTATTTCACAGCCAACCACCTGCGGACGTGCCGGGTAGCCAGCAGCTAGGCTAACGCGGATGACTAGTATTGACTGAATGATTGCATAAAACGAATTAGATGATTAAGTTAAAATCCTTCTGACCACCATACGCAGTTGCCTTTCGAAGATCCTGAAAGGTGCAGAATCTAAGAGAACCAAAAACGAAGACAAGATACGCAGATGAGCAGAAGGGTCAGCTTGGTAGTGCAGCAAACAGCTTGCATCGGATTCGCTATGGGAGACCGTAACACTAATTGTGTGGGCCTGTGGTTGTTCATATCAGTTCGAAGTCACCAGTGTCGTCAGATTGTGGGGCAGATAATAAAAGGTTTGTGGGATGCGATATTGTCCGGCCGGATAATAGAAGATGAACGTATCCCAACGATTATAAGCTAATAGATCAGATAATAAGTGTAGGGCCAAGTGTTGTGAATAAGTTAATTAACTGCAGAAAGAGTAGAATGTTAGTGATAAGTAATTGACTCCTAAACGAGTGCAGTCTAGCTATGAGCGGGCCGAGTCCAGAGTCGCGTTCCGGTGGGTGTAGTCGCCAGGTCCGGATGTCTGCAACCAGACGTGAGGTAACCGGTTCCGGGAGTGTATGAGCGTAAGCAGTCACCACCCTAAGGTCCTTTGTGAACTGGCCCTGGGAAAGTGGTTGGCCAGTTAGCTCAGACGCGTACGTGACCTTGATAGGAGGTAGACGCGAGAGCCAGAAATGTGGGACATGCTCCAGAAGAGTGCGAGCAAAGCATGACTTAGCATAAGTGGTCACTACAGGTTCTCTCAATTCAAAAGTCAGAGAAGACCGATAAGAGTGGACAGTGTTTTCTCGGAGAAAGGGCGTGCGAAGGGCTCCATAGAAACCTGTTGTTCACAGTCCTCTCGGGCCAGTTGTTGCACTGAACTTCCAGGAGCCATGCACTTTTCCTCTTTTGCCTGCAGCCAATCAGGACAAGGTGTACAGAGATTGGCTTTGAGCTCTCGTGACTGTGAGCCAACCGGCAGGCAGACAAGCTGATAAAACGGGTGCGCAAGCCTTTGCAGGCGAAGGCACAATAAATCAGCGCAGTGACGCTGATCACAGACGACCGCAGGCCTAACATCTGATGCGTTTAATCTGACTTAATCCCGACTCCATTATGCTTTCAAGCGGGTTGCTTTCTTGCAAAGTGGCAAAGATAAGCAGTTAGCTCATACTGCTGTGCTAATATGAGTTGCGGCAAAAAAAGTCTGGTTGAAGCATGCGTCACATGCACTAGGATAATTAGTGTCAATTGCACCAGATTGCATTTCCGCAATCAGCTATTTGTTGGATGATTTTAGAAATAGCATTTTTCGATGATGACTTATGCAGCCATAGTAGGCTGCTAATTCAGGTGGTATTATGTTAGAGAACTCCCACAGGGTGCACAATTTTCAAATTTCCTCCCCTCCTTATAAGAGCACACGTGCGTTTGCTATGCCTTTTTTCTTCTCCTTACTCTCGTACGCATAGCCTATTGGTCAATAAGGTGACCTTGAAGCGTGGTTGCGCTGTGTATAAACGCGGTATGTCCCATAAGAAGCTGAAAACATGAACTGAATGTGCCAAACAAATTCGTTTATAGAGAACTCAACATAAACAACAACAATAACAGCAAAGTGCATGTTTAGGTTGTCAAGTAGCGCTAACAGTTTTGGCCTGGATAACTGTCCATTGACGGAAAGATGCAAAAACAAGGGCCCGGCTACGGTGGGTTCCAAGACCTACATTTTTTTGAAATCTGGTTTCGCACGTGTTGCATGTACCTTGAGCGGGTTTTCTGGTAGAGCAGAGTCTTCGGTGGCGAGCAGCCCCATCTACGAACATGGCAGAAAAGTTGTTTGTACTGACGAACTTCCGTTAAGTGTGTGTGCATGCATTTGTCCGCCGTTGAGGCTTGTTCCCAGGACGTGGGTCTATGGTGGCCTGCAGCCAATCAGTGAACTGATGCGGTTTGATTGGCTACGAACTTTCGCGAGGTTGGTACCAAACCAAAACCCAGTCCCAGTGGGGTGAAATTCATAAGAGACAGCCCACCTGACTCACAGCCCCTTTCCTACTCCCCTCCAGTCAGGAACGACCCCCCATAAGGCAAGGTACAAAAAAAATTGCAAAAAATACCTTAAATAAGTAAATATATTAGAATCCCAATAGCATATTTTATGTTGATGTTTATCGGGGGTGGAACGGATTAATTTTGCTTCCATTACCTTTATTGGCTAAGTTCGTTTCACATGACGATGAGCTCCATGCCAGAACGGATTTAACTCGTAAACGGAGATTCTACTGTACATGGATTCCAGTTTTATCAAATCTATTTTTACTTTCCGGGAATATAAATGTGCGAACTTTGAGGAAATCCTTTGGAACAAACATTTTCAGACTCGGTCCAAAATATAAGTGCTTGAGCTGGAATTCAGCAGCTACTGCGGCATGACCGCGTAGTATTCACAAACTACCAACAGGTAGTCGGTGTTCTACATCTAGGAAACATAATTTATCCTACTGGAAGCACAGTATTTTGGCTCATACTTCGAAAAAAGGCCTGAAAACGTCCGTGAGGCAAGCGCGTGCTGAGCCTTCGACCTCACTCACTCCTACGTCCGGAACACCTAACCACTGTCCAAGGCGGTCACTTGTCTGGTGCGGTGTGTGTAGTGTCCGGCGGACCTGCAGGAGTCTGTCGCTGTTGCCACCTTGTAGGCGCCAGTATCGACAGTGGTTATATCCCGCAGTTGAATGGTAGATAAGGAAGGCGGACAGGATAGCAGAGACTAGTTTACTATAACTTTTTCTGCTTGGTAATCAGCTGTGCCTTCTGTGTGTCCGGCAGCTTGGTCTCCTCTGCAGCTCGGTCTTGTCTGCTGCTTGGTCTTGTCTTTAGCTCGGTCTTATCTGTAGCTCGACCTTATCTGCATTTTCGTCTTTTCTGCAGCTAATCCTGTGTCCGTCAGCAGCGTATCTACTGTCGTCAGTCTCGTCTCGACACCAGCAGGTCTCGGCAACAGAGGCTCGTGTCGCTAGCAGCAGAATGCCACCTGCAACGTTGGCTGTGTATACAGGGACCAGCGGCCTTTTTTCCCTATTGGAACCTCTGCAGGCAACCATCATGAGGGGTTTCCTCGGGATTGCACGTCGCGCCGCTGTTAGGCGCGCATGTGCATGGTTCCTTTCATGCTCCCTTGTCAGGCGTGACCTCAGAGGCGGCCGGTGGCTGTACTTGCGTCCTCGCACATTGGACCTTTAAATATCGCGCTCTTGGCCCGTTCTGTATGCGCCTGCCGGCATGTAGGCTTCCTTTGTTCTGTTGCCCTCAGGACGGCCGAGTGATGATTCGCGTGCTGGGCCGTCCTAACAGTCGCCCAGCAGAACTGTGCTGACTCACGCTGCCTTCATTTTCCAAGCCTCGCTCATTGCACGCTTTTCTACTTCTGCGCGCTCGCTGTCGACTCACCACGTGTACGTTCGAAGCTAATCGATACCTCCACCTCATTGACTGGCGGCAGGTGACAAATATCTCATCCCGCAGCCTAAGCTTTACCCGTTTTCTTCGACGCGACTGGCTTTTGTACATGACGCCTGCAGCATCTATTGTAGGGCAACTTTTGCTCAGTGAAGCTGTTTCTCTCAAATCTGTCTTGCCTGGCTCTTAATTTGGGGATCCTTCTGTTGGCGATACAGCAGCTAGCTCCGTGAGCAACAGCTGGACACGGCCTCCTTGAGACACACACCAGGATGATAAGAAGGAGTCACGGTCATCGCCTGGCTCTTAGACCACTGGCCAACTACCAATCATACAACACACAATGAGAGCACAACTTCTAAATCAATCCTTATAAAGGTACTAGTAGTAAAATATACTGACTCGAGAGGCCTGAAAAAATAATATATGCACACCTTTTTCCATTGTCTTTCGAGGCACACTATAGAAGAGGGAAGGGCAGAGGGCGATGAGGATAACGCTGGCACCTGCCTAAAGATTAATCGTAGTGGTTGCGGAGATCGTCAGACCCAGTTCCGTGTAGCAAAAGAAACATTGGGACTCCGGGTGGGAGGAATTGTCTATTCTGTACAGAGGTAGTGGAGAGTGAGTAGCAGGAAGTTGACGGTCGGACGAGTCGGCGTACGAAGTGCGTTACCATCCGGCAGTCGTCCCAGGGTGGTCCTTTGTGAGTAAATCTTGTAGGTGATTGGTCAGGAGGGGTAGGCAGATTGTGATGCTTGCGTACTTGCTAGCAGCCGCGACTGCGCGTGCACTCGGATTTGCGCCCCGCAGTTGTATCACACAGCGACAGAGTATTGGCAAACTGCTACTAGACGGCTTTGCCCTAGCCATGTTGACACATAGGCAGGCGCTGGCAATGTACCAGGTCATCAACATCGTTCGACCTGACGCAGCCTAATAACAGCAACTGGATTAGTGCGGAAAGAAAAAGAGCGAGAAAGAAAGCGAATCTTGTTAACTGGTTGTCACATTAAACCCAAATGGAAAAGTCTGGCTGGCCAGCCGACTTCAATTTCGCTGATGAAGGCTCACCAATCGCTAACGAAACTCACTCCTCCGTCCTGACTTCGAGCTCACTTTCGAGCCCCACTCGCGGCCACAGCGGCTGGTTGTGTAGGCCGATTGCCAGAAGGTGATCGGCCAAACTGCGGTAGGCAGACAGTAAGTGAGGCCGCGAGTGCACGTGCATCCGGAGTTGGGTCACTACAGTTGTGTCATACAGTGACAGAGTACTGACGAACTGTCGCTAGATGGCTTTTAGCCTAACCGTGTTGACGCATTCACGCGCTGGCATTGCGGTAGGTCGTCAACTTCATTTGACCTCGCACAATCCGGCAACAATACGATTAGCGCGAAAAGAAAGAGATCGAAAGAGAATTTTGTTAACTTCAGGTCACAGTCCACCGAAATTTTAACCTCTGGCGGGCAGCCAACTTCAAGTTCCGTGATGAATGCTCACCGCTCGCTAACCGTCCCGTTCCGACTTGGGACTCACTCTCGAGCCTCTCTGGCAGCCACACAGTGGCTAGTCGTGTAAGCAGATAACTGACAAAGGCCAGGGAGACTGGAATGACCATTTCTGGCCCATTAGCCATCATCAGTCAACCATATCCAAACCCGCGTGGACAGGCTCCCTGTGTTCGAACCCGGTTATAGGAAGTTGACAGCCAGACAAGCGTACGTCCAACTGTGAGCGCTAAAGTTTGTGAGGGCAGGGGCGTCTACAGCGCGGCATTTTTGCGATTCGGCCACACAGAGATGATTGGCAACACCTGACTAGGGGAAGGCAGGCACCCGTGCGTGCACACGCGATAGCAGCTATAGGAGGTGAGCGTTGCGCACGCGCAGCGGGGTCACTGCAGACCTTCATCGTTCTCGGTAGTGCAGACCATGTTCCCGCCATTGTACAAGAACTTCCATGTGTGTGTTTTTCTAGCTACATGCGTGACCATCTGTATGCCGGGGGAACAAACAAGTATTGCCCTACCGGCAGGCGGAGTGTGCACCTACAACAAACGCAACATACTGAAGGCGGGGTCGGTTATCACAGTGGGTTAAGTAATCAGGGACAACCCTTGCCTCTGCGGTCTTCAGGCGCGGTTTATCGTGGGTAGATTAGACGTAAAACGCCAGCTAAAAGGAAGAACAGAAGCAGTAGGAGAAAGTTGACTGTCGGACGAGAGCACGGCCAGCCAAAAGGGGGGTGGGTATGAAGTGTGTGGGTGCGGCAGTCATCCCAGTGCCTAGAGACCGGTCTTTGTGTGCGTCAGCCTTGACGGTGATTGGCCAGGTGGATTAGGGTCACCCTACAAGTGCGCACATGCTACCAGCCGCAATAGGTTGAGCGTTGGCGCAGTTTCGGAATCTATGATTGGCTGTCCCAGAGGCGGGGTGAGCAGTGCAATCACGTGAACTCATGCGTGGTGCGGTGCCGGAAATTGAACACGCTTAGGGCCACGCCAACCCCACGCCTGTTACCACTACATGATCTCTTGACAGCTAAAGGGGAGGGGAGAGTGTGCTTGGGGTTGTGCAAAGGTAGGTAGGAGCAAGAATGCAATTTCTGCTGCTGCGGGAAGTTGTCAATCACTTAAAACCTAACTTGCGCTCAACCTGTTTGCTGAAAAACTTGGGCATCAACAAAAAGATGGATGGCTGACCTGTCGCGTGAAAAACCGGGGATTATTGGTTGCTCACAAGCCAATCTGGGTGCTCGACCGACAGAAAACTTTATCAATTGCGTCATCCGTATCGCGAAAAAAAATTAAAACAGCATAACCAGCACGTACTTCCGATCACTTCTGTGGAGGACAAGGCAACTAATAAGCGTATATTCCCATCAGCCATGCTTATTGTAAATATAAGATGCATTTCTTACCACTCATATGTTGTTACAGTATAGGAAGTGCCAAGCTATTATGATAAGCAAATTCTGGAACATATTGTGCCCTAAGTTAGACAGGAAACGTTCTATAACTTCGAAACAATGGCTGTAGCCTGCAGACGGTAAATGACAGTACCTGGCGAGATAAAGGCATGATAACCGCTGAGCTTATCACGCAGAAATACGGTAACTGGGGCTTTGCGTTGTCTATTGAAAGCTACACCCAGTGACTCGTACTCGGAAACTTGGCTTAATCCGGCACAGCTTTGGCGATAGCGTTGAGGACGTGGAAGACAAGGCCAGACATGACGCGCTCTGGCCACGAACAACACACTACTCAGCTGCACCCTTATTAGTAGTATTATAAATATCAGTAGCAGTACCAGACTTGGTTTACAGAACTCTGCTTTGACAGCTACTGAAGGTGGGTATTTACTCGGCATAGCTTTAACCCACATTCACACTCCCTTCTGGGATCAAGGGGATACGAACAAAGGCTCTGTAAGGTCCAAGCCTGTAGGTAGTCTATAGACGGCAAACTGCACGACTTTAGGGCATGGTAGGACTTGTACATTACTTTATAAACGCTCTATTATTATCCAAATGCTAATCACTATTACCTCACACAAATTGGGAGTGGATGCTGGGTGCGACTCTTTAAAAAGTACACGCAGGCATTACTTATAGCATACTATCTACAAGCCTTAGTAAGCATGATTACTAGAAATCAGCACTTTTAGCATAGGCACGTACCTATAGCAGCTGTACATTAGTCCATATAGCTTGATGGAAAGAGTTGAAAGTGCGAAGACCAAGGCAATCACTACTGTGCTCAGGACCCAAAACATTAACCGGAATAGTAAACCCAAATTCACACACCTTGTTGAGACCAAGGGTATATGAGACCCAGCGTTAGCTTAATCAACATCAGCTCTGACAAATGGTGACGCCAGTGCCAGTACTAGTACTACTACACTTCTTGCCGAGATTGAAGGGATATGAGCCCAGTGCTGACTTTAATCAGCGTCACATCTGACTTAGAATACGGTCGGTGACAGTAGCAGCAAATATTATCACTAAGCTACACCCAAGAAATTAGTATTAGATGTAGCCATATTGGTAGTACCAGTACCAGTCCTTGCTTACTCAAGTCTGGCTAGACACCTACTAGAGGTGAGTGAGGATAGACAATGCAGAAGTACCCGCGCAAAGTCTACTATCACTAAAAGCTAAGTTAGGCGGTATTTCAGGCCACATTCCGCCCAAAGCCTGCTTCAGTCATATCGACTTCGGTCTTGTCACCGGTCAAAGTGGTTAGGGTTAGAGTGGGGTGTATCGCGGCGTGTCTACTTTCACTAAACCTGACCACAGTCACCTGCTTTCGGGAAAATGGTGGACATCTGCACTTGCGATGGTCGAACTTACACATCTTGGGGGTGTATCGAAAATTGTTTAGGCTAATAAGGCTAAACCTAACATCTAAGATCTTTCAGGCCCATTTTCCTTTATGTAAAGAGAGAGAGAGAGAGAGAGAGAAGACGGTGGGAAAGCCAGACTGTTAAGAATAGTGTATTCTGTAGAAGGATAAGAGAATAGATGAAAAGAGTGTTGACTCGCGGAGTAGTGCGTCCGTTCCCTATTCTGGTCGGTTCCGGAGTGAGGCTTGAAGGCAGACATCGCATTGTTGTCTTTGTCCCACGGATTGAGGCCAACCTACTAAATGAGGTCACTCTACTAAAGCGGGAATCTCATCGGACAGACTGAGGTCAAGCCACTGGCCAGAATGGGGGAAACTTTGTGCGTGTGTTTGGGTGCGCGTCGGTTTCATCTGGCAACCGCGGCGGTCGCCCGTCCGATTGTGCATGCCTCGAGGCACGCGGGAAAACTGTTTGCACGCGAGGTCTTAAGCTCTGAGCGACCTTGTCTGTAGCGTCAAGAGTTAGGAAGGCGTCGGACAGACAGGGCCACTACAGGTGTACTTGGATCACTACAATTACCTGGCTGAATCCCAGGTTGGAAGTTAAAAGGCAGTAGTCACGAGTAGGAGGTATTTGTTGTATACTGGACTCCTACCCTCTGTCTCAAGCGGTAGTGGCCACTGCCGCAGTCAGAGCTGTGTCTAGCCAGGCCTGAGAAAGGATGACAAAGTGATGGCAATTGCTTAAGTAGGAATGCTGAGAAGGTTCAGATGCTGTTCAATTGGTGCCTGTGACACTGTCCAAGGGGTGTCCTGTCTGTTGGCGTGAGCTATGGCGGCCGAGGGTAGCGAAGTGAACATGGTCAAGTGACGCTTGGGTAGCCGCGACTACTTGGACGCACGTGTATGTGGGTGACTGAGTGGAACTCGGTCTGGTGTCTGCAGGTCAGCTTGCCTGAAAGCGCTGACTGAGATGACCTTGAAGTAGTTGGCCTTGAACAAGGACGTCGAACAGAGTAATGGTGGGCGTCGGCCTGAGTTGCACAGGTCTGTCATCACCATAAATTAATCATGCGATCATCACCATCTCACCGCCAATGCCGGTTTGGGGACGCACGCTGGACTGCGTCAGTAACGACGGTTGAAGAAGGCCGTCTCATGAATTTTTAAAATTTGTTTAGCTGAGCGACTTGTGTACAAATCAAAATTTGTATCCTAAAATATCGAAGCACAAGCCGGTTGTAGTAATTATTGTGTCTGTTTACTATCATCAATCCGGTACGGAGACCAGATCAACGGCAAAATAAATGCCATAAATATTGTTCCAGTGTTTACGCCTGTTTTCCAGTCACATGTGACTTCCTTTTGAGCCAATATGGCGACCTAACTCGGCGGCATACGAAACTATCGAGGAGTGTTAAGGCTAAGAATGTTTAACCCTAACGACTGCGACCTTCTAGGCCAGGTTCCTCAGGAGAGGAGAGAGAATTCTTGGGAAAGCCAGATCGTTAGGAAAAATATATGCAGTACAGAATGAGTAGGAGAATAAGCAGTAAGAAAAACGGACGACCGCACAACCGCAAGCCAGCGGACAGCGTCTGAAGTGAGGTCTAATTAACAGTCTTCATATGAGGTCCTGTGTGATTCAGTCTGCGATTGGCTGTCACAGAGGCTGGAAACAGCGAGCGCGCCGAAAGTACATTTCGGCGTGAGCTAGTCACGACAGGCGTTCACAAGTGCACTTCGTGTTGAGCTAGTCACTACAAAACTGCTACCTGGCAAAAGTACTCGATTTCTGCCTACAACGAACCTTCATTCAAGTTTTATTAAAGCAAAAATAGGCAAACGTCTTTAACTCCTTATCGGTCGTCGTCGGCTGACCAAATAACGGCTCTTCTGAATGTGGTTGAGAGTAAATGCGTGCAAGTGTTCTAATAAAACCCAAAAACCATATTTGGAAAGGCTACAGCCCAACGACTGCACGTTTGTGTCTCCGATGCTAGGCAGGATTATAATTGGCTGAAGAAATCCGAGTAAGACCCACATGTCCCATCATCCGTGCACTGTGGTGATTGCACTGCTGTTTGGTCAGCTACACTGGTTGCCCTTGGAAAACACCACGCCTGCTCCTGTACGACTACCTGATCTTTTTATTTGAGTTTTGTAAAATTTTCTTACAACGAATCTTCAAAAGTACAGCACAAATAGGTGATCCGATGACATCGATACAGTCCCACCATGGGACGGTGGGTACGCTCGCCTTTTGACGGGGGATTCTAGAATTGGTTGCGGCTGTCGCTTCGCAATGGCGAAGGCTTGTAGTGTAAACCTGCCTAACCCCAACATCACTCGGTGACAGGCCTGTCGTGAGTAGCTCAAATCGAAGTGCGCTTTCGGAATGCTTCCTACTTCTGGCCTCTCTAACAGCCAATCACAGGACAACTCACACAGGAACCCATATGAAACCTGCCGAGTAGACATCACTTCGGACCTAGCCCACCTGGCGGCTGGACGCGCCTTCCGATAGTCAAATTTCTTACAAATTATTACCCTTTCCGTCTGTACAGAATGCATTCTGCCTACTAATCCAGCCTTCCCAAGACTTCTCTCATTCTCCTAGGGAACTGGGCATGGAAGCTCGCAGCCATAAATGTTAAACCTTATTAGCCTAAACACCTAAATAACTGGTACCTCGCGACTTGAGATTCATTATCAACTTCTGGTGTGGCAGGGCTCAATCATCTTCAAAACTCCTTTGCATTCAATTGACTTTTCCTGTGTCATAATATTTGGCCGCAAAATGGACAATTTCATTAACAACGTCCTGTCGTGAAGCGATACGGAGATCCACAATCGCTCACAGTCCATTGACCCCAGGGTATGGTTCCCTCCTCACCTCGTTGAGCAGTTCCCGTTATGAGTGCCAGAAACCAGGTCCCCTTTCCAAACTCTGATCCTACGTCTAGTACCAACGGTATCCCTCCACTCACACATGTATTTTCTTACCAACATGCCGATGCACATGTACATTATTAGCTAAAAATCGTGCAACTTTCATAACTTTGTAAAAGTTTGATCATTACTGGAATACCAGTGTGAATGCACTAAGGAAAACTTAGAAATACTAATGAACAGCATTGGGCATATTTAAAACTTAACAGAAATGTAAGAAGTTTCAAGTGTTTGCTAAAAAATAAAGTTTTTTTCGATAATCCCCAAGTTCCGAGGACTTAAAAAAAGCTATAAATTAGAACAATAAATTAGGTATTTTGTTTATCTTAAAAGTTTACGCAACCACTTTCTTTATATGACAGGAACTTTTTTGAGTCATTTTTTTGTACAGATTACCATAAGTGGATAGCTATTGATTGAATATCGGCGAATAGAGTTTGGCAGAATTTTCTTCGTTTTCAGAGGCTTTATTAATAAATTGCGCTTACGTTCGATGTCTACATTAAAAACTTTAAAATAAGATAAATGTAAAGAGCATTTACCGAAAGAAAGTGTTTTTGGTTATTATTTCTTATGAAGATGGTCATGTGGATCATACTTTCAAATGCCTCATGACAGCAAACCACAGTGCCGAGTTTACAGAACGTCCGCAAGATAAGTAGGATATTATTATTTCTCAGACTAATGAAGAAACTTTCTCTAGTGGGTTACATATTTAAAAAGTGCCTTGATTCGATATTCGGCTGACGAATTCCTATGTATATTAACTTTTTTAAGATAGTGTCACAATGAACTTGGGGACTTTTGAGAATTTTGTTAATTTACTTGAAGATATACGATTCAGTTTGACAGGCGATGAAAAACTTTTTTTTCGCCTTATGATGGAGTATTTTCCGCATAAGCGGATCAATTCCACAATCAGTTATAAGCTTGCGAATGCAAAAAAATGTAGGCTGTATATTTGGCCATTTTTTGAATAAGTTTTTATGCTTCTGTCTGTTCTGTTTCTACGTGACGCATACACGGAACGAATAGTTTACAAAAGAGTATATTTCTACATGACTTACATTTAATAAGGCCTTCTTTACATTATTTTCGCAGTAACATATGCAAACACTTTACTTAAACGGCAAGTTCAGCGGTGCGGTTTAAGCAAAATGCGATGAAATTTTTTTAAAAATATACATGTCAAATGTTTCTGCAAATAAATACGATTCCTTCAAATTGTCTTCGCTTGAATCTGAACAATTTTTGACGAAGTTTTCCAGTTCTGAAGGGATATCTTCTATACCTATTGTACTTATTTTGGATTTTCTCATAGTACAATCAACATTAATAAGCCGTTTGGTTCTGTCTTTCGTAATAGCATAGGAAATTCCCTCGATGTGAGACTCCTCCTTATTTCGCCAAAATTGATGGCCATTTCTCTTAATAAACCTAACTAAAATGGTGATTTTCCGGCAAAAGTGGCTTATGTAGCCCCACTCATATACCTCTAGTCACAGCATTTTGTCTTGCAAAAACTGTGTTTATAGAGTTTTGTGGGGTGGGGAAATAGGATAGGCAGAGAAGGAAATTTTTAAAAGTAAGTGTAAAGTGAAAAAAAATGTAGTCGAATTTGCTTCCAGCGGCCGCTGGGAGCCGGTTGTTCCGCATGTAAATTGAAGGTGTGCGCGGGGCTTCGCGCCGCGGACTATACTTATCTAACTCCAGAACGGTAAGTTGGACCACAGGTAAGTTAAAGTAAACGACCTCCTAACCACCATTTCAATTTTTCGGGAAATTCAAGAAAACAGCAATTTGATAATCTGGTTTTTCCGCAATAACTTATATGATAATACAGATTAGGAAAATCTACAGATATAAATCAACCACACTTCTAAATGCAGTAAAATAAAAACGCATTTACCATTCAATAAAGTACATTTCACTGCGTGTCCTAATTCCCCGCCCATAAAACCCGATAACCACCGTCTTCGCAGGAAAACATGCAGGTTGTCGGGATTCATGAGTGGGGCTACACAAGATACTGTTACCGATTTTCCTATATGAAAGGCTTTCAAAGAATTAAATCAACTCAGTGAATCAAGATAGCTCTACCAATTATATGCTTTATATATGAGCCTGCTCTGCAATCCTATTTAAGCAGCTGCCACCACTGTCCCAGGTCCCAGGGCTGGCTAGACGCCGTTAACACTAGCCCTGGCTTCGCTAGTCTATTGATGAGTTTAAGGCTAATGAGGTTATTCCTAACGGCTACGATCCTTGGGAGACAAAGGCGAGAGACAGATACTCTTCCGTTAATCGGCACTAAGTTGCAATATTTATTATCAGTTCGTCCATTCTGAAGTTATTTTAGTCACAATAGGATGCAGGCTTTTTAAGGAGCTTCTCCCTGACCGCTAATAAAACGTGTGTGCTGTACAAATTGGCTACTGAATTAGCATGCATTTTTATCACCGATTAGGACTGCTTTTATAATTTTTAAATATATTTGATACAAACCATGCACGAAAAAATTATTTATTGATTTCGTTTGGTCGAAATTTTCACCTTCTTTGCATTTGATATTTAATATTTTTTATGAGACTTCTTCCTCAGACCATAGGCAAAAACGTACAGTAGATTACATATCTGATGGAGGGTTGGGGATCGGAGGATTATAAGCACACTTGAGGTTGAGGAGAAGAAGATTCAATCGCTGGGACAATATGTTTATTCACCTGACGTTTCGATATCCGTCGCGGATTCGTCATCAGAGACATTAGTAGCATGAGACATGAACCTTTTCGCTAATCATGTCTCTGATGACGAATCCGCGACGGATATCGAAACGTCGGGCGAATAAACATATTGTCCCAGCGATCAAGTCTTCTTCTTCTCAATTGCTTCCTGGGACATGGATGTTCGCTTGTATTGACACTTTAGGTTGTTGATTTAGTTCATTGGGTTAACTTGAGGCGCAAAATGTTGTTTACTAGAATTTAATTCCGTTCAAATCAGCATACTGGGAGAATATATAGGCAAAGATGCGCAAATGCAAACGTTTGTTGATATCCGAGGAATTTCCTATGCTATTAAACGCTGCGGAAAAGAATTTCTTGTGTGTGCAGTTTGCACTATAAAAGAATATTCATGAAGAGCTAAAACTTTTTAAGTATATCTGGTCACAAAACGGAAAATTTTGTTTTGCGTCCATGAAATTGAGGTAAGTGTAATAAGAAGATGGCGCATTAATTTATGGACAGGAAGAGCGAAATAAGTTTAAAAATTATATTTTGCAAATCTGCCAAGTGTTATGCCATCAAATTGAGCAATAAAATTTGAAGGTTTTACTTTGCTATACTACATATGAAATTTATATTTTATATTTGAAGGGTTACGGGCAAGGAATGCGTTTGAGAACTTTATATGTATACGGCAACCAAATTAATTGTACAATCGATATGAAGTTGGAGACAGTTAACATAACAAATATTTGACAGCGTTGTCACGGGATATTGCGAAACAGTTTTTTTAAAATCGCCTTTGATATCATTGCCACTCTGCTTTGCATTTGTTACTGTAAAATCCAGTCTGGAAGCAACCAAATATGCTGAAAACTGTTCCATTTTAGCTAAATATTTAGCTCTTTCATTTATAATAGAAGAGATTTCCCTAATTGTTTGGGAATCAATCCACTGGCCAAAATTTCCCATTCTGATCTTGACTTTATCATCAAAAAATTAAAGTACGCAGACATAAGACGCCAAAATATATAAGTAAAGTTCCCTTTAAAGCGTTAAAAATTTTTTGAATTTTTCGGAGTCAATCTTAAACATATTCATTCGCGACTTTTGTAGTGGATGTTCATTTTTCTCGGCAATGATTTCAAATTATAGGGTGGGTGTGAAAATATGACACACCAATTCAGCTGCATTTGAAAATGTTTTTAAAAGCTGGTTATTTCCATAAAACCTTTCAAGATATATCTTATTTTGAAGGTTTAGGTAAGCACATAGAGTATAAGCATTATTTATGGTCAATCGACTGAAGCCAATGAAAATCGTAAAGTCCTAATTTTTATTTCAAGGAATATCTGAACCACTTCATAATCTAAATCTAAAAAGAATTCTTAAAAAATATGGCAGAAGGCAGTTATTGTTAATGCACAAAAATGGTACGTTTACAATTGCACCTGACAATTCCATTTGTATGTATGAGTCACTGACCGGAATGTCCGCACGTGGGCTTAAGACATATATTACTCCTGTGATCTCCCAAGTGGGCCAAATCAGGTGAAAATGTGGTCGATTTTGTCCAGTCTAACTCAAGCAATATATAAACGAAAGAAGAACTAGCAATTCACATGAAAACCCGTCGGAATACACACTAGAAATGTGGGTTGTCTGGTAACAGTATGCATAAGATTGCACGTAATATAGAAGGATATATATCCGAAAATTATGCGAGAGGCTTATTTTCCAACGTAATTTTAGTTGTGCTGCTTTATTTACTCGATGGTTTCGCATGAAAAGGCTTCCTCTAGATGTAAAATTTTAATTTACCTTGTACGTCAACGTTCCACTTTTTCGGAAATTTCATTTTTTTTAAAAAGCTGGTGCTTTTTTAAAACTTTATATTCTTTCATAAATCACAATATGCCCTGTTTTTAAGAACGACCATACTTTATTGCTGTAAGACTTTTGGGCCGCAACTTGACAGGCGTTTGAGTATTAGGGGGCTACTTGTAAAAATCCCTGGACTTTATGAGTTAGGTAACGTACTGGTAGTAAGTTAAACGCTAGAAACTGCGATCTTCGGGCCCGGTTCCTTAGGAGAGGAGAGAAGTCATGCGAGACCAGAGAAGTAGGAAGGGTATATTCTTTACACAGGCAATGGGAGAATAGGCGGTAGAAAATTGACTCTCAGACGTCCGCAGAACTGTAAGCCAACGGAAGTGATGTCTGCTCGGTGGTCACAAAATGAGGGCGTGTTATTAGGCCTGTGATTGGTTCTTCCAGTTGCCGGAAACAGCAGCAAACGCCCTAAAAATGCACTTCGAATTGAGCTAGTCACGACAAGTGTTCACAAGTGTACTTCGTGTGCAGCTATTCACTACACTTCCAAACTAACCAAATACTGGCGCCTAGAACAACCACCATTCTGGCCCACTGGCTGTAGTAAGGCCTTATAGGAGTTAAGGCTAAGACGGTTAACCCTAACAGCTACAATCTTCCAGGCCCGGTTCCTTAGGAGATGAGAGGAGACGGTGCGAAAGCCAGAGTAGAAGGAAGAATGTATTGTGTACACAACAGTTGGGAGAAAGTGGCCAATAGGTCTTGCAGGCGTCCGATCATAAGGCGGCGTCACCGACCGCGACGCGCCAAGGCGGAATCCCAAGTGTCCGTCTGTGCGAGAATTGTCACAAGGGTCTCCCAGTGGGCTTCGTTTATTAGTCAGCTTCAGGTCGCTGATAGGTCGGACCAGTCTGGGGTGCGTGTGTGCGCCCCGATCGCGTGAGGCCAAAGGTCGCATTCACCATCGGCAATCACACTGGGTCGAGCGCGAATGGGCGAACACGATTTTCACTGCGAGCCCACGGCTGCGGCGTCAAGGGTTTAAAAGGGGTGGGCTGCAGAACCGCTACAGCCTCGACTTAGCTGGCTTTAAGTCAGATCATACGGAGGCCTCAGCAATCGCCCGAAAAATGTACTTCGAATTGAGCTTGCCACGTCAAACGCCCACAAGTGTAATTCGCGTGCAGCTAGTCAGTAAACTTCAACTCTAAGAAAATACAGACGCCTAGTACAACCACCGCTGCAGCCAACTGGCTGTTATAAGGCCTCTCCTTGGCTGGCTTTAATTTAGATCCTACCGAGGCCGCTGTGTTTTCCATTGACTCATTCAAACCTGCCAACTCCCCCCCGCTAACCTACTAAATTTTAGCTCAGAAAAATAAATAGATGGGATTAGCGTTCTGTCGAAATTATATATTCTCCAGGTTTAGGACTAAATGCAGACCACGGAATTGCCAAGGCCGGCTTATGTGCATTCAAATTCGGAAAAAAGTCTGACTTTCTCGGATATTCTTTGAGATCGGTTAAAAGTATGCAAAACTGCGAAAAAAGCACATCTGTCTAGAACCAACAAAGGGTATTCTTAACGAGTGCGAAAGAATCGTCACAAAAACTGACACTCTGATTAAACTGATAGTCGGAGCTTTTGACATGCACGGATCCCGTGATTTAATCAGTGTGTGTTCACCCTGCCTACGTAAACTTTTAGAAATATGAAACACTGTTTTGACGCGGGTATATTGACGAAAATTTAACAATAATCAAAAAAGGTCGCAGGATTTAAGGACGTCATAGAATTTCGTGGCCTCTTATTCAACTGCATATAGTCATTGCCTGTTAATAAGATAAGAAAAACTGTCCAATTAAGTATCGACCTAGAAAGCTGAAAATTGAGAGGTAAATAAAACATGAGCTGTCATATTAGCAAACAATTGTTTTCAGTCATTCATTACCAAGCCGATACAGTGACATGGAGAATAAAAACGGTCCCTTAAATGCAGTGTTTAGATGATCGTCAGGTTGGGGTTACCCCTCGCCTCCCGAATGCGGGCACCAGCGCGTTTAGGACGTTGTGTTCAATGCGCAGCGAAGACAGAGACGATGTTCTCGCGGTCAGCTGGTTGGGGTCTGTACGTCTTCCGCGGAGCGTGCGCCTGAATATTCCCTGTGGCTTCATTTAGTGTGTTTTCAGAGTGCTTGGCTTCAAAAGGTGTGATCTTTTTGCATGCAGTTGGCCAGGGAAGGCAGATTGCCCGTACTAGCGCCATTTGGCAACAGAGAGTGGGTTTTGCTAAACGGATTGCCACTGCCTCGGCTGCGGCTGGCACCCGTTTGCGCAGGCCTTTGGAGTAGTATGTCGGCGTGTGATATATGACTCGAGAGGCCTCTCTTGCGTCCACTTGATGGTTCTTATCAATTAGGTGGACGAAGATTGAGTTTGAAATCGATATATTCTCGCCTTTGCTGAGCCAGGCTGGTATGTGCTCACGTATTCTCTTCTCCAGATGTCGCGTTGTTCGTCCAATATAGCCCACTCCACAGAAACATGTTAACAAATAGATGCACCTCGATGTGGCCTGAAATGGTAGTCTGTTTTTACCACCCATTCGTAGAAGGGGAGGGTTTGTGAAGAGTACGCGTAAGTTTTCCGCCTGAAGGCACTCGTGACTGCTGCCCTCAGGCGTTGTCTTGCCAGTTCACTTGCTTCCTCTCCCATAAAAGGCAGTCATATGAATAAATATTTCTTTTCCACCGTTGCAATTGCGGCCTATGTGATACGCACCTTGATGTTCCAAAGGATGAACCTTTCTGGATAACCGTTTTGATGGAGTGTGTTTTTAGCTGCTAAAATTCTGCTTCCATCATTTCAGGAAAGCAGATGCAGCGTATCCTGGCTGCCATTCTTTGGATTAAGTTCGCTTTGAGGTTAAGGGGAATGAAGCCATGGAAATTAATGTATTGCCCAGTTCAGGTTTTCTTACTGAATATTCGGCGTTGCATTGAACCATCCTCTTTTCTATGTAGGAGGACATCAAGAAAAACCATTTCATTGTTTGCCTCCATTTCCGCTGTAAATGTTAGCGCTGTTTGGGTCGTTTTAAAATTGTGGACTAGACCATCGATGTCAGTGGTCTTATTCGTCAGACAAAATATATCATCGACGTATCGACCATAGAACTCCAGGTCATTTGTAGTGTCTCGAGCTTGTCCATGAAGACATTTGTGAGGAATGGTCCAAGTGGTGAGCTCATCGCCACTCCATCTATTTGCCTACATAGCTGGCCATTGCAGAGAAACTGTACATTTTTTGTACAGCCCATCATTCATTCTTTTAGCGTCTCCACTGTCATCCCTATCCGGTAGTTTGTTTCCTGTATAAAGTGACATAGGTACACTATGGTTTCAAATACTGGTACTATCGATA
Organism: Ligula intestinalis; assembly: GCA_036362985.1. Lineage (NCBI taxonomy): Eukaryota > Metazoa > Platyhelminthes > Cestoda > Diphyllobothriidea > Diphyllobothriidae > Ligula > Ligula intestinalis. The sequence goes on along the minus strand of JAYGXS010000007.1, from coordinate 10,270,091 downwards.
AAAAAATGAGCTGTTTTTCGTATGAGCTGTTTGCGCATGGTGAGGGGGGGAGGGTGGGGGCAGTTATCCAAGCAGGACAGTTCAAGTTACAGGGAAAACCTGGCAAGCGTTGCCTATTAATGAGGTAGAATAAACTGTCCAATTGAATACCGACCTTGAAAGCTGAAGCATGATAGGTAGATAGAGCACGAGCTGTTTGTCTCTGATGCTGGTGCGCGTGGGGAGGGGGAGGCAGTTATCGAAGCAAGACAGTTCAAGTTACAGGGGAAACCTGCCAAGCGTGATTAAAATTGCAAGGGGGCAGGGCAGCAGTCGGTCATATGGGCAAAAAAAGGAGCGCAAAAGAACGAGACTAATGACTTTTAGTCTCTTAACCTATCAAGTTTCACTTTTTAGGTCGACACTTAATTGGACAGTTACTTATCTTATCAGAAGACGAAGATGCGATCACTGGAACAAGAGTTTTATTTGCCTGACGTTTCGGATTCCGTCGGGAATCCTTAGTCATAGGTAATCGTTATCATTAGGCAATGACCGTATGCAGCTGAATAAGAGGTCGCGACATTGTATGACATAATTAAATCCTGCAAAACCCGTTGTTTTTGCCTTGTTCAATTTCTTGCAGGAAAACAATTGGATAAGTGAAGTAAGTTGCATTCCGAGATGATATGATGAAAAGAAAGAAGAGCTTCGGAAAATCGAGTTGTACTCGTGAATTTTCCAACAAGTATCACGTGTTCGTCGTCAGACTAAACGATTGTTTAGTCGTGCTTGCATTCTCTGGCTCGGTATCCAGCAGCAAGCACGTGCTTCAAACCCAATGATAGCAAATTTCAAAAATAGTAAAGGATCTACAAAGTACAAACGTCATCAATGGGTACACACAGTCGAGAAGGAAGAGAATCGGCCAAATCGCCTGACTCGAGACAAGGGAACAACAGAAATTCAACTATCATGCAGGGCGAAACCTGTCTTGGGAGAGTCTGCGTGTTACTGCAAGAGGGGGGGGGGTCGACGCTTTTATGTGACTTCGGGACGCAGTTCATGTGGCTTCCGATTGATGTGATCATTGCGCGCGTAAAGGGGGGGTTGGCGGCTGCTAATGCCAGGTGTGCCTCAGCGCTGGTCTGAAACAGCACGCCAAAAGGGGAGGCAATATAGAAGCGTCAGCGGTCGGGGGTGTTGAAGTGGCCCTCAGAATACATCGGTCTGAACAAAGCGGTGTTCAGGTCAGCAAAGCCCGAAACAGCTGGGTCTAGTCAACCTTCCTGTGGAGGCCCGAAAGAGTGAGCTGGTGCATTTAAGTGCTACTCGAAATAGTCGTCTCTTGAGGTAGGGGGGGGGGCTGGAAGCATTGTGGGAAAACGTGATTAAAAGCTAAGAAGCCGAATGGGGGGGGAAGTGGGGACAGTATACAAGTACCCCTTGGCACCCGTGTGCACTCGATGGTAAACAAAAGTTCAACGGAGGAGGGTGGCAGCATTCTTGGAGGAAGGGAGCACGGGTAGGTGGCAGGCCAACCAAGCACTTACCAGCTGGATCTAGTCAACTTTCCTGTGTCTAGCCGAGAGAGCAAGCTGGCGTATTCAAGTGCTACTCGAAACAGTTGTCCCTTGAGTCAACTAGGGGCCGGAACCATTAAAGTAAAGGTGATTAAAAAGGCAACGAAGCCAACCGAGGCGTGGGGATAGCATTCGGTACCATTTAGTTGGGGAGGGGGCTGGTTTCGGCACCAGTTTACATTCGACTGGAAACCAGGGGTCAACAGGTGAAGGTGGCAGCATTCTTGGAGAAATAAGGGGGAAAGCTCTCGTAAGAGAGAAACAATCATATGCAGGTCGAACAAGATTTTCGCTGGAGAAAGGACGTGGGTGCATCCTGAAACAGATCGGCGTACAATAACCCATTACTATCTAGTCCTGATCACAAACCGACAACACGGCGGACCCGTGGCTCAGAGGTAGAACGTTCACCTCTGGCTCGAGAGACGCGGGTTCGAAATTCGAGCGTGGCGGCAAGTTCTGTTGTTACACTGGAGTTGAGCAACCACCACCTGATGACGCCCAATGAGGCAGAAAAGGCCTTAATGAGTGTGCTTTCCGTTTTTTCGGTAAATACCAATTTCAAACTTGTTCAGCCGGAAATAACAACAATGCTTCAAATAAAAATGCGCCATTTGCACGTACTTAACTCCGCTTTTTTTGTAAATCAAAGCTAAGGTGGGGCACAATCCTGGCAAAAAATTTCCTTTCTTCGAGATCAGTGCAAGCGGCCAAAGACAGTATGCTGAAACACTGAGAAAGCTAGGTATATCCCCCGCTTTAGTAATAATAATCTACTAGCACATGCGAAAAGGCGCAATTGCGCTGGGCGACGGATTCCTACAAGGCGCCTAGAGACCCCACACAACCGTCGGTTTCGACAGGATCCCCGTGTTAGCATTTCACAAGCAACAAGGTATAAGAGATACCAGGGGATAATAAGTTGACTACTTTTAACATAAGTAGTGCCATTTTTTTCAAAAATGAAGTATTTTTTTCTGAAATCGGCCAGCAGGTTTGAACAACGCGCTACCTACCTTGGATGCCTCTCAGTACTGGGCCTGTACGGCTGACTCACGATACGTGCTATGAGAACAATTATGGACTTCAATAGTCGATCTAGTGCAAAGTTAAAGCTCTTAGCCAGCGATCCACGATTCGACTAACAGGCATATTCGTTAACGAGTGCTCACCGCTCGTTAACGGATCTCACGTGCCCCTTAATAGCTCACTCTTGGGCTCCGCTAGCAGCCACACAGGGGCTAGTAGTGTAGGCACATAAATATTACTGGCTAGACATTGCTCATTTCTGACTTATAAGCCGTCATCAGCCAGCCTTACCCAGCTCCAAGCGGTGTGCATCAGTCCAGACTTGAACTTGACATGTTTTGGATTACAATTTCACCGCTCTAACTGCTGAGATATGGGCTCGTTGTCTTGCTGGTTTCGGTCGGGAGGCATTAACACCTTTCATGAACGCTCACCCATGGAATTCACTCGTACCGTGCAGTGCACAGCTTGGGGGCCTTAAAAAGTTCCTAGTAAATCAACATCATGCATTCCTTCGCCACGTGTAGATGACAGTGGATTACGATTCTTTGGATAAAAGTGCACACTGTCCTTGATACCGACCATTTTAGTCAACAGTCTAGATATGCTGCAGTGTTTGCGAGCGTTGAGTAAACAGATTTGAAATGCACTTTCGGCAGCCGACTGCGCAAAAAAACCATTTGACGTTATAAATCACGGAGATGGACCTAGGATCATGCACGACCTGGGTGAGTTCTGCATGTCACCTCTGGTTAGCTTCCGATAATGCTTTTGAAGTTTTACCGCTCAACTAGACATTTCAAACTCAGCTTTCGTGACACATTCTGCATGATCATCTTCCTATAGTCTTAAATTTGGTGTGCGATTAAGCTAGGCATGTGAAATCCTCTCACCTTAACATCGATCCTAGAGTTAAGTTAGGCCTATCAAAGAACATTTCCTCAGTGATTGTTCGAAGAAAGGGTAGAAAAGTACCCTAGTATGCTTGTCCTACGGGAATTGAGAGTTTACGTACATCGGCAGGCCTTCTAACGCTTTTATATATTCGTCCAATCCCGTGGTTTTTATCGAATTTTATCGTCGGAGCTTAAAATAAGCATGCAAATTTTTTGTATGAAACGAAATCAATTGATCTATGCTACTCGCAGAAGTGTGAATCCTAAGTTGAGTCGAAGCTGCTAGCGTGTCAATTGGGGCACTCTGGTGTTCCACGACTACGCCGGCCTTCGTGAACAGCTTAATAACGCCGTGACTCAGTCTCAATAGTTGCCCGCAGGTGCACAGTGCTTATAACTGCAGTACGGCCTAGATTTCGTGTAACATGCCGACATAGACGAAATACTGATTCTCTTTCGTTAATCAGCATTATGTTGTAATATTAATTATGGTCCCGTCCATTCTGAAGTTATAACAGTCATGATAGGATGCCGGCTTTTAAAGGAGCTTCTTTCTGAACGCTAACAAAACGTGTGTACTGTACAAATTGGCTACTGAAGTAGTATGCATTTTTATCACCGATTACGACTGCCTTTATAATTTTTAAATAAATAAGACACAAAGCATGCGCGAAAAAATTATTCATTGATTTCTTCTGGTCGAAATTTTCGCCTTCTTTATATTTTATATTTATATTTTATACTATGTGACTTGTCCTTCAGACCGTAGGCGAAAACGTACTTTTCCTTAAACAGGATATACATAACGCGCAGTTTTCAAACCTTGAATTCAAGTGCAGGAATCACAATGTTTAAAAATTAGTCAGAAATTAAGAAGCTTTTTTTAAAATCGAAAGATAGTCTTTTTTGAAGTATAAAAGTTAAAGAAGGCGTAATTTGCCACCAAACGAGTACAAGAAATACTGTTTTCGGGTATGTCTTCCATAATATATATTTGAATTTATAAAACGCAGTCAAAATCAATGATAACAATGCATAGGTCTTAAGTAGCCACTTTTCGCAGTGCATACGTTTTGTGAGAGGTCAGAAAGAAGCATCCTATTGTGACTGAAATTGTAGTGGTCCTTTCTGCTTGACCCCATATAACTGATTAGCGGAAAAGTATCATTCTTTCGCATATTTGGATATGTTAAACGAATTCTATGGCGTAATTTAGTATTTCTTCTTATTTGCTGTACACATCGCATGAAGCTGCTAGCGTCTCGGTTCGGGTGCTCTGGTGTTCCACGACTACTCCGGCCTTCGTGGACGGCTTAATATACGCCGTGAAATTTTCTCATCCCGCTGTTGAATGAAGCCTGTCGCAGATATCCACAAACCCAAGAATCATCAAACGAATTCAATAGACTGATGTTGGCAGGCAGGCTAGGCTAGTACGTGAGCACATACGGGCCTGGTTAAGTAAAGGTGAAACTAGATCGATCTCGAGTTCTATTTCCGCACATCTTGTCGATACGAATCATCAAGTCGATACTAACGAAGCCTTTCAGGTTGTCTACCGGACACCAGCCAACTTTTCCAAGGGCCTACGCCAACGGGTGCTTTCAACAGCCGAAGCAGTGGCTATGCGGCTAGAGAATCCGGAGCTGTGTTGTCAGAAGAAGCTGACAGAAGCCCTCGCACTTCCGTGGCCGACCCCGACGCCAGGTGGCAATCGCGTTTTGCCCCCACGCACCAGTGACAGTCGTACGCTGCGCGCAAATAGCAGCAATTATTCCCCCATGCATCTGCCTTCTGACCAATCCCCACAACCTAACCCAATTACCCCCCTCCCCTGACGCACGAACCTCTACACGCCGACCTCGCCATGCAAACGACGCGTAAACGATGAGTTGTTATTAGACTGCACTATTTAACCCTGTCCAGCTGTACAGTTTTAATTACCCTGCAAATGTTCTGGCCTGATGATGATTTGCTGAAAACATACGTTTGCCAAATTGACTTCTCAACTTAAGAATGGGAATATTTGCAGAACTAAGGTCCATTTGTCCATGAGCGTTACTGGGTTTTTATTTGAGCCCACTATTAAGGCTTACAATGTTCGCTGTTCAGATACCTAGTGCCCAGCAGTTTCAAAAGAGAATGAATAAAAAGAGAATCCAAGTCGCCAGTGTCTCCTGTTTTACCTCTACAATCTAAATCCAAAATAACACCACGCCATTTCGAGACAAGATTATTTGTAAAAACCATACTACTTATAGTTTGAGAATACTATTTTAATAGTGACCGTTTTTAGATTGCGTGTACAAAACTGCATGACGCAGCGTCCAAGGCCTTAACGATTACCCCCACGAAATGAACTAACACACCGCTGCCAACCAAGAGTGCACTGCCTAGAGGGCCATTTTGATAGCTTCATAGAGCATTTTGCGACGGTGCTCAACATCCTAACCCCATCAGCCTTTAAAAATACCCAGATTTTTTACCATTTCGTTCGCCTCTGCGCCCAGCCAAGTTCAGTGCAGGCGCGTTAAGCTTCATTGGCAACAGTAGCTTATGTAGCCCCTACCCATTAATCTCTGCAACCTGCATGTTTTCCTACGAAAACGGTGGGTATCGGGGTTTATGGGCGGAGTATTAAGATACGCAGTGGTATATACTTTAATAAATGGTAAATGAATATTTATTTTACTGTATTTAGAAGCATTGTGGATTTATATTTGTATATTTTTCTAATCTGTATCATCGTTTAACTTATTGCGGGAAAACCCGATTATCAAATTGCAGGTTTCTTGAATTTCCCAAAAAAATTGAAATGGTGGTTAGGAGGTCGTCTATTTCAACTTACCTGTGGTCTAACTTACCGTTCTAGAGTTAGATTAGTTTAGTCCGCGGCGCGAAGCGCCGCGCACAGGTTCAATTCACATGCGGAACAACCTACTCCCAGCGGCCGCGGGAAGAAAATTCGACATTTTTTTCACTTTTTACATATTTCTAAATATTTCCTTCGCTGCCTATCCTATTTCCCCACCCACAAAACTCTATAACCAGCGTTTTTGCAGGACACAATGCTGGGACTAGGGGTACATGAGTGGGGCTACATAAGCTACTTTTGCCGCTTCATTTATAGCATCTGCCCGTGGGGTTGTCTCCGCGGTAGGACCCTCCGGCTAGTCTTCCATACGGTCAGGCGGTAGTCGATCCAGCATTTGATACCGCGGTGACCCCGCATCCCCCAACAGTTGTGGCTGTACTATTGCATCCGAAGTTGGAAGGTGTTCGGTGGTAAGGTGCCCGTTGTTTAAGGTTCGCTTACGGAGCCCACTCGGCCTTGGAGCCCCGCCAGCAACTAGCAGTCTAGGCAGATAACATTGCTGACAAAGCCCAGGGACACCATTAGCTATCGGTGAACATCCATCAACGGCGTGTCAATATCTTCCGATTTAAACCGGCAAGACAACGAGATCGTGGCTCAATGGTTAGAGCGTCAGACTTCTGATGAAAAGGCCGCGGTTTCGATCTTCGGGTAGTGCACCACTTTGGGTTGGATAAAACTGACTGATGACAAATAATGAGCTAGAAACGGCCATTTCAGTCTCCCTCATCTTTGTAAACAATGCTATCGACGACAAGGTTGCATCTGGAGAAAGCGGCTTACGCGCCATTCCTGCTCGGACTTTGTCTTGTTACCGATACAGCGGAGAAAGGGTTTAGAGTGAGGTAGATGGCGGCTCGTCTACTTTCACTATACCTGACTGTAGTCACTGTCCCTGCCCTCAGGCACATGGTGGACATATTTCTCGCGATGGTCTAAATAACACATCCGATGACAAGGTAGTTTTGCTCTGCGCAAGGGCCTCAACAATGCCAGAACGTCAATTAGCCAGCTAGCAAGACCGACCAAGTAAGCAGGTCATTAAAAGGCGGTTCTGTTTCGCGGACTGCAAAAGGTTCATTGGTTACGGTGATAAGATCGGCGCCACTATGGCTGACTCCTCAAGCCTTCGCCTGCTAACCATGCATTTGCGGTGACTGTCAATTCGGTATCCCCGACGCGCGTCCCGCATTGTCACCTCTCGATCGGGCGATGCCTCGCGTCTTGTCCATTTGGTCCAGCGAGCTTTACGCCAATCATTGAAGAACCTTTCCTGATTGGCCGGAGAACATCCGCGGACCGTACGCAGAGAACACACACACACACATCACCTGGCTCGTCTACTGTGAGCAGCTTGCTTCTATAGTATCGTATGTAAACTCCTTTTCGACAGTAAACTATCCAACCTAATTGACCTTACCTGACCTCTGACTTGGGTGAGCATCCTGTGGTCGAAGATAATTCCTTTCGACACATTATTTTTTAGCATCTCCCACCTTCGAAGTGGCACCACGCAAGAGGACACGTGATTGCAGTTCCTGGCCTGCCTGCAGTCGCTCCAATGTCCCCCTTTAATCAGGCGTTCCATCGGCCGCGGCAACCTCGCTAACTGGCCTTCCACTAATGCACGACAGTTCTCCACACTTGACCTTAGTTTAATCACGGTAACGCTGCCAGACAACACTATCTTACGCGTATGTGGACACTAACACAGGCCTGCGCGCGAACATCAAGCCGCTGCTCCCGAACGGCCGTTTTTTAGACACGCAACGAAACAGGCGCCCGAAAAGCAGCCAGTAATTCACTCTCACACGTGAGGTAAAGGATTTCACGCCTACATCACACTAGCAAACAGAGTAGCGCTCGAAGGATCGGAACTTTCTGCGAGTTGGGGTTTGAGGTCCTCTACATAATACACAACTCCAGCTGAAATTCCCCCCTTTCCGTCCCATATACGGAACTGTGCGGGATAAAGGCAGTGTGACCATGACATAGATCCCCTACCAATTGGTGACCCTAGACACGATCTGACTACGCAACTACCAGAAATGACTAAGCAATTTCTGCACGAAATTCCCACTCGATTTCCCTATACTGCTTTTCCTGGGTCTCTCATAGTGCAAACGGATAGGAAAACGCGGTTACTAAGACCCTGTCACCAATCCTGATTGGCGTTTTTAACAAAAATCCGCCGTAGAAGTCTAGGTCAAATCCAAATCAATTTACTTGGAGAACCCAATCCAGATTTGTCGCTATCGGATCGCACCTGCCCCTTTGTACGAGACATTCCTCCACCCGTAACCAACTAAACAACATCCAGGAGTTGGTTTCATGCACTCGACATGGTACTCCACATGCATTAATGAATTTTTAAACTTTCTAAATCGCAAGGTTGCGTGAAGCATTCGTCTAACCCACCTCTCACTGTAATGTCCCTTGTCCGAAATAACTTCCTCATACCAACTCACCGGCACATATTATCGAGATCACGCCAGAACACCTTCCGGCTGATGCCACAAGTGCACCTCAGCAGAGGTCACAAGCATCAACTTGGCCTCCAGCGAGAGCAACTATTGCCACACACGACAAGCGTCTTCTAACCTAAATGTGCACTGGATTATTGCCTTCACTTCACCGTTCGCTCATGATCGACACATACACCTCGTCCAGTGTCTAAGAGGTAGCTCTGGCGGGCAACCAACAATGCTGTCAAATTTTTCTCTATAACGACCGCTGCCTCAAAGTCAAGCGAATTCGCAGGCAGCTGCTTTCGACTCGCTTACCTGAACACCTTTCACCAACTTCCACGCGCACACAAACGCACACGCCCCCTCTCGGCCAACGCGGCATCCCTTCAAGGCAGTGACACACACACACACACCACTAAGAATTTCCCCACAATCGCATAAAAGCAAGTACCGTATCTCGTTCTCTCTCGGGCACGACATGCCAGTAGCCACTACTACCTGAGACCACAGCGTTAAAAGCCGGCTGGGAGACGACGTGCGTACAGTTTTAGCGTCAATTGCGGTACACAGTAAAGCAGTGTGTAAACGAAAAATGCAGGGCAGCACAGCGCAGGATGACATCTGTCAGGGGAGAGAGAGAGAGACAGGAAGCGGATCCAAATCACAGGATAGGCGGAAAACAGGCTCAGATCTCGTCCAGATCATCGATCCCCAGTTCCGGGAAGTCGCCCACCTCGACGTAGGCCGGTTTCACGAAAGCCCCGTACTTGGGGGTACACTCAAAGTACCGAACTCCATCAATGCTAAAAGTGGGAACAAGTTAAACAACTTTAAGTGAAACAAAAGACCTACTGAATTCTAGTGAGTAGTATGTTTAAAGTCAAAATGCTTTAGCAGTTGGATATTTGGATAGAAGGTGCATAACAGTCGAAGAGAGAGAGAGAGGCGGCGGTGGTTTACCTGCCATCGTTGCGTCCGAGTGGCTCGTCATACTTCACACCAACCCACTGACCCTCCTTGAATTTGGTGGGTCCTGGCGGTAGAAAGAGGTAAAAAAACGCATCAGCAGGCTGCGGGGGGAGAAGGAAAACAGGCCAGAAGGGTAAGTCAAAAGTCATGAGTGCGACTTTTAGGCTCGCTATTTTTACCATTTAGTAGGCCTCATCGACTAAACACCATGCGGTCCCAGAGGCGACGCCCAACAGCGTTTCAAGAAACGTTTGGCTAATTATATGAGTTCCCTGTTTACCCTCGGCGATCTGGATCCGAACTTTTCATGTCAACTGCATGCATAAAATATTTGTAAAAACAATGCTACTCACATTTTGTGAATAGTATTTTAATAGTGCTAGTTAGTGGGCGCACATGAACAGATACATATGACACACCGACGCGTAAACGATGGTATTTCCAAGGCACTGCCTATTACCTTCACCAAATAAACTGTGTAAATTAAACTGCGCAATTCAAATTTAGGCCGGATGTTGTCCTACAGGAAAGAAGTAAAAGTAGGTGGAAATCTGCCGCAGAGGAAGAAAGGGGGTAGCATTAAAAAACATTAGAATGGAACAGGTAGATTTACCAAGGAACATGATCTCCCCACGTTTTGTTGGCTGCTGCGGTATTCGAACTTCACACCTAGGAAGGATAGAAATGAAAAGAGTTCAAAGAATGGCGAAAGGAACAAAACAGACATTCAGTAGAGTTGTTTTATAAAAAAAGAAAAAGAAGACGGAATAGTTTAAGTACATGGCAACGGGGAGAAGTCGGAGGTAAGAAGATAACCACACTTTCAAAGTGAGTAGTGCGCGATTGCAGAATGGTAAGCCCACGGAAAAAGAAGAAAGTCTACCAGTGAGACTGCTACGGAGGACGGCCCAGTAACATTTTGAGATTAAAATAATTTAAGCCGGAACGTATACCACTTTTAGCGGTAGCCAATGCTGCTTTATCACCGTCTGCGTTAGACCTTGTGTGAGCCCCCCAAGGAAGAACACGAAAATTGGACTAAAGTAGAGGTGCGGACCGATTGTCTTTCTTGCGTTAGAGTCCTGCGCCGGCGTAGCTTTGCGCGTTATCATATGCACTCTGCGTGGGTGGACCGGCGGTCTCGCGTGGGAAAGCCTGGTTAGGGCGGCATGTACTCTGAGTAAAGCTGGAACCTAACAATGCGTACCACCGAACAGGAAAGGTTGTTAAGACTTGGCCTAAGAAATACTTAGACTGTTTGAACCCTTGTACGCAGCAAACGGGGACCTTGGAAGGGAAACTAAGAAGTGCTGATACGGAGGCCTCAAACACGTTCAAAGTATTGTCTCGCCAGAGCTCATAATTACTGCTACCGACGATACGCAGTCTCTCTCTCTTTCTCTCCCAAAACTTGACTAAGATAAGGGTACGGATGAACCACCAAGGCGGACTGCGCAGTCACGCCAATCGTTAGACAGACTGCACTTCTGCTGTCTAGTCCGGCGCAATGGCTACAGGGGTTGAAATTCTAACTAACAAGGTCGCGGATTCGAGCCCCTTGGATGGGGCATCGCTTGGGGTTGGGTGGGTATGACTGGCAGACGGCGGCTAATAAGCCAGAAATGGCTATTTCAGTCTCCCTTGTCCGTGTCAGTAATGCTCTCCTGCCTATATCATTAGCCGACGCGGCCTCAGCCTTAGCTCAAAAGGCACCATATGGGACGCGTGTAGCCTGTAACCGATCGGTGGACGCCCATCTGCCACTGTCCAAAATCGGAAGGTTTAAGCTACGTGTCAGCTACACGGACGTAAACATGACAGAATGCTAAAAAAACTGGGAAAAAAATCATGATGGGGACCGGGGGCAATCGGGAAAAATCACGAACGGAAAAGTGCGATGTCTAAGAGTAAAAACAGACTATAATTCATCTTCGAGGAAAGCTGCATAGTCACAAAAAGTAATTTAAGGCATTTCCTACCTTTCAGTCTTTTTAAAGCAGCAACAGTCCTATTTGAAAAGGGTTAACACATTTACGACATCATTTGAAATTATTGCTGGGCTAACCTGGATGAAAATAATGCAATGTATAGACAGATCTCAATGCAAAAGGCAACAAACCATAACTATGACACTCAGATCATTCGTAGTTCATAATGCAGTCCATTTACAAACAATAAGGCGAAACAGTGACTTCAAACGTAGACTAATACATTGGCCTTTTTGTAAACAATCAGGGCCATCTATCGTGCTACATTTGATTGCTACGAAATTAGGGGGAATTTAGTCATAACCAAAAGAAAAAAAAGTGTTTTGATATGTACTGTACGCCTTTTCTGGGGACAGCTTAATGACGCTATTTCCTTCAAACCTACTTTATTATCGACTGAACACATAGCAGTACAGTACTAAACGCCCATATAAATTGAAAAACACGCATCCCAATAAATTTTAATGTGAAGAAGAAATTGTTCTTTGGGATAAAACGTAACTTTAATTGGTGAATTTTTGAGTCTAGTGCCCCAGCTCGTCTTCGAACTAACAGGCAATATGCTATAAACAATTAGCATTTAAAATGTGCGGGAAATCAATAGTTAAACGGGGTGAGACCTGATTGGTAGGTGTGGCCTCAATCAGTTCGAAGACGAGCTGGGGCACCAGACTTGAAAATATTCCAGTTAAATTTACGTTTTATCCCAAAGAAAAACTTCTTCTTGGAGTACTTAAAGTTTTCTGTCAGCTCTTTAACGCTAGTATCTTACCGGTAGTCCCCCCCAACCACTCACCGCAGCCGTTTGGGTGTCCAGGGTCTTTTTTTCCTTTGAAAGATAAAAAAAGACGGACTGAATTTATGTACAGACCGGCTTACTCCCAATGAACAATCTGGAGTAGTGTATCGCATCCCATGCCTAAGCTGTCCTTGTAACTACACAGGCCATACTGAACGAATTCTCGGATCACGCATACATGAACACATGTTGGCTGTACGACGAGGAGACGAATTATCATAAGTTGCGGCTCATACCTATGAAACAGACCAACTTCGCTGGGTGGGGCACCGCTTGGGGTTGGGTGGGTATGACTGGCTAACGGCGGCTAATAAGCCAGAAATGGCCATTTCAATCTCCCTTGTCTGTGTCAGTAATACCCTCCTGCCTAGATCACTAGCCGGCGCGGAAAAAAGACGAGCAGAGAATTAATTGAAGCCTGATCAACGGACGGGAATTAAATCAAGCGATATATCGAAGTGGCGCCGGCGTACAGTGCCTTGCGCAATCCCCTACAGTCACGCCCAGACATCCATCACGGTTGATTGGGCCCACGTCCTCTATAATTGCCCCTATTTTTTTTGCTGACGCCCCGATGAACGTTGACATCGCTGACGGTTGATTAACGTATACTTTTATACCTCTGCGAAGATTCCCATTTTAAGATTGAAAAGTCCTATTGGCAAACGATTGTTTTCGGTCATTCATTGAATGACCGAAAACAATTGTTTGCCAAAACGACTTTCAATTGTAAAATAAGAATTTTCGCATGACTAAGACGACCCAAAGATCTCTGGGCGTTAAAGGGACTCGATGATTTCCTAAAGTTTGACACCAGACTTGCGGAGGCAAACGTTAGTTCCAAATTCATAGCAGGATGCATTGGTCGCGGGGAATACCAGAAACACTACTGGAGGAACCTGCGCAAGAGGCAGATCACCTCCACTTCAGCCACGCTACGAAGATATGCGGAAAATCATCTGCCGCCCTCGACCGGCTCAGAAATCCTGAGAGACTAGCCTTTGAAAACTACGTACAGACAGTCAGAAATAGAAGAACAGAGTTTAAGTGGGATAAGCTTCTACGAGGTTTCCAACCAGTGGAGACGCAGACAGTACTTCTAAACAATCCAGAGCGATACGTGCACAACTACTCGTCATAACGTCTTGACCAAACGTTCCCGGAAGTACTATCTCTTGGTCCTAAGTTTTGAAATGAAAACGGAATCAAAAACAACTAGATCTCGAAACACAATTCGAGAATCTCTTTTGAAAAACTTCGGACCTCAAATCGACTCTTGTAAATTGCTGTCAACAATACTTAAGGAAAGCTCCAAGACCCATAGGTCCTCTAACCAAGGCCCATCTCGATAGTCTCAAGGAGTTTCGCCGAAATTAAAATATGTTGCTTACAAGACTGGACAAGGGTTCGGGAATTGTGCTGATGGGCAAGAAAGATTATGTGGCGAAACTAGAAGAAATATGATCGGATCGCACAAAATTTTCAAAACCCGATCAAGAAAAGGACCGGACCGAGGTCCTTGAAGACAAAATTACTCAAAGAGCTCCACGAAGAAGGACTTTTATCTGACAAGGAGGTCGAGGGACTAAGACCTGTTGGTACAACAATACCAAGAGTGTATAGTCTCCCGAGAATTCATAAACAAGGCGACGGCCTCATGATGACCGAAAACAATGGTTTGCTAATACAACTTTTATAATTCCCCCCTCCCCGCATTCTTCCTATCCCTTACGACCTGTCGACCCCTGACAATTAGGCTCCTTTTTGTTACTATTTCTTAGCCCAGACGACGAACTCCTGTAAGAGTTCAAAAGCTCAGGCTAACAAACAAATTACTCGACAATCCTTCGTCCTTATCCATGCAAATATATAGAATGCATTTTTTTTTTCATTCATTCGTACAATACATGCTTGTACTTGCAACTGTTACGGCTGTGATCAATTATGTCCCGTGTGGCGCCTCTCCACGCGTGACGATCCGTGGCCACAGACCTGGACAGTTCGACCCATTCTCTACGCCAGGGCCAGCACCAGAGACCGAATACTGAAGGTCCGAGAACCACTTCCATGTCCTGGCAGACTGAGTCGAGCCAGGTTTTGAGCTGACTCCTTCTTCGACGTTTCCAATTAGGCAACGGTTTCAAGTTGAGGGCAGCAGCACTGAGCTTTTGAGGTTAACGACGAAAAACATGGCCAAACTACCTCAGCCGTCTTTCCTGAATGGCCTGGGATATCCTTGTGATTTTGCCACAGCGAGTGCGGGCTGTCTCATTTGAGATGAAGTTGGCGTGCTTCACTCGAAGGATGATCCGCAAGCAGTACTAGGTCAAAGACTTCCAGTTTCTGTTCAGCGTCCACGCGCATAGCCCAACATTCGCACAGATGCACGGCACACGCGGATATTTGTTGAGATGGAAATATCGCGTCGGGTCCACAAGCACTTTTGAAGGCTGGAAATCACTCATCGTGCTTCGTCAATTCGGGAGAATGTCATCCTTACTTTGTTCATTCGGAAGCAACCTCGCTCCCAAGTAATTGAAACTGTCGACTTCAAGTTGACAGCCACTAATCTCGAGAGGTGCCTTCTCTTCGGCAGGGATGCAACATGAAAATACTTTGGTCTTCCCAGCGTTTATGGACAAACAGACCGATTTCGCAACCTCATTCACACATGACACCATAGACTGGAGATCACCAAAGATTGATGCTAGTCAAGCGATATCATCGGCGTAGTCGAGGTCAGTCAACCGGCGTCCGGGTGCAAGGTCAATACTGTCCTTTTCTTGTAGGGCCCTCCCGAGAACCCAGTCAATGGCGTAAATAAAGAGGATGGGCGACAGGACACGGCCTTGCCGAACGCCTGACCAAATATCGAAGGGTTCTGAGAGGTTGTTGTGGACTAAAACCCGCGCAGTGGTGTAGCGGTAGTATGCCTTGATCATGTCGATTATTTTTGTAGGTAAACCATCAATACATTCCCTATCTCATGAAAAGTCAACCGAAAAGTATTTTTAATTCGAATAAATTACGGCAGAAGTATAATAGGTAGCGTTGTTGTATACAAAAAGCCCCAGGTTTCTGAGCAAATAAAAACTAAATTACTTAAACAAGGTGTTAGCACTGATTATTTGCCACTACAGGCTGCCGGCCTCTGAACGTGCACCTTTCTGACCGTCTATGAAAAGTATACTTTGTACAAAATGGCTACTGAAGTACTATACCTTGTGCTCATTTATTTTTTATTGTCTCAACAAATGCAAGTATATGGTATAGAAAAAATGCACATAAATATCCTTTCTTGTACACCTTCTTTGAATTTTTTACTCGAAGAAAAGGTATAATTCAATTTTTAGAATAGTCTCTATATTGCCGATCGAGTAATTTTGGATTCAATTCCAACTACCAAAACGTTTCAGCAAAAATGTATGAAGTCATAAAGTTCTGAACAAATTTTGCTATGGATGTGGACCAAGCAACATTCACAACTGGACAGATACGTTGCTGTATAAATGCAATTTGTATGGTCGTAAGGAAATCTCATAATTATGCACCCTTTTCGAAACTAACAGATATACTTTTTTCAAGTAAAACATTTTGAAGAAAGCGTAATTTTCTACTAAACGAATAGAATAAAGAACAGTTTGTGTATTTTTTCTATAAAATAAATTTGAATTCATGAGCGCAGTGAAAATAAATGAAAAAAAAACATACGACTTAAGCAGCCAGTTTTTACAGAGCGATCGTCATTGAAAAGCAGTTGTGCTGATGTGAGTTTAATATATGGAGATTAAATTTCAAAGTAATCAAAAATACAACCTTAATTAATATATTTGAATCGAAAGCACATTTCAGAATTTAGGCTAATATTTCATGAAATAGGAAAATTACTGTATACCTTCGTCACTGAGCTATGCATAGGTCTGCGACAAAACTGAAGTGCTCATAACAGCATCAGTGTACGCCATTGAGTATGGCAATAGGCACATTCAGACGGAAGGCCTTCATAAAGAACGGAACTAAGGCGCACAGAATTAGAAAAAAAGTTGCGAGTTTAAGCGTTACAAAGAATTATGGCTCCCAACACGAGGTGCCTACGCATAATCTGCGTAAACAACCGGCTTGTGCAAAGTGGGGCTAAGGTATTACCGCAGCATGGGAGCTTGGTCGCGACGACCTGGTGCGTAAAGAAATATCCAGTTTACTTTGCTGGGGCTAACTGCAGCGCAAACGGAATGACTCGTGTACACAATTGCAGACTTTGACGAGAATTGCAGTATCTACTCTGCGTTACGATCACTGTCTTCGGTTTCTGCGATGACTTTGTGCTTTGCCGGCTACCACACACAAGAAAAGCGGGTATTTATGTGGGCTGGGTCAACACAAAACGACATACGAAGGAAATTTATGTCTGACGGAAAACGTTTTTGTTTTGCGTCTGGCAGTTCACCTGTTTTATTGAAAAGCATACAAACTTTAAGGTACATATTTTACGCGATATCAGCTGGTACTAATACACTTTTTTATTTACTTCTGCTCGGTACTATAGTATGACAGCACTTAGCGACAGTCAGGCACTCGCTTATTCAATTCTGGAGAAAGGTGATCATTTTTTGCTTTTCTCATCTGACTGCTGCCAAGTCACTTGATTCATTCCCGCATTGCTTCCCTCATATTGATACTTCTTAACAACTAGTCATCGCTTTCGATATTGTTACTTATGTTTCCTGACTTGCAGTATTTCCATTTCGAACACATTTATGCAAAGAAAATTGGCATAAACAAGATTATAGCCACCGTGACGGTAACGCGTTTTAGATACAACTTCATAAACAGAGCCTAGAATATTCGGGAAACACCCCTTGTCTCAAAGCGACAAGTACGCAGAGATCTGGGTGGTAATGGGTTCGCAAAACTGACGAAAAAAGCGTACATATAAGCCGCACCTGTCCCCAATTTTCATTTTCTCAATCAGTGCCTTTTCTTTGGCTTCTGCAGCAAGCCTTTTCTCTTCGGCTTTTTTGGCCTCCTCCGGATCAAGCTCTCGGAATTTTCCGATTTTGTTTCGCTTCTTCCACGCCAGTACCGTGTCTAAATGAGATAAGAAATGCTTTTGTCAAGGGCGCAGTAAAGTGAGAAAATATACCTGCGAGATATATGGGTGCGTAATCATAGTTCGTTAAATTAAATTGGCCCGTAACCAATTTTAGTCCTAACCAAGACTGGCATGTATCAATATACTGATTCCTGATTAACACGGCCGACTAAAGTTGACCAAAGCAGAAAAGGTGGATGCAAATTTAAGAATGAAACGTTTCTTAAAACTGAAGACGAAGTACAAGCATAGACTGGCAGGAATCTGGGCGTGTATGTGTGTCGGAGAGGTATCGTAGATCATAATTTTGTTTTTAGAGGTCTAGAGAGCTCGCATTTATTCCTTCGATGTAGAGTTCAGCAAACATATCGGTAGACGTGTTTTGGCTAAGGGGAGACGCAGCAAGTTTTTGATGACAGCGTAATACTGTGATGAATAGGACGCGTACGAAGATTTGTCGGGCAATCGACCATGAGTCGCCGTTACCGATACGGTGGAGCAGGATTAAACGATAATGGTTGCATATTTTTGCTGGTCTAAGTCCGGCTTCAAACAATCATAGAATTTCATTTAGTGGTTAACAATTAGAAGACTAGCAAGACCGCGTAATATGCGAAGGATAAAAAGGGGAGAGTGACACATGGAAATTCAATGACATGGCATTGACGCCTGAGAGGAAAGTACACAAGTAACTTTATTACTAAAAAACCGGCCGAGAATGAGCCACATAAAGTTATGCACGCAAAAATCCGGAGAATGACATAATCATCAGGCTACGGGAAGAACTTCCATCAACTTATTGTGGTCGGTAAGATGAAGTACACGCAATACGAAGACACACAGACTCTAGTGCCGTATATCTTACCAATAGTAAGGTCAAAGGTCCTTCATTCAGTATTTTAAATTCAAAAACCAAATTGTTATTAAAAACAATAAAGTATGCTTAAGTCTATAGGGGAGGGGGGTTAATTCCACTGGACAAAAACTGAAGCAGCGGTAAGCACAGTAAAAAGAATAATTATCACCAAAATTCACAACAAATAATGTTAAGGCACCTTCTCGTTGTGCATATTCTTCCTCTGTGAGCTTAAATTCGACTGCGGAGTCCTGCCCTAGTAGTTTGTCGTAGTGTCCGGCCTCAACCGTGGGGTCTGAGGCGAGAACATGATAACCATCCTTGACACCAAGCTCCTCCAAGGTTTTAAAATCATCCGCCAAGAATGCAACGTGCCGTTCAGAATCGTCCAAAAGCTCTAGTTTCATTGTACTGGGCTCACATCCAGTCATTAAAACTAATTTTTCCTAGAATATTGGTAAGCTATCAATATAAAGAAACGAATACCTTGAATTTACCTAATGTAAGATCTAACGGATATTTCTTTTCACTTTTAAGCCCGAAAGCAGTGGATGTTATCACCAAAGAAACATAAGATGGCATCGCTGTGATTATAACGGTAAGTGTCAACACAGTCGGCGGTTGGAAACGAGCGCCCACACAATTTAAAATAGCGCGAACCTATAAAGATATGTAAACAAAAATACTGTGTTATGGAAAATATCATGGTTACCGTAGGCAGAAGATACTGTATGTTTTCTCCCACGCCCAACATCGTTGATAAAAGAGAAAACAATAAACGTTCTTAATAATCTTTAAAGGTTCTACATCAAAAGTCGACCTTCCTGTACTGAAATGAAGTATTGGATTGTGAGGATAAGAATGTGTAACGGAGAACGGAAACTGTCAAGATGTTTAAATATGACACAGCTACGCATCAAGCAGCAGAAAAATCTGGCCGCTAAAGGTGCATGCTGCCTGCGGAATCCAATTCGCATGTGCTCCTGTATCGAGCACATATCAATTTTATGTTTGCGCAGGCAGCCGCTCGAATATCCTTAATTTCCTGCTAGGTCTTCTCGCGCACGAAGCAGTTAATGAATTTCAATCATGCTTTAGGTTGGAGGGTAGTGGGATGCCCTTTACGATTTTTCACGCAATAGGCCAGAATGTTCAGGAGCGCGAGGTAAGTTTACATTGAGAGAAAGAACACATTAGCAGGCTGTGAATAAAATCTCCATTGCACGAAACGATTCGCTTGTCTTCCAACTACCCTCCTGGCAATACTAGCAGGTCGCAAAAAGAGCGAAAAGGACTGGCCACTCTTCCTGAATATACGCCCAATATCAAAAAACAGTGACTCCAAGGCAAACACAGGAAAGTCGAAACAGTTCCGAAGTGCCAAATCCAGACATAGCTAACCCACCGTTCAAATTTTTGATTTTTCTATGGAAAATCTTAAAACCACCTAGAGCCAGTCAAATATAGCAGCGTATTAAAACTAAATAAATGTTAATATCCTTTTTATGTGCTCACAGGACGCAGAAAGGCAAAAACGCGTATACCCCTATGTACGACCACGAAGATGTAGTAACATTGCGTGCGATCTGATGCAAATGTTATAGAAAGTCTTAAGTGACTTATTTAACAACGCTAAACAATGATGAGGCCCTTCGGGCTTTAAATATAAAAAAAAATTTAGTTATAAAATATAATGATTTTTTCGTTATCAAACCCATTCCTCGGATTTATGAAGCCAGGGATGCTTTTCTTATTCCAAAATACTGCTTATGCATTCATTTAAAATAATTAAATGTTATTGATCTCTCCCATGCTAACGAACTCATAACAAAACCTCTGCACATTTGTGGTTTTATTTAACCTAAGGTAGGTTTGCGTGAAAGCAAATTAAGATTTTGTCACATTCTTTTGCTCGTCTTTTCGAATACTTCTGCGCTTTCTTTAGCCTATCAAATCAGTAAAGCTGCCTCAAAACTTATGGTTTTCGAAGGTGTGATAGAAAACATTTCTTCCGGTCCCAACCAAATATTCATGTCTCACAACTACTAGCACAGCAGTTTTATGTCCATGTCCATTATGAAACTAAGAATTATCTTCTGTCTCCAATTTGTCATGGTCAAAATCTTCTTCGAATAAAATGCCTACAACCAAACAGTAACCTTATCATAACCTTAACGCGCGCTCTCTTGATCATACCTCTTTCCTCATTTTTCGACTTCTAACTACAGTTTGTTCTTTTCTTTAAAGTACACCCCCGTTTAAATAATATAGCAGACTATGTTAGTTCAAAGGCTTGTATCTCAGTATTTCCCAGAAATCTGCGCAGTCGCATACACATTGAACCTCTTAATGCTTTGCTAAAATCTTTCTTTCCGAACCTTTTTCCATGAACTGAAATAATAACCACAGACGTTTTCACTAACCGAAAGGATGTATTATTGCATTAAAGAAATTTGTCTCATGGAGGTTTTAGATGTGGAACATTTGCGCCATGAATAAAGAGACTGTAAGGATGTAAAATACTTGAATACAGTTGTCGCCGGCTATTAAACCCGTGGTTAATAAGCCCGCCGCTTATTAAGCCCGATTTGGTCTGGGCCCGAGGTGGACTTAATAACCGGCGACTGCTACATTAAGCCCACGGTTAATAAGCCCGCCGCCTATGAAGCTCAATTTGGTCCGGGCCCGAAGTGGGCTCAAAAACTGGCAACTACTGTATCGCAGCTCAGCCGTATGCACATTTGATGCATAACTTAATAGATGATCATCTGCTGAGTCCGGCTCAACATGGATTCCTCCGTGCTCAGTCTTATGAGGTCCACCAGCTCTCTTCATTTCACAATGCTCTGCAATATAGGACAAGAGCTTCCCACTTTCCACAAGTTCACAAAGTTTTTTACCCTTTTGAGTATGCCTTCCTTCACTTGTAATTCTCCACCCGGAAACAGGTGATCAACCTCCCAATCTTACTTCTGAATTATTGTGTTTTTATCCTTATCTCGCACGCTATACGTTAAGATTTGAAGTTATATTTTCAACCACATGTATTTGAGGAGAAGAATTATTCAGAGTAATATAGATAAGGAATAAGGCATTTCGAGCACTGGATCAATTGATTTATTGTCCTGAGCTTTCGAACTCTTGCAGGAGTCCATTTTCAGAGGTGAGAAGTAGCAACAAAATGAGGGTAATGATAGTGGCCATGGGCCAATCAACGGTCAACTTGTCAAACCGTTAGGAACAGTTATCAAAAGGGATGGGGAAGAGGGGAATTATCGGTCAGTGAAGTCCGGAGTAATTATAGTGGTGTACGCTAATAAGCTGTCCGTCGAGCAGGGGGTCGTGACAGCAACTGATATGGTGCCTCGCTGATTAAGTATTTGGAATTTATATTTGTTAGCGCGAGGAGCGCACTATCTATGCAAACTTAGTTTCGCAAAAAATTGTACAAAACAAAGGGAGGTTACTTATCTTAAGGTCACAGGAAGATTTTGAAAAAGAGCAGCTGCATTGAACAGTTTAATATCCAAAGTTATTCTATAGCTACTAACGAAAGAGCATATGAAACAGAGCCCCCGATATTGAAGACAAGCCATGATCTTACAATTAGTGAGAATAAAGCAAAACTCGAAATTTTTTACAATTTCTCAAATCCATCTATATAAATGAAAGCAAATTCACCCCAACCAACAACGGCCTCCATGAAGATCCAATGAGCTGTATACATAATGAAATCGGTGACTGTCTCTGCGTGTGTCTTCGTTATCATTGGTCGCCGGAGTCAGGTTTACACACCTTGTGCGCCTTGGACGCGCGCATGTTAGTACCACGATCACTTCGTCGGCACGCGTTCTCGGTCGCCTGTGCGTGTCGGTCTCTACGTCGCTCCCTCATTCTACCGTGCGCATGAGGATTAAAGTGACGCCCGACGTTAAATGCGGATGTGTATACGTCACGGAGGGGGTGGGTGGGCGGGTTGGGGAATGAGTCGTTGCTTCGAGGTCGTCGTGGCCACTTGAAAGGTCACCCCTGCCAATGTAGCAAGGGCTATAACCATGTTTTTACAGCTGCTTCAAATTCACTCACCGTAAACCAAGCATCCAAACGCCACCGACACCGTCTCAAGAGGTCAACACCTTGCGTCCTCACACCTCCAAACAAAACTTGAGACGATGACCACGGGACGACATCAATTGTTGGACTAATTCCCCTCTCACGCCCTCCCCCCACCCCCATTTCGCTGGTCCCCAATTATGACTGGAATCTGATGCTCACGATACCTTTACACCTCTCTCTCCTCTTACCCCTTTGTTACTACTGAATGGGTTGAGCGTAAACACCTTGACCTACTATTACTTGGACCTCCCCTTTTACTTATGCGAAAGTTGTCGTGGCCGGTTGAAAGACCACCATCCCCCCTCCCTCCACAGCGATGCAGCTAGCTCTGAAGTTAGGTTGAATGGCCTACCACATAAATCCCTATTCTTTCAATCAAACCCTTACAAACTATCGTTATGGACAACAGTGATAACGTCAGGCATGTTTTGAACACAAACAATTCGACAAACAATGATGGGCTGGTGACTGAAGGTAACGTTCTAAACTTTCTTCTTTTCTACCATATGTTATTCTGTTCAAAATAATAACCTATTTGTAGGTTCTACCTCGTTAGGTAGAAAAGGAATTAGAACAGCTACGAGAACACAAGTACAAACGAAGGAACAGAAGAGACTTGCCAATGTTAATAGACGTTTGCAAGAAACACAGGCAGAGATACGGCTTCACCTGGAGACTAATGCCATACGTCAGCGATATCAACGCTCACAAGAAACCGAAGATCAAATTCTGCAAAGAAGACGCGAAGACGCAATCCGCCATCAAATAAACTTCTCCCAAGAAACCGAGATCCAAACCCTGCGAAGGAGAGAGCTAGGAAGGTTAAGAGATTCGCAACGTCGGCAAAACAAATTACCCAAACGTAGAAGTGCACGTCTCACTATGCAAGCATCACAGAGAGCGGATCAATGCCCAAACGATGCTGGAAACTCCAGTTTGAAACTAATTCTCATACGGTTTAGCGACTATGGCCCGTCGGTTGCTTCCATAAATGCTCAAGTGTTGGATAAAGCCTCACTCAATTACAACCCAAGTCGTGGTTATGCGGAAGATGTTAATGTTTCCATTTGGGAGATGGTAGAAGGTTGCGGACATTGTCAGGCGAAAAAATGGACTAATAAGCGATCGGCATGTGCTGTTCCAACGGCAAAGTTCTACTGAATAACTTTTCCCCACCACCAGAAATACTTCAAATATTGCTTGCTGGTAATACCGAAGACTCGAAGAATTTTCTTTCTAACATAAGAAAATACAACAGTGAGTTTTAAATGACCTCCTTTGGTGCCAACGTTGTTCGTGAGGTTGGATTCATGCCTACCTATAAGGTGGAAGGCCAGGTTTGCCACCGGATTGGATCGTTACTACCTCCTTCTCAGGCTCAAAGCCGATCCTGAGTGTACCCAGGCTTTAAGAATCATATAATACTGTCCCTTCAAGACATGCTACACCAAGACAACAGCTACGTTAAGAGTTTCAAGTCTGCCCTGGAGATGCATGCTTCCATTGACTTCACTATTGTCGTAGATGCCGATAAACGTCCTCGTGGAGAACACGAACGAAGATTTAATGCTCCCCCATGCAAAGAGGTGGCCGTCATTATAACAGAAACACAGCACGGCATCAGGGATATTGTCTTGAGAGGGAAGGACGATAGGTTGCAAAGGATATACGAGACACACCGTTCATATGACGCCTTACAATACCCTCTCATGCATGTTAATGGTGAAGACGGTTATCGCTTCGATTTAACTGAAATTGGCAACCTTACAACAGTTAGTTGTAAAGCCTTCTACTCATATCACTTTATGATTCGGGAACGAACTTTTAACCTACTTTGTCGATTCAAAACGGTGTTCCTGCAATTTGCTGTTGATATGTTCACCAAAATGGAAACAGAATGCCTTTGCTATTCCCGCACACACCAGAAAGAACTTCGCCTGGACAACTACATCCACCTTAGAGACAATATCCTTTCTGATGGTGGCAATGGTGCTGGTCGTGGTAAACCTTTCAGCTTGCCATCAAGCCACACTGGGTCTCCTCGCTACATGCATGAGAAAACCCAAGATGCGTTGGTTTACGTTAGGCATCATGGTCGCCCGGACCTATTCATTACCCTTGCTTGCAACTCATCGTGGCCTGAAATTACTAATGAGTTGTTCCCCGGTAAAAAGCCACACGATCGCCATGATTTGTCCGCGCGGGTATTCCAGCTTAAGTTGAAAACCATGATGAGACTCATCACAAAATTCTAAATTTTCGGTGATGTTCAGTGTCACATGAACACTGTTGAGTGGCAAAAGAGAGGATTGCCCCACGTTCACATTTTGGTCTGGCTGAAGCGAAAATTGCACTCTTCCGATGTCGAAAAATTTATATGCGCAGAGTTGCCGGACCCATCCTTGACCCTGTCCTGTTTAAAATGATCAAAACTCAAATGGTGCATGGCCCATGCGGTCAGATAAATCCTAACAGCCCTTGCATGAAGGACGGGAAATGTACCAAGAGATATCCCAAGCGATTTTGTAGATGCAACTCAGACAGATCGGAATGGTTATCTTTTCTATAGAAGGCAACAACCTGAGATTGGCGGATTCGAAGCAATTATCAATGAAAGGCGAAACGGTGGTGTGGTAATTGATAACCGTTGGATTGGGCCGTATTGCCCCTTACTGTCAAAAGTATTCAATGCCCACATCAACGTTGAATTTTGCAACCCAGCGAAGTCCATCAAGTACGTCTGCAAGTACATCAACAAAGAATCCGATGCTGACATGTACTCTCTCACCCATTGTTACAACAATGATGAGATTACTCAGTATGAAATGGGCAGATAAATCAGCAGCAATGAGGCATGCTGGAGAATCTTTGGTTTTGATATCCATAACCATTTTTCGGCCATCGAACACTTGAGCATCCACCTGGAAAATGTCCAACGGATTTACTTTATGGAAGGATTCTTCTTGAATCAGCTTCAAAATCCTAAAGATACAACTTTGACTACCTTCTTCAAAGTGTGCCAGCAAGATTCGTTTGCCCAGACACTTCTTTTTATTCAGGTCCCCTCATACTACACATGGAATCGAAACAAGTGGGCCCGACGAAAGGTAGGTATTCCAGTTGACGGACATCCGGGCATCAAGTATGATGTGAAAATGGGCAAAATTTACACTGTTCACCCCTCTCAACAAGAATGCTTACAATTACGAATGCTTTTCCATGAAGTTAAAGGTCCAACATCGTTTAAAGATCTTAGGACGATTGACTGTTTTCTTTGTTCTATCTACAGAGAAGCCTGTGCGAGGCGTGGTCTGCTTCAAGATGATAATCAGTAGGAGAACACCATTGCTGAAGCTGTCGTTGCTAACGTTCCTTTTCAATTACGACGACTGCCTGCGTTGTTAATCAGAAGTTGTGAGTTGAACTGCCCCCATGATCGATGGTTAAAGTACAGAAAAGATATGTCGGAAGACAACCGACTTCAAATACAGTTATAATAATAATAATTATAGTATGTTTATTATGCCAGTTTACAGGCAATTGTAAAGAGTTGGAAATGCACCTCTTGGGCGCCTTCCAACACCTCGAAGACCGGAAAAAACCTAAAATAAACTCCCTATGTTGCAGCCAGTATTAGTTTTGTTTCAGGGTTTTTGTTTTGTCAATACTGGGCAAGATAGGGTTTGTTTAAAGTGAAAAAAACCTGCCTTCAAAGGTATGATACAAACGGAATAAATGTACAGTTGTAAGCTGAGTTGACACATCAGCAGGAGAACTGTTTCATATCGTTATAAAACATTAGTTCCAGACGGAGAGGGTTGGCACAAGAACACAGTGTTCTCAGAATTCCTTCAATGGTTGTCGGCAAAAGTTGCGCACTATCGGCTGAAGGGTTAGCAGACTGCGGGCTGCTGCTTCAGCAGCATTATCTTCAGCATGAAGCCTGGCGGGGTTCAAAGTCCACGAACGCCATCAGAGTGAAAGAGAGATTCCACCGAGTCAGCACCCAAAATTCGTGAAAGCTGTCCTGAATGTAGAAAACTAGTCATAGCTCTCTTAAACATAGGGTAGTTTTGCTGGGTTTGAATACTTTTGGGCAGCTTATTCCAGATTGATATGGCATTTACTGAAAAGAATTGCCGGTACTTAACTGTACGTGCCATAGGAAGAAATAAAATGTGTCTCGATGACTGGCACGTCGAGAGTGCTCAAGCTGCCTTATTGTAAAATGCCCATCTTCCCGTAGACTTCAATGCCGCCATCTACAACATGACACTCATTCACATTAAAAACACCTTGGTTGAAATGGGTAATGAGCAACTTGAAAGGTATGGATTTCTTCCTTTTGACAGAAGCATTGGGAATCAGCTTCCAACTAAAATTCAGCGGAGGCTTTGCTACAAAAACCAAGGATACCGGTCAATCAACTTCACGTATTCAACACTATTATTGACAGTGTCCATAACCGCAGTATAGGCGACCACGTTTTCTTTTTGGATGCGCCCGGTAGAACTGGTAAAACGTTCGTTATTCAGCTGCTTTTGGATGAGATTCGCAAAGAAAGAAAAATTGTTTTGGCTGTTGCATTGGCTGGTATAGCAGCGAAGTTACTTCTCAATGGCCGAACTGCTCACAGTACCTTCAAGCTTCCTCTAAGGTTACCTGATGATGCCACCACAACATGTCACACAAACAGAGGTAGTGGATCATCTGAATTGTTGAAATGGTGCTCAGCTATAATCTGGGACGAGTGTACCATGGCCAACAAAATTGCACTGGAAGCGGAAGACAGAACGCTGCGTGATGCCACAAGAATAAAAATTCCGTTTGGTGGCATCACAATTGTTTTATCTGGTGATGTCCGCCAGATACTACCGGTGATTCAAAGGGGTACCAGGGATGACCAGGTGAAATGTTGCCTAAAATATTCACCGCTACGGTCAACGGTAAAGACATTGTAACTCACGACCAATATGAGAGTTCTCCTGCACAATACCCATGAAAACGACGGATACTTCACCAACATCTTGAAGATTGGCGAAGGGAAAATTGACAGCGATGCTACCGGAAACATCCCTATTAGTTTGGTTACACATTTTCTGAGCAGTGACGAAGATCTTAGAGACAAAGTTTTCCTTGATCTCCAAAATAACTTTACTGACGCAGAATGGCTATGCAAACGAGAAATTCTTGCTCTGACCAACAAATTCGTCAATTCCATTAACGACAGAATTAGCCATCTTCTTCCAGGTGAGGAAAAACTGTACAAATCATTCGATACGACGTTTGATCATTCCGACTGTGTTAATTATCCAGTTGAATTTCTGAACAGCTTGGAAATATCTGGCGTTCCATCGCACAAACTGGTTCTGAAGGTTGGCGCGCCAATTATGCTGATGAGAAATATTCATGCACCGCGGCTACGCAATGGCACTAGGCTTATTGTCAAGCGACTGATGTCATAAATTATAGAGGCCACAATTATGACCACTTGTGCAAAAAGGGAGACTGCTTATATCCCCCGCATTCCTATCGTGCCATCTGACACTCCGTTTAATTTCCGACGACTTCAATTCCCGTGAAGGTTTGCTACGCCATGTCCATCAACAAGTCCCAAGGTCGAACCTTCAGGGTGGCTGATATTCACCTGGAGGAATCGTGCTTTCCCCACGGTCAGCTCTACGTTGCGATATGTCGGGTTAGCTCGAAAACCAATTTGCACGTATTAGCACCCAACGGCATTTCGAGAAATTTCGTTTACCCAGAAGCGTTAGTCTGACGAATCTACCTTCCATCTCCTTACGGTGCGTATTGACCCTTAGTTCCTGCCTTCTCATGATCCCGTATTTCTCACTATTGTTTAATTTCAAAATTCTGCTCTCTTAATACCCACATTTACCACTTTGTCGCATACATACTTATTTACTCGCTCATATTTTAATGCCACCTGTGGACACGTTTGTGATGCAGTTGGACAAGCATGAAAAAAGATGTTCTTTGTAATGATGCTAGACTAATTAAATTGCCGCTCGGCAGCAAGTAAGGTTTGCCACCAAACTTCTCTGGCATAAATTTCCGTTAAAAACCATACGGCTCGCTACTTTTCAGTACTTTGTTAGCTTAGAATAACTGTTGACGATCGTTGGGCCCCCGTGCTTCGATATCTGATCGGCAGACCTGGTAACCAGCAAGGGTGTAGGATGGGCTCAACTCCGGTGTTCGGAGATGTTCTCGTGCCCATTGCGATCTTCCCCTCATGTGGCCACTTGGGTATTGATCAACCGCAATGACCTCCTCCTGACATGATTCCAACACTTTCAGCAGCAGGACATCCGATTTACATATACCCATCGCTTCCCGACCTCCCGGCCCCAGCTCCACACTCGACAGTTTTTCTCTTTAAAATCCCGCAAAACGGCATTCGAAACTTGACTTATGGAAAATGCCATTAGAGTTTTTTTCTGTCTTCTCCTACCCAACGCTGATCCATTTGTGGCAGCGCCACAGGTTCTGCATCATAACTATGTACAAAGAGGGAGTTCAAAGGTATTGACCTATGAATTTCCCAAATAAAGCTAAAATTAACTGGACATAATTATTTAAAGAAGTTATCATATTCAGTTTGCCTACCTAAGGGTCAACAACAAGTAAGAAAGCCCAAGGCGAAGCCGGGCTTCCGCGCTAGTTTATAATATACCTTTCGCCAAAGCGAATGTTCGCTTTGAGCTATTGGAGCTATACGAGTCGAAATCCAAGCTTGAACACCATGGACCACGCAAAACCTCACCATCATCGAAAAGGTTCAGGGGTGTGCAACCAAACATGTGATTGGACAGTGCTCATTACCCTATGAAACACGCTTGTCGAATGTTGAGATATTTCCTTTGATTGCAGGCAGCTCTGAGGTTACTTGATAGAAACTTTTCGCATCATGCGCGGCCGGGGCTGCTGCTTTATACCTGGTGTATTCTTCAAGTTAGCAAGAACAATGCATGTTAGAGGTCGTCCATTCAAACTACATGTGACTTAGTCCGGGCTGTATGCACAAAAGTCCTTTTGCAGCAGAGTATCCAAAGCTTGCTCTGGATTTTTACACTTTAAAGAGAAAGCAGGATCGATATAGCAGTGTCTAGTAAAATACGCCCGACATCTGTATTTATGCCAAAAACGAAATAAAATCGTATTCTTATATCATTGATTACTAGTTTTGATAACCAGCACCTTTGAATTCATTTTCATTACGTCTATCCGCAACTGGCAGTTAAAGATTGTATCCGGTTCTCCTTTCTTCGTGACCCCATCGGCCGAATCGACAATCAGCAAAAGCGTATAATGGTCGCATCTCCAGCACTTTGGTGAGGATCTCGTGACGTCTATGGTCCCTCCTCGTTGCCTGCGATGGTTCTCCGCTTCTTGCTTTATAAATTTTCATCAGCAGGCTGCTCTTAAATTTTACTTCCATGAACGACAGGTTTTCCTCCTTAAACTCCGTCAAATCACCTTCAAACTTACTTAGTTTCCGAGAAATTCTCACGGCGTTTCTTCCAGTTCCTGCTGTTTTTGCTTTTGTTCCACCTAATGACCCGCGTCATTTGACACCAGAACTAAGCCGAGGTACTATCACTGAGGTTATTATTACATGTGTTTTTATACTACTCGTAATAAGTCAGCAGTCGTGCACATTTACTCTTTTCGAATAAGCAACAGCTGTTCGGTTCTCACTTACAATTACACAAACGATCTTTTTCTTTAAATTTTCTGCTAAATTGATTCACTTTTTAGCCACCATGTCATCAATAAGGAGCTAAATGGTGTTTTAGCATCCTTTTCTCAGTAAAACCGAACTGACATGTGAAAAAAGTACACAAATAGACGGTTTGTTTTCGGAACTTTTAACAATAGTTATATTCGAGTTCTCCTTTATAAAATGTAGGTAAGGCCTGATATAGGACGCGATTAATTTCTATTAACTCCTTTTGTGCGCCTATGAACGGAGAACATGGAATCTGTGCCGCATTTTTACTAACTTAGCATCTACTTCGTAACACCATAAGTTGACACACAAGCGATGTTGTGGGCCGGCAAACCACAAAACACTGAACTGATCGTTTGTGGTTTGACAAATTACGAAAGGGACCTTTTAAACGTCATGCATTAAATCCTCTTACT
>JAYGXS010000007.1:10196821-10229272 GCA_036362985.1 Ligula intestinalis | reverse complement strand
CTTCGAGGTGTTGGAAGGCGCCCAAGAGGTGCATTACCAACTCTTTACAATTGCCTGTAAACTGGCATAATAAACATATTATTATTATTATACCGCCTACCTCCACTTGGTTGAAATGACCACACAGTACTTTCGTAGGATTAGGACTTATATTATGTACCCCTGGAGTAAAAGAACCGAGGCCGGATATATGGCAGGAGGCCTCTGCCAAATGAAAACTGAGGCATCATAAAAAGACTGGGACCTTCTATTTTAAGTCACTTTAAGTCACCTTATTAAGGGAAGAAGGCTTTCGCCCTTGAGCTCCCTATTCATAACCAACATCGCGTAATAGGTCCACCGTAACAATAGTACACAATAGAAATGTACAAATTTACAAATTTTCCGGGCGCATAAATGAGGAGCGGAATCTGCTTACATCTGGTTGCATCTAATGCAAAGTCACTGCCCGCTATCAGTGTCCAGGATATCCAAACAACCTCAGTAGCTCACGAGAAATCTAATTGGAGAGATAAATAAGAAAGGAAGGCTTCGAAAGAAGTTTTGAGAACAAACACAACAAAGTCTTCAGGGAAAAAGGTAAAGTGTTTGGTTTTCAAACGACAACTGGGATTTGCGAGTGACTTTTGACGTAGAGCAGTCAAACATCCGAATTTTTCTGCAGCTACTTTAAAAAAACGCACATAACAGGAACTCGATTTTTGTTGTGAATAATGACGAAGGTTTCGAGATGTCGGACAGTTCAAACAAAGCCAACCATTTTCCTAGTTCCTTCGGTCTGTTAACACCAAAAAACTGCCTTTATTCCATCTAGTGACGAGAACGTGGAAGCGTCAACTATTCAGGATATTTGTTTGGAAAAGGAGCTATTTTTGAAGCAGGAAGAAGCCCGAAGTAACGTAAATCTCCCAGTCGAGATGAGATTCCAGCAAAGCTGCTATTGGAAATTGCTAGAGAGCTGACCAAATCGTCATCTATTATGTGCCAGCAATCTTTCGATACCATAAGACTTCCCACGGACGGAAAAACAGTCTACATTATACTACTTCACAAAAGTGGTAGTCATGTACTTCCGAACAACTACAGATCCATCAGTTTTACCTGTATATACTGCAAGGTAATGGAGAAGATCATCAGAAAGGAAGTGATGACATATTGTGAAACATACAATCTCTTATACAATGCCCAATAGGGATTTCGTTGGGCAATGTCGTGTGTAACGAACTTGCTTTATAAGATGAAAGGCTACCCAAGGACCACCGATGCAAACGACACCCTACATGCGGCCTACATTCATTCTCGGCAGGCCCTCGACAGTGTTCCACACGAACTGAAGCAAATTTATTAAGTGGATCGAAAATTTCTTAGCTGGTCTTTCCCAAGTTGTGTGTGCGTGAGACGACAGCGATTTAGGTGCATAGTCATCAAAAGTCGAGTCCTTGAAGGTTCAGTGTTCAGACCGACCCTCGTTATCTTGTTCGTTAGTGACTTTGAACAGGGATTGGACTATGACTGTGCCCTCTTTGCAGATGATAGAAGTACTGCCGATGAAGATGACTTTCAGGATAACGTTTCTCCATAAAACGAGTGGTCATGCAGATGGATCCTGTCCTTCAATTCAAACAGATGTACTCCTCCGCGTCTGAGAACTACAAATCCGGTCCCAGATACGCGACTCTACCATCTGAACAGAATCCACCCAGAATAGTAGAAATACAGAAGGATGTCGGCATCCAGATGGCAGACAACCTAAAGCTTCTGCAAATGCGGCAAGGCGGCTGAAAATGAAACTTTTATGTTATACACCATCAAGCGGGAACTCACAGTTTTGGATGAGATTACTTTTCGAAAATCTTCGGTAACTTTATAAGGCCACATCCTGAATAGAAGATCCAAACCTGGAGGCCTTGGATGCAGCAGGATTACAACCTTCTCAAAAGGGTGCAAAGGCAGGGCAAGAAATTCGTAAGAAGCAAAGAAGCACTGGCATATGGGATTCGTCTCAATAACCTTCAGCTCTATTCTCTGAGTTATAGGCAGTTACGCGGAACCTTGATACAAACTTTCCGTTTCGTGCGTGGCCCGGACTGCGCCCTCCTATGTGATGACTTTTATAAATTGCCACTACAACTTATCTCCGCGGTACCCCTTCAAACTACGTGTATTTTTCGTCTAACGGGGTCGTAGAACCGTGGAACAACATACCAGAGGCCCTTCTAATGTCCCTATCTGTGAATTTTTAATGAATTTATATCAAAATTCTGCAGCAAAAAAGTGGACTTAGCGACCAATTAAACGTAAAACACCAGCAAACAGTGTGCCTCTGTTTATATTTACCTGATTGTAATTAATTTACATTGTTTCTGATTCTTGAAAATTTTACGTGTCAAAGAGGGAGTTAAAACGCCTTAGACTATTTTTCCTACAATACACTGACACCGACTGACTGGTGCTTTCAATATAAGACTCTTCATCAATAAAATGCTTAAGCGAGAGCTATATAAATATATCCATTTTTAATGCTGCTCGATTTTTAACAGATTTCCTGACGGCCACGAGTTTAGGTTGATTGATATGCCAAAATTTCGCTTTCAGTGCACTTACTATATAACTTTATAAACAAAGTATATTTCTATACTATTCCGTAAAATTATAAAGTCTTTTCTGCGCCTATGAATGAAATCGACACCATTCGTGGCGTATTTATTTGAAGTTGAATATTGTGCCATTTTTTATAGAACCTTGAAGGGCAGTGCATATTATCCTCTCTCATACTGAATTACACAGATCTAAGCTGGTATTAGTGTAAGGACGGCCCAGACGCTAGTTACCAATCGGGCAATACTGAGGGTACCAGAACAAAGGGACCTTACTGGCGACCGGTTCATGCAATTACAAGCGACCTGCAAAGGGCGGATGTTAGGCCAGGACAAAGGAGGCACGCGCAAGCAAAACTGCTCTCTGGCTGGGTTGCTGCTATGGGGGAGTCCACGATGAGGACATATGCACATACGCGCGTAAACAAGCGCGCGAGCTCGGCCACTTGCGGAGAGCCAATGGGGAGCAATGGCTACTGTCCCTTAGATAGCGAGGTTACGAACCGAAGGGCATTCTGCTGTTAGCGACCCAGGATACGGTCGCTAGAGACACCGAACGCTCTTGGCCGAGACGACGACAGAACACATGCTGCTGACGGACACCGAATAAAAGCTGCTGGACACACAGGAAACAGAGCTGATGTACTAGTCGAACTGACAGTAAAGTACTATCTGCTATCCTGTTCTGCCTTCTATTCCTAACACGTAACTGGGGGCATAACCGGTGTTGACACAGGAACACGCAAGGTTATAAGAATTAACAACTACGTTGACATCCCTGACGAATGTTTATCCACGTAGGCAGTAGCTTAGGAGACGTGAAAAGGTAAATGTCGTAGTTAAATTGCACTTGTGCTATCTTTATGTGGATTTAAATCTAGGATTGAAATAACTGTTTATGTTAGGCTCAGTGTTGATGATGATGATGTGAACTTTATTTTGATGATAATATCAAACATTCAGCCAAAAATGGCTCCATTCACGGAGAGCAAGAACTTAATTAATTTAAAGGGTTGAAAAACTCAAGAGTAAGCGGTCAAAGATCACAGAAAACTCACAGTAAGAAGTCGAAATGGTCACCACATCAGTAATGGAGTCAGGTCGGCCTTCAGCTTCCCAATTTCTGTTTCTTCACACGTGAGGAAGCGTGCTTAGAATGAGAGTATCGAGTTCTGGTAGGCTGGTGTACGACATGTCATAAACCGGAAGTTTCAGCGCGTCGTACGAGAAGACTTCGCAGCCATTAGTTCGGAGTGGAGAGGGTGAGTGTCATCACTAAGAATACGGTCCACGAAATTCTTGACCGATTTGAAATGTCGCTGAATTATAAGGTCAGCTAAAAAGTGTTGAGCTAAGGAGGGTTATCGTTATGGATATGGTTAGAAACGCTAAGGTTGGAGTTGTGATTATGTTGGGGGTTAAAACGTATCGGCTAGAATTTAACGCAGTGTCATCTGCAAGCCTATTTTATAGCAATACAGTTATTTTTTGTACTTCCCCTTGCCTATTTTTGTGGACGGTTATTCATAAGGTTTTCAAAAGCCATTTATATTACCTTAGATAAACTGACCAAATTGCTGCAGATGAGGAAAATTTGAATCACCCCACAGTTGACAAAAACAAAAACGATAAGAGTGTGCCAGCATCTACAGTTAAGGCTTCATCAACAGAAGACACGAATGTGCCAACACTTGAAGTGAAGGCCCAAACAGCTGACCAAGTAGACACAGTTGAGGTAAATTTGAAAAACCTTCCTTCCAGCAAAGTAGATACAGGTGCGTCAATACGTCAAGTAAAGGCACACACAAAAACAGGCAAGAGCGTGCCAAAACCCGGAGTGAAGGCCCCCAAAACTGACAAAGTTGCCACAGTTGAGGCAGATTTGAACAAGCACGCTGTCGACAAAAAAGATACGAGTGTTAAGGCCCTCAAAGTTTTAGCGCCCGGCCTCGCAAAACTGCATGGACATCGCACCGAAGTCCATGGCCGGGAAGCAGCAACATCTGCCAGCCCGAGCCCGAGGCCCGCAGTAGAAAACGAGGCTGGTACTGCACCAATAGACTCCGGTCTCAAACATAACCGTCAAAATAGCAGGACAAGAGCTGTTAGTCAGAAGGTAAGCGACAATATCGCAGGCGTAAAAATGTCGCTAAGAGAGAATCTAACGTCATAATACAGGGATTGGCAGAATCAACCGCAACCACTCCCATGGACCGGCATTCCGCAGACATCCAGCTCTTCGGTGCGCTTATGAACAAAATGCTGGGACCCAACTTAACAATCGAGTACGTTAAGGCATTCCGCCTTAGAAAACGGTCAAAGGGCCCAACTGGATCGATGCGTCCCAGACCTCTGAAGGTGGTCATGGCCAGCAGCCAAGAAGCAAAGCTCATCCTGTCTTAGTGTTTTAGAATAAAAGACTCTAACCCGGGAGTTTTTTTCAGCAGGATTTTTCAGTTGCAGAATGAGACAAACGTCGTCAACTCGTTACAGAAATGAAGGAGCGACACAGCAAAGGAGAATAAAACTTAATTATTTACAACAATCAAGTTATACAACGTCCATTGTTCTCACCTTGGACAGGTCCGTTCCGGATAAGCACGCAATCGACCCCGTAGGGGGAGGGTTGAGCCCGAACGTTAACACTACCCGAACAAGCCGACAAAGGAAACTAAGTGCATGTACACAAATGCACAAAGCCTGCTGTCTAAATTATACGAGCTTAAGATGACTATGTACCAAGTAAACCATATGTGGTCTGTATAACGGAAACATGGTTATCCACAAAGATAGACGATCGGAAGTTGCTCTCCCCGGTTTTAAGCCTTTCCTAAAAGACAGAGCTGGGCGTCAGGGTGGGGGTGTGCTCACCTATGTTAGACATGGCCTGCACGTGTCAAACAAAACCGACCAGCTCGCGTCCGATATAGAGGCCCTTTGACTCACCGTCAGAACGCCGGGGTCATAAACCTTTGACATCTTGGCGGTTTATCGACCACTGTCGAACGATCCACAGTCAGACACCAGCCTGATCTAGGAAGTCAAAGCATTTGCCATGCGATCCAATGTCATGATTATAGGCGAATTTAATGCTCTACATATCGACTGGAATCTCAGTTCTGCGACAGGGTCAGCATTAATTTTCAATCGCCGACTCCTACGCACGGTACAAAAAGTCTTTCCATCACAACACGTCTTATCTCCGATCAGGCAGCGTAAAGGGCAACAGACTAACTGCCTAGATATTGTACTGTCAAAAGCGCGTGACAGTGCATACGTCGTAAATTGCTTACCTCCTATAGGCAAAAGTGACCACGTAGTATTTCAGTGGGAGTACTCACTCTTCTCTGTACCTGATCGTAGTGCGACCGTTAGACACAGCATATATATGGCGCGGAAACTTTAACGAAATGAGAGCCAAAGTGCGCAGCGTAGACTGGAGGAAGGCATTAACCGGGTGTGTCCACGAGGATAATACGGTGTTAAAGACTGTACTACACGGGCTAATCACACGTTTCTGCCCCATCTCAAAAATGAAAGCCACAAATAGGCCCCAGTGGCTACTAAACACGCTGAAGAGGGAGGTTAACCGTAAAAAAAGCTATTTCGAACGTATCGGAGAGAGAAGACCACCGAGTCGTACAACAAGTACAAAGCGCAGAGAAATAAGGTTAAGGGCCTTGTACTAAAACCCTCCAAAGTTTTGAGAGTAACCTAATAAACCGTGCAGTAGGAAATCTGAAGGTCTTTTACAACTACATTAAGCGATCTACCCGAAATAGAGACCCCATCCCATTTTTAAAAACGGATGACGGCGCCGAAATTTGCGAGAACAAAGCAAAGGCCGAGCATCTAACCAGGTTCTTTCAGTTGGTTTTTACGAGAGAGGTCGAGCTAACCGTTACCGATTTTAGTACCGAGGAGATTCCGACTATTGACTCAGTTGTGCTTACTGAAGTTACTGCCCTGCAAGAACTTCTTACGATCCATGACACGAAGTCGCCAGGTCCAGACGGCATACCTGCAAAGCTGTTGAAAGAGCTATCCGTGGAGTTGGCAGAACCCCTGCAGTTACTCTTTCGGGCCTCCCTAAACACAGGCCAACTGCCATCCGACTAGAAGACAGCGTGGATCTCACCCATACATAAAAGTGGGTGTCGGGCGTCCGCAAACAACTACAGGCCAATAAGCCTTTCTTAAATATGTTGCAAAATCATGGAGCGAATTACCAAAATAGGGTTGATAAAATTCTTAGAGTGTCATCGACTTCTTTCTGATAAACAGCACGGATTCTGTAGAAGACGGTCCTGCTTGACAAATCTGCTCTTCTGTCTAGAGCAATGGACCAGAGCAATCGATCAAGGAAACACGGTGCACGCAGTCTTCATAGATTTCAAGAAGGCATTTGACACTGTGCCGCATCAATGTCTCCTATACAAGCTTAGACGTATAGGGGTAACATGCAGCCTTTTGCGATGGATTGAAAACTTTCTGACTGGTCGAACTCAAACCGTATGTATTGGTGATCAGCGATCGGCGGAGGTGGCATTTGATAGTGGGGTCCCCGAGGGTTCTGTTCTGGGTCCTATTCTTTTCCTTATATATATCGACGACTGCATAAGTGGATTAGACTGCGAAACCGCAATGTTTGCCGGCGATTTAAAACTCTGGAAGGTCATTCGCAGCAAAGACGACGAAGCAAATATGCAGGCAGATTTGCACCGAATCGAGCAATGGTCAAACGAGTGGTTCCTGCCAGTTAATGTTGCCAAATGCAACATAATGCGTTTCAGTAGTACTAACACTTCGTATCGGAGGTTTTACAACCTAACTAACACACCGCTGCCAGAAGTAGAGGCCCAGAAGGATCTGGGGGTGTGGTTCACTCCCTCACATAAGCCATAACTCCGCAGCCTGAAGGTGGCCAAATCTGCAATGTCGAGCTTGTATCTTATCAAGCGCGCCTTTGTTAAGTTTGATAAAGCTGTCTTCATGGAAAGGCATCCTTTGGGCAATAAGTAAATTGATTGAGTAAATTTTCGACAATGGATCCTCATTTGGTCGTCAGACTTGAGAGAAATTTGCAAACAACAGTTAGCATTTGAAAGTGCTCATACAGTTATATAGTCAGTCTGGTGTGGGTGTTAATTGTGGGTTACAATTTGCGTCACATCGTGATGGACATGATTATCAGTTGCAATCCTGTAATGACTAATAGGCAACTGTAACTTGAGTTAGTCCGGGGTCAGTCCGCGGTCATTCCACCTTATCCGGTGTGGACGCTAATTGCGGTTCATGTTGGTCCATGTTTGTCTGCTGCAGTCTTTTCCACCTTTCTTTGAGATGTTTGTACACTCCGGCTAACTCAATATGCCGGTTGATGCATGAGTCATCGGAGTGCATGGCCTCAAGAAATTCTCGGCCTTTTTTGGCGGGGCAAACTCCAACGATGCGTGTTTTGTCCCATGCAAAAATATGTCCTGTGTCAAGGCAATGCATAACCACTTCGGAAAAACGGTAATGGCTCTTCGCTGCCGATTGGTGCTCGCGGATGCGTGTAGAGACTGATCTTCCTGTTTGGCCACAATATACCTCATCACAAGCTTTACATGGGATTTTGTAGATGGCTTCTTTCTTATCGAGGTAGCCAACCCTATCCTTAGGGTGCACTAACTGAGTGCGTAAAGTAGCCATCGGTTTGTGCGCCACTTTTACTTGGTGTATCTGCAAGTGTCTTTCAACGAGTTCAGACACGTCCCTTATGTAAGTAAGGACTCGCCATGTGTTCGTTTTGGGCGCCTGAGTGGAACTATCCGGTTCCTTTTTCTGGGATTGTTGCTGTCTCATGCATCGGGAAAGCAATTCAGACAAGTAATTTAGCTCGTTTCGGTAGGTTTTTTCGCCAGAACAGTGTGTCTTCGCTCGGCGTAGCAGAGTGTTGACGGCACTCCTTTTTTGAGAGGTCGGGTTGTTGCACTCATAGTTAAGAATGACTTCTGCATATGTGTCTTTGCGGTAAACGGACGTTTGTAATGTTCCGTCAGCATTTCGCTGCACGAGGACATCCAAAAATGGGAGTTTGCTGTTAACCTCCTTCTCGAGCGTGAATTGAATGCCTGGAATGGTTGCGTTGATGGTCTTGTGGAGTGCTTTAAGATGGTCCTTTTTAATGACAGCAAATGTGTCGTCTACATAGCGTACCCATAACTAAAGGGTTGATCAATGGAAGGGCCATTGGTTCTAGCTTCTGCATGGTTATTTCGGCAAGGAATCCAGATATGGGTGACCCCATTGGAGCTCCTTTTAATTGTTGATAATGCTGATGATCAAATGGAAAATAGTTTTCGAGGCAAAGGTCCACAAGATCAAGTAAGGCAGCTGCAAGAACCTTCATTTCATAGCTTTTCAGGGCTTCCTCTGTGTATTGCCTTGCTACATCAAGTAGTATGGAGGTGAACAGGGAAACGACGTCGAAGGAGACCATTATTTCATCATCGGAGACCGTGATTCCCCTTAGTTTCTGTAGAAACTCCGTAGAGTTCTGAATGAAAGTCTCACAGTCTTTCGTAAGTGGATGAAGTTGTCGGAATAGCCACTTAGAGATTTTATAGTTCGGTGCACCGATTAATGATACTATCGGTCGTAGAGGGACTTCCGGTTTGTGAACTTTGGGTAATCCGTAGATCTTCGCGATGTTTGCCTCAGATCCGTGCATGAGTTTTGTCCGTTTTACTTCCATACGTCTTTTATTCACAGTCTGTACGTAGCTGCTGAAGTTCATTCTTTCTTCATCGTTTAAGTCATCCAGGACTGCCATTTGTTGATGTAGATTTCGGTTAAGCAAAGTGGAGAGCAACAAACTTAAACGGATGAAGAAAGAATGAACTTCAGCAGCTACGTACCGACTGTGAATCAAAGACGTATGGAAGTAAAACGGACAAAACTCATCCGCAGTATTAATCCAACGAAGGCTCAATCCTCATTCCCAAGAGATCCGGAGCGGTACGTACATAATTTTACCAACATGACGCTTGAAAAACATCTGCTTGAAATACTATCCCTAGGCCACAAATTTTGTTTCCCTAATAGGAGGCCGAACAGATTAGGGGCAAAAGTGCAATTCGAAAATCTTTTGAGTCAGACACATGACTTAGTACCTACAACGTTAGAGGATGCAGAGTACTTCAAATCTACACTCGTAAATAGCTGCTATTAATATCTTAGTACTAAACCGTTAAGTATTGGACACATCACAAAAGAGCATTTGGAGAAGCTCAAAGTTTTGCGCCAAAATACTGACATATTCATAACAAAACCGGACAAAGGTTCTGGTGTCGTTCTTATGAGTAAAAGTATTTACGTCTCAAAGATTGAATCAATCCTGGCTGACGAAACTACGTTCAAAAGCGAAAGACAGAATAAGGATCAAACGGAAAACATAGAAACTCAACTCATTTCTTGTCTTCGGAAACTGAAAGACCAAGGTTTTCTTAGTGAACAAGAGTTAGAAGCGCTGAACCCCACAGGCACAGCTACCCCAAGGCTTTATGGTTTGCCAAAGATTCACAAACCAGACGTTCCAATACGGCCAATAATGGATATGTGCAACTCATCATATCATGCAATTGCAAAGTGGCTGGCAGAAAAGTTGAAACCAATTCGGCACCAAATAGCACCGCACAGCCTACGGGACACGTTTACATTCGTCGAATCCATAAGATACACTAATATTAACGGTAAAAAGGTGTTATCCCTAGATGTCGCGTCACTGTTCACCAACATTCCCCTCACAGAAAGCATAGAATTTTTGTGTGATGAGATTGTTAAAAAAGAGTTCCCAATCGGCATGCCAATCGGAGACATGAAGCAATTACTCTTAAGCTGCACTTTAAACGTGCGATTCAGCTTTAATGGCCAATTTTACCGCCAAATCGATGGGGTTGCGATGGGATCACCGCTTGGACCTCTTTTAGCCGATACTTTCATGGGCAAAATGGAGAGCAACAAACTTTCTCCTATTATAAAAGACCTTCCAGCATATGCTCGCTATGTGGTTGCTATATTGATAATAGCAGACGGAAGACTTGAGCTTGACACATTCTTAGATAAAGTGAATCAGGTGCACTCAGCGTTAACCTTCACTTTGGAAAAAGAGGACAGACAGTGCCTCCCCTTTCTGGACGTCCTCCTTAGTAGAAGATCTGATGGATCAATAATTAGAAGTGTATTTCGTAAGAAGACCTGGACAGGGCAATACACTAACTTCTACATTTTTGTGCCACTAAGTCAGAAACGAGGCCTAGTCCGCTGCCTCACGAACCGAGCTAGGAGAATATGTTCTCCAGAGACACTGGAGGACGAACTCGCACTGCTTAAAAATACCTCACAAGAAAATGGGTTCCCCGATAAGTTCATCGATAAGTTTATGGAGGAACGTCCACCTTGACCGGAGGTACCGACGGCTGAGAAGAAAATCGTATTTCTTACATTGCCTTTTAAAGGTGCAGCTTCATCTGAACGCTGCAATCGCGCGTACATATCCAGCAGCAAAGTTAAGATTATTGTTCTCAAGCACTCCATTTCTTCGCCTTGAAGGCAAGGATAGACTGCCGTTCCAGACCACATCAATGTGTATCTAAAACTTTACATGCTCCTGTAGGGCAAGTTACATTGGTCGAACGATTAGACGTCTATCCAAGCGCATAAGAGAGCATCACCCTGCGTGGCTAAACAGAGGCGAAACTAAGTCGATATTAAGCGCAATTCTGGCTCACTTGGTAGACAGCGGTCATCCGGTAGACGTCAACCAAGCATTTAGAGTCGTCTACATAGTTCCGGCTAAACACTCTTAATTCCTGCATCAGCGGATACTTGCGACGGCAGACGCAGTCGCCATTCGCCACACAAACCCAATTTTATGTGCGCAGAAAGCATTTGTAACGGCCCTAAGGCTCTCGTGGCCAAAGCCTTTTCAAAATCGGCCCACACACCTCTTACTACGCCGCGAAACAATGATGAGACAGCGGCATCAAGCATCTAAAGGCTACCGACACAGTCTCAAGACGTTGACACCTTGCGTCCTCACACAACCCTACAAAAGCCGAGACAAAGACCACTTGATGACATTAACTAATTGTCTGAATACTTCCCCTTCCCCTCTCCCCCTACCCCCATTTCTCTGTCCCCAATTAAGACTAGAATCTGATCCCCTTGATCCCCCTTTGATCCTTTTACACCTCTCCCCCTCTCTCCCCCTTTTTACTACGGATTGGTTTGCCTAAAACTGTCGTTAACTCTACCCTCCCTTATATTACTGTATTGCCTGATAATGAATTGATCGAAAACGTTTGTTCACTTAACATGACTTCCTTAATGCTTACAGTAAAGGTTAGTTAACTTTGTGTAAATGGTTTTATGATAAAGGAAAGAGGCTTTAGTTTTAAAACCAAAGTTAGGGTATAGAGTAACAGTCCGGGGTTTAGAATCAGCGCAAGGGTTTTGGGTATTCGGGGTTTGAATACACTGTACGGGTTAGGATAAACATACGCGTACATGCATAAGTTGCCTTAGATTATGTGTCCGAAAATGGTCAGCTGTTGAATACACACATGATGGTTCAAAGGCCAACTAGTAGCTTGCCGTAAACGTTTTTACCATTAACTTTTCCAAATTTTTATTCATCTGTTCTTTATGGATATGCATGGCGGATGACATAGCTTCTGAAATCACTGAAAGTTATTTTATTAAGGAAATAATGCTTAGGCCCTTGAGCTCCGAATCCCTATCCGAAATCGCAAAAGAGTTCAACCTTAAAAATAGTACATAATATCGGTAAAGAAGACAGGTGCTCGAACATCGGAACAGTTTGTATTTTATTCTGAGCTTTCGGGCTCCTGCAAGAGTCCATCGTCAGAACTCAGAGTCGATCCGGTATTCGATCATATGACTTTTTTACCGATAGAAATACCTAGAATGCGAACTTTCTCTTTCTAGGTTACGAACTACTGCTTCTGAAACTATGTTTGTTATAGTTATCACAGTTTCTCAGCAAACGAGAATCCAGTTTGCGTTTAAATGTGCCAACAGTATGTTACAGTCCACCTCGTCAGGGAGTCCGTTCCACGCTGCAATGACCCTTTGCGAGAAGGCGTTCTGTCTAACGTCCATATAGGCCGGCTTCCTCTGCAGTTTAAAGGAATGACCCTGCAGATGATCCGTCCGAGCCAATCTGAAGAATTTAATAAATTGTAGGCCACACTCACGGCCTCTGACAATTTGGTAGGCTTGAATGAGGTCACGGCGAAATTGCCTGTAATTGAGAGGAAATAAATCAAGTTCAGTCAATCTGTCTCAGTAAGGCAGATAACCAGAATTCTTGATAATCTTCGTAGCCCTCGCCTGCATTCTTTCCAGTTGCAGATAACTCTTCTTAAACCACGGACACCGGGCCTGGAGGGCATACTCCAAGTGGGACCGGACAATCGCTCTGTAAGTTTTTCTGAAGAGTCCTTTGTCGATGTGGACGATACTCGACTAGTCGCAAACAGCACCTGTGCCGCTCCTTTACATGCGTTTAGACACTGTGAAGACGGTTTAAGCGAGAAGTTTATTAGAAAACCAAGATCGTTCTGTTCATCAGCATTTGAAAGGAGAAGCCCATCGAGAAGGTAATGTTGAACTCTAAAAGC
Organism: Ligula intestinalis; assembly: GCA_036362985.1. Lineage (NCBI taxonomy): Eukaryota > Metazoa > Platyhelminthes > Cestoda > Diphyllobothriidea > Diphyllobothriidae > Ligula > Ligula intestinalis. Next base: position 10,215,987 of record JAYGXS010000007.1, on the reverse strand, counting down.
CAACGGACAGATTATCTGCTAAGTCGACTGAAAGGTTCTTGAAGTGCTTGCCTGTCGACGTAAGACCAGCTGGCTCTCCAGAGTTGACATCGTAAGCAAATACGATGGCGCTGCAACCTAGGTCGTTGACACAGTCGCTAATATAGGTAATAAGATTCCTGACCCTAGGAGAGAGCCTTCAGGAACACTACTTAGAACAGATGAAGAGGTTGACTTAGAGTCACCGATAGACACAGTTTGCGATCGCCCTGTGAGAAAATCTGTGATCCATGCCAGCAGTTTTCCTCTAATTCCAAGTTCCGCTAATTTATATATTAAACGTTTATGTGGGACACTCTCAAACACCTTCGTGAAATCAATACAGATGATATCAACCTTACCATGTTCGCTCACTGCTCAGTCGAAAGCAATAGGCTGGAAAGACAAGAGTGATTTTGTCCGTAGTCGTGTAAGAGGCCTGAAAGTAAGTTGTTCTCCTCAAGGGACTTAATTATCGCCCTCTTAACAATCGTTTCCATCACCTTAAAGCAAATACAAGTAAGACTGATGTGCCAATAATCGTTGATCTTCGTTCGGGCCCCACCCTTGTATATCGGGTATATATTTTCTGTTTTCCAGTCAGATGTCGGTCTTCTAACTTCAACTGAAGAGCGAAATATATTTTCTAGGGGTTTTTTGAGCTTGCTTGACGATTCCTTCAAGAACTTGGCCGGTATATAGTCTGGACCGGATGACTTTGCTTCATTCAGGCTTTACAGCTTTCTTTTAACGATAAATGTTGTAAATAATGGAGATTGAAGCACTGGACCAGCGTTTACAACAGCACTGTTGGTTGTGTATGCCCGCACGTGTGGTCGGGACATCCTGCCGCAGTTCGCGGAAGACGATTATGGTCGCTGAAGCGTCACCCCTTTCTATGTTCTGACTGCCCAGTCTTCAATCCTGGTTAGCGGGCTCCCCATGTCCTTATTCTGATTGACCAGCATTCAGCCTATTACAGTTATCCCACACCATATAAACAGCGGTATCAGCATGACTCGTCATTTGAACTGCGCCTCTGTCCTCAGTAAAAGTCCTGCCTGCAGACAGTCCTCTGTTTTGCCTACATGAAATTCTGCCTACAGGCAGCCTTCTGTTTTACTTACATCACATTCTTCCTGCCTACAAACTGCCTTCCGTTTTCAATACATAACACTGTTGACATTGTCAAACTGAAGCTTAGTTTTACTAGTGCATAGCGAGGCAAATTGGCAGCCACAAAACTAGGCTTTCTCGTCATTCTCAACGACTTCCACGCCATTATCTAATCTACTATTAATAAAGTGGAATAAAACTTTGGGATTGTTGATTCATAGTTTTCCTTAATCTGACGAATCGATTTTTTTACAGCCTTTCTTTGGTGATGGAACTCATCAAGGTTTACTAGTGACAAAGTTTCTCTGAATTACTTGCATTTATTATATTTCTTCTTAAATAGTCTGTCAAGGTATTTCGTCAACCAGGCAGGTCGCATAGTCGTCTTGTGTGCCTTCACCGGACGACAGCGCTTAATCAGATCTAATGCAATCGTCATTAGCGATTTCCAGTCGTCCTCCAGATACCCCTTGAGCAGACAGTCCCAATTCACGGACGATGGTGCATTCTTCCTCGAATTAATATTTGCCTTCCATATACTTGGCTGGCCTCCATTTTCCTCAGACGTTGAGATTTGAGTGAGTAATCCCACAATAGTGTCGAATGCACTTCACCAATGTAGGGTAAATCGTTTGTAAAATGAGATCCAAGCAATTAAGTCTCTAGTTCTCTCACAATGTAGTTAGTGACTTAACGTTCTGTGCCAGAGGGAGGTCAAGTTTAAGTTCCATCAACTTCGAATTGAAAGAAGTTGGCGCCCCCTCCATTATCAGATTTTCCCAGTCTATTGCAGGTGCGTTGCAATCACTAGCAGCTGGTTTCTCCACCGGACTCAAGAGCGACTCGTCAGATGCACTCAGAATGTTGATGGCCTGCATGCGGCCAGGAATTGACGGTTGTGTGAATTTACCTTCTTTAGCTTTATCCAGATGGATTCATAATCAAAAACTAGGGCGTGTTCTCATTCGATAACGCAGATTCCTGTTCTTACACATACTGCAGCTCCACCACCTTGTCTATTTTGAAGATCTTTGCGGAGGGGCTGGAACCCTTGTATCGAAGTCCCGGAATCAACGATTTCCTTTATGGCAACAACATCATGGCTTCGGTCGGAAAGAAATGCCTAGTTTGTCGATTTTTGGAGGAAAACCTTGGGCATTAGTATACAGAATGCTCACTTGAGACTAAGTAACCACGTTATGCAGGCGTTTGCCTCTTGCGTGAGTTTGCATGCAGAAAATTGTCCGTGCTGATGGAGACGGGCTGTTGTCCTTCCTGACTAGGCTTTCTCCAGAGAAGTGACCTAGGGACATACACGATTTTCCCATTCAGTAATTTGAGATTGCTCTCGCCGAGTTCGCAGCTCCTAAGGATTTCTTCTTTGAGCCATCTTCATCCGTGGGTGAAAACTGCGAGGGAAAAAATCGTTGGGTGGGAGTTTTTAAGTTTTAGTTTCTTGTTCAGCAATAGCTGGGCCTTGACCTCACTCTTCAAGCCAACTTATAACGGTCGTGGTTGACGTTGTTCATCTTTTGATGCTCTCATTCGGCCCATTCGGAACGCTTTTTGAACTTTGACTTTTTCTCCATTCTGTAGGAGGAATTACAGACATTTTAAAAATAATTTCCTGTTGTCACCAGTGGGCTTATTGCCGAAGCTGTATGGGCTAGTCTTCACCTCCCACACCCAAAGTCCTGCGCTCGATATATTGACGACAGATTTGTCATAATCAAATATAATTATGTATGGGGTTTAAAAACAGTGATAAACTACATTTTTTCGCAAATACAGTCTGGACGTCAGCAATAAATTATCCTTCCTGGACGTCCTAGTCACAAAATTAGCAGACGGGAATATAAGGACGACAGTCTTCTGTAAGACGACTAAAACTGCACTCCTCCTTCACTTCAGAAGTACCCACGTTGTCTGTCACGAAGGTAGTCTTGTCAGGGCTACCTTGAAACGCGCTCAACCACACTGCAATTACAATGATGGAAGGAAAAAGGGGAGGAAATACTTACTTTCCCGTTTGAGGCCAATGGTTACCCGAAGTTTTTCGTACAGAGGTATCTTAGGAAGTCCCGCTCTCAAGTGTTGACCGAGGACAAGTCAAAGTTCTGGTCGTCAATTCTCTATGAGAAGAACAATTCAGATGCGAATGTAAGACTTCCGAAACAGTTCAGGATCAGCGTGGCCATCGAAGAGGCAATATATGGCTCCAAAGAAGTACCAGCAATCGCTCCATCCACTTCCTGATAAGGGAGAGGTCGACAGGCACGCTAACGCAACGTCAATCACGTCAACCGCGTAGGGACCGCAGGGGACGCTAGCCCGCCATTATTCGATATCGGAGAGGCTACAAACAACCAACGACAATACGCGAGCGGACCGACATGAATCGAGCACGGTTACAATACGGAGTTGGCAGTGAGGCACCTCAATTCAAGGTCGGCGGAAGAGCAAGCGCTGCACTTTGATGATTGTACCGAGTCTGTTTTCGAAACGTCAGTACAAATACAATGTTGTCCACGCCCCTGCCCCATCTTCTCTCGCTTTCGAGAATGCTGAACGCGATTTAAATGTTTGCGTAGTTATCCATTTACCGAGGTTAACTAAGTATAAAAGGGCGGAATTTTGACCAGTTTTCCGCATTCGACTCATGAAATCATAGTGAGCAATCGTGTGCAGTGTAGCTACACCGGACATAATGGACACATGCTTTAATTGTGCATACGCAGACATAAACTGGCTATTAGACGAGCTGAGTGGTAATAACAAATTTCTGTCTACACCGACATCCATGTTGGACACAAGATAATGCAGAAATTGGTCAAAGTCCAGGCCTCTAATGAGAACGCAGTCAATAGATTTATCTATTTGACCCTGGACTAGAGAGCCGTGAGCTATCACCGACAATTTTTAGTTGTTTGGGTTGGATTGGCCTGTTTCTCTACAGGTATAAATCGCTTTTTGGTGCCTTATAAAATTGCAGATGTTTGTGCTGGAGTGGGCTCTTACCCCCATATCGATAATTATTTTTCTGCCGCTCGTATTTTTGACGAAGGATATCAATAAGCATTAAAATCGTTAAGCCCATGCAGCCTTAATTTTTGCGAAAAAACCTCAGTATATACACCTGGAATGCTAGCATTAATCTCAAAACGGAAAATATTTCAAATTTTCTGTCAATTCATGTCGATTCATGCGGGTTTGTCTACATGAGCAACCCTCTTCCTAACTCAGTTGCTCTCTTAATGAATATCGTTAAGTACAACCTTCAAAAATGTCCTTGTGCCGCTAGAAGAAAACGGTTTAAGGCAATGAGATATGCAAGTACTAACAACAAAAAATCACTTCATCCGGGTCGATAACAACATATCAGTGCAACCTAACGAGCTTTGATATTTGCATCTTCATTCGCCCCTTGATGCTTTCGCCCGCGTTAAGTTTTTAGAGAAAGCAATCCATCTAACAAAGTTGGAAATTCACGCAATGCACACATCCTCTGCGTTGCCAATGAAACTAACAACCCTGCCAGCCGGATCTCCCCGCCGAAGTTCCAGGGAGATAGGGGTTGGTCTAGGAATGACGAGGGGCATTCGATGGGGGTGAGAACGGGGTTTTCAACACGCATATCTATGTCTTCAACCCGTCCTCACCCACGTCCTCACCCCCGGATCTTCCTGTCAACTTTTCGGGGAGCGTGTGCATATTATAAAATTATCCATAAACACAATGCCAAATGTTACCAAAAAAAACAGCACAAAAATGAGAGGATTGCCTTTTAGCTCTGTCTACCGAATTCTGGAAATTTGCGGTTGCAGAATAATGCAGAAGCCTTAACAATCAGCTTTGGATATAGCCGCATCTCCCGATGTCACCCCCGCACATTTTTCGGTGTGTGCTGGCAGGGTAATCATACTACTGCATATAAGCCATTATTTGTTTATGTTTGGCATTTTTGAACAACTATAGGCTGCTCACTTTTTGTCTGTTATTAATTAAACAAGCCCTTCTTCCTTCTGTACCGCTGTATTTTATCAGCCGCTTTGTAACCTAAGGGAGTTCAAAGGTGTTCACCCATCTTTTTCTATATACGACTGAAGTGAAACTCATTTGTTTGCTAAATGGCTGCTTGGAGTAGATGGTGTAAGTTATGAAATCCAAGGATTTGATAAACAACCCCCTGTTACTCAAACGCAGCCTAAACTGCGGCCAAAAAATCCTACAACACCAACGTAATGCTCGATCGCCACAATAGGGGATATTGCGCTTTATGAAAGAATAATTTTTTTTCGAGATGCAAGTTTTTTTAGCAAAGTGGAAATTGGGGGTAATGGGTACACTTAAGTTTTACATGTAGAGTAAGCCTCTTCATGCAAATCACCAAGTGAATAAAACAACACAAGGAAGGTTACCTTGCCTAGCTGTTTGCTACCCAGCACGTCCACAGGTGGCGGGTAGTGAAACGGTCTTCAGTGAAGGTTAGCTGTGAAATAAGTGGACTCTCGGGTCTGACGACTAAGCAGTCGCGGACGCAGCAGCGGCAGTGCTACCAGGGCGCGACTGGCTGGGACCTGCATCAAAACCTGATATGGCGAGCGCGAACCGCCATCAAACAAGTTTGATTGCCGCCAGTGCCTTGCTGTTAGGCTATTGAGCCAACGCGCTAGAGGAGACAACCTTGAACAAACAATATGCGGGCTGTTCGGGACCCGCCCGTACTCAATATTTCCATACGACGTCCACAGGAAGCGGCGCGCTTCGCAATCCTTGCGGGCGAACTGTGAGCGAGCTGGACTACTTAATTGAACTCGGACGCTTGGTATTGGATGCTGGAGTGTGCGAACGTTCCTGGCCCCTGGTACCCCAAGCCTGCATGTGGCCAGCCTTTATCAGTACAACGCAGATGTCTGCTGCCTGTCCGAAGTCCGACCTCCTGCCTCAGGCACTCAGGAAATAAAGATTCCTGGAGCTGGCTCCCACTTTACCTTATGCCAGAGTGGCCCACATTACTCCTTCGCCAGGCATGACAATCGGCCTCTCACAACAAGCATGCAAGCGTAACTTATGTGCGCTCAAAGGGCAACTTCCCAAACATATATGTCGTGGCAGAAAATGCCCCAAACTCCGTTACTCACCAGCAAGATAAAGATGTGTTTTACTCCCAGCTACAAATTTTGGTTGAAAGTCTCCCTCGCCACGATCTGCTGATTGTTGTCAGAGACTGGAATGACTGCACCAGGCCTGGAGACTCCATAAACAACCAGCTTATAGGCCGATTTGTGCCTCACTATCGATGTGAAAGTTGTTTAAGCTTGCTAAACTTTGCTGAACGGAACTGAATGTTTGTTACGAACACGCGCTCCCAGCATAGCAACACATACTAGCTGACCTGATAATCTAACGACTGCCGGACGGCCAGAAAACTTGCCTACATTTTAGTCAGCCCAAGATCCCGCAACTAGGTTCATGACAGTGGGTCACTGCGTTATGCTAAGACTAGTAATGCCCATGGATTTGACCACGTTCTTGTTTGCACACACTCAAAAGCTCACCTCCCATCTGCGGCCAAAATGTCTCGCGCTAGACACCACTGAGGCTCTGAGCAGAGACAGAGCAAAGGGACAAGTGATTAGCCCATGGTCCTCATTGAAAACGACAGTCTGTGGGGCAAGCGAGACAATTATTGGATGTACCCACTGGCGCCACAATGATTGGATCAGCGGACGTAGCCTGCAGTTGTCAGCGGAGACAGCCGGAGCGAGGGGCCGTTATGATGATTCTTTCCACCATCTACGAAACTTGAAAGCCACATCGGCCAGAGGGACTTAATAGCAACCTCAATAAAGCATACCTGGAAATTTGATACTCGAAAGCTCTGCGAACTTATTCGTCAGGCTATTGGGAAGCTATCTGCCCTTATCGACTTACATTTTCATTTTAATAGCAGCTTTATAGCTGAAAACGTGACCACAGCAGCCAGGACTCATGCATCTGTCAGTGCCTACAAAACTCAGAGAAACCGGGTCAAGGGTCTTATTCTCAAAACAAGACGGGCTTTCGAAGCAGACTTGCTAAACCGGGCCACAGTGAACCTCAAACTGTTTTACCGTTACTTCAGGCAGAGTACCAAAACCAAGGATCCGATACCCCTGCTGAGGACCGCTGAGGGAAAAAACTTGATAGATGATGAAGCAAAGGCTGATCATCTTTCGAAATTTTTCCGGTCAGTCTTCACAAATGAAACGGCATACGATCATCCCACCGACGACACAGAAGCATATAAAAAAGTTGAGACTGTCGAATTCCCCGAGACTGTTGTTCTTAAGGAACTCTTAAGGTAAAAAGAATCTAAGTCACCAGGTCCCGACGACGTACCAGCCAAGATTTTGAAGGAGCTCGCAAATGAGTTGGCCAAACCACTCTCTATGCTCTTCCAAACCTCCTTACAAGTAGATTGGAAATTCGCAAAGATTACGCCGCTATACAAGGGGGGAAGCCGGGTCTCAGCGAATAACTACCGACCAGTCAGCCTTACTGCAATCTGTTGCAAAATCATGGAAAAAATTATCGAGCAACAACTTATGCAGTTCCTGGAACAAAACCATCTGCTATCGGATGCTCAGCATGGTTTTCGTAGAAGTAGGTCCTGCGTAACAAACTTGCTCTACTGTTTAGAACGGTGGACTGAGGCATTCCATAGTGGAAAGTCAGTGCACGCTGTCTAAATTGACTTCAACAAGGCTTTTGATAGCGTGCTGCAACACCGCCTCCTTTAGAAACTCAGCCGCATAGGAGTAAGGGGTAGGATCCTTGAGTGGATTAAAAGGTTCCTAATCGGTCGCTCGCAAACTGTCCACATCAGCTACAAACAGTCAGCCAGGGTTGAGGTTGAAAGTGGTGTTTCCCAAGGCTCCGTTCTCAGCCCTATCTTGTTAGTTATCTACATCAACGAATGTGTCCGCGAACTGGATTGCGGTATCGCCATGTTCGCCGATTATATAAAACTTTGGAGCGTAATTCGAACTGCGGCCGACGAAGTGCACTTACAGGAAAATTTAAATAGACTTCAAAAATGGTCGGCGGACTGGCTTTTACCGTTTAATGAGAGCAAGTGCACCACCATTCGAGTCGGCAAATCTGGTACTTCAAACGGAACGGCTAACCGACTGAATGATATTTTATTGAAGAAAGTGAACGCCCAGAAAGACTTGGAAGTCTGGATCATGCCCCCGCTTAAACCCTCCCTGCATTGCCAAAGGTAGCCAAGTCCGCGAGGTCAATCCTCTACCTCGTCAGACGAGTTATTCTACCTTCAATGAAGAGTGCTTCACAAAAGTCTTCGGAACCTTCGTACGATCGCACCTAGAATCCACTATTCAAGCTTGGAAACCCTGGGCCACGAAAGACATCAACATCATGGAAAAGGTACAACGGTGCGCAACCAAACTTGCTTTGGGGCAGGTCTCGCAGCCTTATGAAACACGGCTGTCGAATCTCAACCTCTTCCCATTGTGCTACAGGTAGCTTCGGGGGGACCTGATACTAGCATTCCGCGTATTACGCCTTCAAGACTGCTGTCCTATATCAGGGGATTTTTTCGAATTAGCAACGACCACGAATCTGAGGGGTCATCCTCTCAAATTAAAGGTGACAGGGGCCAGGCTGGACGCTCAGAAACACTTCTTTTCAAAAAGGGTGGTCGGAGCGTGGAATGCGCTTCCTTAGGACGTCGTTATGTCGGAATCGCTAGAGGGTTTTAAGCGAAAACTGTATCGATATAGCCATGCACGATGGACCGAAACTGGCAATTTACAATAATAATACTACTTTCAATTTTTCAGGAGTATTAGTTTTATATCCATTCACGTTTGCTGTATATAACGCCCTCCCACGCATAGCCTCATGCGAAGGTCTCCGCGGTCTACCCTACTTGGCTATCTGCGTACCGCAACTACCCCACTATCGATCGTATCAGCCAGACCTGACGGCCTAAACATTCACCCTTGGTTCGACCCAAAGCGGACTGTCGACGATCTGGACGGATGCCTCTGTTTTTCCAGTTCCGTTGGCGGACTCTGCAATCAGCAAGGAAGAATCAGGACGTGGCTTTCACACAATGATTATCCTGGGAACCTTTGCAATGCCCCCTTCCAGTGGGAACCCCCTTTTTTCTCCTAAATTCCACGCATTACCTCTACAAGAGCGACAGTTTCTCTCCGAAAAATCTCTGAGGAGTTTTTTTCACTGTCTGCTCCTATTTTCATCCTATGACACAGGACAACTGGCCTCGTCAACAGTCTGAGAAACAAATTTTCTGCTACCACTGCATATATCTACAATAGGGCACTCTAATGAAATTTTTCTACATATCCCTCAATATACTGATACTGATACATTAGCGTGAGCAATTCCAGCATTTCTCAACTTTCAAACACAAACACCGAACTCTGCCTTCATCTACAACTGAGCATTCTTCATCTCTCACTTTTCCAGTGTCATGCTACCAACGTTTGAAGAAGAAACGGCCAATGCCATACAAAGGCTGCGAAACAATAAGACACCGTCTTATAAGACGGCGTACCCACTAAAATCTATTAATATTTTGTCGACACTCTAGCGCACTGTCTCCATGAGGTGAGTGGACATGTGTGGACAGACGAGGCCACTCCTGATGAGTGGTGCTTAGGCATCCTTGTGCCTGTCCACAGGAAGGGACTTTGGCGCTGCGTTCGACTCGGTCCATTCTGGCTTCATATAGTGGATAATTTGGTGGTGTAAGACTAAGTATAATCACCATGATCAACGCATACTACCGCTCCACCACTGCGCGTGTTTAAGTCCACAACAACCTCTGAGGACCCTTCGATATTCGGTCTGGCGTTCGACATGGCTGCGTCCTGTCGCCTTTCTTCTTTAAATGCGCCATTAACTAGCTTATCAGGAAGACCCTACGCAGAAATAATGGTGTAAGTTTGCACCTGGGCGCCAGTTGAGTGACCTCCACTATGCTGATCATACAGCTTTACTAACTTCAAGCTTTGGTGGTCTGCAGTCTATGGTGTCACGGGTGAACGAGGTCGCGAAGTTGGCGGAAAAATCAAAACCAAAACCAAAACGTTGGGAAAACCAAAACATTTTCGATTCTGCATTCGTATATTTTTTCACAAAAACTGTTAATTGTTTCTTCCGATTATACATTGTTTGAGTTACGCTGAACAAAGGCAACCATATTTTTGCTTGATTTTACCGATTGGGAGGTCACAGGAGTAAGATACCTCGTTAGCTCACGCGCGGGGTGCTCCGGTCAGTGAGTCATACAATTAATTAGAAGTGTCAGTTACAATTCTTAACACATCACTTTTGTACAGCAAAATCAATGTCCTTCCGTCACACTCCTTTGCAATTGTTTTTGGGTTTCGATTAGGAAGAGGCGCAGATGATCGTTTAATTGTAAAATAGCACGGTACGTTTTCAATGTCATCATTCCATTGACCATACATGATGATAATGTTCAACTTCGTTACCAAAACCTTTAAAATAAGATGCTAATTAATCCATTTAGCCAGATAATGCGCTTTTGAACATTTTATTATGCATGCTTGGGTCATGGTTTCTGAATCACCCAAACATGTCAAGTCACTGCCGCGACTAATGAGAGCCCACAACAAATATGGGTATGCCTAAGGGTGATTAAATTTTTTTAGCATGGTGACTCTTGAAAAAGCGCTTTTGTTATTTATTTTTTCGTCGACTGTCTACGTACTTTATTTGCCTTGAAGATTGATTGAAGATGCAGATGGGAATGGTCGGCCAGTTTGTCGATTTCTTTAAAAATTAAGGATACATATTCTGGTGTTATTGAAAGAGCTACCTTTCTTATGTAAATAAGAGCAGTTTTCAGTTTATTTGTTCACATCTAGGCTCAGTTGACACATAATAAAATCAGTGCAGACTGGTAGAATATTAACCATACAAATTTTTCAGCTGAATATCCAATTACAGCACTTTTTTATATAATGCTTTTTTAATTATAGGAAAAACAGTATCCTAGCTATATTGCAAACGCTTTGTATGCTTGAAACTGCAGTTCGCTGTTTTAAAGCCTTTCTAAATATGACAGACATGGCCATCTTCATAAGGAGTCATATCAAAATCTATTTTTTTCGGCTAATGTTCCTCATTTATGTCTACCATTAATGGCTTTGATATTAACTTTTAACAAAAGATTAATTGATATATGAAGGAATTAGGCCACTGAAAACCTAGTAAATGATTTTAAAATTTTAAGGACGATATTTAATAAATATTAATCCATTAAAGGGTACCTGTAAAAATATTTGAGTCAAGACAACCTCATTTTATTTGCAGAAAGTGGTAACCTAAATGTTTTCGATTAACAAAACATGAACATTTATTTTCCTAATTTATGGCTATTTTTCACGTCTCCGGAACATGGAGATTATCGGAAAAAATTAATTTTCTTTTAAAAACTTAGTACGTCTTATAAGTTCTATAACTTTTAAGCAGGCCGAATGCTGCTCAGCGCATACTGTATTTAGTGGACACAGCTTATAGTTCCCCAATAAAATATGAAGTAACCACGATATTTATGTAGGCTGCAAGTCTCAGGTCTAAATTTATAATTGCCTTCTTCTTCTTTCAAGATAATCAGTCAAGTTTTCGCTGCACGCTGATGCAAGTAAACATGAACAGTACGCACTACTTTATTCGACGGCATTCTTTCAAGGTCATCAATCTGCATTGAGCCCTGGTTTACGTACTAAAGATCAAGTGCACGCGCTGCGATTCCTGTCACGCTAACAGATCAGCGTGATCGACTTCACCTAAACAACAGCGCGTGCAGCCACGATGCACGCATGCAGCAGCAAAGCTTAGTAACGCAAATAGAGCCGACTACATGCACATCGTAAAGAAATGACTGATTTCAATGATGTTAAAACACCTGCCCTCTAAAATGCGATTGGTATCGTTCAGGTGAAATAGCTGTGCGTATGCTAAAGGAAAATTCATTGTACTAAGTCCTTTTGCATCCATTTGGGGTATTACGTGACAGTTTGTTAGAGAGTATCGTTAAAATTCAGGCAAAATCATGGTTTTTAGAGGATAATTGACACTTATGTCGGTAAGTTGGAATATAACGAAAATGGAGACCGTAATAATCACGTTTGGATTACTAGACGATACCTTGGTTGGGTTGATTTGGACCTTTAAGCATTTTCTTGTGAAAATAATTTACCACGGTAGGGAATATCATATTTTTATATCAACACAAATATGCCCAAATGGTCTGTCCACAAGCATACTAAACAGTGTATATAAAACACACCATATGATGAAATTATGTTAATTATATATTATGTCAACGTTAGTATGAATAATTTATCTTTTCTTTGATTCAATGTAAGATGCCGCGGCTTTCCTTAAGGAAGGTACATGTGGCCTTCTGAGTTCTAACCCACCAATGACCTAAGGGAATAGAAAGTAGGACATAAAGCTAGATGACAAAAGGACCACAGTACTTCATATACCTGTGGGGTAGTTCTTCATAAGTAAAAGTATAGGTTTTAAAAATTAAATAAAACTACGAATAATTTATAATTTCTAAATGTTTTTCAATAGCATCAAACACTTAATATTACACTTCATGATTGAATAGAAATTAAATCTTAAATTTTATACAAAAGTCTTCATTTTTTAAGTGCATATGTTATAGCGTGTTCAGGTCAGCGTCAATCTTGAAAACAATGCGTCTCCCATATTCGTTACCGAAGGACAACTGTGCAACGAAATTGATCTTAGCTGTCTCAACTGCCCAATCATCGCAAGTGGATGAAGCAGTTAAGACGGAGTTCTATGAAGGCCTTCAAGCTATAGTGGCCAGGATACCCCCTAGAGACTTGCTTTTCGTAGCCGGAGGCTGGAATGCCAGGACTGGCCCGTGCGATGAAATCTCGAGACACGTCATCGGAAAATACGGACTGGGCCAACGTTGCGACAACGGAGAACGATTGGTAACATTGGCTGATTACAACCTTCTCGTCGTTACAAACACTCGTCTTCAACACCCCTATCTGCAGTTGCTAACATGGTCTTCAAACGATGGTCGAACGGCAAACCAGATAAACTACATCTTAGTACGTTCAAGGTAGACCACCTCAGCACCTGACAGCCGATCGTTTCGAGGTGCGGAAGTTGGGTCGGATCACGTACTTGTTCGTGCCCGTTTTAAGCTCCGTTTGTCGAATCAAAGTAACGAAAACTGCCGCCAAAACGTGTCAACGCTATGGCACTATCAAAAACAGAGTCCCGTGTAGCAATCAAAGAAAGTCTCACTGCACGGATCAGAGATCAATTCACTGTTTGCAACGAACCTCCAGATAACGTCGATAATGAAACGTCGCCCGATACTCAGTAGAATAACTACTGAAAAATACGCAAGTCTGGTCAAGATCACCGTACTTTGACCTCTCGAATAAAAAAAATAACCATTGATATCCCTTTATATTTTTGTTGCCCTAACCCGCTACGAATACACACGTGTTGCAAGGTTTTGCGTGCATGTTTCAAAACATGTTTCCTTTCTAGTTGTCTTCGCCCGGCTGCATTACTGGGCGGAAGTTATCTGCAATTACCAAATAATATTTTGTCTCCTTGGTTTTCATAAGGGTATGGTGTCATATTCTTACAGAAATAGTTTGTTGGAGGTGTTTTCAGATATGAAAATAGATCAGATTGCTCAAGAAGTATATTCAGTTTAAGGAAACTAAATACTAATCCGGAACCCTGAAGAATATAGTCCAGCGAAGTCATTCACTGTTCTTTCGCGTTCACATTAGTTTGAACACATGCCTACACTTATGTTGACCAATTTTTTTAATATATCTGCATAAGGGCGACAGAAAATGGCATCATGTCTGTTTTTCGAGCATATAGTAGGACATATCTTCAAGAGGAGCGTAGGAACTACGTTTAGAGTTAGTGAATGCTTATATTTGGCCCACTTTCGAGCATATTTGAAGTTCGGAAGAAAATTAGTCTCCGTGACTAATTTTTTTCCAATCTTCACAGTTCATGGCGGATACAATACCGACAAAGATGTAGGAAACCCAAATTAGCATTTCTGGCCCCATATCTGTCATCAGCCGGGCACCGTTCGTGAAGTGGCGTGACATGAAACCTCGTAGTCACGAGTCACTTGTAATTTTACTATGGACGAGGATATACAATACAATAGTACGTTGTTACTTGATCTGCCTACGATACTTTTATGTTGGGTTTGTTTTTGAGGCTGAATATAGTTTGAATGCAGAAACAAAACGGGATGATCAATTCCGGCCACCAGATCCGTAAGCCGTGCACTATAATAATAGTGGTTTGTGTGCGAACTTTGGAATGTTTTGAAGGAAGGACTATGCTTTATCTGTCTTGTCATAAGTATCAGTATCAGTTTATTGAGGGTATGTACGAAAAATTTCATTAGAGTGCCCTATTGTAGATATATGCAGTGGTAGCAGAAAATTTGTTTCTCAGACTGTTGACGAGGCCAGTTGTCCTGTGTCATAGGATGAAAATAGGAGCAGACAGTGAAAAAAAACTCCTCAGAGATTTTTCGGAGAGAAACTGTCGCTCTTGTAGAGGTAATGCGTGGAATTTAGGAGAAAAAAGGGGGTTCCCACTGGAAGGGGGCATTGCAAAGGTTCCCAGGATAATCATTGTGTGAAAGCCACGTCCTGATTCTTCCTTGCTGATTGCAGAGTCCGCCAACGGAACTGGAAAAACAGAGGCATCCGTCCAGATCGTCGACAGTCTGATTTGGGTGGAACCAAGGGTGAATGTTTAGGCCGTCGGGTCTGTTTGAATAAACAAACGAACATGCGAGTGCCATGAAGTGATTGAGAAGAAGCAAATGACTTGATTGCTGGGACAATATGCTTATTCGCCTGTTGTGACGAAATCTATCGTGGATTCATCATCAGAAACATACTCCCAGAACAGTAGTAGAAACAGTTTGTGTGTCCACAGGGTTCTGCCGTGAAATATGGAAGTGCATAAAAAATCTATAAATGCATTTGTTCGCTGATTCGTTGTGTCGGCAATGACAACTTCATTGGACGTTTCGCATCTGCACCGGGAGTCCCCTTCGAAACAAAAGCAGGGAAATAACTGCACACCGGCCAATTATATTTCAAGGACCATGCAGTTACGTCAATTACTTCCTTGTCTACTAAACGGCCACAATTTTACTACTGAGCGTTCGAGAAACAAGGCTTTTCCGCCAGATTAGTAGTTAGATGCATATACGCGTTGTTCCTAGGTCGTAAGGAACAAATATTTTATGGCTTTGATTTCCTGAATAATTATTTGAAATATTACATCAGCCAGATGACGGGTACACTTGTGTAGAACCAACCATCAAACAAACGTTGCGTTTATCCTCATTTTTTAATGTTAGTCGAGATTCAGAAATGCTATTTCGATGTACACAAAAACTGGCTATTTTTTTTGCACACATGTTAAATGTGATGTTTTAATCAAAAATTATAATCTGCTGTTCGGTCTAGATTTCATTGATTCTCATATATATACTTGGATGCGCTTTATTGTGTCACAGCAATAAATATGTAGGCTCCGATAGGGCCACAATTTTCGGTGCGTATTATTAACCTTCATGTCACAATGCGTTACAAGTTTCGAGCCAATAGTTTTCTTATCTGTCTCCGCTTCTTGTCTTCGGATAATAGTGCTTGACCTCACAATTTATGTTATGTTCTCTGAACAGATATGACTAAAGGGTTTCTGGACACTATGCATGATCATTTATTATAACTCAGCGTCGGCAGCACTAAGTAGCGTATAGAACTTCCTGCCTATCAATAAACGTTGCAGTTGGCTCACTTCTCCTATATGTTTGTCCAGTTTACAGATCTGATGACCCCAAAGCCTAACCTCAACATATGATTGCCACGTCGGTCTGCCGACTTCCAAGCTGAATTCTTCTTGACCCCTTTTACTGCAAAAATGGCTACTTAAACATTACAATTAGCCATGTGGCACGGTTCCTGGGTGCACGAACCACACCTGAACATCAAAAACCAGGGCGGGTGTGCCCTGTATCTGATCGGTGTACGCCTATCTACTAATGCATGGTCTCGATCAACAACCGCCCAATAACTCGATGAATAGCGTGTTCGCCCCTGCCTGGAGAGACATGGGTTCTAAACTCGAGGGTTGCGGCAAGTTCGGCTGCTACACTTGAATATACTATGGCCAGCCGACAACGCCTAATAAGGCAGAAACAGCCATCCTGGATTTCATTAAGTCTTACGGTAAAATATCCTAAAATTATTTGTTTATGTTATTAGTGTTTTAAAATAAGCTGCATTTAGAAGAAAAATTGAATAGCAGTTTTCTCGCTGTTACTCGTTAGGTATCAGATTACGTCTTCTCGGAATGTAATAATTGTGAAAATGAACTGAATATGCTGTTTCCAGACTGGACGGTGTGCAGATTATTTTGAAGGAAAACTCTGAATTGAACGTATGCCACCCTGAGTATGTTCACGGTTGCAATGAATATGAACTGTATTGCATATTGTAGATGCAGGATTATAAAAGGTGGCAAATAGGTGTAAAGTGAATAAAAGAGGTTTCTGTCGCATAACTGTCACATTTACAAAACAGAATGTTACATCTATTGGGGATTATGTTAAGGTTTAATACCTATATAAGACATGCTTTACAAACATGTCTAAATGAACACCATCACTGATAAAAGCAGGTATTTCCGAAATGTTGCTTTTTGCATAAAAAAGGCTGCCTAATCCGATAAAAAAGACACTTTGACAAATCTGGTATCCAGAATTGGCCTTAATACATTGTAATGAGGCTGTGTGCTTTTCAGATACAAAACACTACGTTAATAATTTGGTCGAAACGAAACTATATTCTGAAATATCAAATGACATCAAGTTAACTAACCTTCGTCTCCTAATACGCTGTATCTGAAATTCAACTGTTAGGGCGTTTGATTCTGATAAGAGGAGTTGAGTTTTGAAGCTCTGTTGTGGCAGCAATGTCAGCGGCAACCACTTATGTTGGATATTGCTGGGTGATGACAGCTTCTTAGCCACCATCAATGATCCTAGTATCCCAAAGTTTTTTGCCGTTAATAACTCGTCATAAGAAATATATTAAAACAGGGTTTTTCCTTCCTATTGCCCTATTCTAGTAGTTCCAGTATTAAGGGCATTTTCAACAGAACTCTTGCCTAAATGAGTACTTTATAAAACAAAAGCCGATGATGGCTTAATTGTATCACCATTCTCTCACAACTTTGCAGACAGTGTTTGCTTCATTTTTAAAACCGATGGTCGATGGTCCTCCGTTACTGCCCAAAGCATGAAAAAGTCCCACATTTATCAAGCGGCATGTGATGTATTCTCTCTTCAAGGGCCACTGACGTAGAAAACAGTGGCATTTTGTGTCCGAGAGGATCAGAAAACTTGCAGTCAGTGATGAATAGCGTGCTAGGTTAGCCGGAATTGCGACACAGGTTTCTGTTCCATATGTGTCCAAGAAGTGCGCAATTAGGGCCGTTTATAATTCCAAATGTGTTCTTAAGTCGACTGGTTCCACCACACCGCTCCTCAAAACTTCTGGCATAATGCTAATTTGCACAAACAAGAGCCGTACCAATTTCTACGTCAGGAGGATCAGCGCATGACCCACTCCAGCCAATTAATCTGTATTTCGGCGTTTGGAGTGAACGAAACGTTTGTTACTCTGACCGTTACGCAAAAAAATTATCGCAATCAACTTTTATGTGGTTTGACAGTTCTCTGATTACTCTCAGCACGGGTTAACGTTCTTTCGAGTTTAAGAAGGAGCCTTTTCTGGGTTAATGTTTACCCCCGTCCTATGACAGTAAAGCAGGAACGATCTAGCATCACCCTAGCATCGAAAACACACAGGAGAGGGTGGACGTTTATTTCAGCGATGCCTATAATCTGCTCAAAAATATTGGTCGTGCGCGCAATCTATTTTTTTACATTATAATGGACTTTTGCTGCATCTACCACACTCGCTCTTTTCTCGCTAAACTCTTTGAGAACTCGACCAGCAGCATTCGACTGACGCAGCCGAAGCCACTATGCTGCGCAAACTGAATAGCTTAAAATCCCACACTGGACAGGCTTCCGTGTTGGTCTAATTCAGCCAGCGCCCGCAGGTTACCCGCTTTTGCGTGACCTCTTGCTCTGCTTGTTTTCAGTGCTTGGCTGGCCGTGGAAAAGCATGCTCACTTTAGATCGTTATTTTTTTTTAATCAGCGGCCAGAAATAACTAATAAGCAATGACTAGTAATCACCTAAACATGCAGACGGTTCACACTAAATCCCGTTTTTTTCTTTTACGGTTACACATTCGTTTTTTTAAAATAATGAGTACATAACGAATAGCACCCACCCCCTACCAAAAAAACTACAGAAGCCCCCATTATAACTGTTCGTTTTCCTCTCTATCATATTTTCCACGTCACTGTAAAGGTATGATTATGAAAAATCTAAAACTGCCCCTTGCTAATACTAGTTTTTGCGATAAAAAGGTCAATACAGTGTTATTTTATTTCGTTTATTTGTAACATTTTGACAGTGGAAC
Organism: Ligula intestinalis; assembly: GCA_036362985.1. Lineage (NCBI taxonomy): Eukaryota > Metazoa > Platyhelminthes > Cestoda > Diphyllobothriidea > Diphyllobothriidae > Ligula > Ligula intestinalis. Next base: position 10,197,172 of record JAYGXS010000007.1, on the reverse strand, counting down.
TGATTGCAAGGTATGATCAAAAGCACTAAGACGGTAACATGCGAAGGCTCACAGCACCCCAAATGCAGCGAAGGTTCTCTATCCGGTCCCTTGGGGACCACATCCACGATGTCAAATCAGTGCGGGCGTCAGCTGACCCTGCTGGTGGAGTAAACGCCTCTATTGTATTATCCCACCAGTTCCCTACAAATATCAAGATAAAAAATTTGACATAGGTTGCCTTAGGTCTCACAAGAAAGCGGCTATATTCTATTTAAGGGTAATGTGCTTAATTTGAAGCAAGCAAATATGGCAGAATTTATTCGATCAAATAAATTTCGTGACGGCTCGTCAGCTGCGGCCCGTCTTTGC
>JAYGXS010000007.1:10179021-10196811 GCA_036362985.1 Ligula intestinalis | reverse complement strand
CTAAAACTTCCCTTTCATCCTGTCTTTTTAGCCAAAATGTAATTTCAGTACTGCTACTTTATCTTTTTGTGATACATGACCAGAAATGCCGATTACAGAAACACGGTTATTTAAAGTAACGTCGGTCTAAATCAGCCCTTTTACAAAGCTCCACTGATATTGAAGTTATTATGCCACTGGATAAGCCCCCCTTCTTGGTATTGCAAACGAGTATCTGCAAAGCCAATACCAAGAAGCAAAAATTCAAAAATTATTATCAGAACCGACTCATACAACCAGTCGTGCGTTTCAAGACACTAGACCCATCCAGTTTATCATTTACATTCGTGCTTTGCCCACCATATCGTCTGTTAAAACAGTGTTGTATGCAGACGATTGAAAACTAGCATTTGCATATGGCAACCAATTTGCAAAGAACGATTAAAATCAGAATAGAAAACAAAAAAATGACTGAAAAAAATGTTGTCTGCAGATTTCTTGACCAATTAAATTTCTTCCTATAATTTCTAATGGCCAATTAATACCAGGGACCACGCCCATAAAGCCCTTCAGTTTTACCTATGAAAATGCTGTTGAATTATCCTATCACAAAAAATGCGTTTGGATTACGTTGATTCAGAAGTAAACGTTTTACATCGATCAAAAGTAAGAGGCTACTTCTATAAAATATAACTTCTGCCTCATCTGGATTACTGTTCAAATGTTCGGCATTATGTCGCCAGATAGTCGAAAGAAACTAGACGGCTTCTAAAGAGCTTTATTAGAGCTTTGTCCGACTTTTATGACACGCCTAGGTCTTACACTGAAAAACATAAAACAGTATGTTTCCCAAGTGCTCTGGACACGCAGACTCCAAAATCCTTTAAAATTTGTATGCAAAGCCATGCATGACCAAGGTATAATCAACGTACACAGGCTGACAAATAAAGTGGACCCCGAGACACTTGATGGTTTATAAATGCATGCAAATAGTCTGCGTTAGCTGTGGTTGGGACGAATCTGCAAAATATGATACCAGCGGCAAGCATGGGACATCAGAATTTAAACGTGTTGCCTAGCATATATTCAATAAATGTTCTAATTACAACTTATTTTACGATGTTTCTTAGAAATTCTGTCATGTGCTTTCCGACCATTGTAAGGAAGCACATTTCGCTGAATGAATTCTTAACTGAATATGTAATTTCTAATTTCATTAACTTTCGTGCCAGTTATTTTTCCATAACATTTGCCGTTTATCTATTTAATAAACTAAAATTTGACCACTTAGCGCTGTAAGCAAATAAATTACCAACATAAATTATGATATGAGTTTTAAGCGAAAATTCCCCGACTTCTTACACCGAACCCCAATCACCACCAATTTCCCTTGTTAGACAAGGTGATTGTAATAATTCGTGTACGCGGTTTATCTTTCTACATGTTGTCAAGCCAAAAATATACATTCCTGTGAGTGCTGCAAGCTACATCATCAAAGTTGTACGAAAACCCTCGTAGCTCACACAGCGTTTACCCCACGGACGCACAATTAACATAACGTCAGAGGAACAATAAATCTCAGAACGAAAATATATTTGAATTTATAAAGTATCATCTATTAAGGGAGAACTAATTTCTTTTATCGGAAACCGTGAAGCGATAAAAAGGAATGAACGAGAGGTCAATCATTAAGGTCATAGTACAAGTGACACCAATGTAAAAAAAAACAGATAAAATACAAAATAAGGAAAATTAATAAATTTTTAACATATTATTTTTCCTTGAATAGACGTAAGTCGGAACGGAAAGGATTGAACCAAGTTGTCAACGGTTGTTTGATTTATGCAATTATATAGTACAAATTCCAGCTTTTGTTGAATTGATATATGTTTAGTTGGCTTCTCCTAGTTCCTCTTGATTAAAGCAAATGGATTTTTAATCGAATTTGGGTCCGGAGAATCGCAGCAATAAAAATGCTGTGCAGGCCACAGGCAGAAAGGCAGGCTGTCGTCTGAAGAAATTAAATTTGTTTAATGATCATCACACCTACTTTGATCGGTGAACAGGGACGTTATCTAGTAACATAACCATGTCCATCCGACGTCTTTTTATATTGTTTTATCCGAGGGTACCTTTACTATGTCCACGAAGGTATGGCTGTTTTGTGGTGCCTTTTGTTGGGCGCCGAATTGGTAAATCCCTAAACGTTGTAGCCACTCAAAGCATCAGGTGATGACATTAATTGAAAGTTGGCGTTGACTGTGTGCATTTTTTTGGAAATTTTTTTCCACATATTACCGTCTACGTCGACTTCGGTGGCCTGTCTAAAATAGGGCTTCATAAAAGTAAGAAATACTCCTTTAATATGAAAGCCTGCGAATAGCGTTTAATAGTGTTCTACTTAAATACGGCTCCATCGTTGCTGGCTACTGACGAAGACCAATTTCGTGCATTCTTTTTACGATTATGTACCGAGAGAACATTGACAAATGTTCCTTTTGAGTAGCGCTAGCAAGCATCAAATGGTACTTTTTTACTATTCGATCAATATAATCGTCATCTTGCTTTGTCGTAGACCGTTTTCTTACGATACATTTTACGTCTGGGTACTGTCCTTTAGTTAATAATTCTGGAAATTGTGGCCTTATTAATATCGAACATATTGGCTAATGACTTACGCAGCAGCCCTTCGGCTGCCGATTTTCGTATGCGCACGAAGTCAGCGTCAGACAGGAAATGCTTTGACATCGCGGGTTCCCCTTATATATCAAGCTAACGCTCATTAATATCGGTAAGATAAAACAATTTAACTCTAAAATTTATAAAAGTGGCTTTCGAAGTGGCCTTTTTTGGCGTAAAACGTCGCATTTGAGCTAATTATAGTTTTGAACACTCAAATCTGTCCTTATTTTTGAAACTTAATGTGATTCCATGAAGTTGACTTAATTTCCATTTTATCAACTTCACACAAATTTTCCCAGTTCTGGAAGGCAGTATCATTCCACTGTTATACCTATTCTGCAATTCTTCCACAGCACAATGCATATTCGTTAAAACGTTGGTTCTGTCATACCTGATAGCATGGGAATTTCGTTTGATGCAAACTTACTCATGCTTTTGCCAAAATTAGTGCCTGTTTTCCTCCAGGATGGCATTTTTCCAAATTAAAGCACTTCAAATTATCAAATTCACTCAGTTGATCAAAATAACCTATCCAACATTACACCAAACTGCCAAGTTGAATTTCGTCATTAAAGTTGTGTGCAGGACTTGCAGTAATGTATATATCGGTTAATATATATAAAATTATATTGGTCAATACTTTTCCTTCCTTACTTTTTTCCTCATATGCTGTTATTGTTAGTTAGTTAAATTTCGCCATCAATAGCCAACACACTTAGTTTACGATCCTTTACTTTCATGTAATACTCCTTTATCCGTTTTAATCGCAGTGGTAGCATAAAAAATGCAAACCTTCTTTCTTATGGGATACGTGCGTTCTAGTCCATTTAACGTGAATGTACGCAAGTGCGAGAATAACCTTCAGCATAAACGTCGATACCTGCTCCTAGCTATCGAAAATCACGTTTATGTCACATAATATTTTCCTTTGGCGCTTATTTTCATCCTTATCGACAAGACTCTGGAGAAACAGCTTAGTTCAGGTATTCGTTCGCTTGCCTTCCTAACCGTGTGGCCACCCCATTTCAGCTGTGTTAGCGTGAGCATAGATTGCATGGTCAGTATTCGGGTGTGCTTCAGCTCTTTACTTTATAGGATCCCGTCATGCCTCTTTGCTCACTTAAAGTGAAGTATAGGTAGTGCAAAAAGCAAAGAATTTCATGTGATACCTTACACTGCCCACTCACTAGGTTAAACGTTATCCAGCCTTGGTCTTTCAATCCGCTTAACGGAATGTGATATGCCCATACATTGTCAACTTTTTGGTAACATTAATGAGAAACATGGACAATTGCCGTAAAATTAAGTATACGGAAGTGCTCCTGTCGAGTGTACCTTCCACAAATTCTTCCCTTTTTCAGCGAACTGTGGACATTGTTTCAGCAATGCACTATTTAGGGAACTTTTGAGATTCATTGGTCATATTACCTGCGAATCCCGCTAGTGAACCTTAAATAGTGAGGTGAATTTTGTGGCAAATGATGACTTATTGGAAAGACCGAGAAAGATTGCATTCGTTTTTGTGTTTTACCTTTTCCATGTGATACTGCATTCAAGACAGAGCACGCACTTGAATATGAAGCGAAAGGAGCATATAAATTAACTTAATCAGAACTGCATTTATTTATAAGCAGGCACGGTGCATATTCTGTTTTTTTATTCTAGATATCCATTGATCCTAATGATGGCAGCATGCGCACTGCAAATAAGTGCTGTACACGTCAAATCATGTGATTTAAGTATACATAAATACTAATAAATAACCGTTGAAAAACTCCGATGCTTTTTTTGAAAAGTCGATTTGTCAAACACGCTTTTTTCACCAATTTTTTAATAGGATGACACGGTTGCAGGGTACTTATTCCCCACCATATGACGTTGCGTCACGCATGATGGTGCCCGTCTGTTGAATACGTTGCGTACGGACAGTAGACAGGATGGCAAGAGTCGTACTCGTGATCAATGTAAGTGATTTTGGAAGCCGTGTGTTCGCGCGATGATAAAAATCCCCCACCCTCTACCCAGACAAGCGTTTAAACTCTACATCAAGCTGACTATTTAAACCCCTGCAACTCTATTGGCCTGATAAAGAAAACACGTGTTTGCCCAATCTCCTCCTAAAAATTAATATATTTTTGAAATCACACAAATTTGTAGCATTAATATGCCAAGCACCAGCACTAATGCTTCCCTATAGACTGAGGTTCAGAAGAAGATGCGATCACTGGAACAAGAGTTTTATTTGCCTGACGTTTCGGATTCCTTGGGAATCCGTAATCATAGGTGATGATAACATAGTCATGGTCATGCGCAGAGGGGATAGAGACATGCACAGGCTGCACGGTATTTATAGTTCACAGCGGTCACCCGCATGCGTATTATCCGTTCCTGTAGCCACCAATAGAAGTCTTAATTGGTGCGGTGTTGACTCATTATTTGCCACAGCGTTCTTATCCGCATTCGATGCGGGTTTGATAATTGCGTGACAGTTATGCCCGCTGTCGTCAGAGTTGTTGTTGCGTCCAGTACTTCCCACGTGACTGTGTGTGATAATTGTTCACTTTGGTAGCCACCGCTTGGGACTTAATTAATGCGGTACTGGCTTGACACTTCGCCTTCGACTCACTTATTGACACAATTGCCATGTCAGTGTTAGATCCGGGCCTGATAATTGCAGGCCAATTATGCCTGCTGTCGTCAGAGTTGCTGTGGCGTTCGGCCTTTCCCACGTGACTGATTCGCTTGTTCACGAAACTTCTCAATACACCGTATGGAAACGCAAAATCGTTGCGCTTGTCGATGGACTGATGACCTGAGAACCATGACTCGAGCAGCTCGCGGCTCACGTGGCTGTCACCTCTTGCGAGGATTTCGGCCTCGTCAAACTTGAAAATATGGCCGGGTCCCGTCGAGTGAGCTGTAACCTGGGAGTTGGCGTCTTTTTTTCTCACCGCAGCGGAATGGTTGACCATTCGCATCCGGAGTAATCTTCCGGTTTTTCCGACGTAGTTGCTTTGTACGCAACTGAACCACATCCGGTAAACGATTCCGGCCGTTTCCTGCCGTGACAGTGGGTCTTTCGGCCTCATGACCCGGCGCCTGATGGTCGCTTCTAGCCTGTGCGCAACACCAACTCCAAATGGGGTGAGAAGGCAGTTGACCGCTTTCGATATCATCAGCTGTTGACATTCAGGGAACGTCTAATCGCCATCTTCCCGGACATTCAATTTACGAATGTTCTTGTTTGCCGCAAAGAATGTGGTGGGCTTCAATTAAAGTGTTCAGAAAAGCTACCAACACCATGCAAGTCCTGAACTACAACAACAACCACCCAATCAGTCACAAACACAGCTGCGTAAGAGCGCTTTAACGGCACGTTGAGACGCATTGCAGCGAAGTGGAAGACAAAGTTGCTGAATTACCACACCTTCGAAGCTCCTGAGAGCGAATGGTTGCCCACGCAATTTTGTCAACCACTACAAATGCAAACGGGAGGACAAGCCATACCCAAATGGCCTAAAAGTTTGTCGATTTCTTCCGTACGTGAATAATGACCACCTTTGCGAGGACATCCAGACAGGCCAGTTGGTTATTTTCTTCTTTTCCTATCGTACATTTAATGTACGGGAAGACGATGTTTAGACAATCCTTGGATTTCAAAAGCTGATGATATCGGTAGCGGTCAGCCGCATACTCACCCCACTTGGAGTGGGTGTTGCGCACATGCCAGGAGCAACCATCACGCGCCGGGTCATTAGACCGAACGACACACTGTCACGGCAGGAAGCGCCTGGAGTCATTTACGGGATCTGCTGCAATTGTGGGCAAAGCAACTATGTTGGAGAAACCGGAAGATTGCTCTGGACGCGAATGACCGAGCATGCAGCGGTGGTGAGGACAAAAGACATCAACTCCCAGGTTGCAGCTAACTCGACGGAACACGGCCATATTTAGGGTGGAGAGGATAATTATTCACCGCCGTGTTACGTTGCATCACGCATGATGGTGCCAGTCTGTTAAGAACGTTGCGTACGGGCAGCAGGCAAGATGGCAAAAGTCGTACTCGCGATCAGTGTAAGTGATTTTGGATGCCGTGTATTCGAGCGGTGACTGCAATCGATCCCCCCCCCAGATTGCCGTTTAAACTCTACATAAAACTGACTACTTTACTCTCTGCAACTGTATTGGCCTGATGAAGAATACACGTGCTTGCCAAATCTTCGCTTAAAAATGAATATATTTTTGAAATCACCTGTCTAAAACAAAAATGGATTGCATAACTATGCAAAACAACTGGAGTAATGCTTTCAAATGGAATAAGGTTTTTTAAGCGTTAAAAGGAGGACAATACCGCCAGGTTTTGTATCAAATGCATTTTAGTCTGTGGAATGGTAGCCTAAAAGCATAAGATTAAAAAAGAAAGATGGCCACGTATCTGAACTCTCAACTAACTGTCTGAGGATAGTTTTTCAACAAAAAATAAAAATCGCTTTTTAGATGTCCCTAATCACTAAGTGCTCAAACATAAATCGTGCCAAATTGAACTGTTTACATTACTACTATATTCCACAAATGCAAGGTTTTATTTAGTTTAAACGCATAAACGACCAGCAGTCATGCAAAATGGTGCAGTCTACCTTTACACTGGGAGGGCGATATTGACGTTAGTGACGGCAGCGATGAAAGACAATCGCTTTATGAGTCCTAAGTTAATTATTCATTAAGTTGATATCCCATTCGTTGGAATTCATCCATACAATAGTGCAATAATCTTGAAAATTAAATGTGTCTAGCTAATAAGCTTATAAGCCTGCTCCGCTTTAACTAATTCCCCTCAAACCGTTGCATAAATATCCTCCAATGAAGTAAGCACTTGCAAACAATTATCTGAATAGTCACTGGATAGTCGGATGCCATTGCTTTCATATCATCGCGTTGTTAGTCTCTAAACCTAACTCCTTGATATGCAATGTTCATCCACTTGGCTGTTAGTCGAGCACAAGATAATTTCATAAAATTGTGTAAACAGTTATCCTTTCTACTTAGCTAAGGATAGTAGCCTCCTATACTTGGAATTGTCGCAGGCACAGTTATCAGATTCCCCAGTGTATGGGCAGATTCACCTAACAGGCATCATTGCTGACCACGAGGAAAAACTGAGCATTAGAAAATTGAGTCCATGGTAGCAAAACATTTGCAAACATTTCTTTGTCAAAAACAATTACTTTCTGAAAATATACCATCATAAAGTATGTATTTAAACGAATTCGAACGCGCCAAATCTAAATGCTTTCAATCTCGCAATATTCCGCTTGCAAAATAAAACATCCAGGCAGCCGAAAATCATGCAAATGATGCAAACAACTATTTTAATTTGAGGGCGATATTGATGTTGATGGCAGAAGCGGCAAAGGTTTTCCACTGTTCAGGTGCTAATTTAATAATTAATTAAGGCGCATACCATTTCCGTGAATTTTCGCTTACAATATTTCAATACTTTTGCAGGTTAACTGCGCATAGAGCATTCACCTATAAACCATTCACGTGTTACCAACTACCGTTCAAATCATTGCAAAAATGAATGTATCGCTCATTGTCAAATGTCTTGTTTTTCTTTGACGTCGGCTTTATCGAGCGGGAGAGAAGAAGCGTCTTTTCTTTTGTCAAGTAAGGAATTCCAAATATTTAATTTGAGAGTCAGTGGGCAATAATATATAATTTATTCCATAAAATCGCACACGCAGTCTAAATCTTTCTGCTGAAACATGCAACGTTCCGCCATTAGGCTGTTACTCGCGTACGAAAAAATCGCCGAAAATTTTGTAATACATTATCCTGTCCACTTGAAAAAAGGAGTAAAGATATTATAGTTGTAAATGTCAACGGTGCAGTTAGCTGAGTTGAAAACTCTGTGGGCATCTTCAACAAACGGGCATGATTTTTGACCATAAGCGAACAAAAATGATCCCATTTGGTAAACATTGCGGATGCTTCTCCGTTACTTACACGTATTCAGCCAAAGTATCGAATATGTTCATGCTCAAGGGGGATCATTAACACGAATACGTCTAGCAGTTCACATTGGTAATATACTCACAGGCTGGTGATTTAATAGGTTGAGCAGCAATGACTTAAATAATGTAGGATGGGCGTTTATTGTATGAAAAGCGATCGACTGTGCAAAAACTGTCCCTTGCTAAGGCTCAGTCTGGCCGATTTACTTTGCCACTCTGAGAGCGCGCCGATGATCGCGTCTTCTGGAGCCCCTGTCGGAAAGCCAAAAGGCCCAAAATTCGTCAGGGACTCCACCGGAAAGAATGACGAAATTACGAACGTTCTGTCGCTGATAACTACCATCAAGCAACCAGCGCGAAAGCAGTCACCTACTAACGGGACTCCTTAATTATGGAATGTGCGTATCTGTGAATGCCAGTCACCGATGCTGCTCCAATATCGTGGGTCATTTTGACAGTTTTATTTGACTCGCTAACCCTAAAGAACCTGGCTGATATCCACTAACGAAAGTTTGACCAATGATTTCGACTATATGCACTGTGTGCTTCAGAGTGTTGAGGAACGTGGGGAATTTACCATATTAAAAAGTAAAGTAAACTGGCCTGGACCACCCCGGCAATGGGCGTCGTTTGTCGAGACAAGGTCAAGAAGGCTGGAAATGCAGGAGGGCGAAACGGCTGGCGCGGCAAACAGCCAACACGCGTGCCAAAGAGCACACCTGCTAGGTATGTTTGCAACAGAGTGTCATAAAGGCCACACTGATCCACTAACACAGGCAGGTGCGCTGACATAACAGTAGCTGCCTTGAGGAAATTTAATCCGACCAGCATTCTCCCTATTTAGTGGAAGACACCATACGCGACATCCACTCATTGGAACTCACTAAGCGCACTCCATTTTCAGTTAATATACAACTCTGTGAAAACAACTGCTACAGTATTTCGAGCACGTAAATAATAGCCTTGAACCGCTTTTATGGTCTTCTAAAGGCGCACAAGGAGAAATCTCATATCGGACGCATCGAATCGCTCAGGTGCTATTCAACTTTAATCATAGTTATTATTAGCTCATTCACAAATAGAGTTTGGGGGATTGAGAACACACCATACTTTCCCATAGGCTGGCAAATGAAAATGATTATCTGAGGAGAGACGAAGAGCTGATTAAATGGGTTTTCATTCCGTGGCTTACAGACAGACAATGTTGGCGTCAAAGTCAGGAAAATTTCAGTCACAGAGCTTGCCGAGATGGCGAACACGATGTTGGAGCTGCAGCGGTTCCAGTCCCTTTCAGACACGTGGTTTATAATCTACTTACATCGATGACACTAAGTGTGGAATAAGCTTGATGGCTTCATGCCTGAGGGTAGCTTCCAATACAGCCACCATGTTAACATATTCAACAGCAACTATACCTAATGAATGCTCATTGCTAAACACTTGTATTCGTTGCCCCGTTTGTTTGTCTGGCCACATATTGTGCATAATTTTGTCTTTTTTGGATGACGTGGGACAAGATAGTTTGCAAGACCTGCTGTCTCCTCTTCTTTCATGTAAAGTCCTCCATTTGCGGTTTCATCTCTCTTCACATGCTCCTTTTGTTAACCCGTTCCCGTTAAGAAGGCGCAAAAAGTTTTCTTCGTTTAGTACAGTTTACTATATTAACTTCAGTAGGCAATGCCTTCAAATACCATATTGCAAACAGTTTACATGCAATTTTCAACATTGAATACGTTACTGCGTAATAATGAATAACAACTGCGTATGGGAACTTTTATGTAGTGCATGCATGACCAACACTGTTGTGACTACTTACAGTGCTTTACTGTGCGTATGAACAGTGTCTGAAAGTAAATATGCAAACATGATGCGTTTTAAGGCATATATCGTGTTCGACCTACTCCGGCGATCCATCCCAGGCACCGTCTTCCCTCTGAGAAAACGAATGCCTGCAGAAATCCAGATGGGATAAGCTTCTGCTGTTTGAGAGAATTCCTACGGAAAGCTACGCAGAGACTGTGCGGAATAGCGGCTCATCCAGTGAAACTTCCCAGACAAGCAAGCTGTCCTTCACATCTAGGGCAGTTTCGGAGAAAAGCAAGCTACCTTTATCTTTTAGGCAGCGCATGGAATCCTACACAAAATCATCTGAAGTCCTACGGCCTACGAGACAGTAGAAGGAGCCAAGTGGTGCACAGGGGTTAGTTTTCCAGACGCAGTGACATTACTTACGAAAACAAGGGAGACTGAACTGATAAGGTTTAGCCAGGAAGCCTTTGCCAGTCGGGCATATCTATTAACAGATGGCGTACAAACCAAAAAAAGAACTCTTGATCTTTGGATCAGACTCTGGCACTTGAATAACAGTGCCAACTTCTGGCTGTCTTGCCGCATCAAATTGTGTAGTTGAGTGCTTAGTGTCGAGCATTTCGCCAGCTCGTTTGGTATGGCTCACGGCAGTGCACCCCTGTTTCTGCTTGTTCAGCAGTTCGCGTCCTAAGAAGTCTTTCAGTTTCTCCGTGCATTGTTTCATGCATGTTGACATACATGCACGCATATTTATGAATATTTGGTGATTACACGCTTTGTTTTATTTGCGGTGAAGTGTATAGCTCACGGCAATGCCTAGTTAATTGCAACAATTTGTTGATTACATGGACGGACACTAGCTTCAGAAAAAGCTTACATCGTAGACGGAGATGATATTTAATGCGCCAACGTATCTGCGCTCCATGTATTTATTGACTGCTAAGACAGTGCTTACGGACACCAACCATCTCCACTTTTGACCTGTACACTTAAAGTGTGCAAACAAGTTATTTATCATTGTCGCTGGTGTAATAGCGGCCAGCCTGGTTAATCTAAACACGAACAACCATGCATTTTTGAAGCGCACGGTGATCGATTCCAAAATGTGATTTTAACTTTCCCTACATTGCGCTGATAAATTCATCCAATAAAAACATACTCCCTTTGTGTTAGTGGTATCGCAGAGTAAGCAAATCAAGAACAAAAGAGCGCGGAGTATAAAATAGTTTTTTAATGTGCATTTAAAAGCGCAATCTAGGGTTTTTTTTATAAATTATAAATGAACAGCAATCAACACTGAGGGAAGGCAAGTGTGTAACATTGATAAAATGACGCAAGGAAGGGAGGCCTTTTAGGCAATGGGACATCAAAGGAAGAGAAGAGAGGCCTCGTATGTCGTGAAATCACATCCAAAGCAGCAGACTTTATGACGGTGCTCGGTAAAGCGGCATCGTCCTTGGACGGTGAGACTGTACTCGGTGGAGCGGCATCCTGGTTCGGTGGAGAGACTGTACTCGGTGGAGCGGCTTCCTAGTTAGACTATGAGAGTGTACTCAGCGCAAAGGCATCCTCGCTGGACAGCGAAACTGTAGTGGACGGAGTCGCCTGCTCTTAAGGCGTGACCCTTCATAATTTGGAGGGAGGCGTTGTAGGCAATGGGGCATCAAAGGGAGCAGACGATTATGCATTAAGAGATAAAATACTACAAGGGGGACAACAGTGTGGATATTTTTAGAACCCGGCTCTGAAAGCGGATATAAAATGTGCTGGACGGGCTAAGGATAGGTTCCTATGCTTGCATTGTTGGTAAATCTCTGGGCCGTAAGATCTGCGTTGTATGCAGTTAGCAGGAGTTGGCAGAAGTTACGGCACTATTGGCGTACAAGCTCATTGGCATTGCCTCAATTTTGTGGAAAAAAAGGTGCTAATGCATTGTCTGTGTCGTAAGTCCCAAGTGCAGTTATCCACTCTTATAAAAGGGTACTGACACCGGCATACCGATTTGCCACCAACGTGTAACATGTTATACATATCATTGCTCTCCTCCTGACAGTTTCAGGCATCAAAGCTACCCATTGGTACCTACCGCATTCACTCAGTTTGACTATTCGTCCGTTGCTTTGAGTTTTCTTCTGCGAAGGAAGCACTTGTTGTCGTCGAACTCCCATCATAAACGTTCAACTCTCACCTCGCGCAACTGTCTTTGCATGCGCTTCGGCGTCTGCCAAACCCAGTTTGGCGTGCCCTATAATCGCCCTGAGACTTACACATGGCCATGTTGAAGTCTATGTGATTACTACCGCACCGTCACAGTACTGATACTTCCTTTGTGGCTGTGGACATCCGCTCGTCCGGCAGTCACATTTGCTCCAGTTGTTCTGTATATAACGCACTTTTTCTCACACACCCGGCGTACAACATCTTTCCCGGACCTACAGAAATGGACCATAAAGTTGCAGCGACCTATGCCTTCCCTGTCAACTTAAAGCAGTACGATTAGCAGGCCACCAGTTAGCAGTGAAAGGCGCAAATTAATATCCCCATGAATGTTATATTTTTCAGTTTCATAAAGGGTTGGCAATGCCAGATCGGAATATGCATGACATGGATTATTGCTTTAAAGTTAGCAGCAGTAAAGGACAAAGGACGATTCAAATAATGTGCAGTCTATCCTAAACAAAATTATGCCATGGGGCCGAATGAGAATGCGAAAATAATGATTGCAAGGAATAAAATGCAATCATAAATCTATACGCAAATTTTGAATTAAAAGCAGAAAATATCCAAATGAAAAAAGAGTCATCAACTATCTGTTTATCTTAATCGTGAAACACTGAAACTCTATTTTACATCCGCGGCTAATTTTCGGTGACTGGTTAATTTTTTTCTAGGGTGGTAATAATCAGCATACTCTCCCAATGGATTTTTTCATTAGCACTGCTCCTCCCAGACTGTCTTCTTGGTGGAATACCATAAGAGGGTTTCCGTTAGCACGTTGGGAAATGTTGGTGGAATACTACGATCAGGCTCAGTATTACATATTTGATGATATACTTAATTGTGGCAATCCTTAGTTCAGCTGCTAGTTCAATTAGTGGCATTTATGATTTAGCCTTTCGCCAAGGTAGAAGGAGATTTTATTATGAACAGAAAAAGTAGGACAAGTATTAATAGAGGAGTTAATTCTGTCTGGGGTGGAGTTCGACCATGAGGAGTGAGAGAGAGAGCGCCGCAGCCTCGCATCCACCACGCACCGGGACGAAAGGCCGAGTGAGTTCCACCTTGCCTGTTGAATAGACTAAGTGTCAAGTGCGTTTCTGCCAGAAATGACAACAAATCCGGCGCGTATCAGTTATCAGCGGTACGCAAAATCGATTAACTGATTGAGTGACTTGACTGCCAGTTCACGCTTTGTAGATCAGTCATCACAAGTGACGAGGCAAGTCCAGTATAGACCAGTAATTAGCAATGCACCAAAAATTGATTCACTGGCTACCTTTACAGAGCAGGTAGCGCAGCAGTTGTGACCGCTTAATGATAGGGACCTCGACCGACCACAATACATCAATTTTACACCACTTCACAATGCTGCAAAAGCAGATGCCACTCTCACCTTACCCAGAGATTCGCACTGTCACACGTGACTGCAAGCCATGAACCGTAGTCCTGGCCTTGCCAATGAAATCCTCCCGAAACTGCAGACCAGAAAAATAACGCTCCAAGCACCGGATCTATTTGTTATTGTCCCCAGCTTTGGAACTCTTACAACAATCCATCTTGAGAGATGAGAAGTATCAAGAAAAATGAGTGCATTCATAGTGGCCAGAGACCAATCACCTGTGAGAAACCATCAAGTTGTCAATGGGGTTAGAAAAAAGCATTAAAGAAGGATGGGCAATGTGTAATTCAATTTGTTCTCGTAGAAGAACTGTCAGTGGAGCCGGGAGTCAAGGACAGTAATAAACGTGGCACCTGGATCCCGATAGGGAGTCCTGGTAACCCTGCCACTCCTTACGGCCAGTTCGTTGTGGGGTAATCTTTGGTTGCCATTCTTACGATTGGTTTGTTCTTGTTCTGCCTTTTGCACCCATAATTTCGCATAACTCTGTATGCTGCGGGCAGTTTTAGATGGCTCTTGATCGAGTTGGCGTCTGACTGCCATGTCTTGAACGTCAACGTTTCGACGTTTGAGGTTCCTTGGCCTACGAAGGTTGCTCCTTTGAGACCGAAATCGTGACCAGTCTCTGCAATGTGTGCCAAAAAAAGCCAGGGTAAGACTAATTTTCGATCCAATAATTTGTACATGTGAAGCTGGATCTGCATAACTCAGGTTTGGTTTGATTATTGCAGTGCTCAGAGTGAAAACCAAACCTGGACGCTAAAAATTGCAATGTTGTCTAGCTTACCGTCAAAAGTGTTCGTGTGATTGTTTGGTTATTTATTTCCAAGAATCAGTAAATACCGTTCTCTAATAAATTTGCGGTCATTCATGATTGTGCATTAGTGTACTATCTAACAATATGTACATAGTAACCTCTTTTATTGTCGGTACTTAAGAAGGAAAATATATTTATATTGACGTTTTGACAGCTGCAAATTTGCACATTCGGGCTATACCATCAATCGTAGGTCTCTTATCTCATACCACCGTACTCCAGTGACCTACGTATGCAATTTAACAAAAAGGGCAATAATGGCATTCACAGCAACTGCTCTCTGAGTAAATCTGTAATAATGATTGCGCAACGAATCTCCAAACATCAGGCGAATAAAAGTATTGTACCAGTGACCGATTTGACTTCTTGTCAATTAAAACAATATGTAACTTATAAGTAGAAGCATCTCCAACCTCAAATTCTTCTATTCACGGCAGCTTTAACCATCGCTAATCGAAAAGTATTTTGACACGCTTTCATTTTTCTAAGTTTGCAGTATCTGCCAGTTTGGTGTACCTTTTTACAATACAGCACTGCGAAGAAAGTGCTTATAAACATAAGATGCTGTGCTTATTTGCATTTTTTCCCAAATTATGGAATTTTAATTAGTATACAAAGTAAATATATGTGGTTCTTCAAAATATTCCATGTCGAATTGTGCACTCATGATTGTTCATGAGTTCTTGAAAATATGCTATGTTA
The DNA here is from genome assembly GCA_036362985.1 of Ligula intestinalis. Lineage (NCBI taxonomy): Eukaryota > Metazoa > Platyhelminthes > Cestoda > Diphyllobothriidea > Diphyllobothriidae > Ligula > Ligula intestinalis. The sequence continues at coordinate 10,181,189 of JAYGXS010000007.1, read as the reverse complement.
ATTTATATCCGCATGGCACACAGTTTTGGTGTTGGTGATTAAGAAGATAAATCTAGTTATACCGTTATATAGCCTGAACGTTTTGATAGCTGCAAATTTGTGTGTTAGTGGCTCAAAATTAAACAAGGACTTTTTCCCTCATACCCCATACTCCATGGATGTGCAGCTATCAAGCACCAATTAGGAGAAAATCGACAGTGCTAACAATGACTAACTTACTGAATGGTTATTTCCTTGCCGACTCGTTCTGACTTTTAAAAAATAGGCCATTAGGAAGCAACATCGCGTAAGCATCCACTGAAAAATTCTGTATTTACAGTATGGCGAGTCCTGCAAGCAACTTGCCTAAGTATGTAAATGTTTGATAATTTCTGTCATGCCAGCGAGAACGCATTTAGGTAAACTTTTAAATAATAACGAGCAGTATAAGGCATATTAAGTTTCTAAAAGAACTATAAGAAGTACTAAATGTTGTTAAAAAAATAAATTTTCGCTTTTATCCTCAGGTTTGGGAGACGTAACAAATAGCTATAGATTAGAACGATAAATCTTAATATTTTGCTAAGTAAACAGACCAAAGGAAGCACTTTCTTCATTCAAAGAGAACTTGTCTTCATTCAAAATATGTTGTACATATAGTAATTTGTGAATAAAAATTTCTAAAATATCGTGGAATAATTTCTCAAATCAATTCGCTCATTTTCAGTGTCTTCAATGATAAGTTGATAAATTGCACTTCTGTTCGACGTTTACATGAATACCTTTAAAATAAGTTATAACTATACAGCATTTAAAGAAAAAAACGAGCTTTTGAACAGTAGTTATTGTGCCATGTAGGTCAAACGTAGAACTGCTTCAAAGCAGCAAACCACATTGTCGAGCATACAAAATGTATATTAGATACCACGCAAATTGTTATTCCTGAGTGTAATAAAACAAACGTTGCATAATCAATTTCTTCTTTAAAAAGTGCTTCTGTTGGATTTGAAGATGATGAAACATCTGTAAACAGTAACTTTTCTCAAGGTATTTTCCTAGGGAAATTGGAGACTTTTGACGATTTCTTTAATTTACTTGGAGAAAAAACGATTCGATTTGACTGGAGGTGAAAGAGAATACTTTTTTTATTTTATAACGGATTATATTCCGTTTAAGAAATTTAATTTCAAGATCCATTATAAGCTTGCAAATGCAAAAAATAGGCCACATATATGACCATTTTTTGAAATACTTATTAATCTTCTGCCTATCCCTTTCTAAATAACGCTGGAACGTATTGTTGACACAAAACTATATTTCTACATGCTGTCCATTAAATAAGGCCCTCTATACGTTGTCTTCGCGGTAACATATGGACATTTTGCTTACGCGCAAAGCCAGATGAACGGTGAAAGCAACTTTTATTCAAAAAACTACTTTGTTACTGCATTTTTTATTCAAAACTTCACCGGATAGCTGAATATAATTTTGAAAACTTCTATTGCTGCTTGTTTCCGAAAATAAATATGATTTCTTAAACTTCACTTTTCTTCCATTTGATGAATTTCCCACAGAATTTCCCAGTTCTGGAGGTATTTTTACTTATTATGAAATTCTTCCACGGCACAACGTATGTTAGTGGAAAGTTTGGTTCTCTCTTTCATTAAAGATGTGGAATTTCTTTGATATAAACATACTCATGATGTAGCCAAAACGGATGCCTATTTCCCCTGAATAATTTTAACAAAGGGGGCAGTCTTGCAAACGAAAATCTGTCTTATTATTAAATCCACTGAACTGATTAAAACAAGCTTTACAGATATATACTTAAATACAAAGTTTAATTTCGTTATGACAAGGTATGCAAACTTATTGAGTTCTACATATTTATGCTAACTAAATCATTATTTTTGACAAAATTACTGTGCCATTCAATTAAGACGCGCAAACGGCCTGCTCTCATAAACAAATGAAATACTCTACCACGATGCTTTATGACCGCTCTCAATGGTACATTGCTAGGGTGCATCTCGTAGATACTGCTAATGAAGTTTCAAAAGTGCACGCCCGCAGTCGCTCTTATTACACCACGTGGCTAATCTGTAATTCAAACTGGTATGTTATGCAGCCGGTCTGCGCTCTGCACACTTAGTAAATTACCGCCAGGACACAGGCGTCACAAAGACTGA
>JAYGXS010000007.1:10144314-10155372 GCA_036362985.1 Ligula intestinalis | reverse complement strand
ATTATAACTGGACCAATTTCAACCTGATAGAGCGTGTATATGCGCGATTTCAGCAATTTTCGGTCATAAAAAATTTATTGACTGGGCGATCTAGACAGTTGATGAGGTAACGAAATCCTGAGATTTCCTCAGGCGGCAGTTCCCCCTTGGGCTGCATCAGCAAGCATCTCTGACCTAAGACCGAATCCCACGTTGAGGGGTCATAGTATGCACTCAGCGACCTTAGAGACGCCTCTTACGTAAGAGGGCACAGAAACTTTGGGGCTATTGTTTATATTTACCGTCAGCATTCGTGTGCCTTCAGTAGAAGAGTCTGGTAATGAATCTACGCAGATATTCAGTGAACAGAAAGAGTTGTTATAGGGAATTACACTTCAGCAGCTTATCAGCCTCTGCCCTGCAGTGCCCGGACGCAACTGCGTTAATGCAAAATACGATATTTGCCATTGTCCTGAAGGATTTTTGCCACAATTGTCATTTTTTTAAAGACACAAGTCGGTAAGGCTCCATCTTCCTGCATCAGCACTTGAATACCAAGGAAAAGAATTTCGCCATAATTTTCTCCCTCCGTTGTCAGTCCGGTGTCCTTTTAAAGGCCTCTTTCGCCCCTCGAAGTGGTATAATAGAAGTGTTGCCAGTGTAGCGCATCTACAAAGTTGACTTTTGGGACCAAACACCTGAGTTACTAGTTTCTGCATAACCGGCCTAGCGAGATAGCACGATATCGGTGAGCCCATCGGAGTTCCCTGAAGTTGATCTTAGACCTGGTCATTAAACATGAAGTGCGTGGTTAAGCAGAAGGCGTGCTTTATTTTGATCTGTTTCCCTCTTTTGTCGTATTAACTGTCCGGTAGTTTGCTAATGACTCTCGTGGCCAATTCTTCAGGGAAAGAGATCAACAGAGGATATCATCGTTTTATCAGGGATCTTGTGACGTCCCTGAGTTTTTCCGAAAAAATGTGCCGAAGTTACGGCCGTGTGTTCTAAGCTCTCCGTTAGATTCTTCAAACTTTAAGCAATTCATTTAACCAGTCCGTAAATGGGCGTGTCTTTAAGTGTCGCGATGGGATGCAAAACAACGTTTTGTTTAGAGATTGTTGGTAAAACATAGACATGGGCCATTACAGCATCCCCACGCTCCTCTTTGGACATTTCTACATCGATATCCCCCATCAATTACGATCAAGGATATTGTGGCTGCAACCGTACGTATACAATTGTTTCCTGCGTCTCTGGAATTATTTTTCTTGCGTGAACGATCTTTTGAAGTCGGAATTTAAGAAGATTTTGTTTTCCAACCAATTCTACCGAAACGCAACCTCTTTAAACCGAACGTAACCTCTTCAAACCAACAAATTCGCGGCCTAGTAACAGAAATCGTCAAGACGCGAATATTCTCGAGACCTTCAAAGGGTGAGTCATTTCCCAATATTGAATACACTTTTTCGAATAAATTTAAAGTGCTTATTAAAAATAGCTACAGTATTTGTTAAGTTAAGTCTGATTATTTGTCGTACGTCATAATCTGAAAATCATATCAACTGGTTTTTTCTGAACGTAATCACTAATACAGTTTGTGAAACAATTTTAAGGGATTTTAACAACCAGCTGCGGTAAAATCATATAGGCTGAATTTTTCTAAATCGTCTCACATTTAAGGCAGATTTCCATCAAAATAATGAGAACGAAAATTATAGCTCATCGCAAGATATCTGCTCCCAGACCCAAGCGGTGCCTGACCACGCCTACTAGTCAATGTCTTGATATAAACATGCAGCTCATTGTCAAGGCTAAGCAAATTGATTTATCTGCATTACAGAACTTTAATGACTTCATGATGAAGTTTTGTTCTGTTTTGTCAATACTGGGCAATCTGTTTGATGGTAAGTTATCAGATGTGCCCTCGCAAGGTTTTAAAATGTTAGACTCCCTCGTCCATCTTATAAACACGGAAGCTTTTGATAGACAAAAGCGAAACTTTAACTTTATACTAAAAATGCCTTCATATTAAGTCGCCCTTTGGACATTGCAAAAGATTTTCTACGTTCGAATGGTTTCAACTACAAAATTACGGAAGCAATGCACCTTCAATCGCGTAACAAAAACTCGCTCATCCTAGTTAAATTGTTTTCACCGATCGAGGTGGACTCAATCGTTGCTCAACGGGGTCGCATTTCCCGATATTTAGAAATGACTAAAAGTTTCCTCGGTCGAGATCTTACACCAATGGAGCGAAGAAATGCGGCTCTCCAGTCCAATAGACCAATGACTTCTCAGCCTAAGATTCCTAAATCTGTTCGATGTCCCAATCGGATAAATGCACTCGCTAATCCTCCACCCCGGATATCTGGTCATACTACCACTAACGTCAGTACACCCGTTATCCCTGCCTCCCAGATGTCACTTCATAGTCCCGTAACCGTCAGTTCACCTGCTATCCCTACCTCCCGAATGTCTAGTCATAGACCCATCAACATCAGTGCACCAGTTAGCCCCTCCCTCTTGATGTCGGGACCGTCAAGCCCCACCGCTACATCATCTACTACGATTAAAACTAGTCTAAATACATTCTCTTTCCAACGATCGATAAATTCCGCTGCCTCTAACTCGGCAACATACTCATCAAGCATGTCGCCAACACCGTCGAAAGCATTTAGGCCGAGCACTTCCCCACCACGACCTAGCTCCTCCCTTGACCGTGGGAGTCATATTATTCCCCCGTATGATGCGTTATTGAACACGCCGGGCCCGATCCACGAAAAATTTAATTTGCACGGCAGTTAACCAAAATGGTATAGTTTTATATCTAATCGGAGTTGCCGGACAGGAAATTTACTGATTAAGACCACTAGTCCTTACGCGAGCGGCCCCAACAGTAATTTTATGTCACCGTTCCCCCCTATCAGTTCCTTTACACATCCTCTACCACCCAAACCTGCAAACTTCTACATGCCTTCTCGCCTCCCCCCATTCCTCCTAAATGCCCCAGAAGCTTATTTTGGTTTATCCTCTCCGCATTTTTCCCTGCCAGAAAGCGAGGCCCCAAGATATCTCACACCTTAGCAGCCATCCATTATTGGCTACCCATATGCTAACAGCTCCATACCCATCAGTACTTATTCCACAAATAGTAACGGCCTACAGTTTGCCTATCCAACTTCAAATTCTTTTTTATGAATAACGATAGCCATAGTCCTGCCACTCAAAACACACTAGATGTCATATTGCTTAATGCCAGGTCTGTTCTAAATAAAAGGGATCAACTGCGAGCTTTTGCTTTTGAGATGACGCCCGATGATATATGCATAACAGAATCTTGGACCCATCCAATCATCTCTGACTCCTCCCTTATCATAGACGAGTATGATCTCTATCGTCACGATCGCATTAAAAAGCGTGGTGGTGGTTGTCTTCTCTATATTAGAACGTCATTTGGGCACTTTCCGTTGTATCTAAATAGCACGTCCTTCACTGGAAATTACTGCTTCGCTTATATTATCCTGTCGCCCCGGCAAAAGGCGATTATCGGATGTGTATATAATCCTCCTAACTACTCATCTGAAGAAGCTGCGAATTTGTGTGAAATATTCAAGCTTATTTCTAAATCCTCTTTTGAAGTTAAAATTATTGCTGGAGATTTTAATTTTCCTGAAATCGACTGGCTTTCAAACTAATGTCCACATAGATTTCAGCCTTTCCTAGATACCATTAATTTTTCGAACTGGTCTCCACTGGTTAGTTCCCCAACAAGACAGAATCATATCCTAGATCTGATTTTCACAAATGGTATTGCCCCTCTCTTCGTAGATTTTAAGCAGGACATCTTCCAAAGTGATCACACATTAATTCACTGTTGCCTTCCGCTTCCTTGGACGGAAAAGACTAGTGCTAGTCGCACGTATCATGCGTATGACCTTGCAGATATTAGCTCAATCAACGATTTTCTTGACGCATTAGATTGGCAGAGCCTCTCCTCCATTAACGACGCTGCATATCTTTCTGAACTCATGTCGGTCGTTTCTAATAAAATGCTGGAATTTGTGCCCACTAAAATTGCGAAACCGTAAACAACAGAATCGACCGTCCCTCATGTTCTTTTGCCCAGACTAAAGAAATTGAGGAGGCAGCTGAAAGATCGATCTACTATTTCGCTGTCTGTGCATCTAAGGATCGCAGAGATCTTCGAATTAGCGTCAAATATTCATCTTGCGCGTGACCAGCACAGGGGGTCTTGCGCCCTGAGTGAGTTAAACTCTGCGAAACTGGTTGCACAACTGTTTCGTCGTAGGTCCTTCGAAAAACGGGGAATTAAAATACTCCCATTGCTTGATGAAAATGAAACATTTGTACTAGATGAGTCTGACAAGGCTGAATTGTTAAATGCTTCCTTTGCAAAGCATTTTACGACAGAATCAGAACCGGTCCCGTCATTTAAACCATACTCAGACAATTCTCTTGAAAACATTGATTTCTCCATAGAATTAGTTTGAAAGTATATATTTCGTCGAAAAACTCGCACTCTTCGGGAATTGACGGTATTCTTATCGCAGTTATTAAAAGAGTATCGACCTTTCCCAAATTACTTAGCCATATATTTTCAGTCTATCTCTTAATTGGTTTCTTTCCTGACACTTGGAAGGCATCCATTATTCTTCCAGTCTTTAAATCAGGATCTCTTTCGGACATAAATAACTACCGCGGTGTTCATAAACCCCGGCCCTAGCTAAACTTCTGGGGAAGATAATTTTTAATCAAATTCTCGATTTTTGCCTAAAAATTAAGCTTTGAAGCGACTCGCAGCATGGTTTTCTACCCGGAAGATAATGTGAGTCGTGTCACTTAGCTTTTCTTAACCACGTCACTTCCCTCCGTAACGAGCGGCAATCCGTGGTTGTTATCTACTTTGACCTGAGCAAAGCCTTCGACAAGGTACCGCACAGACGGCTTCTGGTAAAATTGGAAACCATTGGCATCTGTGCCCCTCTCCTCGACTTCATCGGTTCCTACTTGTCTAACCGCAGCCAAAAGGTCCTAGAAGGTAATAGTTACTCCACTGCTCAGCTGATCACGAGTAGCGTTTTTCAAGGCACCGTCTTGGGTCCTTTACTCTTCATTCTATACATAAACAAAATTTCGACTGTTTTCAAATTTCACACAATCTCATTTATGCAGACGACCTCAAATGCATATAATCATCTTCTAAAGGACACGGCAAGTATGTGCCTTGATAAAATAAATGCGGACCTACTTATATACTCACGTTGGAGTGCTACCTGGCAGATGGAGTTCTCTCCATCCAAGTGTAGTTTCATGTGTTTAAGTCCCGCCAAGCTTCCCCGTCCCCTAGTCTTTCAAAATACTCCACTTTTAGCACGATCCACTATAAAAAACTTGGGTCTAAGCTACACAAATAAACTAGCATTGTCGCCTCATGCGGATCGAATATCTGCGAAGGCTGCACAGATATGTGGTCTTATATCACACAATTTCTTCCTGCTGGAAATAAAGTTAAAACTTTATCGCATCTATGTTCTACCCATCCTAGAATACTGCTGTCCCCTCTTTTGTCTAATCAATGCTTCTGACCGCGGTAAGATTGAAAATGTACAGAGGGTATTTACTCGCAAAATATTCGCTCTTCCTCGATCCACTACTTCTTATACGGAGAGATGTCAGTAAGCGAACATGACATTTCTTTGGGTCAGAAGACTCGAAGCGGGCCTCTGTTTCCTCTTTCGCATTAAATCTACCCCTAACCTTTTACGAATTAACGCTCTCATTCCCGCAGATAGACCTTATGCCACTCGTAATTCCTCCAGGATAATTGCACCCCCCTTTAGCTCCACTTCGATCCATTCTCACTTCTTTGCCTCCAAATATGCCTTCCTCTGGAATAATATTCCCCTCGAAATTAGGCTATCGTCAAACATAGCAGTTTTTAAATTCAAATGACGTAAACACTTAACTTCGGAAGATATAAAGTCCTTGCTATCCGTCTCCTTCCCAAACACACAACTTTTGGACTTTGAAAAGGGTCCCCCTGGTATCTGAGGTGGTTATGTTTATGCAACATTTTTTTCCATATATGTCTATTTCTTCCTCTTTTGAGTGATATTTGCAACGATGTTTCGTCCACTTCTCTATCCAGTCATCATTGCCATTTTCTCCATTCTCCGTTTAACAACCCTGACGATAGGCTTCATGGTATTTAGTCATGCTCATGGCGGTTCTGCTATTTTCGCCAGCTCGTCGCTGGACTCCGCAGTCTACAAGGTTACATCACCGGCGTTTCGTTGATGATCAGTTGACCTCTGCCGCTCACTCTCTTGTCGACACTGTTGTCCGCGATGGCCTCCCCCGGTCTCACCTCCCTGATGGTTGAGCGTGAAGCCAGTCGGGCGGTGTTACAGTGGTGAACGACAGCCTCTGCTGTTATATGATTTCGCCAATTGCAAGAAGCATTTCAAACTCTCATACGTTCTCAGCAACAGTCCTGTCTCATTTGCACTACAATCGATCCTCTCAACCAGCCCCCTTAATTTTGTTGAAGCATTTTTTTAAGCGGGGGTTCGCTGAACTCCGTCCCAGCTTTAATGGTAGTTTTTTTAACTGCTTCCTTCTTAGTCCACCATGCCTTTCAGAGAGTGTTGACTACTATTTTAAAACGATGATATGTTGGTGAAAATAAATTATTCTACCAACAATACTAAACGCCCCCGCTGTATATGTGGTTGTTTCACGGAGAGCAGCATTTATCGACTTTGTTTTTATTTTACCACAGCACTAAGTTTGCAATGACGAGGCCCTCCAGGCCTAAAATATAAAATTTATTGATTATCTGTCACCAGTCTTTCTCGGATTTTGCCTGCTAGTTCTTCATCAGACTCCGGCTGTCATTGTTTTTACCCACGCGTGTTTTCGTGGGATGAGAGTGGATGATTCTGTATGACGGGCTATCGGTTAGTAGCTTATATGTTTTTGCTATGTAATTCGACTTGTCCAAGGTCATGGTTTTCCGTCCTTCGTCCACTTGAGCAATCACACTTTAAGCATCCTTCTTTAATTCCCCAATGGCTTTTACCTCTGCTGAGGAGAAAGTCCGTCATGGCTTGTGGGAGGAGATGGGAGACTTGACTCGCTGGCGGATCGTGTTCTTGGAGCCTTCTGTGATATTCGTCTTTGCGCGTATCGTTTCTGGTGCAGTGGTAAAAGCATCTGGACACACGCCTTATTAGTTAAAGCTGGATTCGTGTTGAAACCCACTAAGCTGATCTTCTGTCAGCTGTTTGGATGACAGGTTGTGGACAGATTGCGACGCAGGCGCTGTCGCTTGTGCTGGTTTTCGACCATTGCTTGTGTTCAGGAGTTGTGCCAATTTCTTCTCTACATGTTTCCAAAGATTTCTATCACGTTGCTTTTTCCCCTCCAATTTCCATGCCATATATTCGTTAATAAGATTTCTTAATAGGCGCCGGCTATAGCTCCTGGCGATCACCTGAATGAACTCAGTTCTTGCTTGTGGTCTTATAGGAACCTTTTTTGGCATAAGGTGGGACATCAGACAGCTGTGCAAAAAGGTCAGTTATTCAGAAATAGATCCTCATCTACAGAAAAAAAGTTCGCAGTGCCGTGATTGGCGAAGCGCTTCGCGCCCAGTATTATCGAGGATAAAGACACAAACGGTGACCCCGATTGTTGATGTGGAATGAGGAAGTGAGGAAATCTCTGGGGGGAATGGCTTTTTCATCTGAAATCCTAGCATCGTACTTGACTGCATCATCGGAGAGAAGAAAAGAAAAGAAGAGGCACAAATCCTGAACAAAATAAGTGGAGAATGAAGGCAGTGTAGTAGCTCAATTCCGAGTTTGACGCTCAAACTCCCAGCCCTCATGACTGCATGCACCCGTTCACCAATGTCCGCGTTGTCGCCCTTTGGACGCCACACTTACCACTGCGGCCATACGCTCCGGCTGTCTACTTCCTCCAACCTAGTCGCCGCTCCTTCTGTGAAGAAGACACAAGAACCAAAGAAGGTCCCATACGGCCACCTATATTTGGCTTCATGCTGATATGGCAATACAGAGGCAGGAATTTAAAGCCCTTCCATTGATGAAGTCGAGTCATATGCACATGACGTTTTACTCAGCCCAACACCGTAATTAATACACACATCTGACTTCTTTGACTAGCTTCTCCTTCCCCTGCGTCAAGGTCATTCAAGCGCACATTCAACAGCTCCTGTCGTACTGAAGTTGTGGGAACTTACATAAGTCACTTAAAGTCACTTAATTAAGGGAAAAAGGCTTTCGCCCTTGAGCTCCCTATTCATAACCAAAATTGCATAATAGGTTCACCGTAACAACAGTACATAATACAAATGTACAAATACAGGCTTAACATCAGCGATAAGTGTGAGCCAGTTGCAAGGTGCTGCTACTGACACTTTGTTCATTATATCAGCCACAGTTTCTCAGCAAATGAGCATCAAGTTTGTGTTTAAAAATGTCATCAGTATCTGAGTGGACCACATCTTCCGGGAGTCCGTTCCACGCTCCAATGACCCTCTGCGAGAAGGCGTTTCGTCGAACGTTGATACAGGCCGGTTTCCTCTGTAGTTTAAAAGGATGACCTCGCAGATGGTCAGTCCGAGCCAATTCGAAGAAATCATCAAATTCTAGGGCACAGTCTTGGCCTCTAACAATTCGGTAGGTTTGTATGAGGTCCCCGCGGAGTTGCCTATAATTGAGAGGGAAAAGATCAAGTTCGGTCAGTCTGTCTTCATAAGGCAGATGACCAAGATTCTTGACTATCTTCGTTGCGTCGCCTGCACTCGTTCGAGGTGCAGGTAATCCTTCTTGAACTACGGACGCCAGGCCTGGACAGCATACTCCAAGTGAGACCGAGCAAACGCTCCGTAGGTTTTCCTGAAGAGCTTCTTGTCAATGTTGACGAATCCCCGCCTAATCACAAACAGCACCTGTGTCGCGTGTTTAGCTGCCTTTACACACTGAGTAGATGGTTTTAGGGAGGAATTTATTAGAACACCGAGATCCTTTTGTTCATTCACATTTGAAAGCGGGTGCCCATCGAGGAGGTATTGGAAGGAATCGTTCTCCTCATCAGTCCTTCTAGTACGGAGACTTAAAGCAACACACTTACTAATGTTGAAGTTTAAAAGCCAACGAGCAGACCAGCAGCAAAGTCGATTGAGACTCTCTTGAAGCGCTTTCCTATCGGCGTCAGACCTGTTGGCTCTCCAGCGTTTGACGTCGTCAGCAAGCATGAAAGCGCTGCAACCCATGTCGTTGACACAGTCGTGGATATAGATAAGGAAGAGCAGTGGCCCTAAGACAGAGCCTTGGGGGACGCCACTCAGAACATATGTAGGGTTTGACTTTGAAGCGCCGATGCACACAGTTTGCGACCGCCCTGTGAGAAAATCTGTGATCCATGCCAGCAGGTTTCCTCTTATGCCAATTTCTGACAATTTATACATTAGACGCCTATGTGGGACGCTGTCGAATGCCTTCTTGAAGTCCGTATAGATGACGTCAACCTTACCATCTTCATCTAGTGGGAGAGTCCACTGCTCAGTGGAGAGTAGAAGGCTGGAAAGGAAAGAATGGTTCGTTCTGAAGCAGCGTTGGAGCCCTGACAGTAGGTGGGTCTCCTCCAAGAACTCCATTGTCGTCTTCTTACTTATCGTTTCCATCACCTTACAGCAAATGCAAGTTAGGCTGACGGGCCGGTAGTTGTTAACCTTCGTTCGGGCTCCACCCTTGTATATCGGGTAGATATTTGCCATTTTCCATTCAGATGGCAGTTTTGCTAGTTCAAATGAAGAACGAAAGATATGTGCTAGGGGCTCTGAGAGTTCGCTTGCCAATTCTTTCAAGAAGTTGGCTGGTATATTGTCTGGACCGGATGACTTTGCTTCTTTGAGGCTCTACAGCTCCCTCTCAACTACAGATGTTGGAAATAGTTGAGAAGGAAGTGCTGGACCGGCGTTTGCAACTGCACTGTTGGCATTATCAAAATGAAGCTCGGTTTCCCTAGTGAATACCGAGGCAAAGAACCGGCTACAGTACTCGGCTTTCTCGTCATTCTCAACGACTTCTCCGCCATCATCATTCTTAAGTACTGCGACAGGATCCTTGTTTTTTAATCTACTGTTAATATAGCGGAATAGAATTTTGGGCTTTTCTTCGGCCTGTTGGAGGATTCTTGATTTATAGTTTTTCCTGGCCTGGCGAATTGATTTTTACTGCATTTCTTTGGCGTCGGAATTTCTCGAGGTGTACTGGCAACCCAGTTTTCCTGAATAACTTCCATTTCCTATTACTGACTCTATTTTCGCCCTGCCGGAGCTTACACCCGTGATAAGTCATCTACTCCGTATATTATCGACCCGCTGGCGCCTACACTCATAGGCAATCGATAATAACGCCTCGTCTAATTGGCCACAGATGTTTGATTACTCTTCCACAGCCAGGCAGGCAAGGCTTTGCTGACGCGAACGCACAACTTTGCGGAAAAATCTGGCATGCACACGCAGCTGGCAGTACCTCTGTACTGTCTTCATTTTTGGCAGTAAATTTCTGTTCACCAACACTGCCTTACCTGCCTTGATTTGAGGAAGCCTTCTGTGGTCGACACGATAACTTGCGACATTGGTGACCTACCGACGAAGGCGCTCTTCTTCCAAATCTTTAAATTAGACAGCTGCTAACTATTTGCAGTACACGCCCTCTCCTTGGGTTCATCTTCATCGGCCTCTCTTATGACAACTCCCGTGACGCTTCCAGATTTCTGGGAACATGCGCCTGATCTCTACTTCCAGCGCATTTAAGCCTCCTTCCACTCCGTGAAGATCACGAAGGAAACTGACAAGTTTTGCAAGTTGGTTGAGGCTCTTCCACCCACCACCTTAGCTCAGGTGCAAACCTTGTTGAGCCCTATACAACATTAAAGTCGAAAATTTTGCAAATTACCACTGTCTCTGACCACCAGTGCTATCATTCTCTGGTCAGTGAAGAACCATTAGGCGATCGCAAGCCA
>JAYGXS010000007.1:10116091-10129744 GCA_036362985.1 Ligula intestinalis | reverse complement strand
GCTTAACTTGACTTCCTTAATGCTTACTTGGGTATCGTCGCTGAACTTAAACTATCCTGCGTTTGATAATTTGGAACTCATACTCACCGGTTAATGCGCTCGCCGCTTATTAAGCCCAATGTGGTCTGAGCCCGAGGTTGGTTTTATAGCCGGTGACGAGTGTACGTAGCTGAACAGAACTTTTTTCTACTCAACAACATTTTTGGCCCAATTCAACTCAATGACTAAAACACAAGTATGCTCAGTTTTTTGACAAGTGGGTTACTTGTGTCTTTCATTATCCGGGGAAGAGGAAGAAGGGCTATTCCTGAGAGTAAAGTTTATTTAGGATGACTTTTCGTAAACATTTTCGCTTCCGTCTTCAAAGTTCAGTATTATAGCCGTTCCTTCGCATCGGTTGATTGAACCACTCGATTTTTGCTGACTGTTCACGCCCTCGACGGTGCATCCAGGAAGTCTGTCACTTCGTTTTTGTGCCTCTCGAGCGGTTTCACGGTCTCCGCTCTCGGCTGCCGGCTGTCGGCCCTGCGTATCTTGCTTCACCTGACGTACTGTTTCGTTCGGAGCAGATATTAGCTTTATGTAGAGCGCTTTCTGAGCGGGTTAAAGGTATATGGCTCTGTTAAGTGTGCGAGTTGAAGACTGCATTTCTAGCAGCCATCTGACAATATATAATTGCCTGGGCCTCTTACCCTTGCTATCTTAAACGCGAAAATGTGATTTGTCTGCTTTTTGTGGACATCGGCCGCAGACAGGTCATCATTGCGGTTGATTGTCAGCTGATGCTCATGCAACCTTGTGCGACCGCGTTTGCCCTATTCACCATGATGCCCTTCATCAAGGCTCTGGCATGTCATGCTGCGGACCACTGTTGATGTTTCTGTCAATCTCAGCGGCTTTTTGGGCCTCATGGCCCGGGACAGTTTTATAAACTTGCCTTGCTATTAATCGATAACCATAAAAAGAAACAACTTAGTTTGGCGTCGTTTCTCCAAAGCAGTGACGCACTTATATGTGCCTCAATTTAGTTTTTTTTTAAAATCACAAATCACTGTCCTTAATTAGTGTTGTTTATTACATTTATATAGTCCCATATCCACCCCATATCTAGCAATTCTGTTTATAAAAAAGTAGCGATAAAAGTAGAACATTTGCAGACATTTGTGGAAACGATTGCATGTGTACCAGGGATGCTGCTGCCACAGTAAGAGAAAAAATGGAATTTGTTGCTGACCCATGTGCCGTATTGCAAAATATAATAATATCATCAATACAAAAATAGATTTTCCCGTCCAAAAATATCCATTTATGCTATTTTGCGGTCCTTTTTATTTTACCCTATTACTTAATTTGATGAAAGTTATAGGCAATGATTTTCAAAAACCCCAATGTTCCCATTTCAATCGTAAAATGGTATTCACAAACCGTCAGTAGCATTGTTTTTACAAATGAATTTTGTCGGGGCTATCCATGGAATTATTTGGGATTCAGATTGTCAAGTGACAGTAGGGTTAAGCTTATTATCCCTGCCTTCTTTAAAATGCTGAAGGAACATCATCTGCATGAGTGATTGCAGGAGATCGCTGCCTTGATCTATTAACCATGGCAAAAAGAATTTGGAACGGAGATTGAGCTGAATTAATTTTAGGCCCTGATTCATCACACGGATGTGCCGTGGCGAGATGTGCCACCGAAGCATGCCCCCACAGCTAAATCCTTGCTTAACAAAGCGTATGATTTGAAGCCTAATTTTTCACAGGTACAAATTTAAAGTAACCGTAAACAAACAGCAAAACACATTTGTACCAATAAATTTCGGGAGAGCTTGTCATCTGCTGCCACTTTTTGCATGTATAAAGTTAAAGTAAGAGAATTCAGTATTTTTAAATTTCGCATAATAAATAATGACGTAATTATTGATATTGTTATAAAGGTTTTTATATTATATTCTTATATGATGCATATTTTTGATGTTTGCAAACACCCTTTCTTTCTAATTAATTTGGCCTACACCACCTATACATTTTTGAAATAAATTGAATTTTAAATAGATGTATTAACTGTCACCTATTTAGGGGCTCATGCAGGATGAATAGTTACTTGTTTTATTTGAGTTGGTTCATATTAAGCACTGCTTAAGTGTAATGTCCTGATTGAAGAACAATTTTCATTTTCCTTTTTAACCTTTCTTACTACCTATTATTGCATGTGCACGATACATGTTAATTTAATCGCCTTTGACAGTTAAACAGACATAAGTCTGCAGTATGACTGTTGGAAATTTTGAATGCTGTAATTTGTACCGAAGCATATCTAACCATATCAAATGCGAACAGTCTAAATAATCGGATTAAAATGATTGTCGACTTGCTCCTGATTTGCACAGGTTTGCCGACAAAATCCACTCCCTCGTGCCAATCATTACCATGTTTGTCGGGGCAAAAAAAATCCGCTGACAAATATGAGCAACAGTTGAGAAAAATAGCCGTGAGCAGTTGGAAAATATCATTCAAAAGCTTGTCGCCTGCGGCAGTTAAGTATCAAAACCGCGCATGTTATTTATTTTTTCAATAATATGGGTGCTTGCATTAAATCACAGTGAGAATATAGATTGCTCAAAATATCATATTCCTGGGTAGAATTTGTGCTGTAAATACTTGATAGTGATTATTATCTACAAAAATGGAAAGCCAGAAGTATATACAGCTTATTTGGTTCTACTGCCGGATAAATCAGATGTTTAAAAGCTAAAATGAAAATATGCTCTACACAAATAAAGATGCTGGCGTATAAAACGACAGCAGTGGCATCAAGCAATGACCTCGTTCGCAGTCCTTGTGAGGCTCGTGTAAAACACTTGAAACAACGTTTTACTATCCTATTTTGGATTAAGGAATAGTAGGTAGTAGTAGTATTAGTAGTAGTATGTAGTGTATATCCTGTATTCGCTTTCTATTTAATTGTTGAGAGTTTTCAATGGTCAACATAATGCCTGCACTTTGTTTAGATATGCGGATGAATTTAAAGGTTGCGAACTATTTATCTTACGAATTAAGAACGAATTAAACGTGTTCTAGCACTAGATAAAATCTGCCGTTTGATTGGTCGTGTCGACAGCCTGACAGGTGCATTTGCATGTGTCACAATACAATGTTTTTTATTCGTAAACCTGTCTGTATTAATGTCTGCAGACGCTTTTCCGAACGGGTATAAGCTGTCGTCGCAGATTGTTTTCTAGGATCGCAGGTTAGTCCGAGTTTTTATATTCCTACAAATTAAATCCTATAAAATGCATTTCTTTGAAAAATATATCAAAATTAAGATGAATTTTACATTTTTAAATTTTTGTTTTGGCTGTCACATAATCTAGGATTGCGGGACAAACAGTTTTTGTTTAACTGCAGGCAGGTGTCATGACTAACGCTGTTTATGGTTACTTTCTGGATGAACAACCTGTCTATGTTGTCTTTTAATATGGATTTTAGTCGTTTATCCTACATGCAGACCCAACATTTTCATTAAACCCGTTCTGCCTGTCAAACAGATATAAACTTGCGAATATAACACTCTGTACTTTTAGAAGCTGTCATATCTGCCGGTGAAGATGTCTTTTTTGAGCTTAAATTCGAAAAAGGCCATAAAACTTTATAGAGGTTGACATATGAAACGATAACAGCGATCGCATTCATAATTTTGTCCAACACAGAGCGCAAACAAGTGCAGACAGAAACTAACTTCAGCTAAATAAACAAGTCCCCTGACCTGATTTGCATTGTGTTTGAGTCTCTTGCATAATTTACACGGTCAACGTGTTTTTATGCATTGGTCTATATGCGTTCGACAAAAGAGCATGATATATCTAAGAGAAATATCTTTAAAATTGATTTTTTCCAGTCCCTTAGTGGTCAGAAAATTGATTGCAGTTGTTCGCATTAGTTTTGACTGGTCAGCCGCATATAAAGAGATCATTTTTAATGCAGGTACCAGATGAAGTCAACCCTTTGGATCAAATAATGCTTCGCTTAATGAAAAGTAGTGTAAGCAAGATCATAAAGCATGCGCTTTAATGTCGTTGACGCTTAAACCAGCTGTTATGAGTTCGAAGGACATAAAAATTCGTCTGCATAGCTCATGTTTCCCCGGTGGATACCTTGTAACTCAGTAGACTTTAGCAGACTTAAAACGCAGCTGAACATGCGTTGCTCACTCTCACTAAAAACCATCTCGTTAACCGAACAGAGGATATCTTGCCTTTGCACGCCACCTCATCCTGTGTCTGTTATTTAAGTGCAATTTCGGATGCAAGTTCTTAACCACGCTCCTGCATTACAAAACTCCTGCTGAAGAGTTGTCACCCTGCTAACCTGAACACATTTTTAAGTTCTCATTCTAGCACAAAAAATCAAGCCTTGTGCTGCTTGAATTCCGCCTATATACGGCGGAAGAAATCCGACCGACATAAGCAGGTAGCATATGTGGTTAATATACAAGTACTCTGGTAATTGCATGCACAAAATTAATCAACCTTTCACTTACCATTCATTTTTTTAAAATTCTTGTCCTTCCCAAGTTGAAATGGGACATGACATTAACATGGGACATTGACCATTCTCCATTTTAAACAAGACTTTGGTTTTATTCGTTCTGTTCAAATTCAAATTGCTGTGGGATATTCGCACAAAGGCAGTATGCATTTGACACACTTTCCCAAAATTTATTTTCTCAAGTAAATTCTGCAGTTGTCGCAAGCTTTATTTTCCTATAAGGTGAGAAATAATTAACAATGGCATCCCAGACTGTTCAGATATTCCTGAGTTTTAGACCTTAACTAACTGTGTGGCAGGTCACCAAACATTCTCCAGAAATATTTTGTTTCGCGAGCCCCGACCACCAGACTTTTATGTCATGTTCTACTTTACGCCGAAAGAGTATGCCATAGGCTTTACTACAGCGACGTCTGGGGACACTTAAGATACATTTTTGATAGCGGAAATTATTCACATTATGTTGGTTACCGTCTTGATGTAGAGCTTCGACTTATAGATTATTCTGTATGTTCTTCGGATGGAAGCAAATTCCTTTAATTGTTAAATAATTATGGCCTACATAATGCGTACATTTTTAATATAAATTGACACTGATATACAATTTAATGACTTTTAGTTTGTGTCATATATTCAGGGGTTTTTGCTGGATAAATAATTGCGTGCTCTACTTTGAGCATGCTCTTGTTTAACGCTATTCAACAAGTTTTTTTTTTAGATTAAGAATATGTCTATATTTTTCATTTAAACCCGTCTTATTAGCTAGCATAACATCCACACGCGGCACTATCAGCTTACCGCTTTTGTCATTTAGGCAGGCAGGAGTTTTTTAGTTATACCATTTGCAATCGTAAAAGCTGTCATACATGCCGTATTAAATCCAGCCATATAAAATACTCAAACAAACGGACTAAAAAAATTTTAGGCCTTCATTAAGAGCTCCATGATTGCAGACGTTGGCCGACAGCATGCACTATTTTGAACCTATCGTCATACTTATCGTTATTTGACACCAACAAATATATCTGCTGACAAGAATACGATGCGCACTGATACAATATGCAAAGTTCTGCTGATTAGCTGTGAAAATTTAAAAAAACATCATGCGGAAGTGTCCAGCTTCTCGGAAAATTGCAGCAGTGAAGTATCAAAGTCTTGCATCATTTTTATTTTTGATCGATGAAGTCGTTTAGATAAAGTGTCAGTGCAACGGTGGATTGCTCAAAATATCGTATCCATTGGAACAGTTTTTGCGTTAATTAAATAGCGTTTATATTTATCTGCAAAATCGGAAAGCTAATAAGCAAATGCTGTTAGTTTGGTTCTGCTCTTGTTATAGGCAGATGCTTTAAAGTTAAGATAAAAATGCACTGTATACATGGTTCGGAGTGCCTTTGAATCCCATGGATAATTGACACTTAAAAACACTTGCTGGTTTTCCGTTTGCATTCAAGGAAATACTAAGTAGTTGTAGTTTGAGGAATATTCCGGGTAAACGCCTTGCATTTTGAATTTTAAAAGATTTTCGATGGTCCGAAAATGCTCGCATACTTCGCGCTGATACCATACTGGCGCATTTATATTAAGATTCCGGTTTGCGTGAATTTTGCGCATTAATTTGTAGATAAATAATGAACAGAATAATATTAATATAAATTTTAATTTTTACGTAGGTGGACCGTAAAAAACGTGTTTTAGCACTAAATTATATTCACATTTTGATATTTTGTTGTAAATCAGTTTTTCTAACAGCAATAGCTGAAGGCAACCTGACATAGTTGCATTTACATATATCATCAAATACTGTCTTTTTTTCGTACACTTGCGCGTATTGGTGTCTGCGGTGGCTTTACCCAACTGCCAACAGTTGTTGTCACAGATTACCTTCTAAAATCTGCAAGTTATCCAGAGTTCTTATATTCCTACAAATTACTTCCTATGAAATGCTTTTTTAACAACATGCACTTCGAAATGTACACCAGCACCATAGTTTGAACTACTGACATCGCAAAATAACAAATAAGTGTGTGATAGTTACTCCGAACCCTTAGAAATTTCTGTGTCGCGGCGGTAGACAGTTAAATATGTGAACTGGGAGTGTCTTGACTGTCAGCAAATTGCAAAAGTAAAATCTGAACCCCGCGCAGGATATATATTTTCATTGATGTATGTACTTAGATCAGGTTGTGGAATGTAGGTGAATTGCTATTATATTACATTCGTTTTTTTTAATTTATTAACTGCGCGATTTTAATAGTTTTCATCAAAAATGATCTTTAAGAAGGGAAAAAAGAAATGTAATATCTGAATTACGTTAAATACCGGTTACATTCTTTTTTGAGCGGAAATTCAAAATAGACCAGATACGATTATAGAGGCTTACTTATAAAACAGAAACAGCGACTGCATGCATACTGCGTTTGAACCCTTTGCACACAGCAAAAACAACTGCAGACAGATACTGACTTTGATTAAATAAAAGACTGCACTCACCTGATTTGCACTGTGTTTGAATCTGTTGCATAATTTACAGCTTAAACATGTTTGTATCGGTATATACGCGTTCGGCGGATTGGTATAATATTTCTCAGAGAAAAATCTTTGAATTTAATTTTTCCAGTCCTTTAGTGGTCGGAACATTGATTAAACGCGTTGACGTCAGTTCCGACCAGTCGTCCACCTATAGAGATCATTTTAAACGCAGGTATCAGATGACGTTAAGTTTTCGAAGCAAATTATTTTTCACTAAATGGAATGTTATCTGAGGAAAATCACAAAACTTGCGGTTAAAGTTCATTGACGCTAAAACAAGCTATTGTGATGTCAAGCAAAATATAAATTCTGAAGAATAAGTCATGTTCTCCATTGGAGAACTTGCAACTCAGTATATTAGAGAAATAGCAATAGTAAGCTCTTTATTTTGCCGGCCAGGAAAAATATCCAACAGAGGCCTCTGCGCTTTTTTACAAGACAAATAAATGCATTATCCAAACTTCAGAAAACCTTCAAGCTATGTAAATACAATGTGTATCATTTTTTGACGCTGAAATGTGTATTAAGACTGCATCCTATTCGTCAGCGTATTAATTCTGCCTATACAGTAAACATCGAACTCCAAATGTATTTTATTTGTCCGTAAGCTCACTGGAGAAATATGGAGGATTCAATTTGTAAAAAAAATGTGTTCATTAGCTTTTCGCATGAAAAAACGAAAAAGAAAGTATTTACAGTGAAGCTTGGTTTTATTTCCAAAAACAAAGTGACGAGCCCCGGCTTAGTAAAAAGATAACCACGAGAGCCGCCACAGTTCTTTTTTTTAAATTTTAAAGTGGTATCTATGATATAAATGCTCACCCTAAAATCCGCTGCCATATAACGAAGTAAATGGTGTTTTTCGTGTGTTTTGGTAGAAGGTGCATAATAGTCAAATAAATGCATGACCAAGTGTGTGCACGTGCTCAACTGATAAGCAAAATTATATAAAGATTTGCATTACTGAAAGTGCAATCACTTATTTATGATAAAGCATTTTTTTATTAACTGCTTAAACACACGCCGATAGAAAGAACAAACGGTGGTTTTTGCTAGAAAATATGCACTTGTTGAACTTTCTCATCATTCGTAAACATGTGGCCATTACAACGCAGTCGCAGTCGTAGATAGTGTTCTGGGTGCCGCAGGTTATTAATCAACCGTTGTATGCCAAATACTTAATATGGTGTTTGTTATAGGGGACGAATTTTATGCGAAGAATTTAAAATATAGGCATGTGATCGCCGAGAATCACTATGATTCCCTAGCTATGATTGAAAGAGATTAATTCGAATAGATGCAATAAAAAATTTGATTTGTTTTGATATGCTAAAATCTTGTGTTATGAAGGCAATAAACTGTCGGACTCAATCCAGGTTACTGCCCGATTGTGCAAACTATACAAAGTATCATTACAGATATAGGGCATTTAATACTTACAAGTTAGTACGAACATGACGTAAGCGGTGATCTTAAGTCCAGAAAACAGTTATTGTCTGATAAAGAGCTGCATGCAAAGCAGGCAATATTGCCTGCCAATTTTGGCAGAAAAATGCTCCTCAATCAGTTTGCTTCACTTATAAGAATACCTTTGGTGGTTTTGCTTCTTTCTAAAAATTTCCTATATGAACACAATAATTATAAGTTAAAGCTGCAGAAAAGAAATTTCCAAAACTTTATATATTACGAGGCAAAATATGAAGTTATATGCTAACACAACGAACAAGGATCTTCTAGTAAATACCGGAGTACAAAACTTAACAAATAGTTCAATGATTATGAAATATTAACCCACTTTGTAGTAGAGCGACAGATAAACGACTTCTTCTCCCGCGTAGTCTTTAGCTAGTACGCTAACATACAAAACCCACGTTGCTATTTAATAGCATCTTAGGATTCCGTTGGGCTGCTTTCTGAAAATATATATTTTAAGCATTCCATAATCGATGTTAAATCCAAAGACGCAATGAGCACTTATTTTTCTCACAAGTGCAAGCAATTTGTTTAAAATGTCAAAGTCGTTTTTGTGGGTTTCTATGACAAAAAGCCATGTCTACTATGAACGCCGTCGTAGAAACATGCATATATATATATATATTGGACATGTTTTGGCATACAAAGTTGATGCAAATGCATGTTTATGTGTGTGATTCCACGCATTCGCTCGTTCGGACTTTTATTAATGGTTTCTTGATTGGATTAAAGCTGAGACAATCCTTATTAAAAGTCATATGCAGCTCAGATGCTGCTAAATGTAGAATCTGAAACAGAATTTGGGCTATGTCAGTGGTCTGTGGTTTTCTTAATAGACTCAAGGCATAATGTTTCCTCCATTCTGCTATAAAAAAGCAAAAAAATACACAACAGGCACTTCCAATAGGTTACTCCTTGGCCATGTATCATGTAACAGAGGCGCGGTGACATTCCATGAAGGGCAACAATGAATGACATT
Source organism: Ligula intestinalis (assembly GCA_036362985.1). Lineage (NCBI taxonomy): Eukaryota > Metazoa > Platyhelminthes > Cestoda > Diphyllobothriidea > Diphyllobothriidae > Ligula > Ligula intestinalis. The sequence goes on along the minus strand of JAYGXS010000007.1, from coordinate 10,120,216 downwards.
TATAGTGGGGCTACTGAGTTAATCGCGCTTTTTTAATTTCATGGCTGTTTAAACTAATTAGCTTACCGAATTAAAAAGTGATAAGCCATTATTTAACATAACCACACCCACAGTGAGTTAAAAAGTTAGAATGATTTGGAATAAATTGTACCAGGTGAACTTTAGGATTGACTGGCACGCCAAACCCATTCGCTTTGCTTATTCAACCAATAAGTCTTTTAAATGACAACAAAATATTGATAGAAAGAGTATTTGCAATCCTCATGAAATACCCTGAAGTTCTGCTCTTATTTCTATTAATTTTAATATCTCTGCTTTACCTGACCGACCAAGATATAAAATCCGTTTATTTTGCCCACTGTTAACCGGGTTTAAAGTAACGATTATCCGGAATGAAAGGATGAAATAATTTTCAGTATACACCTTTCACAGAGCAGGATTGATTGTTAGCCAAAAGCACACATATCTATAGTGGCCAACATTGTACAAAATCTGTTCTACAATGTCCATTTCATGAACAATAAAAAAACAATAGGAACATCTTTACTCGCACACTCGGTTTTTCGGACAGAATGCATTAATAATTTGCTTTATCCAATCCAAGAAAGCATCGCATAAAATCACACCTACCCTAGATAAGTTAATACAATGCGCAAGATTTCCATTTGCGAGTCGTGGGAAAGTGGAATAGCATCTTGATGAGTTTCCCGGATGTATCTGTAAGAACGCACTTAGCCACAGCAGTTTTTTTCAGAGGTATCGCATAAAACGCAGTTTTTTCAGGACAATATACCACCTGCTATTAAAATGGGCTGTGCTCGTCTTTTTCTATATGATTCTCAGGAAACACAGGCAAATTCTTCAAGGAAACCGTTATTCTGATATTATTTACCGCTTTTTTTTATCATAATTCTACTCAAAAGTATTTATTATGCGACACCTTGCTGTTCAAATAAACTAACAAAAAACTAACGCATAAACCCGTGTATATGCTGAGATTGTAGTCGTTGTTATACGTCTTTTAATTATAAGAGGCAGGTGTATCCAGTCCACCATTAGTTATGTTACCACCATGTCCACTTTAGGTGAACCGTCAAAATGAAATTGCGAATTGTGTAGTTTTGTAGAAGCAATAACACCTAATTTACGGGGCTTGGGCAAGCAGGCGTTTAACATGCCGATACGCTAAATGTGACTTGACAATAGCTTACAAGTTTAAATGAATTATTGCATACCAAACACACACGACTTACTTGAAAAATACATCCACAGCCGTTAGAAAGCAGGGTTTGGAACTGTGCTGTAATGTGTCCGCCAGACTGCAATTCCTATGCCCATGTAGATTCAATAATTAAAACTTTCCGTAAAAACGTGCTGTTTACTGTTGATTTGTTTTCTGCGGTTGATAAAGCACTACAGGTACAATCACGTGAAAACATTTGTAACATTTCCGTAGAGGAAAGTTATTAATTAAACTAACAAATTAATGTTGAAGATTAAACATTGAGGACATTTGTTTTATATATACATGTTGTCATATGCTTAAATACAACAATTATCGGGTGGCGTAAGAGAGCTACTGATCCAGAAATGGCCATATTTATGCCTTGTGCATTTTACGTAACCTTCGAATTATCTGCAGGGTCAGAAATGCGACTGCCTGAGAGCGTTTTATAATCAGCAACAAGAGAAGTAAACATATTTACGTTTCATAGGTATCCATGCATCTACCACATTCGTGCAAATGGGTGCACACATGATAAGGACGTTCGAGTCATATTTCAATACGCATTTTGTAAATAACTGGAGCGAATTTGGTATATTATTTACGCACACGCTAATTTTTATAATGTGAAACTTGCTGTTTTTCTATAAAGATAACCCGGACATTATCTGTAGAATTACCGACAATTTTTGCAGCTTCATTCCAAAATCCATCAAATTAGTTTAATTATCAAAATGGTGGTAAGGTTTACGTTAAGAGATATCCCAAGTTGGCAGATTTAGGAGAAATGGTCAGGTAACGGTAGTATTAATCTAAAAAATATTTACAACAGGCGAAGGCGAAGATGAGACGCCGCATCAGTATCAAGATGCATGGGAAAAATTTAAAAGTGGTTTGCGCAAATGAATGATGTATTTTGTCAACAAAAAGAGAACTTTAACAGATGTAAGGATAATATATTTCGAGGCATAGCGTCAGTTGTCAATTCTGGCATCCTACTCCATCTTAAGTCTTATGGGAGGTATAAACAAAGCATCCGACTTCAAGCGATGCCTAATTCAAGATATTTTGGTTGAATTATGCGGTTTAAAATTCATCCAATGCATAAGATCGTCCTGTCACTAGCGTATACGTTAACTTCTATCGGACCTTGCGATATTTGTAAGTGACATCTAGATGTCAATATATAGATCCGTAGCTTCTCTGCGTGCATGTCCTCCAAGAATTCGTATCCATCTGGTGAAATTCTGCTGCGTTTCCGTGTCACGTTACGTCATTTACATGTCGGAGACATTTACGGGTGCAAGTCTGTTCCAGCGGGGTTATATTGCTTTGCGTTTTTACGATAGACCGCTTATGCAGATCACTAACCGTAGTCCAATTTCTGGACCTAAAATATCAACAAGCAACCAGACAACAGCTCTCTTACGCAGCTCTATTACGCAGCTCCGTTATACATTGACATATTATTATGCAGGGAATTATTGCCGACAATGTAAGTTTACCAGAGGAAGTCCATAGATTGTCATCACAAACTGCAATTATAAGGTTATAGAAAGCTGATTAGCTGTTTAAAGGCTCTGAAGTATATGACTAACAAACGTCTGTTGTGAAAAGTCTTTACTGCTCTAAAGCGGTCTGATGTTATTTCAGCATTCGAACACTTTCAGGCTGGTAATATGTGTGTCGATCTTCCAAAAAATTCTTCAGCGACCGTATTTTTGAAGATCAGTCACTGACGAATGATCCGTAAGACAAAGTATAAATAACATTTGATGTTATGCTTTGCGTTTAATAATGCTCGTTCTTATCAAATCGCATTATGACTTGTAGAAGGGAACGTAAATGTTGCTTCCAATATTGCATATTACAAATTTGACTGCAACAGCTTTTTTGAAAATAAAGAATGCTGAATTTTTCATTTGGTGGATTATTAAACACATGTTAATGCGCATTTATGTGAATAAACATTGAATACGTCCCGTAGACTCCATACATTTGCACAATTTTAGATATTGCATAGATAGATTAATACTGATTAATCACATTTCTTTAATAGACCACGAATTATTGTAGCCGATTATATATCACGTGCAGAACGTTGTCATGGGCAATTATTGAAATGAAATTTTCTTAGACAACCAATCAAATGTTAAAAGCCTTATAAACTACGATCTTGGGTTAACGCTATTCAAACACGTGAGTACAGGCAAAATAAAGAAGTGCTTCCCGGACATAAATATTAGCGGTATATCTGTGAGGTAGTATTACTTTGGGAAATAACGTTAGATAAAATCGCATTTATTTGGTCTTGCGATAACAGTGCCGGCTTAATTCTGAGCAAACAACCTAATGTTAATTTTGGTTTAATTTCGGTTATTGCATGTTAGCCGTTTTGCCTTTTAATTTAGGTAACACATTGCCTACGTGAAAAAAACTCTGGCAATTGTGTCCGATATGATCAGTTTTGGGATAAAAAAAGTGATGCGAACAGGTATTTTTCCGGATGATCGTGGTTAATACCAGTTATACAACACTAAAAAACGTTCAAGGAATATCCTTATTACCAATCAGATAACCACCAGAACTGAAAATTAATAATCAACAAAATTTACTAGCCTAAACACATCAGGTAATCTTGATATTTTCAGATATATTTTGAAGTAATGTTGAAGTTGAAATTAACATATGACGTATGCTGCTACAAAATGACTCTGCTAAATAATAGATAGACCTTTTGACCTCTTAAAAACAGAACTTAGTAGATCAAATCAATGAAACATAAATAATTACTGATTCCAGATTGTACTTTTTTTCTAAATGCACACGCTTCGCTCATACGGAAGCAAAATTATACCGTTACTGCAACACATTTAAATTGTGCCACTGGAGAATTAACA
>JAYGXS010000007.1:10086956-10103416 GCA_036362985.1 Ligula intestinalis | reverse complement strand
GAGATCTACCTTGTTGTATTGTAACGCTCCACGCTCGCAGTTTAATAAACGAAAACAAATTTAAACTTCTGGATTAATACATTTATAACTAAGAAGGTCAGATATTTGTAAACAAAAATATCCAAATATGAGGGAATTTCTCGCTGCCGGAGAAACATTTATTTGTTTTGTTTTTTGACACCTAACTGACATTGATCTAAGACTACCAATTCCGCCTGTGGTTGTCAAATTAACAAAATGTGTGCTTTAAGATGAGCTTTGTACGGGCGATTTCAGCACTTGATGGAATTAAAGGACAAACCCCCTTTACCCTTTTTAAACGCTGTTACCCGTCAAAGGAAAGAAAATAGGCTAGCTTCCACAGCAAACTTATCAAAGCTTGAACGATATATATTAATGAGAAACGCTTACTCAAAATTATCTGAGAACGTCAGCGCTTTGGCGTGCCATTACAAGGGCTATGCGTAATAGTGGCTGCAACGTTAGCAATTTAACCGCATTTCTGGTTGAATAAAACTTTTATATTAAATGAAGTTTTCAAATGAGACTACAATCAAGTGTCGTCATCTCTCCAGTAAAACTCTTGTTACTATTGATAAGCAGACAAATGTTGTATTCAAGATTCACAAGCATTTCCATAAACGTAGAGTATATGGCGGAAATTTTAAAATGATTATCATTCACAGACAGCTGTAAATATTGTAAACATGGCCAGCCAAAAGCGGACACCCGAGTAAGTTAAGTTTTCCATCCCAAATTACGTCTGTGATAAGAATGCCTGGAAAAAAGGAAATACTTCGGCTAATTAAACTATTTTTTCTTATACATTGCACATAGAGCATAACATCATTACATATTGCAGCTGGCTAAGCAAAAAAACGTTGGCATTTAACACAATTTGATTCTGAAAATATTTCCAATCCGGTACTTGTCATGACAGCCTGCCCATATCTGCTTCCACTGATATGCTGGTGGAAGCCAGTTTTCCTATTATGCATAGAGAGAATATTAAAAAAATACTATTGTTAGTTCTTAGGAACGTATGATGTTGACTTTTAATTTGCGGCAGCAATCATGATCATCTTGGTTCTTTGAGGTACTCGTAAAACTAGAAATTGACCTGTTGTACCGCATTAACATCAACCAAAAATTTCCATGAAAGACATTGAGTGCTTGTTCTCACCTATTCAGTTTTGCGCATTGCACGAAAGTTTTTTCTCTTAAAAAGCAAATTTAAAAAATGCAATCTTTTTATATGTTCCTATGAAAGTTTTATATCAATCATAATGAAAAATTTATGCATTGTGAGTGCACTTAATGGAGACTGTCATTCTGTTTAACTGCTTGATAGGTGGTTGGCCTGGGTAAATATACAACTAGTAGGTACCTACAAACATGCAACATAATTTGCCACCAATATCCGTACGCTCGTTATTCATTTCAGAGCTTTACTGCGTTTACATATTAATCACGTGTTGGTACAGGGAAAACTGAAACAGATCACGAGTTCTTGGTTTATTCAAATGATCCGCGGACTCCAGCTACAGTGTCGGAAAACAAAGCACTTGCAAAGGAGATAAATGCAGTGTTTTTGAGCTTGATTATTACCAATTTGCACAGGGAGGATAACTGTTACGATACTTAGCAGGTGTAATGTGTGGAGTTGAAGACTATAATAAGATATTTCTAGCACATATGACAGATTGCATATTTGATGAAATATGAAAACCAGAATTTTTGTGGGCGATAAAATGCATACTTGAGTTGTTTATTTTGCTTATTGAGTTGAATTGATATGCAAATGGCGTTATCAAGAAAAACGATCGGTTCAAATCGGTATACTGTGGGGCAAAAGGAGCGAAATAGCGGCACATCCCACGTTTGTTGATGTCAAATTAATTTCTTATGTTATGAAATGCTGCGGAGAATAAAAACAGGTTATTTTAAAATTTTAAATGCTCACTTAAATTTGAAATTATAAGGTTTTGCATTATTGGCGATGAAAGAGGACTTAATACCTGTAAAAACATTGTATTATGCAAATCTGTCAAGTTAAGTGCCATAGCATTAGGTAATTAAATTATAAGGCTGTGCTTATTTTTATTCCTCCAATAATAACGAACTTAAGCAAACCAATGTGCAAACACCGGAGACGAACCATTAAGTATATTTGTGAAGCCATGTGCAAAAGACGTTGCAAATGTTTTTATTTTTTTTCTTGAAAAGCCTTTAATATTTGCAACGTTGCTCTGCCTTCGTTATCTTATCATTGCTTGGACTACAATTTACCAACATGTATTTACTAAATTAAACTTCATGAGTGAGACCACTGCTATGAACTGGTCCAAAACATTGCAGCAGGTTTAAAGGAAGAGGGCATGCATTTGTCTGGGGGAAAGAAAAAAATGATTTCAAATTTAATTTTGTAATCCACTGTATGCGCCAGTGAAACAATAACAATATTGTTTTACATAGATCAACAAATAAAAAAATCAGTTTATTTTGTGATACTGATGTAATAATAGGTATTTCCTACCAATCTAGTTTAGACGATGAATGGTAAGTTGTTTTCATTTTCTCTATTTATGCAAAGGAGACGAGGCCAATTGTAATTGTTTGCAGTTTTGACTTAAAATATAATTATTTAACACCCCACTAATATTGTCATGTGTTTAACATAAAGCGTTCCTCTAGAAAGCTGCAGCATATCATATAAGAATGCTTCTTATAATATTATTAAAAATTTTAAAGGACCAAAAAGAAAAAACTGGTTTGCGTGCGTTAATTTGGAGTTCTTCCTACTTCATCAACAACGACGGAGATGTCATATCGGATATTAACCTCCCAGATCCCACCCTGAAGGTCCAACTGACATTGTGTACTTACTCGGATTCTGAGAATTCATAGGCTTAGGACCATTTGGGTTGGCCTTGCTGGTAGAGCGCTTCAAGCACACGTTAACATAAGCAATATGCTGCTGATTTCATAAATTTATGAAATTAAAAAAAGAGGAAACTCTTAACTTGTCTATGCATTTTACTTAGAGTTTCTCATGGACTGGAAGCCGTCAAAGAACAAAGACCTACTTAATTTCTACATCAAGGGTAACTTTTTCTTCAACGTTGTCAAATAACGAAGTTGCGCCGGAATCCAGACATTCATTTGCAACCAATACTTGCCACAATGGGCCGAATATGTGGTAAATACAGTTCTGCGAGCGCTGCGAACAAAATTCCTGAATTGGTAAAGGATGTGATATTCCTCCCATACCAGCGGTAACTCATTGACGAAAACTTATAAATAATAATGAGCAACATTATTAAATTGAATTATACGAAGTATAACGAAGTATACGAAGTACTGACAAACAAACAAACGTGTCGAAACTTTTTTATTTCTGCATGTTGTGCAAACATCTTCACAGAATATTTAAATGTAATTTTTTCATCTGCTATCGGTGCTTGTTTCTGAAAATAAATGCGATTCCTCAAAGTTCACCTTAATTCCGTTTGATTAAACTCGCACAAAATATTCCACTACTGGAATGGATTATTATTCAACCTTTTCTACGAATTGTTTTTAGTATAGAAATGATAGCATCAAATCACTAATATCCACTCTAAAATGGCGCCAAAAGACCACACAAAACTATTTATTTTTAAAATCAAAAACTATATCGGAGAACTTTTATGTTTCAGGCCGACATATTTTCTTTGCATTCAAATATCTTGTCAAAAACCCTGATTTTATTATCTTACACTTAATCGACATCCAAGAAGTGGATGTTTTTATTTTCACGTTTATTTAACCACAAGAACGTTTTGGTTTTAAAACATATAACGGCTGTTCAAAAGATGGCAAATTAGGCTCCCTTTGCTTCGTTGAGGAAAGCTGAGATTCCCCACTTATTTGAAGATTGTGTAAACAGCAAAATGTTTAACACCCGTTAGGTTTGAGAATGCACACCAGTTGCCTCCTCAGGGAAAAAACAAAATTGAATTCATAGAGAAAAATCAATACAAAACACTACGGTCGCAGGAAATGCCAAAAAGCAATCAATAAATTAAGGAAGTCAAAAGGCTGAGGGAAGAAAAACCGGGAAGTGCATTTTTTTACCAAAAGTTGGGGACGGAAATCTGTAAGCAGTAAAACAGTGTCACCACGGCAGATTTAGGTTCACTACATGCTCCAGTTGTTAACAAATATCAGGTTTAAAGCACCGTATGTAGGTGCCACCAAGTAACATTAGGTTTGAGTTGCTTGTCCCCAAACAAGTTCTCGGAAAGAGTTGTTTGGATTTACATAATGACCCGTAACTAGCAGATGTTAAGTAATCGATGAATTAGGTTTTGTATTCTCGTGTAAGAAATCAGTTGAGTAAATGCACCTTGACTCTGGTGGTCAATGGCCTGTGTTTACCTTATGTAATTGCATCATCAAACGCTTGTTAATTCATAACTGCAGTTTATAGTAGCGGGAATTGCTAAAGAATGCTTCGCTGAAAGAATTGGCAGGGGTTTGGTTGGATTTTACATGAAAATGAACTTTTTTTGGAATTCACTGTTCCGCTCCATTGTGCGGTGTAATGTATCGTTATAGCTGTCAATAAATCCTGCTGGATATCCACGCTTGAGTAACGTTTCCTTTAGTTAAGTTATTTCGGCGTCCAATTTATTGATAAAACAGATGTGATAAGTTCTCTGCAAGAGAGTGCATACCAAGTTTCTTTTCCATTGAAATAAATGGATTCAGTAAAGTTTGCTGTTTACACAATCCTTAAAATTTCACCAGGAAAAAGATGTTTTAAAATTCCAATTTTTGAAGAAAAATTTTTCGTTTTGAATATGTCTTGCACTCAACAATATAGCATTTTAGTTTCCAATAAACAAAAATCATAGACATGATTTTTTATGGACTGTTTTGATGAAAATAGAAAATGGTGGGGCAATTTTTAAAAAATTAGCTAACGGCGCCTCGGTCAGCCATCAGCAAACAACTTCCAAATGCGCTCGTAATTTTTTAAAACCGGAAGTTCACGGACAGCACTGAATCACATCAAGAGTTGTCGTTTTGTACTATTTCTTACAGGAAAGACATTCTGTTTTTATAATATACAGAAAAAGGACAGAATATAATCAATAAATTTTGGGAAAAAAATTGTTAAAATTATTTATACGTTTTCTCGGTCCCCAATGAGCATGATCTTCATCTGAATTTCACTGCCTGTTTGTAGTTTGACTGAAGATTTGTTAAGCACATTTGTAATAATATGAAATCGTATTTTGTAGAAGAAATCCTGAAAATATTTCAGTTGTTCTCAATGTTGGATGACATGGAAATTATGCCACGTTTACGCATGTGTTTGATGGAATGCTGCATGAAAGAGCACACCAATCTTCAGATACACATTTCAAATGCGAGACAGGTATTATCTATGTTTCAGCAAGTCATTAAATTACAATCAGAATTAAGTGTATGGTATGATACCTTTAGGATTTTCTACTTTTCTTAATACTGCAGATAGAGCAGTGAAAATTTATAAATAATTTGATTGAAATAAATTTTCTGCGAAAAGCTTTAAAACGCAAAACAAAGGCTAAAATAAGACACGACGTAGCGAGAACGTGATGGTTTGAAAAATGATTGAGGGGAATTTGGTTTTGCACAACATTTAATCTCGATGTTTATGGGATGTAAATACACGATCTTCACGTTCAAAGTTTTATAGGAATGTGAATTTGAATAAACCTACAAGCCACTAGTTAGGTAATACTTTTAAGGCAACACATTAGTTTAAAGGGTTTCATTAAAATATTGCAACAAAGGTCCATACCGTGAATGATCCTTAATAGTAAAAAATGTAATGTATCGATGTCTATTGACATGAACCGTTTTGTTTAATTTTCCCAAATAAAATGAGTACGTCATATATACCTCATACCTAAAAAATATGATGAAGTGGCAGAGCGGTTTAAGTATATTCCGTAATAATGTATAATAGATGGACCCCGCTCAGTACCGTTTATATAGGAGAAGAAAAAAGATCTCGGTAACCATACTTGTTATTTCGTGACGTTTTAAAGACAGAAAAGTTACCATATTACCTCTTCTTACAGTTCTCATATGTATACGACTGATTTAATGTAGGTTGTTGATTTTGTTGGAGGCGCGGGGGTTGTTTTGTGGCATCAGGGACCCAAGGCGGTTAATGACAGGTAACAGCCACCCTTTGAGTGTTTGTTCTTAGTCCGTTTTCGATCATTATCAGTCCAAGGGACATAGAGGCTGAGAAGGGGAGACAAATCAATTCGTACTACTACCCGTGGAAGAGGGAAGTGAATATGGGGTACGGCCGTTGCGATATTTCGTGCGGTGTAGCTCTTAACCATCCCCGCATTGGCTTCAATTGTTGCCCCGGTTTGTTCTTCCTGTTCAGCCGTGTACGGTATCCTTCCCGACCTTAGCTGTCGCCATAGGCTGAGACTCTATCCTGCGCCAACACGTTTGTCTAGTCTCGACTTTTAAGACTGAGTTGATGAACTGTCTGTGACTAGGCCAGCCCTTTCGTCAGGTCCAGATGTTTGTGCGGCTCCGAGTGTGTCCACCGCGGACAGGTTTATGTTTAAACTCTGTTCTCGTTTGCAATTTCGTTCGTTGAGTTGCGTTCGGAGGGCATGTTGGAATATATTTTTGCTGAAGCAATCGTACCAATGACGTCTATGTTAAATAAGTGAGCATGATACATTCTCGTGGTTCTATTTTTTTGTCACTGGGTGGTCACTTTTATGGTACCAATTCAATGAATATATCGGTTAAGTTGCCAATTTGTTTACGTTCACTTTGAAACAGCAGAATAATAACTCGCATTTAGCTTTTGTGATGCCGTCGGCGAAAAAACGTGATCGATGTATGTGCGCGAGAGCCTTATTTTCCTCACCATCGCGTTCAGACTTTCATCATAAACGCCACAGTGTCGATGACAAATGCATTTGGTAGAGACACACCCTGTCACCGTTACCAAAACACTGGCATTCTAGCATGTAATACAGTTTTCGTCCTGGAAGGAATTTAAAGAAATGCCGTTCATTATTAGGCCTGTTTGGAAAAGAAGCACACAATGCAGAGCTCTGAAGAACATTCTGCATTGATTCAAAGAAATTTTACAATAAAAAGTATAGTTAAGCGATAGAGTGACAACCGCTACGTATATGTGTACTCATATATTCTAAACATACTCAACTGCAGTTTATCACACAATGAACAAAATTTATTCTTTTTGACCCAGAATTCATAAATTCACATTAAATTGTGCATCTTTGTAATAAGTAATGTTAGTTATGGATGTTTAACGTCTGCAACGTCTTACCTAACAGTTGAAGGGTTTTAAATTGTTGTATATTCACAAAGCGATGCTATTGAATGTAAAAGTGCAAACGATGACAGCTTAAAATGTTATCACCTTTACAATTGATTTTTTGATAGCCTAGCATGAATTTTAAATCTACAGTAAAGAAAATCTTAGTAGAGCCACGGAAGAGTTGGTGTTTGCAGTCTTCGTAAGCGGAAACACGTTAGTGTAAAAAATGAAGAGGGCATAAGAGAAATAAAAGCATTTCAGCATACATTAAGTCTAGTGATTGCCAACTCTATTTAAGAAAAATATAATTGCCAGTTATATATATTTTTTCCAAAATGTATAAGCACATTCTACGGTGGATACTTTTTAATTTTCCACTGCGCGTTCATTAACTCCTCTTTGAAAATTTTTTTTTAACTGAACGTTTTTCCACTTTTATTACGCTGAAAAAGCTTTCGCGGAGGATGAATGCTCATCAGTCGTGGAGTTAGAACGGCTGAGATTGACCCGGTCTGACAAATATAGACTTGGTCATTGTTTTTTTATAAAGTTCGTCCTTGTCAGAAGCTCTTGGGATATCAATAAGGGAAAGCCTTTTTAAAACGATATTGCCATTTCCTGGATTCATGAAGTGTTCACGCACGTCGGTGAGGAAAAATATATAACTTTGCTTTAGGGAATGCATGCACGGTCGTTTGTAAATGTATTTCTGATCACTGCTGCACGCATTATACGTTTAGATATATACTTCGAATAAAAAGCCGAGTGTTTTTTCTGAACCAATATATTTAACGAAAGCACCCTCGGGAATTTTTCCGTTGCCGTAGGAAGAGGAACTGAACATCGTTCATGGAATTTAATATAAAACAGTCCTTCGCTGAGCTCTACCTAATTGCCGCTAGAGTCAGATGTTTAGTATAGGGTTCACTATGAAATCAAAGCGTATTTTTTGTAAAACGAGACCAGTGGTAAAAAGGTTTAGGCGGATGGGGCATCACGGGGTCAGAAGAAGAAATAAAAGAAATATATAAAACAAAAAAAGAACTTTTTGCAACAGGCTAATGCAGCAACGGCAAAATATGCAATAATTTGAACATAATCGTAGATTAATAACCATTAAATTTTTTAATATAATTTTCTTATAAAAATATATATTTACAATAGGTAGACACAAATTAGTGAATTAAATTACAATCTAAAAGCAAAATGAATAACCATAACCATTTATCATATACAACGGAATTTGGTGGTTATTGCTTCCGTAGTGCAACCTATACTGGAGTGCTTCTGCAGTTAAAGGATGCTTTTTTGTCATTCTATTCTGCCCAACGCCCACACCAGACAATTATTTATTTTCTAAATTTTTCAAAATTTATTTTGTACACACGCCATTACTAGCATCTGCTGTTAGCTATCTATGACAATGGACTTCTGTAGAAGTTCGAAAGATCAGGCTAAAAAGACTATGATTACGGTGTTTGCCAATGCTCAATCGCCTCGTAAATATATGTGTACCTCGGATGTGCTATTTTCCCGCAATTCCTGTTATTTTTTTTTCCATTGATCTTTCTTGAAATTCTATTTTTATATTCTGGCTTGCTATTAAATTTATTTTCACGTTAATGCGTAAGTTATTTATTTTTTTTGTTGTAAGCATGCCTTGCTAATATCGTAACGCATATTTTTGAAATGCGTATTTTTCTGCATTCTCCCTCACATTATATAATGTAATATTAGCATCCACTTCAACATTCAGATTGTATACTGCATCTTCAGAATCTGTACATAGTTTGTGGTTGAGCAGACAACAAATGATACATAACAGCGGTCCAGTAGATGTTGTCCACCTCCTGCATTTGATGTTATTGCTGAAACTTTTATGTCGTCTGCGCCATGTTCCCTGTGATTATGTCTTGTACGAGCTGTTAGGTGCAAAGAGATAGTAATACCGAAATCAAAACTGCATTTGTCTTTGCAGTCTGTGCAGTTGTCTTTGCAGTTTTACACACACAATTTGACTCCTCTGATTTCTTATTTTTCTCTCTTACTGTCAAATAGTACAGTCCAATCAATATTTTCTTAAAGAACATAAAAAATGAGTTCAAACTGACTTCTTGCACTTGATGTGAACCATTTTAGCTAGTAATTCCTAGCAATAACTGTTACTGGTTTCTTAATGCTTCCTTACTGAAGGCTTAGTACGCATGCAACTTTTGCAATACGCATATACTGGGCATTAACCCCTATACTCGTTTGAGCGCTCTCAAGTAACATACAATACACGTAGCGGCGAAGCTCATAGGCACCCTTGACAATTGTATAAGAACTCAGAGGTTTCCATGTGCCTCCCTATGTAAGGGGTATAAGACGCTTAAGTTAAGTAAAATAAATGAAGCCCTTGACTACCTATTGTCAAGGCCTCCTGAAAAATTCCGCCGTAAATCTTGTAAGTCAGTTGTGTTTAAAAAGTAAGTTAGTACAGTAGCTCAAAGCCCCTGATAATTTAGTGTTTAGTCGACTATTAAGGAAAAATATGGTAAAATAATGAAGATGTCTTAAAAATGGCTACTCGTTATATGCAACTCTGTGCAAGCATTAAGGATAGCGCAAACTTTATTCTTATTTCAACTGACGCATAATTATCCCTTAAGTTCCAATTATTATGTAGGTAGGAATAAAAAAATCGAAAATCTTGCATGCTACTGACGATGCGATGCATGTGGAAGGGCACTATATGAGCAACTTTACGTGAAATGAGTGCAAGTGGAATGATTGAACGTAGTTTTAAACTACGTGTTAATTTAAGACACTTTAAAATGGTTCAGAAATTTATCCATCAAGTCCTTGCATCTAATTATATTGTGGTGACCTCTTACGTCGCGGCGTCAAATACATATATTTCAACATAACCTCAACTAAGCGTTCTATTACCATTAAATGTATGATGTATGATGTACGAAATAGGAATTCTGAAACTGAAAGTGCACAGGTCTCCATACTTGATGTACAATTGTAGGCGCACATTTTGGTTTTTTTGTGTAAGCAAAATGATTTTTCACTCTCAAAGATATTTTAACTGATCAACAAGATTATAAAAAAATGAAGCCCTCGTACTTGGTTCCTTCGTTGTAGCAACTTGCTTCATAAAATAAATTTAACTAGCTTTATATTGCTGATTTACAGAAGGTCGGCTCAAGTCATGAGCTACATTACCTGTTCAGTGCTCCACAATTAAATACTTCCTACGATTCGGCAAATTTCAGCTAAGGAGGGCATGGGAGTTTCGACTTGCTTCTTTATTATAAGGGATCTAAATTGTTTTAGGTTAGTAAAATAAGAAAAACTTCCGGCAGCTAAATGTTGACCGGTGCTAAAAAAGTCCACTCAAGGGTTTTGAAGTGAGCTGCCTTTAAAAAATAAATTATTTGCAGTAGTCCAAAACCTCAGACACACGATAGAATGGTCGCTTGATTTTAATCCAATCCTTAAGGCCTGTTTCGTTTAAGACAAAACGCATACAGGGGTTGGCTGTGTAGGCTTACTGCGCAAGCACAATTAATAGCACAATCGCCATCTTACTTTCCATGGACAAGAAACAAACTCTTGAACTACCCTTAATAAGTCAGAGCACCAGAAAAACGCAAATCCATCACTTGTATTTGAGGATAAGACGCAAGTGTTAATCAAATGTACTCCTTTTTGTTCAGTACGTTGCTTCTCCCCAATAATGATCAAATTCTGTCGGCCAACATTGAAAATTAGCAACGAATGACGTTAAACGAATGATAGAATGGTATACTAAGAAGCGATATTTTCCTGCAAAGGCGCTGGTTCCATTTCAGGAAAGTAGAAGCAAAAAGCATTGCATGCCTGAATTAACGTTTGTGTAACACTCAAATCGAAGACCCGCAAAGCATTGAGTACATAAAGCAGAACAAATATGATTACATTGATGATGGCCCTTTGCAGAATTTTAAACATATGTTTGCTTTATGAAATAATGTTTTTTTAATATTTGGCTAATCATACAACAGCCTACATTTTATTACATTACAAAGCAATTGCAGGTGAACTGCATATCTGTTCCGCTTTTTCGGTAGTAGATGAAGCGCTGGCAAAGGTACATGCGACTTTCTTAGATGTTGCTTATATCTTTATTGCTAAAATCAATGAATTTATCAAATTCCAATTCAAGATCTCACTGCTTAACAAACAGTTGAAAAATAAGAATAATATTGCAATCCGGAAGATAGGTCTTCCATTCTACTTGAGGGATCATTATCTTAAAATTGTTTTATGCAGTTCCAATTGTCCTCCAAAAGCAGTTAATAATTTATGCGTTTCGACTGCAAGTTCTTAAACTATGTAGGAAAAGTATAGTAAGTAGTGAAGTTTTGGAAATTAATTCCAAAGCGCATGGCCATTTTGCTCACATCTGTAGGCTTAGTCCAGCGTGCAACTGCCTCAGTGAGGTTAAAAGGAGTTGAGAACAAAAGTCAACAAGGTATATTTGCTGGTAGTTTACCCCTTATAGAAGCGCGTAAAAACCCTTGCCTTCTTGAATATTTCTAGGTTTGTTTGAAACGACCGAGTACCTTTTTGAATTGAAGAAACATTGATTTTATTTTTGCGCTGCAAACGAACAAACGCAGGTTTTTTCAATTTTTTGCAATCAGTTGTGCTCACACTATCCACTGTTCTGCCAATCTCAATACAGAAAATTATAGGCATAAAAACGAGGCAATGATGCCACATACTACATTACCCAATGTCCTATTATCTGCTGTGAGGATTGCATACCATTTTGTAGAGCCAATTGGCGGTATGAGTAGGAAAACTTATTAGTATGCTTAAGCAAAGGATTGCCTTTGGGCGTTATTAGCAAGCCTTGGGCATAGACTCAAAATGATTGAAAAATCAGGATTTCTAAAAATAACCGGCATATTTACACCTTGCTTCGTCTAATTTGCTTGAGGAAAACGATTAATTTACAGATGTGGTGAGCCCATTTTCGTAAAATATTTGAGTTTAGAGTAATTACATCTCACAGGAGTCGCAAATCTTAAAGTGAAGACGTGTAGGATAGAAGATAAATAACGAATGTAAGAAAGGCTAATTTTTGTTAAAGAATTTAGCGTGTTCAGGCACTTCCTATACACAGAAGGTAAACGTACGTCACTGTTTACGCAACAATGTCTTAAAAAAACTGTTAAGGCCTATCTATATTATTCTTTTTGACCGAACTAATGCCACGTGAAGTACTTCAGTAGATGCATGAGTGTAAGACATAAATATATGCAAAAATGGCGTGTCGGAAAACTGAGTTATTTTCATGAATTTTCGAGGTGGTGATACTACGTCTTCGTCAGACTGAATGAAAGTGGTGACTGAAATTGCCGCATAATAGCGTTTTGGGGCAGAATTTCAATTAAATTATCTTAATTGACTTTCAGCGTTTACCAATATTCAAGTAAAAATGTGTTATTGTAGTATCGTTGATAAACTTTCCAAAGCACGCATCACAAGTATATTCTCTGTAAAATGTAATATGTGCCTACGAAACAATAGCAGTCGCTTCTAATCAATGAAGGCTGAAATAGGTTTCCGCTCAAGTAAACTTTATGACAATAAGGATTTTTGATTCGTCTGTCATAGAAATAGTACGTTTGATCGATTTTAATTTTGCTGCATTTTCTACCCCTCATTAGCAAATTTTTTTCAATATAACACATAAAGAAACAATGGTTTTTATGTAAAATTTTTCCTTTGGGCTTATAAAAGCGAAAGGGGTACAATGAGGTTGAACTCATGGCGATAAAACCCACACTGGGTGCACTGAGCATGTGCAATGCGGTCGGAAAGATAACGATCAAAATTACTTCGCAGTTGTGCCTGTTAGCATTAATTTTCCTTTTTGCGCGTTCATACTGTCATTGGAAACGCTTAAATGGCAGGGAAAAGTGGATTTGGTGAAGACAGACGCTGTCACCGCTCACAACGCATCTGATGTTCTGGCAAATGCGTTTTTACTAACTTTTGTTGCCTGTTAAGCACGATTTTAAAACGGCGCATGCAGCTGAGCTCTAAGAATAGAATCTGCGTTTGAGGCCATACAATTTTGCAGATTTCAGGGAAGACGTATTAACAATAAGAAAGCGCAGTACGCCTATAAATTTGTGTAAAGTGCCGACATATGCGAAAAATTTATACTCCCTCGATAATTGCCATTGAGTTTGACCGCAATACCCATCTAGTATATTCTGAAATTATTTCAATCCGGACATTATGCCACCTTTTGAAGGAGCTCTTTTCTGACGGCCACAGAAACGTTTTTTGTGTAAAAAGTGGTTTTTTAAATTATATAACTTCTTTTCATTGATCATGATTCCGTTTATACGTTCAAATATATTAAATGGTAAACACATACGAAAAAAATATTATTTGTACTTGTTTGGTGGGCAATAACGCCTTTTTAATTTTATATTTATGGAATAAATGCCTCTCGTTTTTCGAAAGGTTTCTAAATTCTTGAATGATTTTTAAGCGGGCTGACTGCTTTACTTCCATTCGGTGTGTACCAAAGTGCGCGCTAAGGATATTCTGTTTAAGGAAAAGAACGTTTTCGGCGACAGTTTGTCATTTAGGTCTCATAAAATTTTGCAGTAAATGTTGATCATGCTGTATTCATTAAAACCAGCATTAATCAATTCATCGATATTATTTACTATAACCGAACAACTTGCAATCGTTAAAAAGCTACTTATTTTGAAAATCCTTGTTTCGGTAAAATGTTTTGTCAATTGCGATTTGATTGGAGGATTTAAATTCGCTCGATATGGATTTTTAACTGTTGCCTTTCACCAGGCCCACCCAACATAGACATGGTCATTGTTTTTAAAGGAAAGTATGCACTTATCGGAAAGCTTTCAGGTATGGTCCATGAACAGTTAAAAAAAATCGATATTGCCATTTACTAGATTAATCAGCATAAATGCATGCCGGTGACGGAAAATGGACAATTTTTGCTTTAGCAACTGTATGAAGGACCTTTTTACGTTTAGATGCGATCATTACGAGTTCTTTTCTAAGTGTAGACATACAAGTAAGTAAGTAAGTAAGTTAGTAAAACACCTTAACCGTAATGTATTTTTTGAACCAGTAGAACCACTGACAGTACGCTCGCGAGTTCACCTCTGACAATGAAACACCGCTAGGTCCACTGTTCAGTGCTTACTGCTTGAGGCATAAGTATATTTATGTGAGCCTTAACTTGCTCGTCTAGAGCACGTTATAACAGTCATCAAAATAGGTGGGGATGTAGGCTCACAGTTGTCTCAGGGGCAATTTTCTCCGGAGTCATTTTTATGATTTTGGCATGACACTCCAAACTTGTGCATCAGTAGATAGTTCTGATGGCTAAGTCAGTGATCAGATGACCCACCTATCACACCTTGTTTTTCACATAGGCGTGTGCACTAGGTGGACCACGTGGTAGATGCACTGGCCCAACATAGACGCCTGATCAGTGTATGAAAAGTGCTTTTTGAGTTGCGTTCCCATAGACAACTCAAACCACGGAAGAAGGGACGGATTTCAATCAAGCTCAGCAACTTTGGTCGCCTTTCCCTGGTACTGCCTTTGGTCATATGCCTTTTTTCTGACATCGGGCACAAGCGGTTTGAATGAAAATGATTGCGTCCGATGCAAAGAAAGCCTAACAGCATTAACGCGTAGGCCACTGTTGCAACAACGCAAAATACTGGTTTTTAATACCCGCGTGCTCCAAGACAAAACTCACCAATTATTGCCCACATCCTGGCACCTCGTTATTTAAAAGAAGGAACGGGACGTCGGTTATTGGTACCTTCTTCTCGCTTTCCTAGACTTCGAAATGGCTATAATGTAGAACTATATCATCAAATCACTCAACAAAGCTCACCGCCTATTGACTGGGAAACTATTCGCTATTCCACTGCCATTGAATAACTCTACGCTTGCCTAACTTGAGCTGTTACATTTGCAAATGTTCCCCATGTCCCAGCATCGCCATTTGGCGCTTTACGGAACCAAATGACACGTGATTTGTAGGAGGATACCATAGGTAATAATGATAGTACGGATGAAGAATAGCGGCAGCACACGACAGAAAAGGTGACATTATTATTTAAAGCTAATATACAGCAGCAGCAAGCCAGACAATATATTAAAATTATTTAAAATTAAATAAAATACAATAGAATAAAATTAATTAAATGTTTGACCATAGCTCGCATACCGGCGTGAACGCAGTAACAAGAACTTAGAAATACAAATGAACAACAATCGATACATTTGTTACATTAGACAAATGTAAAAAATACTACATTCAATTTTCTCCAAGATTCCCTAGCTACAAATTATTTGCTTGATATGAATATGTAGCCTAACCACTTTCTTTTTGCAACACAAACTTTTTGTAGATAAAATGTGTTATATATAACCGCCAGTGGATTTCTGTTTATGTTATGTCGTCCCTTGAATTCTGTCATAATTTCCAGCGTTTTCAGTGTCCTCATATGCTCATCCAGTAATTAAAGTTCCGTTCAAAGTTAACATCAAAACGTTTAAAATAAAACGTACATCAAGAACACTTACTGATTAATAATGTGTTTTGGGTATCAGTTTATGTGAAAAAGGACAGTTGAATCGTATGTAGAAATGCTTAAAAACAGCAAACTACATTGTTGAGCAGAAAGGTTGTCCGCAACGAAAATCCAATATTTGTATTACTTAAAATTTTTGTTGATATATGAACACTTTAGAAAGTGCAGTAATGCGCTATACCGTTGACGTTTTTGTGAACATTAACTGCATGCAAGGTAATGTTAAAATAAAAGAGAATATTTTCGAAAAGTAGTTAATGTTATCTGAGGATAAAGGCTTCAATTTGGCTGCGATCGAAACATCTCATAGGATTCTTTTTCGCGATAATAGATTAGTTTCAAGCTCTGTTCTAAGGTTATGAATGCAGCAAATTCTGACCATTTCTAAAGTAATCCTAACTTTATTGATTTTGTTCGTTGTAAATATGCCTGCCATGCGTGTTAACCCATATTTTTAAAAA
>JAYGXS010000007.1:10042810-10086946 GCA_036362985.1 Ligula intestinalis | reverse complement strand
ATATGCCTGCATTCTTAATCCCATGACAAATTGGTTTATTGTTATGCACAATATTCGAATCGTGCATCGTATTATCCGTATACGCATACAGTTACATTTCACATAATAATATAATGATAATTCACAACGTCAAGCAATTTAATTCATTATTTTATTTCAAATAATTCAAATTATACGTCACATTTGCCCTTAATTTAGATGCACGTCGGTCCACATATCGTCACATCAACGTATACATGGTAATATATTGCACAATACCTTACGTACAGATAGATGGATATACTCAACTTGAAACGCCAACTGTTTCGGTAATCCATAATTTTTGGCTTAGGTTATTCAAACAAACCAACAATTACTTCACAAAAAAGAAATATATCTTAAGTAATGCAACAAAATTTCTGCCCGCAAGTTGCTCATCTAAAGAACTTTAACTGGTTTAGTATTGCTGCATTTTGGCAACCTACATCTGGGCGTCAACCACGTTAAAGTTTAAGTGCTTTGCAGTTAAATACTGCCGACATTGCGGTAAAGATCATAACCAAAGTTGGCAGTTGTAAAAGTACATTAGGTTTCTACGTGCATTCCTATTTTTGGGCTTGTAACGTGTTCAAGTAACTTTCAATAAATGATGCAATTAGCAACCCAACGTCGACGTATGCTGCAAAAAGTCTACTCAAACACTTTTCAGTTAGCTGCTTTTCAAAAAGTAGGTTTCACAGAAACTCAAAGCCCCAAGACACAATAATAAGGTAGCTTGATGGATAGCAAATGTGTAAGGCCAGATTCGATAAAATCAAAATGAACACATAAAGGATATAAAGGCTTCTTGTGCAAACAAAGAAATAGCACAACCCGTCGTGTTACCTTCAGCGGACACATAACGAACCCTTAAACACCAGTGAGTAAAATCAAGCAGAAAAAGGGGCATATATTCTACTTGCAGCTGAGGCATATATCCAAAATTAAAGTGTCCCTTATTTTGTAATTATTCATCGATATCTGTCAGATAACGTCGTAAATTAACACTGAAAAACTTTAAATTAAATAATGGGACAAACAATATATTAAGATGTAATATGAAGTTGCTGAGGCAAACATTTTTAGGAAAATGACACATCATAAGACCGTCAGAAATCAGGTTGCAAAATCCAATCAAATTTTTGCAAGCACAAAAATCTTTGAACTGCATATCAATAAAAGCATAAAACAGAACAAATATGATAATGTTTGAAAATGGTCCTTTGAGGAACATTTTGCGTAAACATTTTCTTAGAAAGCTTTTTTCACAAAGTTCGGTAATTATACAAAAACCACTTATTAGAGAGCATGCTTAAATAATTGCAGAATAATTAAGTGTTTGTTTAGGTTTGTCGGTGTGTCACATGAAAGTGTCTAAGGCATACATGATTTCAGCACCTTTTGCCAATTTTGATAGCAGAGAAATAGACGGTTTTATCTGGTGAAACCTTTATTTAACTAACAGTTGGAAAATAATATGAATATGTCAATCTCGAAGATAGATCTTCTGTATTACTTTGGTGATCATTTTATTTACAATGGCTTCTCTGTTTTCGAGTGTCCTCGAAAAGTCCATTAATAATTTTTGCGTTTCGATTCTATATAAGGATAGAATGTAGCGGCATTTGTACAAGCAGTGGGTTTGCATATAATTTTCGAAGCAAATGACTGCTTTACTCACATTTATAAGCCTATGCGAAAACGCACATTCACCGCTGACGTAAATAGTTATTTTAAACGTAAAGCGCATGCTGGCAACTAAGACAGTATGAATTTGTGCAGGCGTGCTAATATGACATGTTACTAACAAATATGTTAGCCTACTTTGTTAGTTCAAAGGTAGCTCAAACTAAAACAAAAACGAACGTCTGATCGATTTTCGTTAACCTTCTCAATCAATGCAATCATTATTTTGCTGCAAATGAAAGAATTCACTTTTTATTCTTTTTGCGCAACTAGGCTGGCTAAATTTGCTCGCATTTTCTACTGTTTTACCATTATCAATGCTTAAGAGAAAAGACAAATAAATGGTTCCATATTGCCACAACAGTTTATCCCCATGCAAGTCTATACAGCACAGGAAATCAGCTCATAAAGAATGTGTTGCTATATGTTGTAAATTTTGCATATCTTTTTGGATGGCAAAATCGCGGCATTAGTAGAAACGTGAAGGAATGCTTAAAAATATTACCTATGGGAAATTTAATTCGCCCTGGGGCATACGCTCACAATGATAAACAAATCCAGTTTTCCAAAAATAACTTGCTTTCTAGTTTCCTCCGATTGGCTTATAGAAGAATTAAATGCTATGTGTGACAAGCCTCGTTAAGTAAGGCGATCACATTTAAATGGGTCTCATCTAACTACAGGTTCACAGCCTCTAGAAGAGACGTCCAGGGTATTGCAAAAAACATTTCCAATATAGAAAAAATAGTTTTTTGCCTCAAAGTATTTAACTTGCTCGAGCATTATTTAAATGCCAAAAGAACATTAACAGCCCTGTTTAGAAATGAGTGCTTTCATCTATACCAACCTGAAGGGGGTTGACGGTTATCTTGTTGTCCAAACTCATGACCGCAATCCTGGAATAAATATAAGATAAACATGTCAATCATGAATTGTGTAATTAGGCCCAAAGCAGAACTGTCGTTTGTTTCACTAATAAGGATATAAACAGACAACAGCCTGCTTTTTGAAAATTCATGAATTAAGCACGTTAATTCTAGTTCCGCGAAATTAACATCATTCAGATACAGTTTTAAATGCAGGTGACGCCGGCGCATGCAGAACACATATTTGATGAGGCAGAATTAAAATAAGTTTTTTTCTTTCTTTTCATATTATTCAAAGTAAAGATTACGGCCGTTATCCAAAAACCTGAGCTCCATTGGTTATTCCGTTTGGAGATTGTTTGATATATTCACGACTCAGTTACCCAGCGTTTGGTTGGATGACGCCAATTCAAACATCACACGTTTATTTTAAGTAAAAATTTGGGATTCCGGTCAGTAAATAATAAATGTAAATGAATATCAGCGTTAGCTTAATCGTCAATAATAATGAAAAAATGTTTTTGATATTACTTCGGAAATCAACTTGCCATATTCAGTTGTAATTAATTTGAGTTTTTAATAATGAGGTGCAAATCACTCTCGACATTGTGGGTAACGCGTTAGGATTTACTGTCTTTCATCAGTGGTTTCTCAGGAATGTAAACTGCCAGTGTCTTAGCGGATATAACAATACTCTTTTATGCATCGAGTAACTTAAGGCCTGTATTTTTCTATCGAAGCCACAATTTCAAACAACTCTACGTAGCGTTTTTCTACGAGATACCTGAAACCATATTAGAAATCATTGACTAAGCTTCAAAACGGAAGCTCCATGAGGAAAAGAATGACAAGAAGCCATCAGAACTTGAATGTTTATGGCCAGTACGAAAAGATTTGTGCAAGTTTAATCCAAGCATAATAAAAGTTCCAAAATAACTCTGCAATGTTCACTCGACATATAATTAATAATACTATTAATACAGTTTTGTATAACAGTGGGTAATTTAAAACTCCTAGATGGAATTAAAAAATAAAGGCGTATACAATTGTTTGCATCAGAGTGAAGCTGCGTGGAAACATACAGCTCAGTGCAGCATCAACATCGCAATTGTTATAGGGCTGTCTCTTTGTAAGGTTACTTTGCATGGTTTACCTATAACGGCGCGTTCAAAAAGCCAGTGCAGTTCATCGGCGTGCGTCATCCCAGAATGGAAAACTCTTCATTGGAATAGCACTGCGAAGTTTTAACCACGTACATTTGTACCTAATATCAAACCTAAGCGGTAGCATAGATGAAATCCAACAAGATGTGGATGTTAGAGAGCACTGTTGTATGTAAAAACGTCCAATGAGCTGTCAGTAACATTCTGACACGTCGTACTTTTGCATCAGAGTGAAAAAGCAGTAAAAACGTGTTTAAAAATGTTTGTTGAAGGGCACGTGCGTATCCATAAGATTGGCGTATGAATTGAACGTGTCGACAGTCCTACTGCTTTAATTTTCCTGCGTTGACACATACTCTGCTGAGCCTTAAAAGGGCGTTACAAGCATATCGAATTATTGCTGCCAATATAAGAGACAAAATAAAATTTCAAAAAACCTAAACCATCTTCTGTGGAAGCGAATTTTGACAACTACAGGAGTTTAAAGATGCGAGTTTTTTGCAGCTAGCTATCCCAATTTTTACTTAGTTTGTATTGTGTTGGCTGTTACAATGTCTCCTCCTTGTGGGCAAGACTGAAGCCCAGGCCCGTTGCCGATTTTTTCACAAGTTCATCTGATGAATTATTCGAATCTGCTGAAATTGTCAAGTAGACGTCCGGCAGAATTTAGTGTGATTTCCTACAAATTCCTGCTTTAATTGGAGCTTATGCTGTTCTTATTGATGGTTTTCATACATGTCAGTGTGTTGGGCGTATAAATTTCCCAAAATGTGATTAATCCTTCAGATTTCAATGCCATCCTTGTGTTTTTCACAAAAAGGTCCAGTGAATTATAAAAATCACCAAAAAATCCCCCATTTTTTGGCCATGTTTCTTTGGCGTTTGTTTGTGATTGTACAAACATTCAAGGATGTTTGATGCAAAACCTTACTGACGTCAATGTATTTAACTAATTCCATTCTTAGTTTGTAAAAGGCAGTCTTCATAATTTATGCCGGTTGGCTTTCAACTTTCATAAAAAAATGCATTTGCTGTGGCTCAGTAATAAACAATACACGCATACCTAAGAAAACGCAGGCGGTATAATTGGATGGATCAAAAGCATACTGCCATTTCTACCGTCCAGCGTTCGTTCGCAGATTTAAAAAAAAGCAATATGACGAGCGCAATTTTTATAAATGTAATTTATGGAATATATTTCAGTATTAATAAGGTACAGTGCGGTGATTTGTTTCTGTTTTTAGTCAGCTCACCCTAATTTCAACGCTTGCCAAATACTTGGGCAATCTTCCGCTTTCCTACTTGACATTTTCGCAAATATTATCATTTTAACCGAATCAAACGAAAATATTGGCACTCATCTGGACAATAAAATGAGGCTTGGCCAGCTTCCTTCAAAAGTAGTCAATGGATAATCAGCCATTCTAAACAACTCTGGTGCGTGGCGTTACAAAGGAGAAGTCGCGGAGGGCAGGTAATTAACTGTGTTGTACCAATTAACTTTTCTCTCACCCCGGCCAACATATATAATCTCATGCACAAGGCTAGTGTCTAAAAATAAGAATTCACCTAGTTAAGTATTAATAGAGTGTCCCATTCTGTTTTCCATTAACGTATTCCAACATTCAACTGCACAAGACGCTAAGATGTCCTAGGGGAAACAGAGCAAAGTTATTTTGGGAAAGAAGGCAACCAAAACAGCAAACCGCATGTCCTTCATGTTCTCGCAGGTAACAACACGCCTCGTTTAATTCAAAAATTTAGTTTTTATACAACGTGCAATCATTAAAATATTACATTTTTTGCTGAATTATGGTTATTCAAAAGCTGACCTTCTGGCATGTCTGACATATTTAGCGATTAGGAAGTGAGCTTCTTAATATAATAATGCTGCTAAAGTTATTTCTTCGAATCGGGCAAAAATTTTGAATTTCACTTTAGCCAGGGAATTTACTGCAATATGGTTACCTTAGCGATGGTTACTTTATGTCTACCTTACCGTATCGTGAATTTCTAACGTTTTGAAGAGCACTAAATTTTTCGCTTGTCAGTGTTAACGATTTGCAATTGAATTATTTCAGCTCAGCTATGGCAAAGGATTCAAATCCATCATAAACGACGGAAGAAGGGGTGCTTAAGAAAAGGTTATTTTTATGGCCTTGTCTATCAAGTGATGTGTTTCAGTATACATGGCAAATTTAAAAAAGGCTCTGTCGGTTGCTGTCATTATTGTATCGAAAATATCTAAAGATACATGCACAACCTAATTTAAGCCTAAAATGAGGTTAAACACTAACATGCGGGCAATTACGTTTATCCCTACAGGCATTCAGACGGCAG
The DNA here is from genome assembly GCA_036362985.1 of Ligula intestinalis. Taxonomy (NCBI): domain Eukaryota; kingdom Metazoa; phylum Platyhelminthes; class Cestoda; order Diphyllobothriidea; family Diphyllobothriidae; genus Ligula; species Ligula intestinalis. Next base: position 10,080,873 of record JAYGXS010000007.1, on the reverse strand, counting down.
CAAGGGCTACAAGGTAATTCATAAGGCCCCGCCAAACTACCCAAATTCTTTGGGTCACCGTTTATTAGCAAAAACAGAGACAACCACGATTCCGCTGAGGAAGCCGAGTGTGTCGGCGCAAAAGTCCCTTCTACAAGCGTCAAGTTTGAAACGGCCAATGGTTACTGATGTAAACCACGAACAGAAAGTATTTTCCTACAAAGTAAAAAATCTGCATTTTCAAAGCCGGTATACCAACCAGAAAGCACACAGTGGAAGTGTATGCACCTGACCCCCCGGACCCAGCTGCAGAATACCGGAAAAATACGTGCTGGGCTCCTCAGCTAGTACACTAGCTGTTATTGCGGTACGTAACAAAATCAATGGTTACATAACTGCCTGCATTTCTTGCACTTTCTTCCCATTCCGCCACTCTTCTGTCCGGATCCAAAAACCCTCATTGCCTCGCAACCAACTGAGTTCTATCAGCTTCAACCCCACTTTTTCTCCCTTATTCCCATGATCAATTTGCCTTTAATTATGAACATAATTACCATTATCTTAGTTTTTAATACTCCCGATGTAAATGTAATGACTCGATGAGAATTTACTGAAAGCTACGTATGCTCTAAAGATATTATTTATAATTCACTGATGGAAATTTTCGCAACTTTGTAATATCATGCATTTTGAAAATTTTGCCTATATTTATTTGACTGCAAACGCTCTTACCACACAATAAACAATATCCTGCTTTGTTTTGAGTGCTTCTTGTTCTTCCCAGTGATTGCAACTTCTTGCATATATCTAGTGACTTATGCACTATTTGAATTCCAAAACATATACTATGGCGAAAAATGCAATATCGTTAAGTGATTTGTAATACCATATGCCAACAATTCCACTTCAGCATTTTCTTCGGCTTCCTTTTTTCTGACTTGCTGGAAGACTCTTTTACTCATTCATATCAACGTGTAGTCTACTTCTATAAATCAACAAACAGATACAGGACAGTTGAAAAGAAGTAATTATCGCCCATAAGTAACTGCCAGCAGAGCTTAATTACAGGATGTCGAAAACAGCTGGGGACTAGTAGAGACATGGTTTATTTACTCAATCATATAAAAGTAATCAACAAATAGACGTTGATTTACGTCAATTTTATATAAAGACTGTTTTCAGCTTTATTTGGTCACAACCAGTTTTCCTTCCCTGTGCCTGTTATTCTCACACAAGAATGAGCATAAACACGAATATGTAAGTATGAGTGAGTAATAGCAGATAATAATATGTTGATATGCCTTCTGATAAGGTGAAAGGTGCCTCAAAAATGGCAACGTTAATATTCTGCAGTCGGCATTCAACGAAATAATTGACATACTTTGCACCTCAAAGATGCGAGTTCTTCATGCGCTTATTCCGTCAATATTTGCATTCGAGATACACGCGGCAGATTAGTTAATAAAACGGCACTGTGCGACTTTTCGCGACGATCCGCGCACGCTTGCCTGGGCAGCGCAGTGATTTGTCCACTGAATATCACATCGTTTTGCCGCCTGGAGGAGTTTACTGCTGTTCGCTAGTTCGTCCGTTCTCGTGTGAATCTCGCATTCATTATCGGAGCCCTCTTTATTTCTGTTGTACATTTTGGAGTAGATTTCCTCTTTTTACGACGCACATAAACGTATTTATATCTAACGGAATGTTAATGGAAATGCTGAAATGCCTTTTGCTTGAAGCAAGTTGCTTCAGTGGGTTTGTAAAACTTAATCACCGTGGTGGCTGATCTAATGTTATTTTGGTCACGTATGTGGGGTGCATTTTGAAAAAAATTCAGTCAGATTGCCCACAAATCGTAACATTTCCGCATGTATAGAGTTAGAGAAGATGAAGTGGCCTACCAAACAAATGTAAAAAACAGACTATGCTCATGTGTATAAAGTATACATTTTGTTTAAATAAGCGGTAGACGCCGTTGATCATGCAATATTTTGACATATGTGAAAGATTAATACTCTTTCGCTAATCGAAATTTACTCCAGTTGTGATGCTGATTATTGTGTTGTGTATGCTCAAGTTGTTTCAGTTAGGATAGGAAGCTGGCTTTTTAATGAGCTTCGTTCCGACTCCTTGCAAACCGTATCTAAAGTACAAAACTGACAACGTAAGAAATATGCCTTGTTATCGTTGATTTTGACTGCCTTTTTAAATTTAAAAATATTTTATGGAGTGCATGCACGAGAAAATTATTTTTTGTACTTGTTTGATAGAAAATTACGCATGTTTAAAAAAGTTGCTTATTGCCGAAAAATGTTCAAATCGATTGAATGCTTTACTCGAATTCAAGGTTTAAAAACTGCGCATTGTGTACATCCTGTTTAAGCAAATGTACAGATTCGCCTACAGTTTGAGAAAGACGTCACCCAGTAGTCATCAAATATTGAAATTGATTTGAAAAATATTTTATGCAGTAGAGGCATCACTAATAAATTGACGGATACGATTTATTATGGATTAAGACCCAGCAATAGTTAAAAGCTCATAATAAGCAAATAATTTAAAACCCAAAGCTACCCTTCCTTTGAGTAAAATATTAAAAGAGCGCGTAATTTGCTATCAAACAAAGACAACAATAATTTTTTCGTGTATCTTTCCATAAAATATGTTTGAATTTATAACGGCAGTCAAAATCAATTTAAAAAAGGCATACTACTTAAGTAGTGAATTTTTAAAAAAGATGCTTTTGACAAGGAATCAAAACAAAGCTCGTAAAGAAGCCGGCTTGTTATCCTGACTGAAATGTTTTCAGAATACACTACACGATGATCAATATCACAACTGGAGTCAATTTCAATTAGCAAAAGAGTATTAGTCTTTCCCATATATCGACATATATCGTGATCAACGGCGTCTACTGTATAAGGACAGTGAAAATTCATGAGGTGAATGCACATCATTTAAGTAAACACTTAAAAGAATAGGGATGTTTCAGTTGGACATAGCGAATTTTCTTCAGAAGTCGGCATATTGACGAGACTGGAATGTATGGAGACACGTCTGTATGATAATCATAACCCAGTCTCAGCAACTTGTTTGAAGTAAAAATAATATTTCAGCGATTCACTTGATCTTTGCGAGATATGGAATCTACTCTATTGATTGAGGTTATAAATTCAGCAGATCCGCCATTGCATTCTAAATGATTCTGTTTGGGGCCGTTGGGCATGCACATTTTTTACCCGAGAGTGTGTGAAAACACGCTGCGTTTTCTAGGCGTTTAACATATAACGAAGCTTAAGTTGGAACTAATAGGACATCGCCCTTCATCTTGTTTGCACATAAGCAAGTTATGTGACCCCTTAATCGTCCTTTGTACTGCATTATTTATTACCAATCTGCGCAAATGCAATAAAATGTTTAATTGAGAAACTGGAATGCAAATGAGGAACCAACGTTGAGTTTGAAGCGAATTTTCGCATTCCAGGAACGGTTATATTTTGGAACGAAGAAGAAGGATTATTGAATACTGGAATCATTATTTTATTAGTATGAGCTTTCAGGCTCCTGCAGGAGTCCATCGTCAGAGATATAAAAACAGCAACAAATGAGGTAGCTAGTTCTGGCGTGTGCACAAAGCAGCTGAAAGTTAAATGGGTAAAAAATAAATAACTGCGTGGTTTTGCTGTCGACTCGCTACTGCGGACTTTATTACTTTGTACTAGTGGGTGAGAGCAGCGTAGTGGGTGGTGATATTGACAGAAATAAAACCGTCAACGAACACAAACAATATTGCATAGGGGAAAGCTCAATCATAAGTCATGGGAAAAAGGGGGGATGGAGGGAGGGACAGGACCACCAGTGCCGTGAGTTTGGAGATACCTGCGCACAGGGAACATATGAGGGCGCCAGCTCGATGCCTCGGTTAACTGAGTTGTCGTCCAGCGCCCAGGCTTGAATCAGTTCTCGGCTCGACTTGCTGCTTGCGTAGGAAATTATCCTCGCAGCTGCGAAATCAAACTCGTGACCCGTCTCGTAGTTCTTGGTGGCCACTTGCGAAGATTTCTCACTCCGTCGCACAGCCGACGTGTGTTCGTGTATGCGCGAACCCAGCATGCGTCCAGTCTGTCCCGTGTAATTTGCAGAAGAGTTCAGACATGGTATGCAATACATTACACCCGACGGCTCACTGGGATTTAGTCGATCCTTGATCCTCATGAACCGGCTGCACATTGTAGCCATGAGACGATGTGCGATTTCAACGCCTATTCCCGAGGCAATAGGCTCGCTTGGTTCCGACATGTCTTTGATACATGGTTCTGTATGCCAAATCGTGCGGGACGTTTATATTTGGGTCCTCGGAGGGTGGGCACGTAGGCATAGGCTTATGACGGCTTTAGCATAGTCATTTTGCATTAACGGGTCGCGAAGATGTCGGTCCTCACGTGCTCTTTCTTCCTGGTTGCTGCAGTTTGTCTGGATTCTTTTAAACAGCGTTGTCACATAGCTTCGTTTGTGAGCCATCGGATGATTGCTGTGAATACTCAGAAGCTGTCCGGTGTTTGTCGCCTTTCTGTAGACCCTCGGTTCTATGTTGCCATCGAGAGTTCACATGACCAGTAAGTCGAAGAAGGGTAGCTGTTGATCCTTTTCTTCTTCATACGTGAATTGTATAGCTTGGAAGATCCAGTTAAGAAGATAATGGCAACTCTGCTGCGTGTTTCTTTTGACGATAATGAACGTATCAACTACGTAATGGCGCCAAAAGATGGGGGCTGTTTGGTTAAGGCAATCTTTTCCAGCGCTTGCAGGACCAATTCTCCTATTAAACCGGAGATTGGAGAGCCTATCGTAGTTCCCTTGATTTGTTTATAAGTCATTTCAGCGAAGGTGAAGTAAGTCTTTTTGGCAAAATATAAACAGTCTCACAAAGTGTTCGATTTTGAGTGGACTGTGGGTTTCATCGTTCAGCTCCTCAAGGTTCATGCGCAAGACATCTCGCGCAAAACCCAGTGGAATGGATGTAAATAGTGATGCCACGTCAAAGTTAAACATCATTTTGTCTTATTTAATCTTCCGGCCGTGGAGGTCACTCACGAATTCGGAGGCTGAATGGACTGAGGAATCAGTTTTTTTCGTTGATGAATTTTAATTTCGAGTACATCCATTTTGCCAACTTATAGTTGGGGTTGCCTTTTTGGACAACGATAGGCCGCAATAGAATTTCCGGTTAATGAATCTTTGACAAGCCATAAAAGAGAGCTAGGGCTGTATTCGTTGGTTTCATCAGACGCCTTTCATTCTCACTGATCACATTCCGGCGTTTGAATTTTCCAAGTAATTTGTTTAACTGGTTTGATGCAGCCAATAAAGGAGAATATAGGAGTTCCAGGCAGCAGTTCCGAAGATACTGCTTTTGCTTCTGAGCTTTGTGCCTGCCTGTCGGATTCTCTGTCATCAAGCATTGAGGTTTTTCACTAGCTTCATCTTTTCCTACCCGGCTTTGTTAAAATCGCCCATTTACTGTCGCTGTTACTGTTTTCTGCTCATGCCTGTGATCAGGTTTCTACGACTGATGTCGAAAAATCAGACGAAAAATCATGTTTTTGCGCAGGGTGACTCGCTGTTCAACTGGGAATCTAGTTGAAATATGCCCCTATGGCACTGCTACTCCTTGATATACAGACCAGGCCTGGTGTTGCGTCTAGAGCTGATCCAGGAAGCCCCAGCCTCCGCTATTTGCCCCTCTCTCCCCATCTTCTTGAGTTTGTGGTGACACACGATCAAAATGGGTATGATGGCGAGATTATGGTTGACGCAACGCAAGTGAAGTACCATTTTAGACTAATTAACATTAAAATATCCGTTTTTGCCTTCACCAATTAAACGAATATATATTCGAGTACCTGCGTTCACCTTCAGCTTGTTGAACCATGAGGCGGGTGTTGTAGAAAGTGACCGTTGCACTACCGCAAATGTCTCCTTTTTACCTTGTCTGACCATACGTTTTTTGTTTTTACTCTTTCTAATGACGCCTGAAGCATTTCCATCATAAAGGCTGCAAGTGGAGATCAACTCTTGCTTAAAATTTTGGAGTGATCTTTCGTTAGTTAACAGTCACTGACCGCTAGCGAAATTCTTCCGTTCCGTATTGCTTACTGCCAGATTCCGCCAGCAACTCCACATTGGCTAGTATTTAACCCCATTGATCAATGATTTTTTTATTGGAGGTTTGCTCTACGGGTCGCGGTTTCGAGCGTTGGATAGTACTTTTCTTGAGGTTGGTGAGTCTATGAGCTAGAAATGGTCAATTTTAGTCAACATGATACTCTGATGGCAATTCTTGTCCATCTATTTACTCCAGCAAGTATCCCAGTATCCCAGTATATTACCAGTGCGTTTATGCACGTAATGGTCTATCATGGTTATTTTAGCATTTACTATATTCCCTTGTGACTGCTTGTGAAAAAGCTTTAATGTACCTTTGTCATCATTTCGCCAGCAAGTTGGCCACGACCAACCACGAAGTATGTTCAAATCCAAAAAGAAGACGAACAGACCTAGACAGTGAGACATCAATCCATTTAACATTCAGCATGACCTGTCTGAAGATTTATGCTGATTGGCCAACCCTTTCGTATCCAGTCCACACTAGACGCCTCAACACGTGGCTAGATGATTATTTTTAACTGGTTTTGATGAAATTAAAATGCTTCTTTAAAAGAGGAATAATCAATCACATACCGTCCTCAGCAGCCACGGCTTTTTAGAACTGCTCACTCTGTCTTTTCTTTCTCCGCAATATATAACCAGGGAGCCATTCCCTTTAACCCACTATGTGACTTACTTATGCCATGACCCGATATATCAACCTGGATAAAATTTTCATATATTCTCCGCTCTGACATATGGCGTAAATGCAAAAAAGGGCAGAGGAACACTTATATCACTAAATATACAGCAACAGTATATGCTCTCCCATTTTACAATGTTGCCGATATTTAAAACCTGCTCTATCTAATTATTTTCTGGCAGTAGTTTTCGGCAGATCTTTTTTTTGAAAACGAAAATTATACTTTTGCTTTCAGATTATTAATCCATTCAAAAAATAACACACCTATCACATTAACATCAAAAAAAGTTTCCAACCAGACAGTTCTAGCTCCAGGGCATTAATATTGCGCCTCCCTTTACACAATTCCTATGAAATACATCATGCTGGCCCACCAGATTAAAACTATCCGCTCTCGAGACATACTATTACAATAAATGTAACCTTCTGAACTTTCATTGGCCGAAATGGGTGATTACTTAATTAAATGTCGGTAAATGACCATGTGAAAGTTTGACCAAAAAATCGGAAGAAGTATTGATCCGGCTTTCACTATTATATTATATTGGTTGAATGCTATGAAGGATCATCTTATATAATAACTGATTCACTGCATCATTGTATGTGGACCGGGCGGTAGCTCTTACATGCGAGTGGACACGTTTTATCTGAGGACCGTCAGTATGCCAGAACGCACTTTCCCACGCCTTTCCTTTTCATCGGGAATTCTATTAAAAGAAATATTCGCATTTGTCACGCAAACGCCTGCGTTGCCAGATGGTGCGCGGTGCCAAGACATTAATACAAGATGTGCTTATATTAAGTCTGGTATTCTGCAAATATGTACAGTCATAGCTATCAGGTGGATTCGTTCAACGCCTATTCAATTGCATCTATTGCATTGTTTCGCATATTTTGTAATTTGGTAAATACGCTTTCAAAAATCTATCTCCCTGATCCCGCATAAACGAATAAGTATTTTTGACAATACAAGCGAACATCCGTGTCCCAGGAAGCAATTGAGAAGAAGAAGAAGACTCAATCGCTGGGACAAAATGTTTATTCGCCTGACGTTACGATATTCGTCGCGGATTCGTCATCAGAGACATGAGTAGCATGTCTCTGATGACGAATCCGTTACGGATATCGAAACTTCAGGCAAATAAACATATTGTATAAGTCTTTATTTGACTGTGCACAATCAACCGTTAGACCATGGATTGGCCGCTTCTCGCGGTGCCGATAAGTATTTGAGTTCTCAACTATGTGCCTAATAAACAGACTTCCTGACGCTTGTTTTCTGGCATTGTATGATTCAGTACAAATATAACCACGATTTCTTAGTACATTCAGTTGTTGGCTAGACTGTTTCGCAAATTGAGGCCCTCATTAACACTGGTTGCGAAAGCTATGGCCTATTTCACCTTCTAATGTAGCTAAAGCTGCCTTCTCCAAATTTATCTTGAGATTATATCGATTAAGGGCAACGTTTAGTGCAAGGAAATGTGCATTTATTTGGCTAATCTCAACATTTTGTATAGTTTCTTATCAATAGCTAAATACTTCATTCTTCAGTAAGTTGAATAGAAAGTTTTAAGCTTGTTAGAGCATGCAGTGGGTATCATATAAACCGGCGTTTGCACTGTCTTACATGTGCGCTTCATACTTTATCTGGCCGTTTGCATTTATATGTTTTAGTATGACAATTCCTCACCCAAAAGTGTCTGTATTTAGCTAAAAGTGGAGACCAAGTTTTACTCAAAAGATTCTTATACTCATTGAATAAAGAAGAAGGATTGTCGAGCAGCGGTTTAATTTATTAATTATCCAGATTATTCAAAGTTTTACAGGAGTACCTTGTCAGAGATAAGAGACAGTAACAAAAAGAAGCATAATTACACTGGGTGGACATCAAACTACTGTCGTGGATCGCCAGGTCGTAGGTGGGTAAAAAACGATGGAAAAAGCTGAAACGAGGGGGCAATAACAGATCTTTAGGTTACCTACCCGTCAGTGAGGATAACGCTCATTAGAATATTAGCAGCAAATTGGGGGCCATTTTAGAGGGTAGGAGGCAGTTAACTGTGACAAACGTCTGGTCGTGACTTTTTGATCTTAAGATAGGCTCTGTACTATGGCGTTAATGCGATACATTAGTTTATTCATTCCTACTAATCATTCCTTGATGAATGCTGACCGATCGCTAGCGGCATTTCTCTTTTTGTACTCTCTTGCGGCTAGTATTTAAGCCCATTAATCAATGGTTAGAGAGTGGGACTTCTCACAAACCTCGCGTTTGCGATCTTCGGGTGGTGCAAACCTTGAGAGTGGCTATGACAGGCTGCTCACAGCGGATAGGCCAAAACGACCACTCCAGTCTACCTCAGAGTCTGACGGTGATTTCCTTCTGTCTAGTTACTCCAGCAAGTATCTGTCTATACTACTAAATTACCAGTACTTTGATGCGAGTTATGGTCTATCATCGTTATGATGGCATATATAATTTTTTTTCAATGATTAGCATTTTCCAAAGAAGCTGTCATATAAATTATTAACGAACTTCGGTTAATAGCCATAATGTGGTAAGATCAAACCCCAAAATTTGTCTTAATTTGGCCGATGGTTGTTAATTTATGAAGGGCTACAGGCACTTAAGAGAAAACAATTAATCACTGCAAGAAATGGTCCTGGGTAAATTTTTATCATTTCAACTTGCTAAAATATATGGTAATGCATAAATGTGAAACGCATGTTAGCAGTCTGACATATTTAAAATCAAGCAATGGATCTTTTTTCGAAAAGGATTTGCCGAATTCCGTTTAACAACCATGAACAATAAATAAGGACGAAGTTCCCTTTTAATATGTGTTTAATTTACTGCTCGTGCTATAGTATTAAATTTTAATTTGTCATCATGTTGCCAAAATATTTATCAGCACAAATTACTAAGCATTTCAAAATTAATTGGAATATTGTTTCCGGTAAAGCAGAGGTTAGTTATTCGACCTATTTCCCCATGTGATTTTTCCGATAACAAATCGTGTAGATGGACGCTAATCCGTCAATAATTTCATCTCTCTCTCGCACCAGACGTCTGAGCGCGTGCCTAGATTATGCTTTTGGAACTGTTTTTTTATTTAATGAATATATGATTTGTCTGAAGACGCATGGAATGCATGCTGTCCTCGTCTGTCGAGGCCTCTTTTGACTTTGAGTGATAGTTCTGCAGTAATAAATGTTAAAAGCTTTCCAGACTTTTTTTAACTCCGGCAAATATAAATTAACGCTTGATATACCAACACGATTAGAAACGTTCAAATCACTTGCGGTTTGATATTTGCCGTTTGGGGAAAAGAAAACGTTAACCATATATTTACTCTATTAATTAACCGGCTACCAAGCATTCCCTTCTATTTTCTAAATTTATTGCTGATATATTTAATCCTCCCTGCCTAATTGTTTGCAGCTGAATTGGGAGCAGTTTTTGCCAGACATTTTTTTGAATTTTCTAAAGTTTACTTTATCCGTTTACCTTAAGGATAATGATCCATTGAGATAACAAACTGACTTTTATTGAGGGTCTAAATAGTGAATTACCTACAGTATGGCTAGTGCTGCGTGAAACATTCTGCAATTTGAGAAAAACCTTTAAGCAATCGCAAACCAACATTGTGTTTGGCTACTCAAATATTATGCATCTTTATCATTGAATTTGACTGCCTTTATGAATGCATATATACGTTGGTTTTAAAATAAAGTTCATTAATAACCGAATGGTTTTAAAACATACCATCTGCAAAAACTGAAGTAAAGTTTTAAAAACTGTATGCCAGGTTCATTCTGTTTGAGGAAAAGTACGTTCTTGCCTACACTTTGAAGAAGTGGTTGCATAACTTTCATGGAATTTCACAATAGACCTAGTTCATGCTGTTTATATCAAAGACTTCATTAATAACTTGACAGATGCGATGTATTATGAATTAACAACGTCCAGTCGTAAAAACTAAAACGAAGAAAACATTTTAAACCGAAGGAGGCATTTTTAGGAATAAAATTAAAAGAAGGCTTTATACACTATCAAATAAGTACAAAATAGTAGTTTTTCGTGCATGCTCTCCATAAAATATATTTGAATTCATATAGGCAGTAAAAGTTAATGACAACAATGCCAACAATTTATGTAATTTATCTTTTAAAGAATAAACTTTTTTGCAGCGGTCATAAAGAAGCCCATCACAGAGTGGACATCCTAGTGTGACTGAAAAAAAGGAAATTGAACTGCATTATACAGAGTATTGCAACCTTGCGCAATGTTTTTTGCGATTGCTTTCAGGTCTTTCTCAAATTGCAGTATTTTTCTTGCAGCACTCGGTACACTATAATTCCGAAGTTGTTCGTTATGCTGGCTGACCGGATGAAAACTCTCCATCCTCGAAGCATAAGAACTACTGTTGGCCATAAAAGAGGTTAACTTAAGTAAATATCAGCAAACGATCTGGTGAAGGTTTGACCGATATTCCGAAACGCATTTACGTTCAGAAAGGAGTTCCAGACTGGCTTCTATGCAAATTTGTAAAGCGACGATAAGAATACTGTCTACTGCCTGTATAAATGAGAAATTTTCCAGGATAATGGCTGAGCGCAAAAAGCGCTCAGCTTAAATGTTACTTGATTCACTGCATCCTTGTGTGTGCAACGGGATGTAATCCCTTGCATGCAAGTAGAACCGTTTTATGTGATGACCGTTTCTTTGCCTGAACTCACATTTCCAGGCCTGTCACGCAATAACCTGCGTTGCCAGATGGCGTGGCAGTTCACAAAATCATACATTCTCGAATAATACTTCGTCTGGTATTCTGCATACATCGATAGACATCGTTCTCATGTGGCCTAGTGTGAAGCCTATCCATGTCACTTACTTGACTGCTCTGCATTTTTTGTACTTCTTGATGAACACGCTGCCGCATAATCATCGTTTTGGTGCCACTAAACGACACGGTTTCTTGGTTGAATGTGCAAAGTTAACTTTAAGTCCGTAGAATGACGAGTTGTGGCGTATATGAGTTCCGAAGGTCTCATATCCCAAGTCTGGCTTTGCCACATTCACTTCAACTATAACCGCCTGCAAACTGCAACGTTATCTGAAGTGTGTACGTGCAAGACGGCGTACTGGGCGACCACGCGAATACCGAAAAGGATATATTTGCATATATTTAGTATAAACTACATTAAAATTTAACAGCATAGCGACAGTCATTGCGAATATTGTGTATTATTTATGTAGCCAATACTTAAAAAGAATATATTGTTTTAGTTGCTCAGTAAGAGCCGCGTTCAAAGTCTTGCATTTTGATCGACTTAAATATCTTTAAAGACGGCTGTAGGATAATTATAATCCTGCTTAAGAAATTGGTTAGAATAAATTTGAACATTGCTTCCGAGCTGTGGGATAGAACCAAAAAGGGGGAATTGTGTCCATTTAATTGGCTGCATGGCATTCTGCTAATCAGTTGCGTAGATAGACAAACGTTGGTCAAACATATCGTGTCCAACAATAGATATCTGAGCACGTGCTTTTTAACTGTTTATGGTTTAAGGAAGTCGTTTTTAATCAGTGAGTGAAAATGTGCGTTAACTGTTTCATGCGATTTTGTTCCCTTTACTTCATGACCTTTAGTGTGTGAGTTCTTAAATGTCAGGGCTTGCACTTCGCATTAAGGAACCCCCTTTAGAAATATTGCTGATATTTGCCACTCAATAACTTGCGTTGCAAGATGCTGTGGAGTTCCAATACGTCCGGTATTCTGTAGTTATCGATGTACATCACTATCATGTCGACTTGTGTGAGTCCTATCCAATTTCATTCATTAGATTTTTCCACATTTCGTGTACTTTGTGGTAAATACGCTTCCCCAAACGCTATCTCATTGATCCCGCTAAATGGCATTGTTTCTTATTTGACTGTCCACAAACAACCCTAATTTTTTTCCAGAACGGTGGTTTGTCACGTTGTGGATGATAATACGATTTCTGAAGTATGCGCTGTCTTACAACGACTCTTCGTGCCTTCTGGCCTGAAGTTATACCATTCAGTCAAAATTTTACCTTCGACAGGTTTTTTTTATTCGCTATTTTGCTGACTTTTTGGGAGGTGTGGCTCTCTGTTGAGGTTTATTAGGTATTATGTGGCCTATTCAGCCTTTTGACATATCTGTGGGTGTCCTTTTCAATTAGTCGTGCAAATGTACTTTTATACATCACGCTAGTCGATGCTTATCCAAAAGAATACGCGAGCACCTCTCTGCATGACTGTCCCATGATTAAGCTAGAAGCTTGAACAGCTCAATTTTCGCCCACATGGTTGACACCGGACATCGTGTGGACCCTGGCAGAGCCTTTAAGATAATGTATAGTGCCCTACAAAATTACCTGTTCCTGGGTCAGCGTATTCCAGCAACACCAGAGGCGACCGCAATCCTGTTTAAAAAGCCAGGTTTGTGCAAGCATAAGAACCTTCACAATATCTAGCTTTGCCTGGCCAATGTTAGGTAATTGTTAGCATGTTTCTGCGCTTTCCCCCTTTCCCGTCCTCTTCCCCTGTCCGTTTTCAACAAACCCTCATCACCTCACAACAAGCCAAGTACCATCAACCCCACTCCTTCCCCCTTTTCCCATGACTTGATGCCTGTAACAATAATTGCAAGCATGTACGTTTTTACCCCTCCCTATTAAAATGTAATGGCCCGAAGATAATTTATCAAAAGGTACATATGTTCGCTAGATATTCTTTAGAATGTTCAGTTTTTCCGACAATTATTAGTGCTTTTAAATTTGTATGAACTAGTCATAGCTCATTGCGTTCTCATAGCGTTTTGTAGTTTTGTATCAAAATCTAACAAAATCGCTCTCAAACAGTTAGGCATAGAATCAATTAGGTAACTGATTAAATCGCCAAATTTGTGGAAACAGCTTGCGCATTACATTAACCGTCAACAAGATAAGGCAAGACGTGAATATCTTCCCTCCATTCAACAAGCCTCATTATTTCGAAGCTCATGTATCCATAGTGTCGATTTTTGTAAGTAGGACAACCGCAACTCCTAGGGGAATTTAGACACGGTCGAGTGTGCATGAATAACAAATCCTATGAGACGTTTGCCAAAAACCAGGACAAAGAATTAAAAAGGGCTACATCAAAGGCTTCCGCCAATGCATTTTCCTGAGTAAACTAACAGCTCTTTCGGTTTCAAGTGACCGTTAAGAACAATGGTTTTCACTGGGAAAATTGGCAAACATGTTACTATTATTATTCAAACCTAATCAAAGCCTATATGTTAAAGAGAAGACTGGGTGGACGAAATGGAATAATGTTTTCGATAAAATGCAGAACACGTATTTAAATAGAACAACCCTCAGAATGCATTGGTCCGCTCTCACCAAAATGTATTACCCGGTGAAAGACAGTTTACTGCATTAAACCCTACCCTTAGTGGGTTTTGTAGGTTGCAGGTAAATATATAGCCAAAAATGGTTTTGCCCAAAACTATCTAGATGCAAAATTAAAAGTTTTAGATATTTTGTTTTTTGAAGTTAATGGGAAAATTGCAATGCAGTTTCAACTCAAGTTTACTGCCCTGTCCAAGCATATTTCTGAGCGTGTTTATGGTATTGATATTTTTAAAAAATAAAGAGCCTGGTGATAAAGAGCGCTTTTTACTAAAGAAAACTGTGGTTGCAATGTTCCTTAATGAGTCAACGCACCAGGATTTGCACAGCTTCAGCGTTGGTCGAATAACTGGGGCATTTCTAATTGCAGGTCATACTACGGTTCTGTATATTGTTTTACATAATATATTTAAATTGAATACGTCTATTTTAATGATGATTACTGATCATAGGTCAGTGAAATGTAAGTTCATATTTTAAGCAGAAAAAAAGGAAGAATCCAGCATTCAAAATTACTTTTTGGCAACTGTATCAATGTTTGCTATAATTTACAGCATTTATTATTTGTGCTCACATTTTGATCCACCACGCTCGTATTTGGTGCTCTTAATAAGATAAGTGAAAATGAAAACTGAATCTAATCTTCCTGTGCCAAGGAAGACCTTTCAATATCCTTGTCCCACTTATATGCAATCAGGAAGCAAAAAGAGATGAAGATTGGCTGTTCTGCAGAATGATGGCGTGAATTTTTTATTTCTTTGTCCATTGTAACCTCATAATGGGGCAAATAGCGTACAACATTGCAATTTAGTAAATTATTTCAATTCAGCTGCATTGTTAGCAAATCATTTACTGTTAGACTTCGGCATATCCTTTTGGCGTAACATTCAAAAACGGTTTCTTATGCAGACATTCGTTACTTAAATATGTATCATTGCTTTTAAAATGAATTACTTATCCTTGTGTGCTATTAGATTCGTATCCGACGCATTTCGGGGATGTTCTTTAAATTTTTATTTGGGTGTTTTTTTCAATTATGGCGGAAGCAGCCGTCGTCACAGGAAATGATACATTGCGGTTTTAACCTAACAGTCAAACTTCCGACGCCAATCTGCTTTGTTGTCTCAGAAAAACTTCAAATGTCCAGGTGTTTCTACATGTCCACGGCCAAGTCCGTTCTACGTGCCAACGGCAGGCACTTAACCGTATCCACCGCTTTTCGTTCAATCGGAATGCACCCTACAGGTACTGTGCATGGTTTGCGTAATCTCTGGCAGAAGACGATTAACTATTTGCGGGTGCGTATTTATACGTTATTTATATTTTTGGCTGATAGTTTTATTTTTCCCGGGTAGTATTAATTTGCATTTCTCCCGCAAAGCATACAACGGGCGAATTCGGGGAAAAGCGATTTATTTCATGAAGTTTATTTGCAGAAATTACTTCAAATAAAGTAAACGTGTTTGAGTGATGTGACGTTTGACTGCGGCCGTTGATCGCGGTATCGTAACAACGAGCAAATCTTACTAATAAAAACGTATTAAAAGCGTAGCTCTACTTTTTTTAAATTTCGAAACTAAAGATGCACCAGCTTTGCAAGAACTTTGGTCCCAAATTAGTGGTGGTTTGACATCAGAAATGCCTCTTGAGGAAAGTTAAACATGGAGTAACTACTTTCTGCCAAAAGCAACTAGTTTATTTGGCCATAAGCTTGCTCTTAACACTACAAGTTCTGGCGCAATGCAAATTCATGTTATACCATCATGCTTTACATTTCTATCTTTGAAGGTATGGTCCACTTTATTTCCCTAATCCTTCCAGTTTTTATGCAAAATCCGATTTTTTTTAATTTTAAATAATCTGATGTTAAATTTCAAATGAAGTTTACGTGGACTACATCATGAAATCCAATGGGATTTATCATAAATTCTCCGCTTCGCATAAATTCATACAGCAATTCAGCAATGGTCTTTCTTCAAAATAGGGCATATTGCAATTTATTAAGAAATAAAACAATGGGTAACAAATGCTAGCTTTTTAGCAAATGAGAAAATTCAGAAAAAGTTAAAATCGGCGAGCTAGGTACACTAAAGTGCTTAATGAAGAGGAAACATGTTCATTCAAAGTCACCGACTGCATACAACAGCGCAAGAACAATTAGGTTAAAAAATCCTCATTTTGTAAAATTTTCGGATGCGTTTGGTTTCATAGTGCGTGCAATATAATAAATGGTGATAACCAAACATACCAAAATTCAAGTATGTATTCCAGCAGGGTTTCGCGGGAATTGTTGGTTGTTTTTTTTCGTTTATACAGTGTTTGATTTACATTAAACTAAGGCAACCAAATGTACGCTTGGTCTTGCGGATTGGGTGCCACAGGATTAAGATAATTCGCAAGCTTACCTGTGGACTTGCCGATCAGTGACAAATTAATTAAAATGGAATTGCCGTGTGCAATCGAAAATGTCTAAAACTAATAGAAACTAAACTAATAGAAATGTCGCTCCGCCAAATGTTTCTGGAATAATTTTTGTATTTTGATTACGAAGAGCTTCAGATCTTTCTCGAAATGATGATAAACAATTTATGATCATCACTGGTTTCTGTTGATTTATCATAAACACGGATTTTATTCTGCGTGCTTACTAAAACCTCCAAAATAATCTACGTCATACGAGCAGTTACTTTTCTAATGAGTTTTTTGATTTTAATTCTTGTACAAGTGTCCGTTATGGTCATGGATCTAGAAGCACACAAAACGTATTAATTTGTTACTCAAAACAGCAAATACCAATAAGATTAATGTAAGTGATTTCTATATAAGGTTACCTCTTGAAAAAAGTGCTTCAATTTGATATTTTGGCGTCATTTATCTGTGTACTTTACACTTGAAAAAAAAGATGAGGCCCATTTTTTGCCTTCCGTAACAATTATGGATGCATTTCCGGTAAAACGAAAAAACTCCGTTTTGTGTATACCGAAGCAGTTTTTGGTATAAATTGTTATTTTTTGGTTCAGTATTAAGATACCAAATACATTACAGAGGAGCCAAAAATATCAACGACCACCTATTGCTTACTTTTATGGCACACAACTTCGCAGATTTGCAAAATGGATTTTTTCATGCATAATACAGTCTTCTCAAAATCCCACTTAGCAACACTTATGGAAGCTAAACGGAAATGCACGTTCTACGATCAGATATAAATACAATGTTTCTTCTGTTCTAAATCATCTTTATAGTACAACACGCATTGAAAATGTATTTTTGGCAGCGTTTATTGGCATTGAAAATTCCTTGTAAATTGACGAACGGTTACCCTAGACCAAATCCACATCTATGTGCCTCCTCCTCTACGATACTGATGTAAATAGAATAATAATCTAGTAAACAGCACTTACCGCCAAAATTCAACTTAAAGGACAGAGTAAACAAACGCAAATATGTGCTGCATTCCCCGCTTATATGTTCAGATCCACATTTCATAAAATACACCACCTACTGTATAACGAACACATACAGCAGAAAGCAGCACAGTTTCAACTTGCGTTGTGTTATTTGTGTTACTTGTATATTAAACCAAATCGTCAGAGAAACCGAATATTTTTTGTTTTTCACCTGATTAGATATTTTAATAGACAATCTGCAAATATCGATACGGTTGTTTGTGGTATGAGTATCTTCTTAAAAATTAATTTTCTGATTTACTGCACACTCGAGGCCTTATTTCTGCTTGGTATAATTGCAATTTGTTGGCTAAGATGTACGAAACTTACGTAGTGGTGACTTGATGGCAATATCACAATTTTAACCGCGGTCTGTAAGGTATAACAATGCAATTTTAATCAGTTCTGCGTCCCAGATATTCTGCAAATATCGCTTGCAGTTATTTGGGCATAATGCTTTAGTTTTTCTTGTCAAAGAGAAATTGACGAGAACATAAATAATGAGTAAACTATTAATAAGTATTTGTGGAAGCCCCTTAAACTGTCACGTGTCCCGTTATTTCGGTTTTTTCAGTATGCAGTCAAATTCTTGCAGCCCTCTCACCAGCCGTAGCTTAATCATCCCATTCCTTTTTCTTTCTAAGCACGCACCAACTCTGATCGTCTATACGTTGCGTCAGGTCACACCCAGTTCACCTGACAGTTGATGTTTGCGGGCAGCAAACCAGTCCCCTCGCACCAAAGTCTTCGGTCAGGTTCAGTTCGGATCTTTTCATGTGCCTGCTGCTAGCTAACGGATAGACAGTTCGAAATCACGCTTAACTGGGCTTCTGCGGTCAAAATGATTATGCTTTTATGGTCCCGTGAGGTCGCGTGTTGAGAAATTTTCTCCTTTGAAGTCGTGGCACTGGTGGGCTTTGTACGTGTACTTCAACTGTGCAAATGTGGAAATGCCCGCTAAGGACATTTGTTACGGACTTCTTGGCTGACTGCGTTTGGTGTTAGATAAGCCTTGAAACGCTATGCATCGGATTCTTGCTTAAGTGGGCCTTATGGCAAAAATTTAATCAAAGAAAAAACTATGTCTACCTTTTTGGGCTTGGCTACAAAAAATGTAAATTGCATAAAAAGAGATTAGGTTCAAAAGTGTTTTTTTATGCGGGCCGTTCCTTTGTTGTGCATATAAGCAAAATCAACTTACGTAGTTGGTCGAATATCTGCAACTTTAAATAAGTATCCGTATTTCGACTGTAAAATATCGTAGGGCATGGGTGGTTATATGCATTTGACTGATAGAATGGGCGGCAGTTTTAACCACCTTAGAGTGTTTCATCAAATCTTTGCTATACACTAGAGGATTAAAATACCTATTCTGCCATTACTTGATGCAAAATAACACTTTTTTTCCTTCATCTTAAAGAAAATATTGTATTTACAGAAGGAACCCCTTGCCGTAAGTAACCTTCCAAAAAAAATACTAATTTAGTTATCATTAGTGTTGAAGTTAGGGTATATTTTGCAGGTAGGGACTTTTGCTACTTGTACTTTAGATAAGGGCTGCGGAAACGCCCACCATGCTGGGATGCAGCGCAACTTTACCTTCTATAAGGAACTGCCTATTTCCGTTTCCAAACCTGGAACATTTTCTTGAACCACATACTTTTTTTTAAAGCAGCGGTTTACATATATTGTTTCTGGATTGAGAGCTTACCCAACAAAAAACTGATGAGATTGCTCGGCTCTGGTAGCCAGATTCTGAACTCAAGGTATGACATTTTAAATAAAATCTAGTATTCCTAAGGCCCTAACGATGGCATTATACAATGGAATTCGCTGACTGCTATCTCATTAATAAATACATGCTTGGAAGTCAGTATCTGGCGTTATTTTGCATCGTCCCTAGTTTTTCTTATTACTCAGCTAACTATATAAAACATTTGATGAAACACGCATCGCTTCTCCATATTTTTGTCTGACACTGTCAACGTTGCTTCTTATAATTCATAAGTTCAATTAAATGCATTTTCTACCACAGGTCACAACTAATGGTTTAAAATGATTAGGAAGTACTAAGCAAATGAACTGATTAAAATGGAAAACAGACCAATGTCACTATAAAGAAACGATTCCCAATTCATTGACTTATTAATAAGTAGGACTATGTTGCAACTTTCTTCCATACTATTAAAGTAAAAGCAGGCTGACACTTTAAGTGAATGAACAGATTATTATCATTATATTTCACTCACAACTTGATGACTGTTTATAAACAAGATTCCTTTGGTCTTCTGCAAAGACTTAAAAATGAATCCTTCTTAATCGTGCATATTTTTACATAAAGTTTGAATGCCCATTTTAATTTTGGTACTTTGGGTTTATAAAAATCGACCTCCCATACCCTCCAGTTCGAACAAAAATTTGAATCCGGCCTGTATCCATAGTTTCAAAAACGGGCGTGTAGTTTTTTTTTGCCTGAGAAAAATCATGCATTTCGCCAGGCTATAATTTTTTTCGTATATTTGATTACTGGAGTTCTGTACTTTGTACAGCCTCTATTCTATGTTTTGCAGACAGAATTAATAGTTAAAAATAAGAATTGAGTTCCAAAAACATGTTGCCTAGTCTTAATTAGCTTATAATAATAAACGTTTTTCCTAATAGCAGTCATTCTCTAGGCACGGCATGCGAAGTAATTAATATATTTTACTTAAACATTATACAAATTCCTAAATTCATAGAACGTCCATTGCAAGCGCATAATCTGGAAATGATTCTTTTAAACAGAGTAAAGTTAACGCAGGCTGTCTGAATGCCGCTCCCTTAAAAACTGCCATCCTGAGCTGCCTAACATATATCTGTATTTTGATGCATGACAACTATAATTTAAAATTTACTTGAGTTATATATCAAAAACATTTTTTTACACTTCGTTTTAAAATTTCCTTTCATCTCGGATTGACTAACGATTATGCACATTCTTGCTCCCTGACTTCTTCACGAACTCCTTCCTCCTGCGATTGGTAGGAAAAGACCAATTTCCGTTGAGGGCCACGTCCATGTCCGTTTACTTTTTCACATGCTCTTGTGGATCAGGATACATTGGCCAAACAGCGGCGCGCCTGTAAAAAAGGGTACGTGAGCACATATGGACCAAATTAAGTAACTTTGAAACTATCGATTTCCAGTCCCATTTTTGTACATCTTGTTGATATCAATCATCTAGTTGATACTAAAGAAGTCTTTCGGATTGTCTACTGGACTCCAGCCGACTTTAGCAAGGACCTACGCAAACGGGTGCTTGCAGCAGCCTAAACAGTGGCTATGCGGCCTCCAAGCCATAGTGACAGTCGCGCGCTTCGTGCAAATGGCAGCAACTATCACTCCATTTATATGACCTCTAATCAACGCCCACAACCTAAACCAATTCCGTCCCCCCCCCCCAATACGGACACCTCTAACCACTGACCTTGCCATGCGGGTGGCGTGTAAACGATAAATTATAATCAGAATACACATATTAACCCTGTCCAACTGTGCAGTTTTCATTATCTCTGCAAATGTTTTTGACTGATATAGATTTGCTGAAAACGTACGTTTGCCAAAATTCTGATAAAGCTTGTGCAATTGCCTGTTTTCGTTTATTAGAAAATGTGACAAGTTGATATAACCTATGGTTATTTCAGACGGGATAATGAGATAGAGATAACCACCACATGTGTCAATGCGGAAAAGGTCCTTGAAAGAATGGCGTGTAAATGCGTGGAGACAAGCCCCTCCCCCTTTCCTCCCTCCTTGCGGAAGCATCAACTTTTCGACGAAAAAATGCCTTTTGATGGAAGTTGACCTTTCCCCCCCCCTTAGAATGCAATTATTGAACTCGTGGGTCCACCACGGTGTGTCTATCATACACTGTGAAAAACGCAGGGAAGGAGCCTGTTGTCAGATTCCAGCGAAGCTACTCTTTTATGCAATTCCAGCAACTGCTGGCTGACCTCCGATAGGGGTTGAGAATAGTTTGGAAAGAAAGTCTGGTGTCGAACAAATGAGGAGGCGCAATCAGAGTGAACTCCAGCGGGATCACATCGTGACTGCGCGCCCAAGTCGCAGGAATGACAGGCCGGAGACAGCTGGCCACACTGCAGTGATAGCGATGAGGACGAAAAGGAGGTTGTCTCCGACTGAGCCGTCAAAGTATCAAACGGCAACCGCAGCCTGTGCTTCCCTGAGGATACTGAGGAGAAAGAAGCCGGACTCTTGGTTGCGTCTACCGGCAGCTCATCCATGGATGCATCAACTGGTGGCGGGGGGCTACCAGCACTTCTCCTCGTGCCAGGACTGGGAGTAGCTGCCCGCTCGAACCTAATCTGTGGTATTTCCGCTTTGGCCAGGCCAGCCTCCCGGTCGTCTTCCGTCGCTGCGGGTTCTGCTCCGGTAGAACTGTCCTCCTTAACCGACCCACTTCGCAGGGACTGGACATCTACCGCGGGCGGCAACAGCAATGTTCTCTGGCGGACCTCTACGTTCTCCGAAATGCACCGATTGAGGAAGAGGGTGGAGAAGGGAGCTCGTGGCAGGTGACCCGAACTGTGACAGCCGGAAAGATAACACATGCCCTGCTGCTGTTTGGCTAAACCAGCCAGCGGAATAGGCGTGGTTGAGAGCAGGGGGTGAATGGCACCCCCAGCGGCACTTTCGTCGCGCGCAGACCGCCGTCTGCGAATAGCCGACCGCTCCCGTGGCAACCGACACAGCCTCGGTGGGGAGGCGGCCTTTCGGCGTAGGTACAATGTTGGCACGTAGGAGGAGGCAGCAGGGCTCTGTGATGTACCCTGTCGACAGAAGAAGGCCTCACTCTGGCAGGTGGGTATCTGTTCCAGCGCGCCGCCGTAGCTGCACTGTAGGCTGAGATGTCGATGCAGGGGACGTCCAAGCATGTTCTCCCTATCTGATGATGAGGGCTGTCTGTCGCTGCTGCTCCCACCACCGCCGGGCAGTTTGCAGAGACAGCAGGCTCTGTTGTGAGCTCGAAGTCGTTCAAACTCCTCCGGACACATCAGCGAACATTTGGAGATTATGGCTTTTTGTCTGCTGCAAGTTGCCTCCGTCCGTAGACTGGTAACAGGATCCGCAATTGTATTGGGGTCTAAAAGGTAACAAAGATACAAAATGCGTTGTGGAATGTGTGTTTGTGTGGATTTATTCGCAGATATTTGGCGGTGCGGATGGCATATCGCTGCGTTCGTTTTTGCAGTCAATGAAGTAGCTCTTGATTGGTTGGGAGAAAAGGTAACTTTGGTAAACGGTTGATGTTTAACAGACCTTTATCTGAAGGAGGATGCCATGTCATGACGAAAAAGGCAGCAGACATGTTTGAGGGCAACAAAGCAGTGATTTTTTCATACCTAGAACTACCCTCTTCCAACACGTTTAGGCAGTGACGAATGTGGGAAAAAGGAGGAGATTAAGTAATTGCATGCCCTATTTCACGCCAACGGTTATCCGAAGTCCTTAGTACGCAAGCGTCTTAAGAAACCCCACCACGAGCGGTCAAAAGGAGAGGACCCTTAGTTCTGGCTTGCAATCCCTTATGTGGAGAATGTATCAGAGGTGACTGCTAGAATCCTGAAACCATTCGGGATCGGTGTGGCTCATAGGCCGGAGTCAACAATCAGATAGCAGAGCATGATGCCCAAAGACCCGCTTACTTTGACAAAAGCATCCAGCTGTAGTTTTCAGCATACCATGCAAAGACTGTACTGCAAGGTATGTCGGCGAAACGGGCAGACGCCTTGGCACAAGACTGCATGAGCATCAGCTTGCAATCAACCGCCAGGATAAGCTGTCTTTGGTCTATGAATACGTCAAGCAGGAGAAACACACATTCACCTTTTAAAAAGCAAGGGCAGTAGGCCGAGCCAACGAAAGATGGCCCGATTGCTGCGAAAAATTTGGTCCTCGACTGGCATACTAAACAGAGCCATGGACTTTCATCCCGCCTACCAAGCACTCCGCAAAAGGCTAACATCGGCGCAGAAAGGCACAATAGCTCGGGCGGAGAGACATAAGCAGGGTCAATAGCCGGCAGCCGCAAGCAAAGAGAGTGACGCTCACGAGACACAAAAACGACTTGACACAGCTCATGAAGACGCCGGTGAGGCCGCTGGCAATTCAAACAGCCACGACAATTTATCAGTGCAATGGATTGACGCATGCGTATTAGGCAAAGCTACTGGTCGGACACATTCATTTGACGCGAACTAGACTACATACAACATGCGCTGGCGATGAAATCGAGCACGCTTTTGAAACGTCAGCCAAAAGGCATGCCGGTCCCAGAAAGCGTCTCTTCTTCTTCCTCCTCTCGGGATGAAAAAAAATGAATATTTTATCTAGACCTAGAGTGTTTTCGCATACCTAGATAGGTTTCTATACTTCTGAAAGCAAGGCTAGAGGCTGCATAATGAGGCATTTGCTTGCAGCTGCACATTTCTGCAAAGGCAAACTGTCCACCAGCAATGCCTTACAAATGTGCAACCTGCTCCTTGGATCCGATAAAAGTTAAAGGAGGTCAACTAATCAATAAGCCTATTTTTCTTCAAAGGCCCAGCAATGTAAGAGTTCGAAAGCTCAAAATAATGAGCAAATCGGTCCGGTGGTCAGCCAGCAATGTGTAGAGTTTAACAATAACTGCAAGCCTGATTAAGGAAATGGACTTTAACAAATTGGATCTTATCAATAAAAAACCAAAAGAAAACTTTCGGTTTCAACTCGAAAAATAAGCAGAATTTTTTTAATTTTATGGGATGTAAGCAAGGCACAGATACGCTTTCTTGTAGGGTGCTAATCGCCCCATAATTTATGTTGTGAGCTATAAGGAAAACTGTTCTCGCTTGCAGACTTTTTAAACTGCAATGTTCAAGATTCCACAAAGAGGGCTGTTGAGGATGGCCATAAAATTCAGTGAACGATCAACGTGCCCATCAATAGCATACAATAACATCAGTCAAGCCTTTGTTGAAATTAATTGAGGTCTTCAGCAGCTCTTACACCTATAAGCGTTCAATCGATACTACCACTTTGCATGGAATTGATCCATTCCTCCTTAGCATAAGCTTGACCAATCTTTTGACTAAACCGTGAGATGTTTCAGGCAGGTAGCGAACTCCTCCAAAGCTAGAGGTAACTGTTATTTTTTTCCGTTTAACGTTTATAATAGGACTCAGCATAGGAAAAAAAGCCCAGCAATTATATTATACAGGACTGTTAACAAAACAGAGTAACATACGGGGACGCGGGAAATCAAAGTCAAATAAACCTTTCAAACAAAAAAGAAATAATAGTAGATAACAATATCTCAAAAAGCTTAAGATAGAACGTGATTATTGTAAAATAACTAAAAATAGAATGCAGTAAAAATAATAAGTTAAATAAATTAACACTAATAGTAAACTACCATAAACCCCGACCACGCATAATTTAACACTGTACTTGCGGTTTTTGTGGTGTGTTCTACTATTGACTGTTTCCTTTTGTTTAACGCTCTCACCAATTTTCCACCGGAACTAATTTTGGACAGATGAAACATTAAATTACCTGCAATCTTCGAATTATTTTTTACCTGACACTATAAGTTCAATTATATTTAATGGCCAGAGGCAAATGATAAAACTTTTTTTCTTACTGAGTTGAGTTAGAGAAAGCATAGCGAGTGTCAGGAAAACTGTTGATAGCAATTAATTTTCATCCCTTCGAACTGATAAGAAGGCAGGCCTTGGCAGTTATAAGTAGGGTAAGACAATCCACACAGGGCTTACATTTTACTTCCGAGATTATTGAGGTCGTGCTAAACAAAATATGATGTAAAAAAGTGTATTTGAACGTGTAACAAAACATATTTTTTATGCACGGACTCAAAAACTATACACAGTGGCTCACTTCATGGACGTTTAAGCTGTAATAAGTCTGCTACAGGGTTTGCGTGTGGTCTTGCGTATCCAGCGAAAGTCTATCACATCACCTAGTTAAGTCATTTCCGCTGGATGCGGCAGGAACGCGAGGGAAGCCTACCATCGTTTGCAGTTATATCGCATATTATAAATGCGTTGAAAGGAAAAAATTGAAGGTGAGCACTAGGTAATCTAAATTATCAGCAGAAATGGTTTGTTGTAAGTTCCGCTGTTAACCCTAACCAAAAGTTATTTTGCGGCTAGAAAATATTCATCAGCATCTATCGTAGGGTATACTTCTTTATTATTTCTCTGTTGATAGCTGATTTGCATGAATCTACCGTTAATGAGGGTTTGGGCAACGTTAATCTCAACGTTGATAATAATGTTCAATGATTTAAAGTCCCTGTGAACACTATTATCCTCAAATCAGCAATATACGCATGCTTCTTTGATTTAGTCTTTCTGCTACCGCCTGATGAAAAAAAATTTAATTATGTTTGCACTCCGTGGACTACATTCATGAGAAAGGTTGTCTCTTCTTTCTATTGCTTACATAGCCACCATAACCTTATAGACTGAATAGACTTCTCTTCCTTGGTCAAGAACACATGGCTTTACGCAGACATACAAGCGATTTAGTTATCAATAAGCAACCTGACGTTAATCTTAGAAAAAACTCGTCGATATGAACACCTGATAATCTGTAACCTTGGGTGGTATACTAAAAAAGGAAAATAAAACGGACAACTGCTTTAGGCACCCTGTCTTTTCAACCAAAGCGTTGTGTTGGCTATGTCGACAAAAAGGAAATAGTTGGTTAGTTTTGATGCAAAGTTTGTGATGCTATATATGGTCGTCAAATGAGAAAGTCCAATCTCACATGAATCCAGGAGCGCCATTTAGATGTGAGTAATCGTGAACCATTGTCACCAGTGGCCACACACGGTCTGATGCAAGGCACAACTTTGCATCGTCAGAATACGAACACCAAGTATGTCTGACTGTTTCTTGAGGTAATGTAATCCGCTCTATTTTACGTCAATCAATATATTGACTACTACGTCACGAAGAAAATGGATAAGACGAGGGCCGATTGATGCATGATGACGCAGGCGCTAACTGTGGTTAACACAGAATAATCAGCACAAACAGTATCGTAGGTCTTAAGTTCAACAGGAGAAGTAGAGCCGAAAACTTACGGAATAAGGTTACCTTGTTTCCTCCAAAAAATATCCTTAGAATGACATTTCCTAGAATGCCTGCCGTCGTACGCATACCAAGACAGAAATATACAATGTGGCCAGTTTTGTATTCAAAATTCATAAGGAAACTAGACTTGGTATTTTCGTACGTACGCTATTTAAATACTGTGAGTAGATGTGATCCTACGAAATACTTTTTTTCCAGGAAAATTGCACATTTACTTTATTTTATTTAGAGAAATGTGGGTCAATTTTGACGAAATTCAGAACCACTTCATATCAAAAACATTTCTCATACTATTAGGTAAGACGTAACCAAACATTTAATTAATATGCATAATGCTAAAAACAAATCCCAAAATAAGTTAAAAAGTGTAAAACGCAGCCCTTCCAGAACCGGGAGATTTTTGTCCAAAACTCTTTTGATGCAATTGAGGCAAAATAAAGCTAAGTTTAGGAAGAAGAAACGATTTTGTTTAAAAAATCATGCAAGCTAACATATTAGGTTTTTAAAAAAACTGTAGTAACAAAAACGTTTTGGTTGCATTTTCTTTTAACGCATCGCTTTAATGGCGAAAAAGTAAAGTGTTTATGTGTGTGAAAAAAGCCGATTTAAAAAGGCCCTATTAAATGAAAGTTGTGTATAAACACACTTGTTTGGTAACTTTATGTTCTACCTGTGCATTATTAAGAAAAGGAAACAGAGAGTAAAATATTTTTCTTTTTCGAAAAATGGCCATGCATCTTGGAACTATTCTGCTATGGCGCAAAATTATTCATTATAGTGTGCAAAATATCTTCGTTAATTTCCGATCCAATTAAATTGTTCCCCTTCAGGTATTCTAAAATCAATGTTGATGGTCACCGATTTAATTTTGAAATTATCTGGGAAAAAACGGTAATATTCACAAGAGTGCATCAGCTTAATGTCTAATTTTTACACGTTTTTAAGAGGTAACCCATCACAGAAAGTTTTTTTGATGAATTTAAGGAATAGCAGTATCAGGGTTATGTTGCGCACTTTCTTTATGCTTGACAATATGGCTAGATGTTTTGGCGCATTTCTGAATATGATCAACATGACCACCTCATGAGAACTTATATCAAACACTAATTTTTCGGTAAATATTGTTCGTGTTAATCGTATTTTAAAGTTTTTTTTATGTAAATGTAGAACGAAATTTCAATTTATGGGTGGAAAAATGAACATGCAAAAACGCTTGAAATAATACTAGACTTTATCGGAAAGTATTATATAAATACTTCTCCAGTAATGATTATATGTAAAAACTTTGACTAAGCAAACGAAACTTTCTATAAAGAAATTGGTTACGTAAAGTTTTCAAGATATAAGTGTATTGATCTAATATATTTTCTACGTCTCCGAAACTTGAGGATTATAAACCATTTACCTCTCGGTGACCTCATTTAAGATCACTTAAAAGTAATAGCTTTCCTAATTATCTGTCTGTATATATGCATATTTAACCTTCATGCTGTATCTATTAGGTATATTTTTCTGATATACACATGAGATTTTTAAAAAATTCGCTCTAAATTAATTTATATACAATTCTTTAAAAACCATAAGTATCCAAGTTTCATAACAAAAATCGAAATGGTTAAAATTATGAAAGGTAATTGGTTAAAAAACAATTACTACTTCTTATCATTTTAAGTACTTTACGTTTCTAATTTTATTATTTCTAAGTAACCAATAATGTATTCACGCCTGTATGCGCGTAATGATCAGGCCTTTACATGGTTATATTGTATATGCATACTTTCTGCTAAATAGTGCTACACAACAAGAATATTTGTTTACATGCTTGACCCTTTTAAAAAGTCAAAACGCATTCTGCTACACACTAACTATCAGGATTTGCTGCTGGCAACCATACTGGAAGGCGCAGCATTTTTATTTTTGCCCTCCCAAAAAGAATCCTCTTCAAAAAGCGATGGCCATACAGCAAACAAAATTGAAGTGACCACAACACTGCTGAGGTAAACGGATCTCAGGAGTTAAAAGGCATGCTTACCTTTCCGATTTTAAGTCAATTAAACGGTAACCGGGCATTGATAAATCACCCGCTTGCATACGCGGCGCTCCGCATCTTCCTGAAAAGCAATTATTCAGAAATACTTGCCAACATGTGTACCCGTATAAATAAGAAGGGGTGAAATTCCTCGGAAGATTGCATACTTTGATGAATATACGTGCTTTGTTCTGCCCAGGAGCCCGCAATTCGTGTCATTGCAGGCAGTCACATAGTGACTATGAGGAGATGTGTGGAAATGGATCCGAAAAAGCAAAAGGGGACCAGAATGGCCATTTTGGCCTGCTAGCCGTCATCAGCCAGGCATACTCAACGTTAAGGGTCGGAACCCCCGAAATTAGATCCCGGAACATTCTACCACGGCATCATGGGCTCCTGGCTTTGTCGGTTAAGATCAAGAATATAAGTAAATATATGTTTCGTCGATCTGGTAAAGTAGCAGTAAAATTCCGCTTTGCCCAGGAGTTCACAATTAGAGCCTGTCCAGGCAGTTACGTAATGACTACGAGGACATGACTAGGAATGGCTGATGAGGGCTAACAAGGCAGCAATGACCATTCTGCTCTTCTTTTGCTTTGTCGGATCCATTTTGGATATTCTAATGGCTAAGAGTTCCAGCTTGATTCTGTACTTTGCCGCAAGACTGTGAACTGTAATTACGTATGTCTTAAAATTTTATCTGCACTTGAACACCAACTGCTCATTTCCTCCTCCCTTAGACATTGTTTGTATTTTTTTGTGGATTGAGGATTGTTTTTTGGGTTCTTGTGCCGCAGTTATGTTACTGTTAATTAGTTTTATTGTTTCCGTACACAGCTCACCGCCTGACAACGAGTTGAGGTACATGAATCAAAGAGGTATGCAATACATTTTATATTTTCCTAGGGAATGTTAACCTCTTCCAACTTAAATATTTCTGGATACCTGAATTCCTGTTAAGGCATATATGCGACTACCGAAAATAAGTGGGGTTAATCGACTTGATATAGCCACTTGAGGACAACCTGTTACAATCCCAAATCGGCTCGAGCGCTTACTGCCGCCTTACGTTTGAATAATCCACGACAGCCTACGGTTTTCATATGAATGACTGGCTGGAATTTGAGAAAATGAAACAGAAGTGTGTTTCTTATCGCCGTTTTTGTTGAAATCGAGCACTTTGGTCCACGCACTTTGGATTAACCGTATCTGTGGTGAGAGCCTCATGACAGATAATTAATTAGAAAGCATTCAAGAATAGATAAGCAACTGAATTTCCATGAACTGCAACCGACAAAAAAAATTATCTGTGAGGCGTCTCAAGCTATTCATTCATCTACAGTCGGCTTAGGCCTCATCACTTGGGAACCAATTCACTTACCAAATGTTATGGGTAGATCACATATTGATGTCGCCCTTTCGGGCCGTTAATGCAATAAACATTATTATCTAGTCATCTTAGATACTTGCAAGCAAGACACGCATGCAAGCAGCAAAGTAGATACTATAAGGAATGTATTATTTGCATATTAAATAGAAGGATTTATGTCATACAGCAGTTTTGTTTGAGATCGGTGAAGTGGCAAACATTTAGATAACCACGCAGTGCCTTAAAGTCTTTAGCGTACTTCAAAAGTGGCAAGTTTTCACGCTCGTTTGTGAATGTTTTTCATGCATCCGATTTCTCTCAATCGTAAATGACAGCTGCAAGCAGACTTTAACCCAAACATTATTTATAGGTGGATTCTAATGGGACAAGAAGTGCCTGTTTAAATAGCGACTGAAGAAATCAGTTGACATTGATGGGACAAGCAATCTATTCACCGGTCGTTTTCGATTCAACTGTGGATCCCTCCTCAGAAATCACAGCATAAACGGAGGATACATACACAGGGCCTTTGAATGTTATAGAATATAGGCCCTTTACTACCGTCTACTTATTACCATTAACGACTTCCCTCGTTTGAAGATAGTTATCAGTTTGTGCGCGAAGGGCTAAAATAACTTTGATCGCTCGTGTTAGATGTGAGCGTGATAATTGCTCGGTCACCTTTCTGGCTGGCGTTAGAAGACGCGTTCACATGTGCGCCTCCAGAGCAACAAATTCTTTTACCCAAACTATGCGTCAGTATCGAGTATGGGTTGCGAAAGTCGCTACAACTATTTATAAACTGACTGCCGTAAACCATGATGCACGGCTCACACGATTGTCATCTCTTGTGAGAACTTCAGCCTTTTCAAATTGGAATATGTGGTCAAGTATCGTTGAAAAAAATGTGACATTCCTCCACACTGCTGCCGCATGATTGATTATGCACGTGTTGAGCGGAAACAGAGGTGACCACTAGGAAAATAATTTTATTCACCTAAAGTGGCTCATCGTCAGAGATATTATGAGAAAATTATAAAGACGCGAATAGCCGTACATGTGGTAACAGTGTGGAGGAACGCCACCAATTTTCAAAAATCGCCGCTCAGTCCATCAGGCCTGGCCACACATTCATATTCCATGAGACCAAAGTTCCCACGAAAGTTGACTTGAGTGAAAGCTGGGCGTTGTTTGAGTCATTTTTACTGCCTCTATTTTGGCATTGGGACAATTACCCTCTCACTTCACTGGAGACACACTGGCGACCATGATAAGGTAATCGTCATGCTGACAGCTTTTAAAACTCCCAGAAACCATTTCACGCAAAGTCCTTACTGTCGACGAGGCCAAAGATAAGGCTAGGAGTTTATTTTTATCCAGTCAAAAATCAGCGCTTTTTTTCAAAAATTCCCTGAATTAGCAGAGGTTTTGTGTTTTTAAGTAAAATAGCAGTATAGCCAGTCAAATAGTTTCCCAACCTAGTGAATTCTAACCTCCTAAAGAGTAAAATTCACAATAGAAGCAAGCTGTTGTATATAATACAAATAGTAAAGAAAAATTTAAACATATAATAATCTTCTCAAAGCAGGATTATTTTAAATGCGCATTTAAAGATTGAATGATCAGAATAGTTCCAACATGTCGTCTCAAGGTGAAGAAATGTTTTTAAGAGCATCTTTGTCGGTAATGTTAAATTGTATCGAGTGAATTCAGGGGCATCTCCTACAGGTACACATGCTGCCTAGGCCTGAGGGTAAAGATTTTGTCTTGAGGAGGGAATTGAACGCGAATTCTTTTGTAAACTTCTAAACCAGCAGACAATGCTTGTGTAACCCTCTATTAAAAAACAATAAATAGGTCACTCTGGATACCGGAATACGGTGGCCATAGGGTGAAGAACGAAAGTACCAAGTTTACGAGGAAAATAAATTAATACGCTCACCGTTTTCGTTTAATTGAGTTGGTGTTAGCACTAAATTTGTCCAGATTATACATCTACCTATGCAGACATACCTACCCAGCAACCTATTCCTAATTCCATCCATCGTGTTCGTAAGGGTTCGCATTCGGTGTCAAAAGCAGAGTGACATTACTTCATCTGGATTGGCTTGGAGCATGACTCGTCAATTAAATTTAAATAGGCAGAAATTAATCATCATTGTGTGATTGCTAATGCGAGAGCTGTGGATTGTGGTAGTTAATATGGTAGCATAAAATCTGCAATTTATGAATGATATAACGAATCTATATCTCCTTTATTATTTTTCTTTATCTGTTATTGAACGCTTACCGAGAAGTGTATGTTACGTCAGTAATTCCATAGAATCAACCCAACCCTGCAACCACCTTTTCGTGCCTATTTGAACGAAATGGTTAATTATCTATTCGTTTCATGATATGATTGGTTAATGGCGTCACCTGTGTTTTTGCGTCTTTCCCAGGGCTTTTGCCGCCTTCCTGGTGATGGTTAGAGGCCTGAATTTATTTATTTTATGGGAAGATGTTCATACCATTTTGTAATCCGTTGTGACTTTAACTGGTTAAGCGAACGGTTTTTTTTTCCAACGTCTCTGACAACTTGCAGGGGAAAATTGTATTCTACGGTCAGAACTGGCCAGCTTGACAATTGATGGTATAGAATAGGATCAATGAATTTTAAAATTTACTCAGGTCATCCGAAAAGGATTTTAGAAGCTTTTGGGGGAAGTATTTGATGTTGGATAGCCAAAAACGTCAATCCATCTTGTCAATATGAAGAGTGTTGTTAAATATTCAACCATTTTACAAAGTTTTCTGTAGAAAAGTTTAAAGATTGAAAAAGCGTATTTGGAGAATCCACTTATCGAACGAATTGTAGAGTTAATTTGCTCCTGGTTCTTTAAAATTCATGGCTTACATATAGATTGGGTGAAGATACATTTCCCTTGAAGGCTTTCTAATTCAGACAGTCTGGAGAACATCTCATTCGAAAATCATGCCCGAAAACCCTTATATGCTGAAGATTTGGCTATTCTATCAACTTAGTAAACTTACAGACTGCGAAGAAATAACTTTATGTGCAGCAGTAAGAGTCCAAATATATAGCCAGAAAAAATTGATTTACGTAGACCAAAACTCTATATCTCGATCTTCCCCTTTTTGCCTCGAAAAGTATCAACCTTTGCAGGGATATAGAATGCTAATTTGAAGCATTTACCTGTCTTCACTTTCTGCGGTCCACAGTTGAGCAAAACGTCAAGGAAATAGTAGGCAGATGTCTACAAGAAGAACGATACCATATGTGGCGATGTTTTTTGTTCAATGTCGTAATTGGAGCATCTGAGCTTCGGACAGTAAGACCACATAGTCTGGCAGAGTGTGGCTTTGCCCCTCTGTTTCATTATCCACTAGACACGACCGAAACAAAAGACAGAGCATCCCACACGCGAAAGGTAAGTTCTTATTCAGCTAAAACTGAACCACTTTCTGATCAAGTTTGCCAA
The DNA here is from genome assembly GCA_036362985.1 of Ligula intestinalis. Lineage (NCBI taxonomy): Eukaryota > Metazoa > Platyhelminthes > Cestoda > Diphyllobothriidea > Diphyllobothriidae > Ligula > Ligula intestinalis. The sequence goes on along the minus strand of JAYGXS010000007.1, from coordinate 10,047,132 downwards.
CTCTCATTCTGTATTGCCTCCTACACCATTTCCTTCAACTTGTGGGCTTGTTCTATATTAGACAACGTGCAATTATCTAAAGTTTCTAACTGAGCTAACACGGTTTACTTTCAATATGTATATGGGACATAGAACCTTAAGACAGAGAATCTAGAAATGGATTAGGCGTTATTAGCTGGATATACTCTACTCAAGTGTAACAGCGGAAATTGCCACCACTCTCGAGTTTCGAACCCGCATCTCTCAGGTCAGAGGCAAACGCTCTAAACATCAAGCCGTCGGGCTCGACTACTTGACGGTTGTTTACGGGTACCATACATTAGTAGATAAGCATAGACCGATCAGGTACAGGGCACATCCACCCTGGTTTGTGATGTTCAGTTTTTTCCGGATCCCCGAACCTCGCCACATGGCGAACTGTAATGTTAGTTACTTCTATATACATATTGTATATATAAAACAAAACGAATACAGTTATGAAAACTCGATGTCCTGGACGGGATTGAGCATTCGCATATGCTTGGAGCATGCGTGACCTTGTTGTAACCGTTCAAAATGCCTTGCTGATTCCATAGGTGGATATAGGTGGGTTGCTTCACAAATTAGAATCCACCACGCGTGATGACAGCTCAGCAGGTCCAGGCTCAAAAAACTATGAGCACGCGACAATGCAGTTACAATTCATTATCTTTATATGCTTTCATTAATATCTGGATCCTATAGATACTTCTAATTTCTGTGCATGCGCTAACCGTATCTACTGCTGCTATCTGCTCATGCCTTTGTTGATTAATCTGCGACGGATCTCGAAATGGTCAGGCGAATCAAAAATATTGTCTCAGAAATTGAGTTGTCTTCGTCTCTAATTTGAACTGTTTAAGATACTTTGTAGAATTTTCATTATTTACATGAACTTCCATAGGTATTTTTGGTGACCGGCGTTCGAATCCTGATGCTATGAAAATGTCAAGTCACACAGTCTAAATTCATGACCTCTACAAGAAGGCAGAACGTCGTTCGCTCGGGTTTACGTTGAGGGTTCCAGTGAATTCAGAATTAGCCAAAGAAATGGATTATAGCAATTCAAACAGGCACATGTTGTGTCTAGCTAGCCAAGAGCGCTGAGCACGTAATGGGCTACCGAAACATCCGAAAGTTGATTAGCAAACATAAAAGGGCATTTTTATTCATATTGTGATGCCGGTAGACCGTCAAAGGACATATATATAGCCTATTAATTATGGGCTCTTTTGACACTCTCAGAAGATGCCAAAATAAACGCTAAAATTCCTAGATCTTGCTTATGTGTTGTGCATCTGCTTTTGTCCCACAAGCTGAAAGGGGTTTCGCATGATTATATCATTTTCGATAAAGGAGGCTAATGAGCAACGTTCATACACTTGCTTAGCTAGAGCAAACGCACCGAATAGGCTGGAAAAACCACTGACTTTCTCACAATTAGGTCTAATTAAAACGTTTAAACAATGTTAAACCCAGCCGTTGGATTAAAGAAAGCCTTACATGGAACACTGCATCAGGAAATTGGACATTGTTACCATAAGACTTTGATTTCATCCGCACCAAATATGAATGGAAAGCATTACAGTAGCATATCACCACATTAATTAAAATCCACCATACAACTGGATAAAAATCGGTCTGACGAAGGCACTTTATCATAAATTTCTAACGTTTGTTACTTGTAAACGTCTAGATGTCACAATTTCCACCGCGATTTCTATGCAATCAATAGTATTGGTGTGCTAGTCTTTAAACATTCATTTTTTTCTCCAACGGTTATAAGAAAGACAATCATTAGCAAGAGAATAGTGCTCTACAGAAAAGCGTACTGCGGAAACCGAACGTAGGACCACTGAAGAATAGGTACCTCTAAGTTCACCCTGTATTTTACCGTTTTTGGCAATAATCGGCCTTTAAAATGCATTTTTGCGAAACTTATCCACCGGAAGACATTCAAATGTAAGAGATTATGCAAAAGCTTTTAAGAACTTTACGGCACAAATGCAGGCACGCTGTAAAGTCCTGTGTTCTTCATTATTACGCAGAGAAGGCGTGGCCATTTATGATGTGACACTATATCCACACTTGTCATTTTCATAGAAGCCAATAACCTACGCTCCCATTTTATTCAATTTGCATGGACCTAATGTAGCTTGTTTTAACAAAACGTTGTTTTCTCGTGTAAATGGTATCTATCTGAGAAGGATTGACTTAAAGTGAAGTCTAAATTTCATATCTTTAAAATATAGGCCATGAAAATCAAAACTGGTTGTAAAAGATAAGGAATTCCACCCTTATCCTTTGTAACTAGTTTATTAGCGTTATTTTACGGTTAGGTTTTATGACAACATGAACATATAATCAGCCAATAATTGGACACTTGCGAATAGGGGATAATTATCATTGAACTCAGTCATTTTTCATAAAAGTCCAGGGGAATGGGCGCATGGCTTAAAAACTTTCACAGGCGTCTGGAAGCTTCGCCCTCTCATGAAATTTCCAATGGAATTCTGAAATTTATTTTCCATTCCAACAAAGTACTGATAAGGGGTTTTGAAGCTGATTGTTCTGATGCTTAATTTTTAACTTCTTTTGACTTTATTTGAGCTTACCTAAGGCAAAACTCCGTAAAAAGGGCTATGTTAGCAGTATAAATTTGTTTTTTTGATTTTCCAAACTACTTTACATATAAATACTAGAAAGATACGTTAAAAACTTTGACCATCTAAATTGATAGCCAATCGCTAATTCTTCCAGCGTCCTTTAAAGAGGAAAGATATCTCTATATTTCAAAAAATATTTTGCACATGCGATTCACTAACAACTCAAAACAGTTATTAAAAGAGCATCACAACTGGCCATTTTGTAATGCAGCATTTACAGTAAACAGCATGGTGCATTTTTCTGCATTGTGCTCAATAGTTAATAATAGCGCATTTACGGAAAACAGTAAACATCACATGTATTTGCAAGACTTTGTTTGTGTAAACGAATGCATGCTTCTTTTGCGCGTTTTCTACACAGAATGTTTTAATTAAGAAAGGCAATGAAAATAAAAATTAAAGTGTACGCTTACAACGTAGCCATTTTATCGAATGTTTAAGTCATTTTTAGCGAGTATCTTGTCGTGAGACTATTCCATTGAAGGTATGCTGTATAATAGTCAATAGGGCAACTACATTTGAGTACAATTCTCGAAACTAAAAGAAATTTCTGAATAATCGATAGAAAATGTATCTTTCACTTTCCAAGACGTTTTTACGCATCTGGTGCACAAACACACTAAAATCTATTTTAATACAGCATCACAGCGGGCCATTCTATAATTCTGCATATTTTCCTGTGAAAGCTATTACTTCCCCTAGAAGGGATATATTCAGCGTGACGGTTGGGGACGCGGAATGCCATTGAGACCGAAGTTGGGGTCCCTTATTATGCAGACATTAAAAACATGTTCGAAAACTGAAAACTGCCATTTGTCCTTGAAAATTTTGTGAAGAACAGAATATATTCTACCACAGGCATGCCAGAAAGAACATTTTCGTGTTTGTTTCTTTCAATTTCCAAAGCTAACAAGAAAAGGAATAGTACCTAAGTGGCCATTATTGAAAAAAATGTGTGTATAGGTATTTGTTAATAGGCCAACGCCCTGACATGACTTAAATATCTCTTCGAAATGAGAATGCATTTTTAAATTACGGTGCATATTGCATGCATTTCCTCAAGTTTTTTATTTACAAACGAAGAAATACGTGTCCAGCACATTTTCTACAAAATATTTTTTTTAAATTTAAGTGGTCACTACAAATCAAAAATTAAAATCATGCTTCGGTAGTAGCCACTTTTATCAAGTGTTTTGCTTGTAAGTGGCCATAATGAGGCTGATTCGAAAACTGGCATCACGTTGTGAGGGAAATTTATTGGAGTTATCTTGCAGAGTGATCAATAGTGCAACCAAGTCTGAGTAATATTTGCAAAAAAAGGCATATCCAAATATTTGGTTAAAAGGCGAGCGAATATTTTCGATTAATTCATCACCATGCATGAAGAATAACGTTAATGGAGGGAAGATTTGGCGAATTTGTAAGCAACCAATCAGTGATTTTTAAAAGTGTTAAGTGAACAAATTTTTAAGAGATCAAGCGGCCTAGCATGAATTAATTGGAATCGTTCGTTTGCCTAACTTGACATCCTGAATACTTACATTGATATTATCGCTGAACTTATAAGATTTGTTATTAGTTCCTACATAAGTAGATCTCTTCAATTTGTCGCCGCATTAATATCACGCATAACAGCTG
>JAYGXS010000007.1:9966698-10037810 GCA_036362985.1 Ligula intestinalis | reverse complement strand
AAAAATACCACACAATTTGAGTAAAGCATAGCTGCTATGATAATTTAAAGTACATATATGATAAGTTGGCCCAACGCCACTCTTTTTTAAAAGATTGCATCATCTTTGATCTAGTGTCTGGAATTTTTTGGCAAACGTTTACGTGAAAATGTACATTACTTTTCATCGGCAATAAAATCTAGGCCATATATGTGTTTTCAAGCAAATGCAGAGAGCTCGTGTGTTTTATGGGTTGTTCTAATGGACAACATACCTATTTGGCTTTTCCTAACAAAAACATACGTGCAAATCTCGGGTAATTCTTCCCAGGTTCTTAAACATGAATACATTTTCAAATTAATATTTACTTTTTAACTGCATCCGGTTTTACTTCAGAGCACAGGACACCCAAAACCCTAAACGGGTCTCAAAAACACATTAAAAGAAAACAAATTAACCACCGAGAGGACGTACAGAATGAAAATATTCGCAGACTTCTGAATGTTGAAAAGAGCAGGCAAAACAATGCTATTTCATTGTCATGTTGACTTTAGCACATTAAAAAGCACAAATGGTAGATGGCAAAACAAGTAATTCACGTAGGTGAATGCATAACGCAGGCCTGTATGAATCACATCTGCTGCCAATCAACTGGGCTCCGTAAATGCAGAAGTCACAAACGTAGGCGTAACCAACTGATAGCAACAGATAAACGGACTCTCTGTGTGGTTTTATCAGATCGCCAAATACCTCTTTTTGACGGACGTACGAGAACAAAACAGCCACATTGGTAAGTCAGATACTTACTCAGTGGCATGAATAAAGGGATACTCCTTCATGTAGTAATTTTGCATAGATGTGTTTGGACGATTTCATTTACACTTTGCCCCAATTTCTATAATTTTGCTGGGGAAAAGCCGGTTCCTTTGTGCATTGGAATTTTTATTAAAAAACCATAAGTTATTTAAATTTACAAACATTTCCATTCAAAAGCTCAGAAGACAAATGGGCGAACAAACGTTTCTTTTCGACAAATGAATAATCTATGCGGCTTGTGAGAAACAAATTTAGTGCGGTTTTCAAGGTAGTTACGGGGAATCGGGCTCAAACACTTACCAGCGTTAAAGGGGACTCGTAACCGAGAGCGATGAAAGGCTGAGGGCTGTTTGCATACTGGCTTACAGTCATGGTAACTGCGGCACTGCGTCGAAGATCTACAAGTGGCCCTCAGGCTTTTCAAAACTCATCGGACAGCGTCTGTTGGTGACGGCAGTGGCGGTCGCCATCAGGCTACGCCGCCATCAGGCTAAAAACCGCCAATCCAACAGCCCGCAGCTTATCACCTCTGTTTGCTTCTACAGGGTGCCCCACAAAAAACCCCTAAGTTTGTGGTTGTTACGGCGGCCGGACCGCCCATGCCGTCACGATCGATGGCGGAGAAAACAGAACACCTGGGCCACATCAGAAGTGAAGCCGCCCCCGCTGGTTCGCACCCGCATTCATGTCGCCCACGCCATGTTCCGCTCAGTGGTGAGGAGCACCCACACAACGTGGGTGGTGGTCGCAGAGGAGAAGGTTCTAAAATGCCCACCTGCGCACCATATGCCAGGAATATTCTGGAAAGACGTGTAGACCCATGCCACAGCTAAGCAATTTCCAGCGCGAGGTCATCGTCCTATTCCGGAAAGAACATCCAACATGGGGGTTGTAGAAATGTCGGAACATTTTGCCTAAATTTTTGGTGCCATTACAACTGACCAGTTTAGAGGTGTCGCAGCTGCATTCAAACAAGGTGGATCACCTGTAGCAAAGGTGCGTAAGCCTGGTAGTGGCACTTCTTGCAGGCACGATTCCCCAACAAGGCGAGCAGTATTGGAACTTGCCGAAACTCCACCAGATCATCACAGAAGACATTCAAGTTAACGTGAAATTTGTAAAGAACTAGGATTGTAAAAAGGGTATGTGCACAGAACAATTGCAAAATCCAATTTAAAATGTTTTCGACTTATTCAATGCCATGTTTTAACTGAAGCACACCAGCAAGCTCGAAAGACAAAGTGTGATGCCATGCTTCAGCGCTTCGGTGAAGGAGAAAAATGGAAACAAGTGTGGTTCTCAGATGAATCATCATTTTGCTTGTCTGCACCACTAAATAGGCCAAATGGACGCATATATTGTGCAGTGGAAGTCAAAACTGATATTCCTGATGATGATTTGCTGGTAAAGATAGACAAGCAGCAAAAATCTATCATGTGCTATGGTGCTGTTTCCTGGCAAGGCAAAACAGACCTCTATTTTATTGAAGGAGATGCTGCTGGGCAGGAAGGTGTTGCACTGAGTCGGAGAACGAAAAAAACTGTAAATCAGTTGTTTACAGAAAGGAGATGTGCCCGCAGATGTTTATAGATATTGATCAAGTAATGCAGGGAGAACCCTGGACGTGGCAGCAAGATGGTGCAAAGCCACACACTGCCAATGACACTGTCGCATGGCTCCGGGTTAACACTCAAAATTTCATCACACCCCAGCAATGGCCATCCAAGAGCCCTGACCTGAATGTTATGGACTTTTGCATTTAGAGTGTACTCTTACAGGAGGCTCAGAGACGAAGAAAGGGAATCACTGATATTGAGTCAATTAAACATGTGTTGATGGACACATGGAACAACATCCCTCTTTATGTCATTCGTCGAGCAGTTCAGAGCTGGATGGATCGCTGTTCTGCAGTTAATGGGCAGCATTTTGAGTGATACCTGTAACTTGTTATTAGGTAACAGTTTGTTAATTACACAATAAAGTTGTTAGTTATAATTGTAATCAATAATTTTTGTTTTTATGACAGTATAAACATTATCATAAATTTAGGGGTTTTTCGTGGGGCACCCTGTAGTCCTCCCTTACGCTGCTCCGACTTTGACTGCAATTAACACCTTGCACCTACGTTGACAACGACCCTATTTTTTCTGCAAACCCGCATAATTTATTAAGTTATTTGCCGCATAAGTGTTAAAGCCTAAGGAAAATTTATCGAAAACAAACGTATGTTCGCTAATTTATCTCCTGAAACTTTATATTCTAAGAGAAAAGTGGTTTGGCTGTGTGGCCTGACTTTTCACTTATCTTAGTTGTCTTTTGGGCTTTAACCAAAATATGCACTAACAATTTCGGTCTACGCCTGCAGACCTTAATTTCTCAGGAGATTAAAAAGTTGAACTTTCCGAACCGGTTTATCAACCAGAAAACAGAAAGCTGGTGGACCTTCTGATGAACCGGCCCCCTTGCAGCTGTCTCGAGCAGCGGTAGAATACCGGTGAAACACGTGTATGGCTCTTCTAGCTAGAACCTAAGCCGTTAGTATGGTAAATTACAACATCAATTTGTCTTACCAGGGTCTGCAGCTGAGAGTTGAAGCTGGGTTTTCGCATCCTGAAGCCTGCTAAGGCCAACCTGTTCCAGTCTCTCCTTAGCCGCCGGAAACTCTCGCAGAACATCCCAGAGGTCCTCCTTGGAGAGGCAAAAGAGGTCTGCATAGCCGATTGACCGCACAGAAGCCGTGCGCCGATTACCGATGTTGCCAAAGTTCAGGATGGAAATCTCGCCAAAGTAACTGCCCGCACTGAGGGTTGCAATAACATTGACCTCGTCAGCTGCCAGTACCTCGAGTTTGCCCTGGGTTACGAAGAACATCTGGCGACCAATCTGACCTGTTAGCCAGGGGAGGGAGACATTTAAAGGGCAAGAAAAGTCTAAGGACGTAAGTTATAGATTGAAGCATTTCAAAGTTACAAAAAATTGGTCGTTGTTTGCAAACCCGCCGTAAAAACGGAATCAAAACCTTCAAATAAACTGAACGTGCTTGAACTAATGTTAAGTTGTGTTACCTTATTTATAAATGTCCAAGTGCTTTTAAGAAAAGTGGACAATTCCGAAAATGGCAAAAGCGTAAATAATGAGTGAAATGCAGTTTGAATTGGGCACAAGCGTTGTTTAAGCAAACAAACCGCATAATTAAATGTACACAAATAATGTAACCTTTCATAAGATTTACTTGAGAGAACATCATACGAAAATACCCATTATGGATATGTGCTACATAATTGGCTGCTAGCAAGCAGCGTAAGGTAAGAGTTGAGACTGCATTACTTTTTCGTGAAATTTGGGTGCATTTTGTCGTTTTTGTTGCAGATGCGGTGGACTAAGAGAAACAGGTTTCCGCTCGATCTTGTTCACAAGAAAGTCCCTAATTCAATTGCCATCAACTCATTTTCTGTTTATTAAAACTGCCTTCCTGACGTAAAATTTACCTACAGTTTTTTCAGCATTAAAGTTGGATAATCTTTAGATGTTCTAAAGGATAAAATAGTGTTCCGTCATTTAGAAATACCGAAGTGTGATTTATCAGATAAGTTGGAAATTCCGAAAACATCTAAATGTGTCATGGGTCAGTAAACTGTAGATTTAATTATGCCCAAACCTTGCTCAAACAAACAAACTAAATAAGCAAATGCACACAGGTAATTAAACAATTGATAATAATACTTGAGCAACCTTCATACCAAAGTACAGGTTTCGGGTAAGCGCTGTTAGAGAACAGCATAAGGTTCGAGTATGGACTACATCAGGGCTGCATCTTGTCTGTTCTTTTAGATGCGTTTGACTACGAAGCATGGTTCCACTTGATCTTGTTGATAACTCGTTGACGAACGCTCACCGGTTGCTAACGGCTTATCTATGCCAACAAGAATGTCACAGGAACGTCATTATTGCAATCATAAGCGTACCATTTTTTGTATATTAAGGCACATTTCCTATCATCTAGAGATATTGCTGATGTTTTAAGGCAGACGATGTTTGGAAAGTCCTTGATGTAGCCTTTAATACATTCGAATTATTGCTGTCTTAAATCGATTCCCTGAAAAAATAGATTATATTAGGCGATTATTAGCAAAATCTACATCAAAGCATTTGCCTATAATTTTCCTACTCACAATTAACATAGCTTTTTGGGGACAGTTGATTGGCTATAATCTGCCTAATGTTCCAAAAGGTGGAAAATGGTGGTAGCTTTAAAATAGATGGCGACTAGACATTATTACTGGTATTACAGATTTGAGCCCTGGATGGGGTTGGATGTGACTGATTGACGACGCTTAATGAGCCAGAAATTGCCATTTCTGTATCCCTTGTTTTTTTGCCCAGCGGTGTTAACTGGCTAGATTACGTGCTGCCATGGCTGCTGTCAACGAATGTCAATATCTCGTGATCTGAACTGGCAGTACAACAAGCACGGGACTTAAGGCGTAGGGCTTCTGATCAAATTGTCACAGTGTTGGGGTACAACTGGGATTAACTATGCCATGCTGATGACAACTAAATAGCCAAAGGTAGTCATTGATATCTTCTTTGTCGTTTCTATCTGCTATTACTATAGTTTACAGCAAGAAAGCATACACTTTTACTAATCTGAACTAGACAAGTCGATAAAACGTTTGGTTTTGATGGTGCTTTTTTGTCTAATTAACATCGAAAATAAAGGTAGCTTTTAGGTACGACAAGGCCTTTTGGTGAATGTTTGAGCGCACACTAGAAAGAAGACGCATCGAGAAACTACGTAATTTTAGACCTCCAATGGGAATGCAGTTACTTGATAGAGGCACATTCACCTCCACGCTGGTCTTTCTGATGTGACGTCAACTTCTGCCTTTTAAACATGCCACTACTTATGTTGCAGCTTTTAATATATGACGGTGGACTTTAGTATGAGTGTATGAAGATATGATTCCGGTCACCAAAATAACCGTTTTCTTTCTCACTAGCATATTAACTTGAAATACTATCATTTGCCCCAAGTCATGAAAAAATAAACTTCGAGTTTACACCACGCCTTATCTTGTGCGATTGACGACACGTTGGAAAATCGACGTAAAATGTTTCTCTAGTCTACCGCGTTGGTGGTCATCCGGACGGATTTTTCATTTTTCATTTTCACGAAGCGTTTGTTGCCGTGAACGTTGGCAGCACTATGAATTTCCAAAAAAACATCTGTTCGGCCTCCCAAGCTGTAAAACACAGAGGTATATGGCTAAAAGTTGCAAAAAATATAGGATTACTTTTTCACTGTCTTAATGTCCTTTTTTAAAATTCGATGATATAGACAACAGAAGTACCAAAACCCTCATAGCAATAGTTGATAAAAAGAGCGTTATTCAGCCCTGTAGAACTCATATCCTTACATGTTTAGCTCCCGTATAACTATTTGAATGAACAGAAGTGGAAAATGCGATTGCTCAACCTAGACGTTTCAGACGTTTTGGATTCCGTCTCGAAGTTCTCATCAGAGACCGCCGCAAAAAAGGGGCATAAATGCATAATACAATAATAATCTGTTGCGGCTAAGCAACCGCATACGTACTGTAACTAGCAGCTAACATGATAATTGCTTAGCCTCCGACTCCAAGTCATCCATGTTGGACGTTGGCTTGATAATTACGCCAAAAGTAGGTCCACTGTCATCGAACATGTTGGTGGGCCACTCCCTTCCCAGGTGACTGGTTCCCCTGCTCTGACTTAGCACTGACCGAGTCAGACCTAGTTATAGACCAGCATTGTGTATGGGACAATACTGAGACCTTGCCAGGAGCTTCTTATTGCAGTTTCCGCTACGGGCTATAGATACTGCCTAACCTGTACGATAATCATTCTTTCTTCGGTCATCTGTGATGAAGGGCTAAAAATAGACTCCGAAACGTCAAGCAAATAATTGTTTTGTTCCAGCGTTTGCATCTTCCTAGACTGAACTGTGTCATGGTACTTGTGCGTTCTCTACCAAATCATCTTGATAATAATAAAATGCATTCGCAACTTATGCGTGGGCATGAAGTCATTACAAGAGCAACTTCATGGAAGACAATATCTTACCTTTTCTGCAAATATAGTCGCCTGGCGAGAAGAGAGCAGGCCGTAGACGTAAGACAAGCTCCGAGAGGAAGCCTTCCTCAGCATCTTGAAAGATATCCACACGTTTGAGAGTATCCAAGTGGACATGAATGGCGATTTCAGCCTTCAGACTGTCGGGTAGGTGACTGAAGACCTTCTGTTCGTCTGGTATCCGGCTCTGTCGCCATAGATAATCGAACCAGGATATGACTTTTCGTTGCAGCGCCTCGGGAGCTTTTCGATCAACCAGAAAACGCTTGAACTCCTCCAGCTGACCTGAAATTGTTAAAGAAGAGAGATTTTAGACCGGATTCCTATGTTCTTCTGCTGCCTGTGAGAAAAAAGTGGATTTAACAGTAATTAAGAGTAAATTAGGATGATAGAGGCGATATCTGTGGTTGGCAACCGCTACACGTTGCTTAACGAACATGCTCAAGACCGAACCAAATTGCTTACTGCAGATATTTATTGACTAAAAAAACAGATGGTGAGCATTTTTTTATTTTTTGAAGTGAGTTTCATTGTAGAAGAGTCGCATCGTTCCAACGATGTGCTTGTTTAACGTGAAATTGATGCAATCTCTGCATCTATAAGTAGATAAGTACGCAAGCAAGTAAGCAAGTCAAATTTAACCTTCGTGGCCTATATGTCGCAAAGATGCTGACAGTGATCGTTTACGCAAAAGACAGAAGCGACTGCCCATAGTCAAAGGTTTTCGAACAAGGAAAACCACAAACAAGCAGGTTTATTACTTTTCACAGCGATCTTATCAAATTATTGAATTTAGATATTCACTGACGAACACTACCGGATGGTAGCCATTTTTTTCTATTTTTGTTGAGTTAAATTCGTGGCAGCAGAGCTAAATATGTTCAGAGATACATTTGACTGAGGTTCAATTAATGCAAATCATATGCGTATTTAAGCGAGTTGGCGTATTGAATGTAGATAAATGAGGAACAACCAGGTAAAAGTTTTGCTTTAAAAACCTAATTTTATACGGGGTAGCGGAATGAGCACCTCCTGTTTAGACAGTAGGAAGAAAAAGTATGATAATGGGCTGTGTCATGGCAACTCGTATATTCAAAGTTGGTTACTGAAATTCCAGGGCAACATAAGGACGTGAAAAGGGATTTGTGCAGCTTAGCATTTATATGCTTTTATATTTACGAAAATTAAAGCATATACCACCTTTTTTTCGAAATTTGCGCGAACAGAGCAGAAATTACAAAATGTTATGCAGCTGGGCAGAAACTACCCCGAAAATTATATCCGCCGAATCGGAAACACTTGATTCATAAAACTGTTGTTATAAAAAGGATAACAATGTGCAAATTTTTTGCTGGACCTTACCACAGATTTTGAATGCCATTGACATTAAGCTCAATCATGGCCCTCTTTTTGCGTGCATTTGCTGGTTGAGGCCTTGTGTTTACACTTAATCTTGCACGGCCTCAGAACGCAGTCCATTCACAAGATATTTTGAAAGGCAAGCTGAAGCTTTTCTTCGAGTATGGCCCTACTGATTAACAGAACCTGGCGTGTTTTTAATAATCTTTTTTCAATGCCCAAAAGTGCATGCCTGCTCTAAGACAGTATTCATCAAAGAGTCAAAAAGCAAACAACAAACACTTTTTGCGTTTCCAGGTGCACACAGAAACCTTTTCTTTCTTCCACTAACCCAGAGACACCCTACAGAGTGAGAGATATGGCGATTTCAATGCTCCTCCGCGTGCGCGCGTAGCCATCTGACGCCTTCATTGCTCTCTTCCCCCATATTCCATCAACAGGTGATTAGGAGTTGACGTCAGTTCATGCGCAGATCCGTCTGCTTGGGCGTAGACTATGTGGATGCTTGCAGACGGCTATTCGTGAAGGCTGTTGCCATTACGAGGGTAGACGTTAATTTTTGCGATGGAAAGCAGCCGTTGCGCTCTCCAATTTACGCAGGTGGCTGTCACGCAGAGGCACGCACGTGCAGTTGTTATAAAAATAAAGGAGATGCATGGCGACTTCTGCTTGTTTCATAGTAGTTAACCGGGACCTGCCACGCACATCCCCATGACATCCCAGCTGACAAATGTGCCCCCACCCTCCACTGCTGTTAATGGGCCGAACCGCTGCTACTAGCGCAAATATGGGTGAATTTAAAGATAGCAAAAAGAGTAAGATTTATTGGATCTTTCCCCGTTATTTTGTTTACCATAGCGTTGTAACTGTCTGACGAGGCCAAGCCTACCCTCCTTATGAGACCCAACTGGCCATTCTTGACTTATTTCCTCTGGATTACAGACAGCTGCGGGGTAACCTAATACAGGCATTTCGCATCTAGCGGGGTCATAATTTTTGCCCAGAATCCAACTATTTTTTGAGCTGGCCACTACTATTAGATTGCGCGGACACCCTCTCAAACTGCGTGTGACTGGGGCAAGATTGAACAGATGAAAATTATTCTTCTCTTTTGGGCTAATCCAGGCATGGAATGTTCTGCCTGCATAAATTGTCATGTCCCCATCTGTGGACGCGTTTAAGATGCAGTTTGACAAGCATAAAAAAGACGTTCTCTGTATTGACGCTAGACTAAGTACATTACCGCCCGTCAGCAAGTAAGATTTGCCACAAGAATTCTCTGGCAGAAATTATTTTTTTTGAAAACATACTGCTCGCAATTTTTCTGTAATATGCTTGTTTAGAATAACGATTGATCCCGTGCTCCGTCATCTGGTCCGTAGACCCGGTATCCAGCAAGGCCGTATGATGGGCGCATCTTCGACACTCGGTGATGTTCTCGTGACCACCGCGATCTTCTCCTCGTGTGACCATTAGGATATTAAACAGCCACGATGGCCTCCTTCGGAAATGATTCAAACACTTTCATCAACAAGACCTCCGATTAACATATACGCTTCGCCTCTCTCCTCCCCCCCCCCCAACGGCGACAGTTTTGCTTCTTAAAATCCCACAAGTGGCATCAAAACTAGACTTATAAAAATTGCCTGAGGAATGTTTTTACCGTCTGCCCTCTTACGCAGTTCCATTACTGACAACACCACATGTTCTGAATCCTAGCTATGAAGAAAGAGGGAGTTAAAAGGTAGTTACCTATATTTCCCTAATAAAAATTAAATTGAACTGAACCGAACGTTATTGATTAGCCTCTTGGTCATTTCTTATGACCTTGCTGTTTGCATCGATTTTTCTGTACGAAGTCAATTAGTATTTTCCCTTACGTGATTCACGTTTCGTGATGAGAGGCAGCAACTGAAGAGCTCTCTCTCTCGAAATGCCATGGATCCAAATAAATCTTGTTGGGTTTGCCATCGTTAACTTTGCACCTGGGAAACGTTGCCTTAAATAGGTGAATGCATTATGTTTAGCGGATGAATGAGGGATGTCCCGCATCTTCACTTGTAATGACGGAAATGTCATTTTCTACGACCGCCTATCAAATTTTGTGTAGCAGTGGAAACGTACGCAAGTTGGTCATGCATTAAAAGCATTTCCAGTAGGGCCATAGCAGCCTAATTTTGCTCCGACGATGCGTATTTTGTCAACTGTTACTGTGTTCCCTGTTTTAAGGCAAGGCAATGCATAGTCTCTTCGGGCATGCATTGACCATTTCTTCGAAGTGGCTATTCATTGCCTTGACACAGGAAACACCTTTGCATTGGCAAAACACGTATCGTCGGAGTTTGCCCCTTCAAAAAGTTTGAAAATTTCTTGAGGCGATACCCTCTGATGAGTCATGCATGCGCCGAACACTTTCAGAAATAAATTTTCTTAGTTTTCCCAAAGGACGCCGTTGCCTCCCTACTGTATTCTCTAGAGCCTTTTATTCAGGTCAACATTTGCGCACAGAAATTGCAAATCAGACAATGAATTAAAAAGCTTGACATATACTAGCCCGAACATTGGATTCGCCGAGTCGAGAATACTATCTTCATAATAATGTTTTCACAAAAATGATTACAATGGGCCGATTTTTTTGCTGGACCTTACAATATAGTACAGTGAACTGTCAAATACGTTGGACATTCAGCTCAATCAAGGCCCTCGTTTTGCGTGTAAGTGTTGGATAAAGCATTTTAGTTGCGCTTAACCAAGCATGGCCTCAAAACGCATTCCATTCACAAAATAATTTGAAGGGGAAACTCAATCTTTTCTAACAGCATGGCCCTTACTTTGTGACAGCACCTTGCGTGTTTTTCATCACTTTTTAAATGCCTAGAATTGTATGCATGTTTTAAATCAATACCAAAAGGTCAAAAACTAACATAACACACTTCTGGAATTGCCATCTTATATAGCAACAGAAATAATTATCGAATTTACTACTTGAAAGTATTGGCCTGTTTCATAAATGTCGTCATGGGTGTATTGCGTATTTCCTAATCCATTCAGTCTTACTCGCTTGTTTAAGATTTAACCCTTTCACTACCCCTTAGATTAATTTTTTTATCATTCTGAACAGGAAATCGTTTGCTTCGTAATAACCGGAAAGCGGGCATGCCAAGAAATATAATTTCACGGAAGGGTGTCTTTTGGTAAAATATCAAAACTGTTTTCATTAATTTTTGACACTGGATTCCCAGTTCGTTGTCAAACTTGACAAAATGTGCAAAGAAAAATTAACATTTTAAAGTGTTCCTTCAATTTTAAAGGCGTTCAGTGTTGGCATTAATTGTTATTTGCAATTTTTGGACATAATTAGCAGTCGCAGTGGCGTAGTGAATAATGGGCAGCTGTAATTTTTGTCTTTTTGGCTTCAGCCCAGATCATCCGGTTTGGGCGCTAATTGCCGTTCATGTTGGTCCATCAGTATCGGATGCAGTCTCGTCCAGCTCTCTTTGCGGTGTTTGTACACTGCGGCCAACTTGATACGCCGGTGGATACATGAATCATCGGCATGCATGGCTTCAAGAAACCAACGGCCTTTTTGGAGGGCAAACTCCGATGATGCAAAGGTGTGTCCTGAGTCGAGGCAATTCATAGCCACTTCGGACATGCAATGACCATTTGTCCGAAGTGATTATACATTGCCTCAGCACAGGACACACCTTTTCATGGGGACAAAATACGCATCATCTGACTTTGCCCATCCAAAAGGTCGATAATTACATGAGGCCATGCCCTCTGATGATTCATACATGCGCCCAAAAATTGGCTGAATACATTTTCTTATCTTTCCTGCTGGACGCCATTGCTTCTCTCTTGTATTCTTTAGGGCCTTTGGGCAGGTTGCAATTAAACTTAATCAAACCACTATGGCCGTACTGCAAATTCTGTTAATGCAGGAGCAGTTTGTGTGTTTTCCACTTTTACACACTACTCGAGGGATGGTAGTAAAAACTGACGTTTGCGTGATTTGCAGTGAAAACACGCAAAATATTTCCCTCATCCGCTCAAAAAGAATTCATCTACCCACATTTTCGCTAGCAGCAGTGGAAGATGAGGGCACATTTTTCAACTGGGATGTTATGGGGAGTGCATGGCAGGCCGCAGTCAACTGCTACTAAGCAAACAGAAGCCTCCTCCAATGAATCTCCTTCATTTTTATAATAACTGCGCGTTTATGCTCCTGTGTGACAGCCACCTGCGCAAGTTGACGAGCCCAAGCGCTACGCCCCGTCTTCGCTGTTCGCAAAAATTGACGTGTGTCCTCGTAAGGGCAAAGGCAGCCACCTTCATGCAAACCTCCATCCAGACGCCCTCATAGTCCGCGCACCGATCTGCGCATGAACAGACGTCGACTACTAATCATCTATTGATGGGATTAGGGGGGGGGGCAAACGAGCCGTCAGGTGGTTATGCGTGCATGCAGAGGAGCTTTGTAGTCACTCCATATTTCTGTCCATCTGCACCTCGTCTCAGGGTCAGTTTAAGAGGGGAACGGTTTATATGTTCGCCAAAGAAACAGTCATTTGACCACCTATCGAAATGGGCCACTTGGCAGAACTGACAAGTTACCTTAAGCTTAATCAAGGCACTCTTTGCATGGGCAAACGTTTGTGGAAGACATATGGTGCAAAAAGCAGTTCTTTTCACAACATGATTAAAAGGGCAAACGCTATCTCTGGAACGGTAATTTGATTCTCCTGTGCTTTCGGCTCCACGCGAGAAAATGAGAAGGCAGCAAACGTTGGGTACGCATAAATGGAGCAGATGTGGAGATGTGACCCACTGTTCCAAGGTGCTACCAACACTCCTGAAGAAGGCCAAGAATTCGACCAATCACAAGTGCCACCCAGGCATATTTGCTTCTATTCGTAATCTCTTTTTTAGCAACTCCTTCACAGATTAAGATGACCTGTTATGTTTTGTGTAATCATTATTAAAAATGACTAAACTTATACACCTGCTTATAACATCATTAAAATACTAAATTTCAGACACATTTTGATTTGGCGCTTCTATATCAACGGAAATGCTTCGTTCATTCACCCCTTATACGCATTTGCCTATTGTATGAAGTCAGTGGTGAGGGTGTGCTATTAAGTTTGCGCCGGATTCAACCCAATCACTGCCTAGTCTTTTTTAACTTGTATTTCGACTTAAATTTAAGACTTCTTGCTTATCTACTACCTTTCCTAGGGCCTAGCGCCTCTCTTCAGGTCGCATTCGTGATGAATCAAGACATTATGACCGTACTGGAAATGCTGTTAAATCATGGTCAACTTGCATGCGGTTCCATTTTACAGGAAAACTGATTAACGGCCATGAAAGCTGACATTTGCATTAGTAGAAAAGAAGACCCGGGACATCATTCCTTAGTCGGCTGTATAATTAATTTGAGCAAATTGTTGATAATGAAAACGCTTTAGCCCATAAACAACAGCGGAGAGTGCGGAAAACTTAGTCAACCAGCATATCACGGTGGCAGATCGCATTCGACTCTGAGAAAAACAGCCTGACGCTGCTTCCTTCATGTATATCCCGCTTTTTTGCAGGTGACGCGGGTGAGGAGTCTGACCGTGCCGAGTCCGTCGTCCGCTTTTTGTCCGTCATGTTCGTAAAAATTGACGTTCAGGTGAAGCCAGCCACCTCCGCACAGACTATTACCTAGCTTAAGGTCCACCCCTGCGCACGGAATAACTGACGACAAAAAGGTATTCATTGGTTGATGAAGCAAAGCGCGACTAGTGAAGCATCAGGTGGCCAACCGACTTTTATCACCATCAGCCTCATCATCTTCAACAGTTCGTCGAAAGAGTTTTGTGCACACAGAGAAGCCTTTAAAGTCTCAACCCACGACACGTGGTGTGGAAAACTGTTGCGTCTATAAACGGTCTGGTAACCTAGGCCCCAGTGACGGATATGAAAGGTTTTCTTACGCGCGTAGACCTTTAGATTTTTTGAGTTGACCCAAGTGTGAAAAACTCTAAGCATTTGGTGGGATTTGAACCCGCGCATCAGAGGAAGCCTTTGCCGAAGGCCAATGCTCTACCGCTAACCTACAAACGCCCGCTCCATGCCATGAGTTCAATCACACTTGGATCGATATTACCCGCTCAACTTTTTGCATATATGGAATCCACCAATACGGGAGCAAGTTGACTGCCCAAGCAGGATTTCCTAAGCAATTATCTAGAATCCACTGGGATGACTTCTCGGCTGACTTAATTATTAAGTTGGTTGGGCAGATTTGCTTAACTTGAGTTGACCGAAGTGTGAAAAACTCTAAGCATTTCGCGGGATTTGAACCCCCGCATCAGGGAAACCCTTTGCTGGATGCTAATGCTCTACCGCTACGCTATAAACGCCCGCTTCACGCCATGAGTTTAATCACTCTTGGATCGATATTACCCGCTCAAATTTTCGCGCATATTTAATCCCCCAATACTGGAGTAAATTGACTGCGCAAGGAGAATTTCCTAAGCAACCGTGTAGAATCTACCTGAATGACTACTAGGCTGACTTAATTATTAAGTTGGTTTAGCAGATTTGCTTAATTTGAGTTGACCGAAGTGTGAAAACTCTAGGCATTTGACGGGATTTGAACCCGCGCATCAGATAAAGCCTTTTCCGGAGGCTAATGCTTTTTTCCCATAGTGTTTGCCTATCCAGTGCCTTGTTCATTACTGCACAGTTTGCACCCTAGAAGTCGAAAAAACGAAGATGGAACCAACGTATTAATTGACTATACTGGCAGTGCAGGTTCCAGTCTCATGCAAATATTATAAAAGTGGAAAATTTTCAGACAGCAGGACATATAATAGCCCTAATAGTCAAGCGACAGGGTTGAAAAAAGCACTTTCGTATTAGCGGAGCTATTGTATGCTTTTATTTTGATGACCCTTTCCACAGATTTCACTTAACTGTCGAATACCTTGAACATTCAACTCAATCAAGGCGCCAGTTGTATGGGTACACTCTGGTTGAAGACTCGCGGTTAGAACATAACAAAACATTCTTTTATTCACAACGTAATTTGAGAAACAAACGCAATCCCTTTTTTCCACAAGTCCCTTAAAATGTAAGAATACTAGGCATATTTTGTTACAACTTAGTTAAAAAGTTTGAAGAAGATGTACTTTTGGATAGAAATAACTTTCATTAGTGAATTTTCTAGATTGGCGCGCCAACTTCTCTTCGGACTTACAAGAAAAGGCAATGAACAACAACAATTTCAAAACTGCCAAAAAATCAATAATTGCACAAAGTGCGACGTGATTGGTAGGTTTGGTCTCAATTTTTCTCTGTCGCGTGGCCTCTGTCTTTTCCGTCGTTCTTGACGCACTTATAAATAACATCTAACTCAACGTGCCGGTAAATGCATTAACCCTCGGAGTGCATGGCTTCCAGTTATCCTCGGCCGTTTTTGGAGGGGCGAATTCCGACGGAAAATACGGTGGAAAACACAAAGCCCACAGCACAGAGACTAACTTAGACGAAACCTACCAATCACGCCTCACTTTGTATAATTCTTGATTTCTTCGGCAGTTTTGAAATCGTAGTTGTTCATTACACTTTTCGTGTTAGTCCGAAGACGTGTTCGGGCGCCAAACTGGAAAATTTACTCAGTAAAGTTATCGTTATCCCAAGATTTTTCTTCAAATTTAAATTTCTTGGGATGTGTGCGTTTTAGTTTATATGAATATTTAAGATGGCCTTAATGTATATGTCTGTTTTTTACAGTACTTATCATACTGCTAAGATACCACATTTAAATCACAGCTATATATCATTGGAATAAACCTCTTGTGTGTACTAACTGTATGCATTCGCCTGTTACATGAAAACCTTTCTTGGTGTATTGATGAGTTCTTGCCTCATGTAGCCTCAATTTTTAACTTTTCTTTCACCCTTAGTTTAACATTTGTTCATCTATTTTATTCCCTAGGGCCTAGCACCTTTCGTTAGGTCGCATTTGCGACGAATCAGGCCGTTATGACCATTGTGGGAATGTTCTTAAGGCATGGCCAACTTGCTCGCTGTACCACGTCTACATGCAAATTGATTAATGGCCGTGAAATCTGACATAAGCGTTATTCGAAAACAAGACCCGGGACATCATTCCTTCGTCGGGCGAATAAAAAATTCACCCAAATCCTCCGTAGCGATAACGGTATAGCTCATAAGCAGGCACATTGGTCAACCAGGATGACACCGTGAATGTTTGGCCGATAACAGCCAACTGCTATTAAACAACCAGAAGCTTCCTTTCCAGATATCTACATTTTTATGCAGGTTAATGCATCGTTTGTGACAGCCACCTGCGCGTTTGACGAACTTGACCATGCTGAGGCCTTTGGTCAATTTTCGTTTTTGCTGGTCGCAAGAATTGACATTTAAGTGAAGCCAGCTGCCTCCACACAGAATATTACCTAGCTGAAGGTCCACGTCCGTGCCTAGCAGAACTGACGTCAAAACGTTTATCATCTGCTGATATCGCAAAGCGAGACTCTTGAACCGTCAGATGGCCAACCCTAACTTTTATCACCATCCGCCTCATCATCAGCATCAAGAGTTTCTCGAAGAGTTTATGCGCGCAAAGAGGAGCCTTTAAGGTCTCCACCTACGGTGCATGGAGTGGAAAACTGTTGCGTCTATAAACGGTCGGGTAACCTAGACCCCATTGGCGGATATGAAAGGTGTGCCTACGCCTGTAGAGCTTTAGCTTTTTGCCATAGTGTCCAAATGCTGTCCTTCTGTCCTTCTGTGCACATTTTGCGCCACTGGTCCTAAGCGTTAAAGAAAATTAGATGCAACCAAAGTAATTATAGACTTTACTTGCAGCACATGTATAAGCATACAGCCAAGATACGTGTTTTGGCGTTATCACGACGCTGCTTCACATAGCTTCGAGGGATATGTATCAGTATTAATTCATTGCCTTTTTTAAATCCTTCGGAAATTTATGTCCAAGTCGTTGTTAATCCGTATTTTAAGGGTTTAAATATGTAGACTCAAATTTTCTATATTTTCTACTCCAAGTTAACAATTACTTTATAAGTAATAAAGAGACGTAGACTCATGAAACGTTAACTGAACTTCGAAGAACTGTTTGAAATTGCAAATTATTTCTTTGGCCGAGTTAAAATATTGAATATCATGTGACATATTTCTATGACATATGTGCTCCGAGCTGTTTAACTGATAAAAAATAAACCCCAAAATGGCTACTTAAATAACAAGAGTGCTTTTGAATTCTACTGATGTATCTGCAAGCTCAAATATTTTGAAAGGTTGCATGCATTCAAATATTTCAACTAGTACTCTGTTGATAGCGTTTTACGTTTTCTTCGAATTTTATAACAAAAGAAAGCACAGTTGATTGCCTTGAAAACCTGCGTAGGTTAGGATGACCCTTAACGAAAAGAGAGCTACAGCTGCGCTCAGTTTTCATTCTGAAGGTGGTTAGCAAACTCGGAGGTTGAAAATTTGATATTACAGAACAAAAGCTATGGTTTTGAAAACCTTCCGGAAACGAAGTCTGCGATATTTATTTCATTTAAAAAACCGTAGTATTTTCCACAAACAAAGAGCAAATTCAGATTTAAAACTGTATTTTTATTAGTTGCAGGAGTAGCTAAAATAAATTCTTACGTTGATGTGTCCCCGCCAAAACGTTTCTTACACAGATACCTGTCTGTCAGATATCTACTATATGTGCTCTTTAAGGTTGTCATGTTTAAAGGAAGGTGTTTTTATTTGTCTTAGCTGTGTGTTTTACTGACACTTCTGTGGATTTTCATTTTTATTGACAAACATTTGTCTACGTATATGACCACAACAGCCATCTTCATAAAGGTTAATATATTAAGACTCACTTTTTCGGTCAATGTTTTCACGAAATATCTTAAGCACAATTTAAGTTTTCAATTCACTTAGATTTCGTCATTATTGTTGCCAAGCTGCCTTGCCTGCGTCAATGCCAATTCAAGTGTGTTTTTATCCGTCTTTCTAAAATTTTGGCCGTTCGCATCAGCCAATTTACATGCGCTTACTAACGAATGGCCCAAGACATCAGTTGAGGATCACCTGCTACGTGTTAAAGTGTTCATGCACGCGGGTCGCAAATGATATGCCGCATATAAAGATCTGAATCCTGGCTACATATACTAGTAAGAAATATGAACAGCCCGAACTTAAGACCATAAAAACCAAATTACTCATAATGTGCATTTTCACATTCTTAATATGCAGAGAGTTGATATACTCATCAGCAGGGTTGCTCGCTTTTTCTTAGCACCATGCTCACTTGTGAAATGGTTTGTACAAACTTTTTATTTTATCTATCTTTTCTAACAAAGAATAATATATCTTCCCGATTCGAACGAGGAAAGAGAGGTTTACATATTTACACTCAAGCAAATGCTGTACAACACATGAAAAAGCTTCCTCCCTAGACCCGGCATTATGATTGATAATGGATTCCATAATCAAAAAACGCCACTGACCGTCTCTTGTGTGCAAACGGTCCTTGTGCTTCTTTGGTTTACACAAGTCAACGACTTGGAACTTGCACTTACGAACACTGGCTCTCTATTCGACACTTATTTGAATTTTTTGGAAAGTATCCACAAAAAGTCCTTTATACAAAACGCACTATTCACTAAAATCCACACATGTTTCCACAAAAACGCATTAAGGTAGGTTCACCTACCTCGCTTTCAAATCTGTAGTATTCTAATATTTAACGGTTTCAGTTTCAAGTTCGTAGAGTTGATAAAAATGCGATGCATTCTTTTTGTTCTGGTTTAAAAGAAGTGATTTAGTAGACCGATTATTCTAAAACGTATATTGCTTAAAAATGATCTTATCTGACCCACGTCGTCCGTCATTCATTCCTCATAGTTAGAAATATTCAACTCTCACGCCCCTACATTATCACAGACGGGCAGCTCTGTAGGAGATTTTTCGAGAAAAAGATAGATTGTTGTGGTTTAAAATTGCAAAATTTCTTCATACTTTCTGAGAGACCGGGATTGGGCGGTTAAGTGCGCCCAGTGTGAATCAAAAATATGAGGTCAGATTACTGAGTAAACGCTAAGTTGATTTGCATCATAAAAACTGGGCGGTACTCACCCTGAAATTCGTTCTGAGTCGCATCGTAGTTCCCAATTGCATTGTTCAATTTTCCGTAAAGAAGCGCAAGCAGAAGAATACCGATGAGAGCCTCGAGGACAAAGTAACCATAAAGGAAGTCGCTGAAGTTGCCATTTGTAGGCAGGGGGTGAAGCATGGCCATACAACGCAGACTCCAAAACAGGGAATGCAAGTAACTTGCAAAGGCGCACTCTTGTGCACTAGCTGTGTCATTTAAGGATACACCCGTACCCTCTCCATGCTGGGTTGGGTACTCGGTTAAGCCATTTCGTAGGTCTATGTTCACACCAAAGGCCATCATTATGCACCGATAAAGACAGGCATTCCAGTGTATAAAAATAAGGTTGAATAGGACCCACGTAGAGACGTGCAGTAAACTCGATCGTCTGACAATGCGCTCAGCCCTATATACAAAATCCCAGATGCGGTAACACTTTACTGTGCGAAATATTCGAACCAGCGAGTTGAATCCTATGGAAAGGTACAAAAAGTCAAGCGGTAGCAGGCACAGACAATCAATGTAGAAACGCGTGGAATTCATGTAGTGTTTTCGGGTCTTTTGGGGATCTCGCTGAAGTATGCCGTCCTGCAGGAACGGTGTCCGTAGACCCAGGAGAATGTCGAGTATGTAGAAGACATCAGCGGTATAGTCCAGCGTAAACCACACTTTGATTGTGCTTCGGTGTAGCTCGTCAAAGGCATACCTGTAGATGATAATCCACACATTGTACAAGCTGACGAGACTTATCCAACCAGACCATAGGTAGAGGAACCGATTAGAGGGGAAGTGGGACCTAGAACGCAACTCCGGCGAGAAGAAATCATGTCTCTTAGTCTGTGGGTTCGGCGGATACCTGTTGGAGACCTTGCAGCCTTTGAGGATGTCCATTTCGGAGGAGTCGGAGGGCACGTGAATGGTAAAATCCTCGTCCTTTGGGGTCTCAGGACTGTTAGGAGACCGTTTACGGTTGGTCAAAGGGACGCAATGCATTGCTTGTGGTGAGGAAGCACAGAGGCAACTCCTGCTCCCGCTGTCCTCGCGGCCTTGGCCATTTTCACAGCCGCATGTACTCCAATGCCTCGAGGAGGCGCATTCTGCACGCATTCCAGAAACTGCGAAACGTTTGTAAGCTGCCAACACTGCGGAATGTTCTAATGAGTCACTGAAATTACGAAGTCCGCCTCCGCTAGGAGAAGACGCCCGGCATCGCAGGAAAGTGGGCGAAATTCGCATGCGTACGACAGCAATTCAACTTTTCAGGGTTCTAGGAGCCTATTGGTTCTCTCGTGATGACCAATCACGTGCCGTATATTTTCCCCGTTCTGCTGGGGACCAATAAAAGAACTCCAGCGGTACGATAGCGTGCAAGACGTACTGTGGATTCCTTATTACATTTTAGCACAGGTTCTTTTACGTTAAGCATCCCGCTCAGTGACGTTTCGATGACAGTTAGTAAAAGCATTTGAAATAACTTGCGTAGTTTATTTCGCCAAATTCAGCATTTTACGATGAGTAGAAAAGACCGACGACAGGAATGTTATATGGAATGCGTCAATATGGGCTGTTGCTCTGTGCGATTCTAGTTCCTTACACGAAGAGTTTGCCGAAATGGCTGTGAATAAAAAAGTTACTTAAATCCAGACAATATGTCATTGTTAGATTATACCTTATGTGAATACCCTTGCTGACATCTTATTACTTTGGTTCTTAACTTCTATTAACTAAAGGGCGATTTCAGTGGGCAATGTCCTGAGATCCTGGAATTGCCTAACGAACATTCGAAATTTCTCTAACTTTTATTGACACCGAATGTGTGCCACCGATAATTCCGTGTAGCAAACTTGATCAATAACATGTTCATGAGCTCTTATACAGGCCTTAGTCATCCTATTCTTATTACATTACTCCCGCTGGAAGTTGAGCCCCCAGCCTGACCCATCTGCCTCCTTTGAATGTTGGATCGAGAGGACGACGAACCCTCGGCTCACTGACTAAGCCAGTAGATTTCTACCTAAGAAAACGTCAGCTTAAACCGCAGCAGTTCCAGCCATGAGGTTAGATATAACAGTAAAACAAGACAAAATGGCAACTCCATTCTGCTTGTTTGTTATCCACATAAGCTCTAATCGAAATATTCATAGTCTGCAGCAGAAGAATAAACTGTTGGATGAAGATGGGCTTTTCTATTTACTTCGTCCTGTACACTAAGAAGGAAGTCGATATCATTATAAGGGTAGGTAAGCCGATCGCTGGTTATTTTTAAATATTCGCTAAGCTATGATTTCTTTAGCGTCCTCTTTAAATCTTCTGATGAAATTGTAGCCTTCGTGTTTGCGTAAATTTTTTTAAAATCAAAGCATGCAGTGATGAGCACAGCACCTGATCCGTGTGTCCTGCAGAGATAGCAAATCATCTTGCAAACACCGCAGTTGACGAGTAACTAAAGTCCTCTGTTTGCCAACAATACTATCTGCTCGAGACTGCCAGCCGCTGCACGCCTGCTAGTAGAGCTCGATAAATGTGATCCAAGACAGAGTGGTAAAAGTGGTTCCGCTAGCGGTCGATGAATGAGTAACTGCTATCTGGATGTGAGCAGGACTGTGTTAATGAAAAGTTTAATGATCGCCTTATGGGACACATTCGTAGCGTTGTGTCTTGGCTATTTTCTTTCGAACTCGCCTCATCTCCCAGTTATTTGTAGGTATCGTTTTTTCCTATAGTATACCAACTACTGTGAAGCTGCTGGTGGAATTCGATAATGAGCCCCGAGACGTAAGGGGACGCGTACATCCCGTGAAGCGATCGATAAGTAGCCCACTTCCACTAGTAATGGCCCCTTTTGTGCACCAAATGGGTGTTCACGCTGGGATCACCAATCAGGTTGAGTGTGAGGTCCAACGCATAGTGGGATAGGTCTGTTTCACAATGCGATCGGTGAGGGCCCCATCATTACATCCGCTTGCAACTGATGGGACAGCGAGCCCTTGGCCAAATGGTTTGGGCGTTGGTATTCTAACCAACCGGGTGCAATTTCTACTCTCGGGTAGTGTACTACTTGGGGTTGGGTATGGCTGGCTGATGATGATGATGACTTTTAAGCCAGAAGTGGGGATTTCAGTCTCTCTTATCTTTGTTGGTACCGTTATTCTGCCTTTAGACAAAACTTTCGAGCACTGTGCCGTTAGTATGGGAAATAATTACTGTCAAGGACTACAAAGAACTATTCAGGCTTGCGTCATCAACACGGCATTCCTTTGTACAAGGACATTTATAAAATCTGTCCAGCATGTATGTCATTCAGACTTTGAGGACGAATTTTTGCCTTCGAAGTCCAGGTCCGGTTGCACAGCCGTCGTTATTTTCTGACGTCATAAGATGTTTAAACCAATGGTTTGTCAGACACTTTAGCCCCAGGACAAGAGCGCCATCATGATGGGGTCATCGGGAATATCATCTATAAAATTATTTATATGTTTTCAACGTATTAACGAGGTTAAGCTGAGAATCTAATTTGCTGTAGAACCTGGACGTGGTATACATGTATATTATATGTATATTTGTAATGGAAGCAAAAATCCGAGTCCCCGGGCATAAATGAGAAGGAAAGGCGATTACGGGAACCATAGTTTTACTTTCCTGACGTTTCAAAAGCGTACAGGCTTCCGTCATCAGAGGTGGGGGTTGTACCGCGCCTCACAGTATTTATAGTAGGTGACAGTCATGGTTAAAAGGTTTAAGCCAATGCAAAGGAAGGGGGGTCGGGACCTCGGAGGGATGCTCAAGCACCGATACCTTGAGGCTAATTAGTCTCAGTCAAGGGGTCTCCCGTCAGATTCTGCTGTTCGTGCCTGTGCCGCTGTCATTGATCTAAGTTGCTGTCCTAGTCCGATGACCCTGTTTGTGTTCACACGTCCATCTGGTTTCGCACCTACAGAATGAGCGGATGAGGCGGTCAAGCTGATAATTGCTCTGTTCGATTGTGGTGCGGCTACTTGTGTGCCCACCATGGGCTCGTGAGGGCCCAGATTCACGTTCCGTCTAATTTAGTATTCACTTTTAGCTTCATTGAGTTTCTTTTGGAGGGCTTTGTAGGCTTTGGGAAGCAACAAACAACGGTTAATGAAGTTTGTCCCCATGTGCCAGGCCTCGATTTTTTCTCTCACCACGCGGTCATTTCCTCAACCAAGAATTTCGGTATTCTGGAAGGCGAATTTGTACAATGTTCCGCCACCAACGAAAGTCGCTGCATCGTATCTACAGCCCTGCTTTGTTCTTCCATCCGGGTCTGCAACCGCTTCCCAGTCTCTCCGACATAGTTGACCGCGCAGGAATCACATTTGACCTGGTAAACGACGTTTGTGTTTCCACCTCAAGGCCTGGCACTTAGATTGCATGCACTATAATATTATTTAACGTCGCCCATTTGAATATATTTTATACAAAAAACATACATTTATTATGGTTTAGTGTACCCATTTGGTTGCGGGAAGTATATTTCCAGTAAACAATTTGGAATTTAGCCCTCAACCATTTGAATCCATATGGAGGCCAGAGGAGCATATACTTAGGATTTTCACACATAAGAACTAATGCAAGTATTTGTAGATTTAAATAATATTGGTTCTTTTATGTGCTTTTTATAAAACTATGACGCAAAGAATGTCCAGCTTCACATGACCCGCAAAGCCTAGTCTTCGGCTTTCCACTCAGGGAAAAGGCATGCACTGGGGAGGTGATTCGCTTTGTAGCTAAACATTTGCCACAGTGTTTCTAGCCAATGTGGGCAACAAAAGTTTGGGGAAAATTTTATTTTTGTTTGGCTTTATGATGAATGAGACAGGAAACTATCACGTGCATTCATAACCTTCACTCAAAGGACTGATATTTTTTTGCGGATAATAAAACGAATTTAAAGGCCTGGCTTTTAAAATAGGAAATACGAAATACGACAGTGGGATCACAGTAAACATCGGTAGGTCTCGGGAACGTCTAGGTGGACCTACTTTCTGATTGCTAGATCGCCCACAAAATCCATTTAAGTCAATGGTTATGACCTTTAACTGGACGATCACATAGGCTAGACGCCAAATTTGCCGCGAAGGTAATGTAAGCGCAAAATATTTGATAAATGATTTTAAAAAAGACTATGCTTACCATCATATCTCTATGCTTATCCTTAAGCCGATATCTTACGGTGTTTCCTCCAATTCTTGACCACTGCTGCAATTTTCTCAATCAATAACCAATGATATGAATTTAAAAGTCTGATAAAGAATCATTTCAAAAATCCTAGTTATTTCGTTTCGATTAAAACATCGCTTTCTTTAAAATCGCGTCGATGACTGGTCTTCGGTTCTCAGAAGTAAATGCCACCGTACCTCCAGTCTAAGAGGAAATATCTGTCAGCAAAATATATTACATTTGAAACAGATGGGAGAAACATACGCGGTCGAAGGTGAATGAAATTTTACGTCATTCATTCATCAAGGACGACATATGTTGGAAGACATGTGTTCATATTTAATAGCTTCTTATTTCCAGGCAATATTATGTTTTAACAGGCTTTTGTTTTTCTTATATGGGTGCTACACTTATTGTCTTGGCTTTTAATTTATAAGCAAAATAAATTATTATCCTTGCTTGAGGATGGAAAACTGTGAAATTTGAGTTCTTACGAGGACCTGTCGCATCACAGAGAGCTCACAATAGTAATGCTGATGTTAACCCTTGAATAGCTATACACCAGTTAATGTCAAATTGGTTTGTGAAACCTTGTTCTGGTTAATATCACCTCAAGAACCAGCCATGCAGCGGGCCAGAACCAAAGGATGATGATAAAGAAGTTAAAGTCGCTCTCAATCTAGGTCCATTTCAAAATGTATATTAATTGTTCTTAAGATTTTGTGGTAGCAAGCAGATAATAGTTACTAAGCTTATTGAAATGGATGAAGTGAAAAGATCGGATGTGTGGTTTTTAAAGTAACTAAATGAGAAGCAGACACAATAACTTGTGGAAGCTTGCATGAGGCTGCTTTCTCCTCAAGAGAATGATTTAATGTAATTATGACATCTTATAAGAAGTTGATTCTGTACGATAACCACAAACATTCAGCGAACAAGGCCAAACCACCAACATGGACTTCAAAGTGCAATTTTCTTCAATATAAACGGATAGTGAACGTTTACTGGTCCGGATCATGCTGAGGTTATTAGAATTGCATGGCTTTTGACTCATAGATCACGGCAAAAATATATTGCAATCAGACAAGCCAAATTATCCAAAAGCTCACTGGAAAACAGCTTATACTTGTCAGCTGATCAAGCTTGTTCTTCAGCACGACAACGCTACACCGCATATTGTGCAAATCGAATTTGGCATTTTTCCATTGTCATCATCATGACATATTGCCCCCAGTGAATGCCAGTTTTTCAGCATTTATATATCTATTTAATGAAAAAACAATTATATTCGGAAAATGCCATAAAACGGACTACTTGAGTAGCAGACTTTTAACACAATCGGACTAATTAAGCTGCTGTTGAAGTGGTAAATAAGTATGGATGATATGGACACATATTTCTATTAATAAATATTTATTTTGTATTTATAACGCATTAGCCAATATTATATTTTTCTTACAAATTTCATACTTAACAAATAATTTTATGGCGGTTAAACACTTGTCTTTGTATACAATAACATCAGAGGTTACGCTTGTTACAGTCCAACAGGTGGACGAACTGATCTGCTTAGCATCCGAAACACACCATGAGACACAGGGCAATCCAGACTGTGTTCTGCGAGCATCCGAATCATTGGCTTGCATTAAGCTTACTTTGCAAAATGCTATGAGACACTAGTAAAGTTCCGCCAGCCTCACTTGTGACTGTGGTACACAGGATCCGAAAGTTGGAATTTATATTACACGGGCGCCGCCGAATTTTGGGTTCTTAAACGTAACGCAGACGTTTTAGAACAACCTCTAAACATTTTACTTTTCTCCATACGTTTACCAGTGCTGTCTCAGACTTTATCAGACTGCAATTTTATTCCGATGCTGCATATTTGCTTTGAAAATGAATAGGCCGTCAGCCTTTAAGTCTCTAGCCGTTTGAACTGCAACCTGATGTTTACAGAACGCGGTGGATTTCTTGGAGGCTATAATTTTATGTGCAAAATGGTCTTATCTGTGACCAGAAGTCGGCTGCTTCGTTTACAATCATTTTATTTCACTATCCCCTCTCTAACGGCCGCATGTTACTTCAAATACCAGCAAACGTCACAGTGGTGCACTTCTGAGCGTGTACGATAGGCTCACATTTACGGGAATTAAACGGGTCAAGATTTATTTTTCTTCGGGGGGGGGGGGCTGGCAGTTCTCTGCCAATTTCATGTGTGTTGTACCTATGCATTGTGCCGGCTCTAGAAAACGAATGCCTTTATTTCAACCCTGCTTTTAGCAGTGACTGTAATTATGGTAGCAGAAATGCGGCTCCTACATTCAAAGTCAAAGTTAGTCGTTAAACGTACATTTTGTCTTGCTACTGTGATTTGTTAAGTGAATTTTCGGCTGAAAAAGACTTCTACTAAGAAAAACTTTATATCATTTTTATGGCGAAGGAAAGTTGGCTGTATTTGGCCGCTGACAGAGATTCAAGAAATGTCCTCGGCTATTTCTTATGCAGAACCAAACCTCACCTGACAATCACAACGTGTTGGTAATCCAGTACCAAATGTATTTCTAGTTAAAGTTGTCAAAAGGAAATTTCGTTAAATAGACGCAAGATGTCATGTTTGCGATTTCATCTGACAATTATTTTCTATTTATTTGGTCACTGTACTTGCCGAATTCTTAATTAAGTTGGTAATTGCAATTAAATAGAAGTACTTTTGATAGTTTATCCAAGCTTTGCATTCGTCAAAGCTTATTTATTATGACGCCCGTTTTAGTTAATTGTGGAATTGGCCCCGAGTTGGGTCATCTACTGTGTAACGAAGGCAAACAGGCAATATTTTGGCAGTTGCCAGAGTTTCAAGAAATTCACTGGAATTTCCTGGGCAAGCTGAAAGCCATTGACATCTATGCAGAAAGTTGACGAAAGGAAAGTCTTTTAATATACGCAATAGCTATGTTTAAAATTTCATCTGGCAGTCTTTTATATTTTGTACGTTTGTACGTTTTTGCAGTATCTGCCGTTTTGTAAACCAAGTTGTTAATTCTTCGAAAGCCTTCACTTTCATATGTCGGTGCCGGTTTTTATAAAGGTCGGCATTTTTCAGAAATAAGGGTCGTCGACTGTATATAAATAAAACTGCGAGTCATCTGTAGCTTTGCCGAAACAGTAATCTGCAGTTTCCCCTGCAATTTCCCGATTTGTAGGTCTTCCTGCAACACCTGCATTTATAAACATCCAGGCACCTGAAACAACATCAGTCTATCTGTGCTCGGCCTAATGGAAACTCGCAGACTTTGCAACCTACCGAGCACGTGGCTCACGACCCAAGCGTTCACAAACCCTCTCAGTTGCAGCAACTATCGTAGGAGAATTCGCGTCACCCCAACATTCCCCCGCATCCCCCTACAGTTGAAACGCCGTTCGATATAATCCCTGCCCCAAACCGTCTATTGCAACAATCCGGGAACGTGAGCAATGGTCTTAAATGTGATGCTTAAAGTAAGCATGAGGAAAATCGACTTAAAGGAAAACGCTGGTATTAACCTTAGATATTAGAGGGAGATGAAATAGCCGGATGAATGAGTGTAATGCTACAATTAAAAAAGCATGTCTTAATGTCCAAGGCAAGTACATTTTAATGGGCAACCGTGTACTTATATATTATAGATACACACTTTGTCAGATCAAACTATTGCTTGCACTTATAAAATATGATAACATGTTTTTTATTCTTCGAATATCCTATTTATCGCTCCTTTACTAGCGTTAACAGTGCATTTTGGAGCAAGGGCATCTCCGGGGCTCTGTTGTACTCAAACTTTACCTATCATCTGGTGCATATATTACACGATGACCTTGAAAGTAGTATTTCAGAAACATTTTAGAACGTCAGTTATAATTATATTTTGATGCTGGTTATTGAGCGTGAGTTTCTTCCTCTCAGGTATTCAGTAAGCCTGATGACTACTTCGCTTAGTTGCCACAAAGGTACTCGCAGGACATCTAGATCCATGTGTATAAAAAGTCAAATGTGACCTACCCATGTCTGTTTCCCTATTGCGAAGACCGTGCCTCTTATTCTGAGCCGTGTGCCTGCATCCTCTTCCTCCCTCGAATGCTGGCCGCCTTCCCGTATTTACTCCTGTCACTCGATTGCACACAGATACGTACTACCCCCAGCCTCTGATCCGGCTCTCTGTCTTGGTATTTTCATTTCCCGCAATGCCTACAGCTCCCGGTGGACGGCAGAGACAGTCCTGTCGACTCCGGCAGATGAAATCCCGTGATATGTCTTTGCGCTGTATAGCCATCTGACCTTCCCCCCCCCCGCCTTTCCTACCCGATTGCTGCGGCTTCTCCTAGGGCGGTTGGTCCACCGCCCGCCGCAGGCAGCCTGTGCGCGAGGTGGACGTGGCCATCGAAGAGGCCCCTTCAACCTCTTCAACCAGCGGCAACAGCCACCCAAGGCAGCTCCTCCGAGTTTTTTACACAATAAAGCCTCCTCCGGGTGGATTCCAGAATCATGCCCTTCTTATTGTGTTCTTCCTTGGGGATGTCAACAGGGCGTAATTCGACGGTGACACACGTCAGACACCACCATTACAACAGTTCCTCCTTTTTCTACAAAAAATATCAAAAGGTCGAGGAGGTCGCGGCGCATACACGCGAGGACATCAGAACGTTGTTGAACATTCGATGCCTTTTCCGGAAGTAAAAATCTTCAATCCTTCTCCAACTGTCAAAAGTGTGCCATCAGAAAATGAATACCACCAATTTGTGCCGATGAAAGATAAGTAACGCCGAGAGCCCAACCAGAACCAACCCGTACGATATAACATGCGCTTTCATGCATCAACGATGTGTCGGAAGCGACCAACCGCATTGCTGCGGGGCTAGGCGTCGTAATTGCACATCTTTCCAATGCTACCATGCGCAGCCAGGTCCTGAGAATCAAGGACTGATTAAAATTCCAGTGAGCAGTCGGGCGTAGTGTATCGCATACCATGCCTAAACTGTGCCCGAAATTACACAGGACAGATTGGACGCATGCTTGGTACGTGCATACAAGAATATAAGCTGCCTGTACGACGGGGTGATTCATTATCGCAATTGGCTGTCCATATCTACAAGAACCATCACTAGTATAACTTCGCAACTGCGAGGGTAATCGTGCACGCCGGCCTGGGCCTTGAATGACAAATCAGTCAATCGATTTATCGATCTGGCGCTTGCATACATCGCAATATTATGGCAGCTCCGAACTGATGGTACTGGTGGTTGGTTGACCCCTTCCACCCTTAAACGGTTTATGAGCTCCAGCTCCCCTATAATTGTTGTTTATTTTTTGCTGAGACTTTTATCTCTGACGACGAACTCCAACACAAGCCCAATGGCTCAGACGAACAGAATTATGTTTCCGCTGATCGACACATCTTCTCCTTCTCTATCTGTAAGTACGGCTGGCTAAATACGAAGAAGGCTACAAATGATGTCCAATCAGTTACAAGCCACTGTCACCTCTCAGACAGTGGATTTTGCAGACGCGGACTGTGAGGACACCGCTAGTCCACTTCCAATGCCGGGGCTTGCCCCCGAGGCGGGACAAAGAGCATGCTGGCAATCAACCAGCGGTAACAGCCACCCCAGACAGCTCCTCCAATTTTTGTACACAATAAACCTGTAGGAGTTAAGGCTAAGACGGTTAACCCTTACACCTACAATCTTCGAGGCCCGGTTCCTTAGGCGATAGGAGAAGTCTTGGGAAGGCCAGAGTAGAAGGAAGAGTTTATTGTGTACACAGGACGGGGAATAGATGGAAAGAGTGTTGACTCGCGGATGACCGCAGTCCGGCTGCTAGGGCGTCAATTCCGGAGTGACTAGAGCATCAGGAACCGCCGGCGAATGCTTTGTCCCGGGGGCCAATGGTGGTGCTGATGTCTAGATTAGCGCATGCGCACGACCTTGAGGTTGGTTAACGCTGGCTAGCCTGAGCGCGCGTTCGCGCTGAGGAGTGTGTGCGCGTCGGTCAAGGACAGTCAGCGCCTGGCCTAGCAGTAGGCGCGCAGGCAGGCCAAAGGTGCCATGCGTCAGCGATTGGTCTTGGGCTGCAAGTGGCTGCAACAAGGCCACTACAAACCCTCCTCCGGGTGGATTCCAGAATTATGCCCTTTTTATTGTGTTCTTCCTTGGGGATTTCAACAGGGCGTAATTCGACGGTGACACACGTCATACGTCACCTCCATAACACTGGCGACGCAGAACTCGTCGTAATAAGACCTACAAGATATCCAGGTGCTAGTTGTCTGGAGCTTGGAGTCATCATCATCTTGCCACTTCAATTCCTTTTTCTGCAGTCCTCGCTGTTCAAAATGCCTACTATCACATTTAAATAGCTACTTTTTTATGCATCCCAGGAGGTTCATTCTTTGCAGATTAGTTGACAATTCCCTCGTCATTCTGTATGCTTTTTCAATGTGTGCATAATTAGTTCGAGATTTCTTTCATCATGCACGTGCCTGTGTGAATAGCGTTCTGGATTGTAGACATCCTCGGTCAACCATTTAATTCTCCACACTCCCTTTGCGGCTGTTTACTTGATCTAGATCGCAACCAAAAAGTTCCCACCGTCCGTCTCGGCCACTGTGTCAGTGCCGGATTTGCTTAAGAGAGACTTAATAGCGATACTTTGCTTTGGGATCGGATGACAGATACTTAGTCCTGAAAGGCTCTCATCGGGCAGCTAAGCCTTTGTCCGGGATTGTGAGCGACGACATTTAACGAGATGTTAAAGTAAGCATGTGAAGAGCAACTAAGACCAACACGTTGGAATTAGCTCACGATATTAGAAGAAGACGAAATAGACTCGCCTAGTTTTGCACCGAAAAAAGATTGTTGGAACGTTGAATTTGCATAACGTTTTTTTGCACTTCGGCTGAATTCAGCTCTAAAATCGTAGACATTTATTCTCCTGTGATACTGTACCAGATATTGCTACCATTGACGACTACTTTTCACGGAATGTGGATTATCTTTTATGTAGGAACCTACTGGACTTTGAAAAGTCTTTATAACATCTCAATTATCAGACCTTAATACCACCACATTGAAAATAAATGCCATTGAATGGGTATGCATGTACTGATCATGTGTATACGTATGTTGCCAGATCAAAATATTCCTTACTTTAATAAAACGGCAATTAACTGTGTTGTTCCTTTAAATGTCATAGCTATCGACCCTAAAGTAGCGTGAGCAGTAAATATTTGGAGTAAGCGCGACGTCGCAGTACTATTGTATTGCTAATTTGCAAATCACCTAGTGCATATTGTATGCGACGACCCTAGACGTAGCCTGTTGGAAACATTTTAGAACGCCAATTCTAGTTACTTTGACGTGCTGGCTATTTATGGCTGGTTCCTTCCTGTCAGGCAATCAGTTATTCTGATTACTACTGCATGTAGTCGCCGCGAAGGAGATAGCAGGATGTGTACACGCATGTCTATAAAACTTCAAATTTGACAGTTCGTGCCCTTTAGCTTCCCGATATACTCCGTGCGTAATTGCTTTGGCGATAACACTCTCACCTTATAATAATATCTTGATTGTCCTGAACAGTTATCAGGTTTCTGTATAAGCTCCATCTAAAAAGTGGTAGAAATCTACGTGCACGTTTTAGAATGTTCCCACCCGGTATTTGCTAACTTGGAAACTCTGTTAATGGTGAATATATTTGGTGAATTCCATGCAGCGTGTCTTGTCCACCTTGAGGAATTCAAAGAGAGAGCTTTATTTCGTGTAAATTGGAAAGCGGGCATCGTAAGAAATGGCTTTTTCAGGAAAGGCGTTCTTTAGAAAACTAGGGAAATTTATTGCGCAACTTTTCGACACTGGGTCCCCATTTCGTCGTAAGATTTGAGAAAATGTGCAACGAACAAGTAACATTTCAAAAGTGCTGATTCAGTTATATAGTCGTCTAGTGTGGGCACTAATTGGCAGCTGCAAATTACTTTATCTTTACAGTGTTTAAAGGCAACTTTTATCATACCAAGAAAACATAGGTGTCTTCAAGATATCCAGGTGCAGCTTTGCTGGAGAAGTCATCAGCTTGCCACGCAAATTCCTTGATCTGCTGCTCTGCCCACTTATATGCATTACAAACATGTTTATTATGCCCACTTTTACCCATAAATAGCCGTTTTCTTTTGCATCCCGAGGAGTTTCATTCGGTTCAGATTAGGGAATAATTCCCTCGTCAAATTATGCTGTTCCTCATTCTGTGCATAATAAGTTGAGCTACTTTTTTCTTCAAACGCGGGTGTGTTTACGAATAGTGTTCTAGTTGCTGGACATCTTCTGTCAACCGCTTAACGCCCCGCCTTCCACTTGCGGCTAAAAACACGAGTGACAACTGTTTACCTGTTCTGGATCGCAACCACACCGTCCGTCTCGACGACTTTGGCGACCCCGGATTTTTTTAAGGCTGTCTGGATGGCGGCGTATTACTGACGTGCATTCGATCCCTAAATGTCTTCTCAATGCGGTTAAACGCATTTCTGTAAGCAAGAGCAACGGCCGTAATGGGCGCCGTTAAGGCAGAAATTTGAAAAAGGACTAAGGCCGAAAGTTCAATATGGCCTAAGAAAATTCAGGGAGACGGCCTGGGCAGACCATTATGCCTAATGGTGCACCGAAAAAAATACTTTGATCAATGAATTCAGGTAGTAATGGTCCACTTCAGTTGAAATTTAGCTCGTGAACATTTACTTTCCTTGCGAAATGTCTTTGATATTGCCCCCGTTGACCGCCACTGCTTTCGGAATATGGATTACCTTTTCTAAGGAAACGCAGTGAAATTCGAAAAGGCTGTAAAACAGGTTTTCTAAGATTTCTCTGCCTCTTGATTGCCAGGCTTTTATACCAGCACATTGAAAACAGACACCGCTGAATGGGCAAACATGCACTGATATTATCAACGCATACTTTGCTGGATCAAACTATTGGTTGCATTTATAAACCACCAAACATTGTTTTTTTCGTCAAATTCACAGAGCATGTGCTGCATATTGTGTGCGATTACCTTACAGGTAACCAGGCGGAAACATTTCAGAACGCCAGTTATAGTTAGGTTGTGATGGCAGTTCTTCCGCTCAGGCATTCAGTGCGTTTTATTACTACTGCATTAAGTTGGCACGAATTTACTCGCAGGATAAGAAAATGAATAAGCATAAAACTTCACATGTGACTTTTTACGCCGTTTAGCCTCCAAATATACTCCGTGCGTAATTGCTTACTTTTTAACGCGATAACATTCGCATCGTACGGTGGTTTCTTCATTGCCTCGAGGATAAAAAGTTACTAATTTTTGCTAGAATTTGCATCCATGAAATGGCAAATATCTATGTGCGCATATTTCAATGTTGCCACCCGGTATTTGTCAACTTGAAAAGCCTATTTTGCCATGATAATAATTGCCAG
The DNA here is from genome assembly GCA_036362985.1 of Ligula intestinalis. Taxonomy (NCBI): domain Eukaryota; kingdom Metazoa; phylum Platyhelminthes; class Cestoda; order Diphyllobothriidea; family Diphyllobothriidae; genus Ligula; species Ligula intestinalis. Next base: position 10,003,693 of record JAYGXS010000007.1, on the reverse strand, counting down.
ATTTCACGCATGTGGCCGCAGTGTGTCGTGTCCACTTAAAGGAATTCACAGAGACCTTCATTCTCACCCGCTTAGCAGGTAGCTGTTATGATAGAGAGAGAAGATAGACACCTTCAGGATATGCAGGTGCTTATTGTTTGAATCTGTGCTGAAGTAATCACCAGTTTGCCACTCCCATTTCCTCATCTGCAGCTCTACCCTCAGTAGTTGCACTTATAAGCATACAAACTTGTTTATAATGTTTACCTCAAACCCCTGCATGTTCTAGTTACTGGACACTTTAGGTCAACCGCTTAACGCCCCGCACTACCTTTGCGGTTGGAAACAGACGCGACAACTGTTTACTTGCTCCGGATCGCAACGCAAAAGTTATGAGTATCTGGATAGCAATATTTTGCATCGGGGTCAGATGACAGCCGCTATGTCCTAAAACGCTTTTAATATGCAGTTTAACGCATTTCCAGCAACGGACTTGAGACGGAGTTTTTAACTTAGGCACCTGGGACGAGATTAAGACAAAATTAATGCAATTAGAGGGACAAAAAAAATTGGTGAGTAATTGAGCCTAATGGCGCACTGAGAAAGAGTTGTCCGAACATTGAATTTAGATGACCTTTTTCCACTTTGGTCTTAAACCGTAAAAAGTTATTTTCATTTTGGGGAGGCTTTGATACTTCATCATATTGACTATTACTTCTTTGGGAATATGAAGCCCCTATGCTAAGGCAACCCACTGAATTCTAAGTTTCTGTAAAACAAGTCTTCTTATATGTACTTTCGTCTCGATTGTCAGACATGTATACCACCACGTGGAAAATAAATAGCATTTAATCAGCAAACGTGTAGTGATAATATGGATACATTCGTTGCTTGATCAATCTTTAAATTTTATTTATTAATTATCAGAAACACTTTGATTTTCCTTCAACTGTCATATTTATCGATCCCAGACTAGCGTAAGTTTCGCTTTTTAAAGCAAACGCAGCTTCGTGGCATTGTTGTAAGGAGAATTCACAGACAATCTGGTGCGAATTTTACACGTCGGGAGCATTTCAGAACGCCAAGTATACTTGCTTTTTGATTCTTGTTTCTTTCTCTCAGGTATTCAGTATGGCTGAGTACTACTGCACTTAGTCTCTGCAAATGTACTCCCAGGATATGAACATGCATGTGTACAGAACGCCAAATTTGACAGTTCATGCGCTTTAGACTTCCGATATCCTCCGAGGGTGATTGTATTCGCGATAGCACTCTCACCACGCAGAAGATTCTTGATTGTCTTGATGAAAGAACGCTATTACATTTTTGTACAATCTCCATCTAAAAAATGGCAGATATATATAAATATAAGTGTAGGTTTTACAATCATTTCATCCGGTATTTGCCGAAAACGTGTTTTCGAAATAGACGTTTCAAGTTACCAATGTCAATATTTGCTGAATGTCATGCATTTAGTCGCAGTGTGTCGTATCGACATGATCTAATTCAAAAAGAGGCCTTTATTCGCACCCTGTTTAAAGGACACTGTTATGATCACAACACAAAATAGGCGCCTTCAAGAGATCCAGATGCTTGCTGTCTGCAGTTTTACTGGAGCATTGAACAGCTACCCACTCCAATTTCTTGAGCTGGAGCTTTAACTACAATGCTTGCACATATAAGGCCACAAGTGTGTTTATAATGCCTGCTATCACCTTTAAATAGCTGCCTTCGTATGCATCCCGAGGAGACTCATTCTGCTCAGATTAGCGTATAATTTCCTCGTTAGATTATGTCGTGTCTCAATCTGTGCATGTTAAGTTTGGTTAATTTTTTCTTCAAGCGCTTGCGTTTGCGAATAGTGTTCCAGTTGCTGGACACTCTCCGTCAACCGCTTAACGCACCGCCTCTCTCTGCGGCTAAAAACGCACGCGCCAACTGTTTACTTCACATTGTCCGCCTCGGCCACGCTTTCAGCGCCAGATTTGCTTAAGACTGCCTGGACGGCGACGTATTGCGTTAAAACCAACTGACAGACCCTCGATGCCTTAATGCTCTCAAGATGCGGTTAAACCCATTTCTGTAAATTAGGGCAACGTTCTTAAGCGGCGTCATTAAAGCAGACATTGTGAAAACGACTAAAGTAAATAGGTTAAAAATAGCCTAATAAATGTTGGGGGGATGAACTGGATCAGTACACATAGTGCTGAACGGTAGACCTGGTTGAGCATTCGAGGTTACTTCATCTGATTGCAATTTAGCTTAAAAGAGCTCTTAAACTGCCCTAAAATAAAGCAGTTTATTCTTTCTTAAAACTTTCACCATTGGCACTTAATTTGTATGTCAATAGGTGTGCCCCTTAAATCACTTTCAATACAACTTCAACGGCGCTTAATACGCTCATAAACTTGAGTATTAAATTAATCAATGTCAGGTTATGGGCTTGAGGTTAGTAGCCCATCAATAAACTCTGGAAAACAGTGGCTTTTAGAGCCTTTGATCACTGATTTTGCTGGCGGAAGTGGTTCAAAGTTGCCACTAAAAATACGCAAAAATCAAAAAGCGCGCCAGGTTATGAAGCCTGTTAAAAGACAATGAAAATTTGATTTCTTTTCCGAATGTAGCCAATAGAAACTATTGGTTTAATCCACAAACGCATGTACTTGTAAAAGCCTCTAATTGTTTGTTGCTACTCCTAGTTTGGTTTCTTTTGTTTAAAAAAGAAAATACAGATGCCGCCAAAACCGAAAAAATTAGATAAATGTTCTTAAAGTGTACATTCAGTTTAATGGGTCTCGCGGTAATGATACCGAAAGGACGCATATGCCCAGAGTAAGTGGCATATTTCTGATGCGGGAGCTACTTCTTGTTTCTGGGAAAGGTGTGGGGGTAAAACGTATTTTCACTGAGAGAAAGAACCTACAAGAGAGTCTGCAAACAATTAAAAACAAGCTGTCCTCTCGAGCAAGTGTGAGCCACTGTGTGTCCGTTGAGACGCATAGCCTTCAACACCTGTATACGACCTTGTCGCCTACAGTCAATCATCAAATTAGGTAATATCGATCGGTTTTGAGTTTTCTCTCGCATGACAACTGTCATGTCTCGCGTGGTTTCAGAATCCAACTGTCAGGTACATGAGATGGACGGGAAAGGCAGCATGACAAAACGTTGACGCTGAAAATGGACTATAGCATCTGCGTATTCTCGGTAGCATGCAGGTGGATAAGAACGAGCTGATAACGCTATAATCGGCAAAAGGAGCTTATGTAGTCCCACTTCTATACCCTTAGTCCCAGCATTTTGTCCTACGAAAACGGTGGTTATAGTGTTGTGAGTGGGAATTAGGAGACGCAGTGAAATATACTTTAACAACTGCTATATGCATTTTTATTTTATTGTATTTGGAAGTTTTGTTGATTTAAATCTGTAGATTATTCTAATCTGTATTCTTGATTAACGTATTGTGAAGAAAACCCGATCATCAACTTGCATGCTTCTTGAAACCCCCCAAAAAATAGAAATGTTGGTTAGGAGGTCGACTACTTCAACTTACATGAGGTCCAACTTACCGTTCTGGAGTTAGATTAGCATAGCCCGTGCCGCAACTTTGCATGGGGAACAACTTACTCTCAGCGGCCGCGGGAAACAACTTCGACTACATTTTTTCACTTGATACTTACTTCTAAAAATTTTCATTTTCTGCCTATCTTATTTCCCCTCCCCAAAACCCTATAACCACCGTTTTGGTAGGACAAAGTGCTGGGACCAGGGGTATAGGTGTGGGAGTACATAAGCTACTTTTGCCCTTTTATCATACAGAATTACAAGGATTGTGAGCAGCGAAGCCTTGCAAACCAAAAGTCTTAGTCACTGTTGTTCATTTGAGCAAAAACTTTCCAAAGTAAACCAGTTTCGAATAGCTGGCAGAGGACCCAAGCAGACAACCACCGAGCAGGTTTGACGCTTTATGGCAGAACGCAACATTTGTATGAATCGGATAACCCTTGACAGTTCGGCCGTCGCTTTCGATGTTGTTCATCACGAGCATCAGCAAGCTGAAAGCGGGCGCGGTGGCTCCATCTGCATTTTAGTGAAACTAGTCTCGCAGGGTTTGCCCCAGTCTCTGACCACTGCCACACCTAAACCCCATATCAAGAAGAACGAAGATGGGGGGACACAGGCAGTGTGCGCGAAACATACTTGCGAGGTAGGCCCCCACCTGGGAGCGCCATAAAGGCCACATAAGGAAGGAAACATTGAGCCTGACTCCCAGCCCGCAGTAAGCCACTCCATTCATCAAGACACAACTGGACCGACTGCGGCGTCCGAAGTATCCCGTCGGTTGGCAACCCTCAAAGCCGCGGCTTTTAGCACATCGTGATAGCTTCAAGCGCATTAGATTGTTCAAAGGAATCGAGGAATTGAAACTATGAACAATGATGCGTATTTTTATCATTTACGTGAAGATAAAAAGGCGATATTTATACATCGAAAATATTTACGTCCTGTACAAGTAGTTTCCTTTGATGCGTAATTTAGAAATGGAACAAACAGAAGTTTGACCGTTTTCGCAAAATCTTAGTATTAATTCAACCACTTTCGTGTATTTCCTATCCTGGAATGGGGTCTAAATGTAATGAAACATGGTGAAAATTCTTCAATGTAAAGAGAACGGTAATTTTTAACATTACCAGTTAAAATTACATCACATATTCTAAGGTTAATTCAAGACTGGTCCAAAGTCTCCATTTTATTTTGATTATATCTTGGAACAGGGTAACATACACACATATTCGTCTGATAAATATATAATTTAAGTTATTTTTAAACGGTAATCTACCTTAGAAATTGTGCTATTTGATCTTGGGCGTAACAGTATCAGACTTCTTTTGTGGTTGTCCTTTTTCTAGATAATTTGTTTTGGTATTTAAAGACCTTATGAATATAAGACCTTATAGCCAAAAAGTTTAGTTTTAACTGCGTGTATTTAATAAATGTCTTATTTTAACTTTTTATCAGATATGTCTAACAGAATCTAAATTTATAGAAGAAAGTTTGAAAGTGCTGAAAATAGTGCAAATGGTGCCAGTACCTAAAGGATCATCTTAAACTTATTTTACTTCAATACCTGAAATATGTGTAGGGGTTTGAAGAAAGAAAAATTATTTTACTTTAAATACAATGGTATTGTAACGATTTCACCCGTTGGTTGTGTTTTCATTTATTGGTCTGACTTATGGCAATTTCTCACATCTGTAAGACTTATAAAATGGAGAATTTTCTAAACAATTAACTATTACTTTTGTGATTATTTTAAGTCATCAATTAGCCAAAGATCTTTGATTATTATTTCAGTATTTTCGTTTGGGATTGACTTGGGCAGCTTTCAGCATTTTGCAAGAGTTTCAGCCTGAACGGTCACTGCACTTTGTGTGCAAATCTATGTTATTTCTCGTTTGTTGGAGCTTGGATGGTGGGGTTAGTAGGACGTTTCGAAGGGGGCATGAAATACGATTGCTGTCTCTGCAGGCATGTGATTAGACAGTATACAGATAAATCCTGTACGAGCTTGTATAAACGCAAAGGACACTCGTCTCCAATCGTACGATCATCATTCCAGCCACAGTAAGGACAATTTTCTCTGTCTGCGTGTAAGGTGAAAATGTGGGAGGAGGAGATGAATCACTTGAAAAAAAGGGACAACTTAATTCATTTTTGTTGGGTTTTAGTGAATAGTTGCCCGCCTGCTTGCATCTGCTTCTCTCGTAACGCCCCGAGAGGGGAAAGCCGTCAATTTACAGTTGCAAAAAGGCAGTTTTTATAAAACTTTTTGGAGCCCTAGGTGCCTTTGACTAAATGCTCTCTAGATTGCATCTACAGGAAGCGGATGCCACCATTTTCAGGCTTTTTCTACCTCAACTATCGTCAAAATTAATGCTTTTACTGGAAAGTCTGAATTTCGCTTTCCCTTGGTAGAGCCCAACTGGTTTTTTTAATCTAGTCAAGGGCACCTGGTGAAATTTTGCACAATGGGTTGTGTTTCTGAAGCATTTTTCGATTAGTCTCTAAAATATGTAAGCTTATCGGAAAAACATATCAACAAAATTCAAACAAAAATTTCAAAAGAAACAATTTAAGTAAAATAGGAGGCACTTGTTGAGTCCTCAAATACCGTGATATGATTGGCTGTGGAGAAACTGACCGAAGAGTGCTTGTTTTTGTTCAAAGTGTGCCGTCAAAATGCTGTTAGATTCTGCTTAATGGCTCATGTATCCTAAATGCATTACGACGAGTTTTTACTCTTGTGGGTTGGGTTTCGATTTTTTTGAAGCATTACAGTGTTTAAAATTCCAGTAATCTACACTCTTCCACATCGATTGGCTAGCACACACAAGTTTCTTTTTTCTGAGTCTTTGCTCTTAGCGCCTGATCACTCTTTCGACAGTAATTAATTAAAACAAACATCCCCCGTGTGGGCTCTGCCCAGTTGCGGCATTTTAAAGCGCGGGCTTTAAACATCAAACGGTTGCTCAGTTTTAGCTCAAAGGCGATGGCTTTAAAGTTAGCTCATTTTGGAGTATTTCAACTATTATGACTTCTGCAGGACAAAACGCACGTTCACGTATAAAATCTGAAGCCTTGTTTCCCGTGTGCCTTTTGAAATTTCACTCATTTTTCAACGGCATGCCTGTTGTGCAAATAATATTTGAAACATTAAATTACACCCTTCTGTTTTTTTTCGACCTTTTTACCAAATCTAAACTAAATTGAACAACCTGATTGTTAAATGCGCAGTTATCTCTTTTTCTTCGGCTTTTGTCCTCCTGTTTAGTAAAAACCCTTGGATCTGTTGGTCCTTGCTGAAAATATTTCCAACTGTTGGAAACTATCCAATCAGTAGTGACTCCCACTCAGTATATTCCAAGGTCACAAGCTAGTTGGACACCAGTCCTTCGATGCTCGCGGCTTACGTGGTTGTCACCCCCTGCCAACCCAATTACGACCCCAGCCTTCATCACAGGAGTTTATCATTAGAGTGCGCATGCGGTTGAGTGAGGTTTTTACAAATAATTAACAAACCGAAATCCTGGCAAGAGGTGACAACCGCATGAGCCACGAGCTGCTCAAATCATGATTCTCAGGCTCACAGTCAATCATGCATACTGCAGAAATTCCCTAATTTGCTCAACTGGATATTCCTGGATGCACAATCAACAAGTGTGGAAGTAGGGAAAGAGATGTTGTCCTTTCTTGATATGCTTTTCAGACGAAGCCTCAATGGTGAACTAGAAACGACGACTTAAAAGAAGGATACAAAGATCAAGCAGATTTTAAGTTTCCATAAAAATTATCAAACGGCTTGCAAACTAAGTTGCGTGAAACCATCTCAAATGGGTTTAGACTTTCTGCAGCTGCCTGAAGGAAAACCCACGTGCGTTCCAATACCTCTGCAACTGGTTTATACGAAATGGCATTTTAAAAACAAGCTCAAATTCGAAAATGTCCGAAATCCGAAAAATGAATTATAATTCCTCTTCTGCTCACCGGAATAAATTTGAAGACTTGCTGACGTTTCGGTCAGTTCGGCCTACTGTCCTTTGTCAAAGCGAATACTGACTTTTATAGATTAGCAGTTTAAAGTTGCGGCTGTAAGTGTTGACATTGGGCTGATCGATTTTTTTCCCGTTTGCTGTCTGGCCTTGCATGTGGATTTTGGCTTGGTGGAATGACAATTGTTGGTCTGTTCTGTCCCCGCGGTAGAGAATGCTAGTAATCCTGCTTACTTTACCGGTAGTTTCGTCACAGGGCCGATTTCGTTTGCTAATTCTGACTTAGGTTTGTCCGTACCCTGTCCTTCACTAACGTAATGGCTCAGGACTTTGTAGACCGCAGGGAGGTCCACATGCCCGTGACAGAATTAGCGTCTGAGTACCATGCCTTAAGCGTCAATCTTTCAGCTTTTGAGGCTCTTCGGCCTATGATGGTCATTCCAATACCTACATGATCATCCGCGGAAGATACCATGAGGGAAATCGTCTATTGTATGACTTGTCCTGCTGTGCATATATAACATGTCAGGTCTAAACAGACACATCGCTGTCGAACTAGGTTTTGAAATTTCCCACTGGCCCAAAAGTATCACGCGCAGCATTTTTATTAAAATCAAGGATGGAGTGAAACTTAGGGTGCAGTCAGACGTATTGTATCCTATTCTATGACAAAACAGATCCTTTATTTACACCGGTCAGAATGAACGCATGCCTGGTTTTAAAGTGAAGACCAATAAACAAACTTTTTTCTGGCTGACTTATCGTCCACCTTATTCAAATGGACACGTGGAATGCGAATAATTGCCTATATTTCGCGAACGTCTCCTACTTCAGAGACTGTTTTGACTTTCAGGAGAAGGATGTGTCTAGTTAGAACAATTAACCCCCTACTCAAAGCAACTGGATGTAGTATTTTCTGTAATATCCACACTTAAATTGCTTATGGTTGTAATAGCAGATAGGTAAAAATCCGAGGCCCTTATATAAAAAGTTACTAGGAGTGAAAAGAAAACGATTTTATCCCACTAAAATTTCACATCCACGTTTGAACAAAGGAAATGGAAGATAGAACAGGCGGAAACAGTGCTCATCGAATTTTGATGAAACCCATCCGACCTTACCTATATCTAGCAATCCGCGCATTCCTTGCAGATTTTCGTGTGAAGTACGACCTCATCATGATCGTCTATACTGGAGTCGCTTATGGCCATGGGTGCGGTGCCCATGTTGGTAATTAGTACGCCAATACCTGAAATCTGTGTAGATGTTCGATGAAAGAAAAGTTATTTTGATTTAAAAGAAATGTAATGGCTACGATTTTACCTGTCAGCTATGTTTTCATTTATTTGTCCGATTAACGCCATTTTTTAAATCTGTAGGACTTGCTCATTACTTTAAAAATTGAAATTTTCTATACAAGACGATACTACTTTTTATTATTTGGTTAAGTCACAAATAAGCCTAAGGTCTTTTATTACTATTTCAATATTTTCGTACAACTGTAAATGTCCGTTTAGGATTGATTATTAGTTTTGCGCAAATTTCAGCATTTTGCACGAATTTCAGTCTGTACAGTAATACATTTATTCGGCTGACGTTTCATTAAAATCGAAGATTTATTAAATTAGGATGCATTGCATCCTATTTTATGCCGCAACTGATCGTGCATTTACACCAGTCAGAATGAACTCCTGACCAGATCGAAAGTTTTGAACAGGTACCAAAATGTTTTGTTGGCCTAATAATCATCTTCCTTATTCAAGCGGACACCTGAACTGGGGAAATTTGCCTTTATTTTGTGAATGCTCGCTTAAGGTTGTTGCCAGTTCTCTCGTGGTCCCATTAGCGAATCGACCGAGAGCGAACGATAGCTTAAGTCGGCAGCGGAAAAGACCTCATCAGCCTCGGGGATTTAAGTCCTCTGCAGAGAAAGCAATGGTTTATGTTCCTCAGACTGACTAGCTTTGCACGCATCTGAACCGGGGTCCAGATAATGCTTCCGAAAGTCACGTGCTCCGGCGGAACTTATCGCTATCGCTGTTCAACGCTGCCTCCGAGTGATAGAAGATGGTAGTGGGGAAGATGCGATACGTATGAGAAGCGTCGGATGCTGTTCATTCGCTTATCTCATGTTTGCGAGCATTGGTTGATAAGGTTGTCTGAGGATTTATTTTTTCCGGCATGATTTGATAAACTTTTTTGTGATTTACTGTGCAGCGTTGCAACCCGTCATCCTTGTGTATCTGTGTATCTGCGTCACACACCCGACGACGACAGTTCCCCCGTCGATTTCGACGATGTGCACCGCGTGCTCCAACAGCCGCAGCAAACGCTGAAGCAAGCCGCAACAGACACTGAGGCGAGCTGGGCAAGCAACACGAAAGCGACAGCAAGCGGGAGCAACGCAGAGAACTCGTGCGAGAGAAAACAAGAGTTTAGGCAGACTCGCACAGAATCTACCCACTCGCTCGCCACTTCCACCTCCGTATCCGGTGTAAAGACAAAGTCAATAAGACCGGGGATGAGGGAGGGTGTAGATGGCTGGCGCGATAAACACTCAGCACGCGCACACTTGACACAGCCATCTCGCTAGGTATGCTCCCGACTGCGCGGGAGCGCCATAAAGGCCACATTAAGAGGGAGCCATTGCAGCCTGACTCTCAGTCCTCCCTCTCCTCCCGCACGCACACACAGACACACGCGTACAGAAGGAGCAGCTACGTGGGGGCCCGAGTTTTCCCGTCAGTTGGCAGACCCTCCAAGCCACGGCTTTTAGCGCACCGTGATAGATTTCGGCGTATTCAGATTTATTATAGTGAGGGAAGAAACGCGCCGAGGTCGACCTCACTCTCTCCCTCACCGCATAGTGACCGCCTAGCTTTTCGGGCACCCGCAGTGGGGCCTGAAACCCAGTGGGAGCGCGAACGCAGTTATTAACAGGGAATCAGAAGTGAGAGAAATTGCCAGCGCCTTCTAGGTCGCAGGGACCGTGGTTGGCTGAAGACTGGCATTGTATGTGAATACAGACCATTGGATCTCAGAAGGGTGAGAGCAGACTTGCATGAAGCCTGGGCCAACACCCTCCTGAGAGGGGTAACCAGTCAGTGACCGCCTAGCTTTCGGACACCTGAGGTGGGGATCTGCGTCCTACATCCACAGACACACAAACTCACACAAACACGTTGCTTTCCTGTGAATTGTGGTTTATAGGACACTATTATTTGCGCAACTGACGTTGGCATTTGGGATGGCCAAGTGTGTTGTTTCCTCTTTCCTTGCGAGTTCCGAATACCAAAAGTATTACGTTGGTTTTTGTAGTTTAAGTGCCACGCGTGATTCTGCATCCGATGGGAGCAAAGCCATAAACCAAATACGGATTTCGTCGTTTCGCTCTGTCTGGTGTGGGAAGACTGCGGATTCCGACTGTTGCATGAGGTGAGCCGCATGGGGTGTGTGTGTTTTGCCTGTTCGGAGATCGTTCAGTCAGGTAGGTTTCGGGACGGCCTCTGTGCACGCATGTAGACAGTTTTGATTGGCCAATTCGAGTGAACTGCATCGAAGAGAAACGCGGTATCCATTAGTATCATGATCGCATTCTCAAATTTATCTGAGAATTCTTTTCATGAACCGCCCAAAACCCGCAGTTTGCATTTTCAGTTACCTGCTGCGACGGCTTTTTGACCGTAAAGTGGCCTTTGTGCGTGATAAAATAGGTGGAATCGAAGGGTCTTTCTCGTATTTATCGGATCAACCTTACAAGTTAACCAGTGGATTGCCTGTTTCTGCCTCCCCATCAAGCCCACATTTTCTTCACGCGCCATATTTTTTACGGGCGGAATCCGTATAAGACAGAGGACCTACAAAACGCCAGCGAATTTTCCACCTTCTGACGATGCTCCCTCTTTTCCAACATGGCCATGGAGCACTGCTTCTATGGATTGGCGTCCCGTTCCTTCAGTGTATTATGTCCAACCTTAGGAATACTTAGCGTGATCAATGAGTTCAAAGCAGCGACGACTATTGGCGCCCAGATAGGAGTTTTCTAACTCGAACATCGCCCCCTCTTGATGGTGGACCGATGCCACTACAACGGCCATGTTGAAAGATTTGACCTCAACATCGCGCGTCTTATCGCAGTGGCTTGATTGTTCTACCATCAATTTCCACGAAGTCCACTGTATGTACCAACACTTTGGTGCAGGGATGGTGACTGACCACAGGGGATAGTTTTAAGTGATAGCAGACGTAGTTAGTGCCAACCGAACTTTTAACCTTCACCATGGATGAAGAAGATCAGACTGGATCCGGCGTTGGCCGCTTTCTCAAATGAACGCCAGAAACACCACCTAACTTAGGCTTAAGTGACAGTAGACTTTGCGCGGGTACTACCGTACTACTTACCCTCACTCACCTTCAGTAGGTGTCAAGATAGGCTCAAGGAGGTCGAGACTGGTATGGCTACTATTACCATTTCAACGTCTGCTACCTAGAAATTCAGCTGCGTGTTAGTAATATGTATAGTATTTCTGACGGTATGATGAGTCAGGGGTGATATGGATTAGAAGTCACGTTGGAACTTATACCCCTTGATCTCAGAAAGGAGGGTCTATCTTGGTTTGAGGCCCTGAGCACATCAGGGCTTACCTTGGTTCCCACCCTCTGACCTCTGTCTACCAAATGCTGTGTCACATTCTACAGTAGTCGCCGGCTTTTAAGCCCACCTCGGGCCTAGACCGAATTGAGCTTAATAAGCGGCGGGCTTATTAACCGTGGGCGTCATGCAGCAGTCACCGGTTATTAAGTCCACATCGGGCCCAGACCAAATTGGGCTGAATAAGCGGCAGGCTTATAAACCGTGGGCTTAATAGCCGGTGACTACTGTATTACGTTTGGGCTAGGTTACTGCGGCTGGAGGAAATATGCCACTGCTATGAGCGATAATTCTAGTTATCATACTTAATAAGACAAGCGGATAGTATATTCCAGTCATATATTCCTATAATTGTATCAATAGCTCACAGGCCTTCTATTTTTGCAAAGCGCGTAACTGTTATGATCACCGAGCACGTCACCCAGACAGACAGACAGACAGACAGACAGACAGTCCGAGGTCACGTCAGAACGGGCCAAGTCGCGCGACCTTCAAAGGGCGGGACACTAGGCTAGGACAAAGGAGTCACGCGTGAGCCAGACGCCCTTGGAGCAGAGTTGCTGCTATCAGTGAGGTCACGCTGAGGACAAACGCACAGATTTGCATAAGCGAGCGTGCGCACGATGACAATGGAGAGCCAATGGGGAGCAATGAAGACTGCCCCTTAAATAGCGAGGTTGCGAGCAGAACCGGGACTCTGCTGTAGAACACGCTGCCAACGACCCGAGACTGCTGTCGAAGCGACACCTACCACAGAAGGCAAGCTGCTGGACACACGGAACAGATAATCCTACTGCGATCTGTTTTAGGATGCACTCACCCTGACATAGTCTGTGAGTAACGAGCTAATTGAAACCCCAATTGTATGTGCAACATTGCAACATATACCATTGGGGTTCCAATTAGCTCACTACTCACAAACTATGTCAGGGTGATGCATCCTAAAACAGATCGGAGTAGGATTAACTTATAACATAGAGTCCCGATCAAAAACCAACAACACGGCGGACTCGTGGCTCAAGGGAAAGAGCGTTCGCCTCTAGCCCGAGAGACTCGAGTTCGAAACTCGAGCGTGGCGGCAATTTTCACTGCAACACTAAAGTTGACCTTCTTTCACCTGATGAGGCCCAACTAGGCCGAAAAGCTTCGTGAAATGGCCTGTGTTGTCGGTAAAATAAGACGGAACAGAATTGATGTACTAGTAGAAGTGACAGTTAAGTACTAGCTGTTATCTTTTTCGGTCTTCTCTTCCTAACACGTACTGGGGGAACATAACCGGTGTTGCCACAGGACCACACAAGGGTACAACAGTAATAAATGAGGATATTATCATACCCACGTACTAAATTTCACCTGGGCTAAGCCTTCATGTCCAGTAGGTAGGTAGGTCACAAAGGCTTAAGTTAATGAAGAAGACCCTTCGCGCTGCGATGTTATGGCCCAGTTCGTGGGGAACGAAGTCAGACGCCACTTGGGAGGAATTATGTATTCTGTACAGAGCTAAAGGGAAGAAGTTGGACGAAGTTGGCAGTCGGAGGAACGTACAGCCACTTGCAGGAGAGCCGCGTCCGAAATGGGTGAGCGTGGCAGTCATCCCAGTCTCTACAGAGCGGCTTTTTGTGAGTCGGCCTTGAAGGTGCTTGGCCAGACCAGATTCGGGTCGGTCAACAAGTCCGCACGTGCTAGCATGAGTGACTGTCGTCTACCTAAGATACCCCAAGTCAGAAGTCAGATGAGACCAACAACGTTGGACAGCAAACTGTAAGAAACGAGCCAACATAAGACTCGGAAGAGAAGAACTGCTCACAATGAAAAGCCCAGTTGCTGTTTGTGTACCCGTTCGCGCAGCTTACAGGATCCTGAGACATGTTCTATAGCCAATCAGGAAATGGTGCACCTTGATTGGCTTAGGTTCAAATGAGGATCTAGTGACAAGACGCCTGGTAGGGGCCCTACCTTCAGAAGCGACAGTGTGCATGAAAAGCTTTACAGGTAAGGCATAATGAGTCGCGTGGTGGGCCTGCAGCGAGTTGACCATGAATGCGCGCGGCAGCAAGATTGCCACAATAGTTGGAAGTCCTTCAGGTCCAGGCTTCTAACGCAGTGCGACAGTTTAAAAACACTTTTGATTGCTTTTACTGCTTACTAGATGCCTGAGTGTCTTAGGAGTTTGGGCCTCCGCGACAACCTCACTCTCTTTCCCACTTCACGCTACGCAGAAATTGGGCCGAAGCGTCCGGCTTCGTATGAGTCTGCGCCTAGATACGCCAATAAACACCACTATGCGTGACATTTTACGGACGAGTAGCCCAAATGACCTCTGCCATAACCTCAGCTAGCACCCTTCTTTGTCAAACGAAAGGAAAGTCCCGAGGAAAGAACAATTTTTACCTTTAGCTGACGCAAATGTTAAAGTAAGTTACACCACTGCTTTACACTCTTACCACCGTGGGTTAAGTTTATAGGTAAATCCTTCCCACTTATATCTTTCAACAATGGTTCCTTTAAGAAGAGAAGAAGTGGAGGGCCGCAGTGGTAGGAGGAGTTTATTATGTACAGAAAGAAGTGGAAAATGAAGTTGACTGTCAGACGAGCGAGCAGCCGCCAGCTAGTGGGCTGCTTCTGTTGTGATATGTGCTCAGCAGCCTTCACGTGCGGTCCTGTGGGAGACAGCGTTTAAAGATGCTAAGCCAGGTGAGGAAGGCAAAGTAATGCACGCATTTTAGTGGGACGTGTGAGAGAAGCGTTCACGGGGAGTATGTGGTTGTTCTTAATTTATCTCATGACTTACAATCACGTGATCTCATGTCTGATGTTGATGGGTGGTCAGTACACTCTTTTTCCCAAACATGACTGCACGAAAGCCAGATTCTTTCTCGCTTCAATACTATCCATTTTGCTTGATCCACAATACGCTTCTCATTCTGGTATTTTCTTTTCCATTATGCTAATTGAGACGTGACTCCATGATTACGACGACCCATTTATACGTACTATGAAGACTGCCAAAAAAGCACTTGGCCCACTCTTGATTGGTTTGTTGATGGTACATCTGCAGGTCCAAAAGGCAGCATTCATGCAGCCCGTAACTAAGAACAAGAACTTTGGCCACTAAAAACAATGCGATTCTGTTGCATCTTATTGAAATTTTTGAGAAGTTTCTCACAAAACATATAAAACAGATATAATCAGAAATTTGTTAAATGTCTCTCCAGAGCCCTTCTGGTCATTTGTCAACCGTTTTGGAAAGCTACCCTTTATCTAGTTTCTTATTTACTGAGCTTCAATATAACGCAACTTGTGACGGTACGTTGGATCTCCCAAAACGTGTCTTTACATTCTACATCATTTTAAATTGGAGTTTATCATAACTTATTATTTTAAAATGTAAAAATACTAAAAATCATTATTTTATTGTTTTCTCCATTAAATGTTCTCAAACTGACACCCATTTTGATCATGACAATACGAAGCAATGGAATCGCACACAACATGAAACAATTCTCTTGGTGGTCGGGTGCATTCATCCTTAATGGCTTCTCTAAATTCAGCTACTGTTGAAAAAGTCAAAATGCAGTGGAAAACAATATAATGATACTTTTTTATATTTTTTCCCTTTTTTAAATAATAAAATTATTATAAGCACAAAGATTACGATTACAGTAGACGCCGTTGATCATGCAATATTTTGACATATGCGAACGAGTAATACTCTTTCGCTAAGCGGAATTGACTCCATTTTTGATACTGATTATCGTGTTGTGTATTTTAAGTTATTTTTATTAGGATAGAAAGCCGGCTTTTCACCGAGCTTCGTTTTGACTCCTAGGAAAGCGTATCTTTTTTAAAAACTGACTGCTTAAGTAGTATGCCTTTTTTATCATTGATTTTGACTGCCTTTATAAATTCAAATACATTTTATGGAAAACGTGCACGAGAAAACTATTTCTGTACTTTTTTGATAGCAAATTACGCATTCTTTAAATTTTATACTCAAAGAAAGGGAAGCTTTCAGTTTTATCAAAGTTGCCCAATTGCCGAACAATTTTCTTAACGAGTGAATACTACACTCAAATTCAAGGTTTAAAAACTGCGCACTGTGTGCATCCTGTTTGAGGAAATGTACAGTTTCGCCTAGAGTTTGAGGAAGATGTCACCTATTGGTCATCAAATACTGAAATAGATTTGGAATATATTTTATGCAGCATAGACAGCACTAATTTATTGACGGATACGATTTATTATAGACGAAGACCTAACAATCGTAAAAAAGCTCATAATTATCAACAAATTTAAAACCGAAGGCTTCCCTTTCTTTGAGCATCAAATTTAAAGAACGCGTTATTTGCTATGAAACAAGTACAAAAATAATTTTCTCACACACGTTTTCCATAAAATGTATTTGAATTTATAAAGGCAGTCAAAATCAATGATACGAAGGCATACTACTTAAGTAGTCAGTTTTTACAATACAGTAGATTGTATATCTCATGTGAGGTTGGGAATTGGAGGGTTTAACAGACACTTGAGGTTGTTTATTCAGTTCATTTGGTTGAATTGGGTCGCAAAATGTTGTTAACTAGAATATATTTACGTTCAGCTCAGAATACTGGGAGAAAATAGAGGCGAATATGGGTGAAATCCAGCGTTTCTTGATATCCGAGGAATTCCCTAAGATATTGAACACTGCGGAAAATAACTTTTTGTGTGTGCATGTTGCACTATAAAAGAACATTCACGAAGAGCAGAAACGTTTTAATCATATCTGTTCGCAAAACAGAATTTTTTTCTTTGCATCCATGAAATTGAGGTTAGTGTAATTAGGAGATAGCGCATTACTTTTGGGAAAAGAAGAGCGAAATGAGTTTGAATAATTATGTTTTGCAAATCTGTCAAGTTTTGACAGAGTTGTCACGGGACATTGTGAAACAGTTTTTTTCAAGAATCGCCGCTCTGCTTTGTATTTGTTGGTGTAGAACTTAGTCCAGAGATAACCAAATATGCTGAAAACTTTTCCGTTTTAAATAAAACATTTAGCTCTTTCATTAATAACAGAAGAGATATCCCTAATTTTTAGAGAAATCAATCCACTGGCCAAAATTTCCCATTCTGATCTTGACTTTATCATCAAACAAACATCAGACGCCAAAATATATAAGTAAAGATTTTTTCAAGAGTAAAAGTTTTGCAGAGTTTTTCGAAATCAATCTTGAGCACATTCATTCGCGAATTTTGTAGTGGACGTTAATTTTTCTTGGCAAGGAGTTTACATGATTTGGTGGTTCTGAAACTATGAAATATAATGACAGCTGGTAGAGAATGAATGTTTAAAAGCTGGTTATTGATGTAAAAGCTTTCAAGATATATCTTATTTTGAATGTTCTGGTAGGCCTTTGGAATTCACTCATTATTTATGGTCAATTGCTGGCTACGAGTTGTTCTAAAAAACAAATACTCCTTACTTGTTGGCTGTGTTTATCGCCCACCTAATGCCAATGCAGACTACGATCTTTGTCTCTCGCAGGCACTTCATGCCGCAGCTGACTTGAATCTTAAGTATTGCTTGATTGCAGGCGATTTTAACCTTCCTGACGTGCAATGGTTTCCACCATCCGGTCTGGTACTTGAGGTAGTAGATATCGGCATGCGGGATCAGGTAATCAATTTTCCCACTCGAGGAGTAAACATACTCGACCTTATGTTTTGTAGGGGATTCCAACCACTTTCAGTGTCATCCTTAGACGCACTTGGGAGTTCAGAACATCTTACAGTTGCTAGTGAACTAGAACTGGAGGCGGATGAAACATTTTCCAAAAAGTATAGCTTTTATCATGACTTCCGATCAGCAAACACGGCGGACCTACTGGCACATCTAAACGCTTTCGACTGGTGTGAATTTTTCCAATGTTTAGATGTAAATGTTTGTACCGATGCACTGTACAAAGTGCTGGATCCACTCATCTTCCACTTTGTCCCCCGTAAGAAAGTAATACATGTCAAGGATGAAGTGTATCGTCCTCTGTCTTTCCGTCGTAGGCTACGTAAACTCTCTCGTCGTTTGCATCGGCAGAACGACACTTCCGTTCTGCCCTTGTTCACACTGATCTTTTAGCAGGCTAAGAAGCTCTTCGAAGAAAAGCAGATAGCCGATGAGGCCCACTTCGATGAAAATCCTTCCCTAAATGTTGTGAAACTCTTTTTGCGTACAGTAAAAGCGCAGAGGAAAACGCAACACCCCATACTTCAAGATGCTTTAGGAAACCCCATAGCTGACGCTAAGTTGACCGCCGATAGCTTCAATGCGTTCCTATCCAAAACGTTTAGTGAAAGCTCGTTCGCTGCCCCTCCGGCTATCCGGGCTTGGATGGGTCCCGTACTCGAACCCATAAGTTTTACCGTCTGGGATGTGAGTGTAGCCATTCGTCGTTATCGTCAACCTAATAGTCCAGGACCAGATGGCGTCCCAGTTAGCCTTCTAATAGCTGAAGCGACTGATATCTTTCCGTCTATTCTTTGTAAGGTATTTAATCTTGCTCTTGAGAGCGAAACCTTTCCTTCGTTGTGGAAGGAATCGCACATAATGCCTATTCGCAAGCATGGCCGATCGACGTCATTCGACAACTTTAGGCCAATAAATACACTTCACGCAGCCTCGAAGATCTTGGAGACCTTAATCAAAGAAAAGATGATGCGTCACTTGACAGAGAACAACCTGCTCAATACAGCTCAACATGGCTTTCTCGAGAAACGATCTTGTGACACCGGCCAGCTTTCTTTCTTTGATTGTGTGCTGCAATCTAGAGACAGTGGTTTTGCCATTTATAGCGTCTATTTTGATTTTACCAAGGCCTTTGATCAGGTCGATCATAACCTCCTCCTTCTGAAACTGGCCTCCTTTGGTATAGGTAGCAAGCCTCTTAACTTCATATCTTCCTATTTGGATGCTGGCACACAACGAGTAAAAATTTCCAATGTTATCTCCAACCCCACGCATGTGAGGAGTGGAGTTATACAGGGTAGTGTACTGGGTCCGCTCCTATTTTGCCTTTTTGTCAACGACGTTTCAGATTGTTTTCAGTATGGCAGACCCTTCATGTACGCTGATGATTTAAAAGTCGCTTATCGATATAAACCGGCAGATCGCAACATCGTGCTCGAGCAGATAAAAAAGGATCTTCAGGCCTTCGCCCAGTGGTGTTGCACATGGCGCCTCACCCTTTCATGGCACAAATGTTCCGTTATGGTTGTTGGCGACGATCATCAACCGGAATTAAGCATTGACGGCCACGAACTAAATGTCCCAGGAGTTATCAAGGATTTGGGCATATCCTACTCTAATAGTCTCAATTTGTCAGAGCACTGTGCCCTGATAGTCTGGAAAGCACGCCGAACCACCGGATTTATCCTTAGAAATTTTAAGACTATCAAGGTTAGAACTAGCCTTTATAATATGTACGTGAGACCTAGTCTTGAATACTGCTCGCTCCTATTCAGCCTTCTGCGCACTAGTGGACGGAAGAAAATAGAATCTGGGAAGCACTTCTTCACTAGAAGAGTTTTCACTACAGAAACCGTAACTTTGCCTACCAACAAACGTACGAGCTTATAAAGCTGGATCCCCTGTGGCTTCGTCGATTGTAGAAGGGTCTGTTTTTACTGTTTAAACTTTTGAATGGTCAAACATTTAATCCTCGTAGTACAATAAGGCAGCTTGAGCACTCTCGACGCGCCAGTCATCGAGACGTATATTTATTTCTTCCTATGGCACGTACAGTTAAGTACCGGCAATTCTTTTCAGTAAACACCATATGAATCTGGAATAAGCTGCCCAAAAGTATGAAAACTCAGCAAAGCTACCCTATGTTTAAGAGAGCTATAACTAGTTTTCTACATTCAGGACAACTTTCACGAATTTTGGGTGCTGACTCGGTGGAATCTCTCTTTCACTCTGATGGCGTTCGTGGACTTTGAACCCCGCCAGGCTTCATGCTGAAGATAATGCTGCTGAAGCAGCAGCCCGCAGTCTGCTAACCCTTCAGCCGATAGCGCGCAGCTTTTGCCGACAACCATTGAAGGAAGACTGAGAACACTGTGTTCTTGTGCCAACCCTCTCCGCCTCGAACTTATGTCCTTAAACGATATGCAACATTTCTCCTGCTGATGTGTCAACTCAGTTTCCAACTGTACATTTATTCCGTTTGTATCATACCTTTGAAGGCAGGTTTTTTCACTTGAAACAAACTCCCCTTATCGCCCAGTATTGACAAAACAAATACCTGAAACAAAACCAATACTGGCTGCAACATAGGTAGTTTGTTTTAGGTTTTTTTCGGTCTTCGAGGTTTTGGAAGGCGCTCAAGGGGTGCATTACCAACTCTTTACAATTTCCTGTAAACTGGCATGATAAACATATTATTATAATTGAATAAAGCCAGTAAAAATCGTTAAGTCTTAATTAGAATTTCATGGAAGATCGAAACCTCTTCGTAATAGAAATATAAAAATGATTACAACAAATATGGCGCAAGGCAATTACTCTTAGTGTACAAAAAATGGTGCGTTTACAAGTATGCCCGACAATTATATTGAAATGTATTTGTCCCTGACTTGCATGTCCGCAAGTGAGCTTGAGTAATATATTACTCCGGTGATCTCCCAATGGGGCATATCAAGCGAAACGTGGTTGCCTTAGTCAAACATAACTCAAGCAATATATAAACAAAAGAAACAACTAGCAATTGTCATGAAAACGTGTTAGAATACATACTCGAAATTTAGGCTCTTCGGTAACAGCCATACATTATATTCCACGTAATATGGAAGCATATGTATTCGAAAACCTGATATAAAGATTATTTTCCAACGTAATTTTACTTGTGCTGCTTTATTCACTCGGTGGTTTTGTATGACCGAGCTTCTTCAACATGTAAAATTTAAGTTTACCTTATACGCCCAATTTCCACTTTTTCGGAATCTTCCACTTTCCTAAAAAAGCTGGTGTTTCTATAAAACGTTATAGTCTTTCATTAATCAAACTATGCCCTATTTTGAAGAACGATCATTACTTTATGACTGTAAGACTTTGGGGGTCACAGCTTGGGCTGCGTTTGAGTAAGAGGGACTTACTTGTAAAAATCGCAGGATTGCATGAGTTTGGCAACCTACTGTATATACGTTTTGCTAGGAGTCGGAACGAAGCTCGTTAAAAAGCCGGCTTCCTATCTTTACTGAAATGACTTCAGGACACACTACACGATAAGCAGTATCAAAACTGGAGTTAATTCCGATTAGCGAAAGAATATTTGTATTTCGCATATGTCGAAACATTGCATGGCATCAGCAAAACCCGTTATCCTTCTTAGGTGATTGGGTTACGACCGGATCCTTCTGTTTACTGCACCTCCTATCTGCATCAGCCTCTCCAAGTTTAAAATTTCTCGGAATTAGGCATTTGTTACGGCATCTCCAGTGTTCCTCTCAATTCCGGATGGTGTTTAACATGTTCTGGGTTAGGATTTTGGTTGTTAGACTGTGCAATTTTTCGAAGACGAAGAAGAAGATGAAGAAGAAGAAGAAGAAGAAGAAGAAGAAGAAGAAGAAGAAGAAGAAGAAGAAGAAGAAGAAGAAGAAGAAGAAGAAGGAGAAGAAGAAGAAGAAGAAGAAGAAGAAGAAGAAGAAGAAGAAGAATTTAGTGGAATGAGAGCAAAGGCAGGGAGCCCGGTGGGTAGTATGTCCATTTGAAATATTGGTATGGCTTTCTTGTGAGTTCGTCCAATGGCAAAAGTTCCCCCATCCCAATTTTTACGGACATCTTGGCTTAAGGTTTAATGCTTGATTAAGGCGTAGGTAGTGCATGTTTAATGCGTGAGAAGTGCACAGTAGGAAATAAATATAAGTCACTTTTTATGGTTTTACTGAACTAAGGGTACATGAAGAAGCATGCGGAAATAATCAAATCGGTCAACACACACTCCCTTGGTCAGTAAGGGATTTCTACTGACTAATAACAATATAAGAACAACCCCTATTGGCCAACATAATCTAGGAGGCGTTTGAATAGGCGGAAAATCAACCCATGGAAAACATGGAACTCTTTTTTATTTGTCACAGAAAAAGTGGTATCACAACAAAGCCCAATCGAAATATTTTGTGATAGAGACAATTATACAGGCCTAAATCCTTGAAAATCACTTTTACCAACATGCACAGAGACGCAATCCATGGATAGCGCTTCAATTCACTAGAAGATAGCATGACCTTTACCTAATCAGGTACACTTATGTTTTGTCAACGAAACTGAATCGAGACGCGAAATCCCGCAGCGGAAATGTCAAACAATACAAAATGCTTAACATCGACTCCAAAAGCGTCCAGAAGAGAAAACTATCGAAAATTTGGACTGTGAAACGGCATTGGCGATGGTGACGGGAATGGAGATTTGCAGCAGAGTTACCATATCACTTCATGTTAAACCAACTCCCAAAAAAGTATTTTCAAGTCGAAAACGCTAATTTATTTGGGCGATAATATTAGGTATACTGCAACACAATTCCTCATAGTTTGGTTACGTCGGAATGCTGACATTTAAATAAACTTCTTTCCCAATGTCTGCGAAAAATGCCTATTTCCCTTTGGTTTTTGCTACATAAAAACATTTGTGGCTAATAGTCAATATTGTTGCTCGGTTTCTTTGTTCAATGCCTACTGATGCAAGCTCGAGCGATTTCGCAGCGAGCGCTATTCGATTCGCTGAACTGCAGACACATTACCGGTACGAACACACGTGCGCATGGCTAGTCGCCACTACCTTAGGCAGTCGCTCAAACACACACCTCCCCTCCCCCTATCTGCCATGCACTACCAATCCTTTGTGTAATGCCACACGCACCAATTGTGCTTTATTTGAACTTGCCCCACAATCGTATAAAGCCAATTGCCACCACTACCTTGCCCTCTCTCAGATAAGACTGGACGTTGTCAAAACCAGCTCTGACCACGCTAGAGAGAAGTTATCAGCTGCCTTGATTGATTTTAATTTAAAAAAGGCACACTTGAACGGGTTGAGGACAACGCCAAACGGTTGAAGGCGGTCAAACACCGTTGTGAGATCTTGTATGAGTTCCTCGGCGGTAGAGCTGGCCACCAATAGGTTGTCAATATAGATATACACGAAGGGTAGGCCACGGAGCATCCGATCCATAAACCTCTGGAAGGTTTGAGAAGCGTTGCGAAGTCCCAACGGCATGCCCAGGAACTCGAAGAGGCCGAATGGGGTGGTGACGGCCGTCTTTTCAACATCCTCCGGGGCAATTGGAATCTGGTGAAAGGCACGAACCAGGTCGATTTTCGAGAACACGGACCTGCCGAATAGGGCACCGGCAAAATCCTGAAGATGCGGTTCAGGGTAGCGGTCCGAGGTGGCGACGTTTTTCAAGGCCCGATTGCGGGGACGCCAATCATCAGAAGTGGCCTTGGGGACCATGTGTAGAGGCGAGGCCCATGGGCTATCAGATTGACGGACGATGCCCATTTGCAGCATGTGCTTGGACGCGGCCTTGGCGGCAGCCAGTCATCCAGGCGCACGACCGTGGGGCCTGGAAAACACCGGAGGGCCAGTAGTCCGGATGTGGTGGACAACTTCGTGTGGTGGGGTGGATACACTGAAGTTCGGACGGATTAGGGCAGGGTAGTTGGCAAGGAGCAGCCGAAATGGACAATCTGGATCAGGGTCTAAGACGGCGAGTTTGTGGGACGCTTCAGATGAAGGGATACCTCGGACTGGCAGCTTGATGGTCTGGTCATGCAGACTTGAGTGACGGCAGTTGACCATGAGATCAAAGACAGCGGAGAAGTCTGCAGCAAGAATGGCAGTAGCAACGTCAGCAACAATAAAGATCCACGGGAATATACGTCGGAGACGGATGTCCAGTGACAGATAACAGGTGCCGAAGGTGGCGATAGGCGAGGTATTTACGGCCTAAAGGAAAAAACCTGTGTTGGGACAACGATGGTCTGCTGCTGATGGCGGGATGACACTCAGTTGAGCACCAGTGTCGACAAGGAAATGTCTGTCAGTACGACTGTCACAAACGTAAAAAGTGCGACTGGTCGAGTTGCCAGAGAGCTCGGCCGCATTTACTCTCCGGCCGAGGCGTTTCCTGTGAGAGCCTGAAGGAACAGGGTGAGACACAACGTCGAGCCTTCTCGCCAAAAGTAAGGTGATACCAACATAAGTTGGCGGTTCTTTGAAGAGAAGGGGAACGACGCCGGTTGCGGCCGGTGAGATTACGTCGATTACCGCTGCCTAAACGCTGGGATGGGCCGTTTGAGTTGCGAAACTGCATGTTCGCAATGGTCGCCGAGAGTTGAGCAACCTGTGCTTTGAGTTCAGATAGTTCAGAGCTAACGTCAATTACTGGCTGTGAAACTTGAGCCACTGTCCTGGTGGAGAAGCGTTGCACTTCGATCGTCTGATCTGCCCTCTTAGATAGCGTCGAAGCGTCCATGTCGTCCGAGCCGGCAGCAAGTATGGTCTGGATGGAAACGGGCAGCCGCTCCAAAACCACCTCTTTGAAGAACTTCTCGTCAATTTTCATGTCGTCAAGAAGGGAGCGCATCCGATTGAGGAGTTCGGATGGCTTGCGATCGTCTAATGGTTCTTCATTGACCAGAGAATGATAGCACTGGTGGTCAGAGACGGTGGTAAGTTGCAAAATTTTCGACTTTAATGTTGTATAGGGCTCGTCTTTTGGAGGTTCGCTCAACAAGATCTGCACCTGAGCTAAGATGGTGGGTGGAAGAGCCTCAACCAACTTGCAAAACTTGTCAGTTTCCTCCGTGATCTTCACGGATTGGAAGGAGGCTTAAATGCGCTGTAAGTAGAGATCAGGCACATGTTGCCGGAAATCTGGAAGCGTCACGGGAGTTGTCATAATAGAGGCCGATGAAGATGAACCCAAGGAGAAGGCGTGTACTGCAAATAGTCAGCACCTATCTAATTTGGAGATTTGGAAGAAGAGCGCCTTCATCGGGAGGTCACCAATGTCGCAAGTTATCGTGTCGACCACAGAAGGCTTCCTCAAATCAAGGCAGGTAAGGCAGGGTTGGTGAACAGAAATTTACTGACAAAAATAAAGACAGAACAGAGGTAACTGCCAGCTGCGTGTGCACGCCAGATGTTTCCGCAAAGTTGTGCGTTCGCTGCAGCCAAGCCTTGCCTGCCTGGCCGTGGAAGAGTAATCAAACATCTGTCGCCAATTAGACGAGGTGGAATTATCGATTGCCTTTGAGTGTAGGCGCCAGCGGGTCGATAATATACGGAGTAGATGACTTATCACGGGTGTAAGCAGTCAATTTCGATGCTAGGATGTCAGATAAAATAGCCATCCTCCCCAGAGATTTCCTCACTTCCTCATTCCACATCAACACTCGGGGTCACCGTTTGTGTCTTTATCCACGATAATACTGAGCGCGAAGCGCTTCGCCAAGCACGGCACTGGGAACTATTTTCCTGTAGATTAGGATCTATGTCTGAGTAGTCACTTTAAGTCACTTTATTAAGGGAAGAAGGCTTTCGCCCTTGAGCTCCCTATTCATAACCAAAATCGCATAATAGGTCCACCGTAACAATATTACATAATACAAATGTACAAATGTAGGCTTAACATCAGCGATAAGTGTGAGCCAGTTGCAAGGTGCTTTTACTGACACTTTGTTCATCATATCTGCCACAGTTTCTCAGCAAATGAGAATCAAGTTTGTGTTTAAAAATGTCAACAGTAGCTGAGAGGACCACATCTTCCTGTAGTCCGTTCCACACTCCAATGACCCTCTGAGAGAAGGCATTTCGTCGAACGTCGATACGGGCCGGTTTACTCTGTAGTTTAAAAGGATGACCTCGCAGATGGTCAGTCTGAGCCAATTCGAAGAAATCATCAAATTCTAGGGCGCAGTCTTGGCCTCTAACAATTCGGTAGGTTTGTATGAGGTCCCCGCGGAGTTGCCTATAATTGAGAGGGAAAAGATCAAGTTCGGTCAGTCTGTCTTCATAAGGCAGATGACCACAGCTGTCTGATGTCCCACCTTATGCCAAAAAAGGTTCCTATAAGACCACAAGCAAGAACTGAGTTCAGTCAGGCGGTCACCAGAAGCTATAGCCGGCGCCTATTAAGAAATCTTATTAACGAATATATGGCATGGAAATTGGAGGGGAAAAAGCAACGCGATAGAAATCGTCAGAAACCTGTAGAGAAGAAATTGGTACAACTCCTGAACACAAACAATGGTCTAAAACCAGCACAAGCGACAGCGCCTGCGTCGCAATCTGTCCACAACCTGTCATCCAAACAGCTGACAGAAGATCAGCTTAGTGTGTTTCAACACGAATCCGGCTTTACCTAAGAAGGCGTGTGTCCAGATGCTTTTACCACTGCACCAGAAACGATACGCGCAGAGACGAATATCACAGAAGGCTCCAAGAGCATGATCCGCCAGCGAGTCCAGTCTCTCATCTCCTCCCACAAGCCATGACGGACTTTCGTATCAGCAGAGGTAAAAACCATTGAGGAATTAAAGAAGGATGCTTAAAGTGTGATTGCTCAAGCGGACGAAGGACGGAAAACCATGGCCTTGGACAAGTTGAATTACATAGCAAAAGCATATAAGCTACTAACCGATAGCCAGTCGCACAGAATCGTCCACTCTCATCCCACGAAAACACGCATGGGTAAAAACAATGACAGCCGGAGTCTGATGAAGAACTAGCAGGCAAAATCCGAGAACGACTGGTGACAGATAATAAATAAATTTTATATTTTAGGCCCGGAGGGCCTCGTCATTGCAAATTTAGTGCTGTGGAAAAATAAATACAAAGTCGATAAATGCTGCTCTCCGTGAAACAACCACATAGACAGCGGGAGCGTTTAGCATTGATGGTAGATTAATTCATTTTCACCAACATATCGTCGTTTTTAAATAGTAGTCAACACTATCTGAAATGCATGGTGAACTAAGAAGGAAGCAGTGAAAAACAACTCCTACCAGTAAAGCTGGGGCGGAGCTCAGCGAACCCCCGCTTCAAAAAACAAAACGTTGGAGAAAAAAACTGTTTCAACAAAATTAAGGGGGTTGGTTGAGGGGATTGATTGTAGTGCAAATGAGACAGGACTGTTGATGAGAACGTATGAGAGTTGGAAACGCTTCTTGTAATTGGAGAAATCATATAACAGCAGACGCTGTCGTTCACCACTGTAACACCGCCCGACTGGCTTCATGCTCAACCATCAGGGAGGTGAGACTGGGGGAGGCCATCGCGGACAACAGGGTCGACAAGAGAGTGAACGGCAGATGTCACCTGATCATCAACGAAACGCCGGTGATGCGACCTTGTAGACTGCGGAGTCCAGTGACGAGCTGGCGAAAATAGCAGAACCGCCATGAGCATGACTAAGGACCATGAAGCCTATCGTCAGGGTTGTAAAACGGAGAATGGAGAAAATGGCAATGATGACTGGATAGAGAAGTGGACGAAACATCGTTGCAAATATCACTCAAAAGAGGAAGAAATAGACATATATTGAAAAAAATATTATATAAACATAACCACCTCAGATACCAGAGGGACCCTTTTCAAAGTCCAAAAGTTGTGTGTTTGGGAAGGAGACGGATAGCAAGGACTTTATGTCTTCCGAAGTTAAGTGTTTACGTCATTTGACTTTAAAAACGGCTATGTTTGACGACAGCCTAATTTCAAGGGGAATATTATTCCAGAGGAAGGTATATTTGGAGGCAAAAAAGTGAGAATGGTTCGAAGTGGAGCTTGAGGGGGGTGCAATTATCCTGGAGGAATTACGAGTGCCATAAGGTTTATCTGCGGGAATGAGAGCGTTAATTCGTGGAAGGTTAGGGGTAGAATTAACGCGAAAGAGGAAACAGAGGCCCGCTTCGAGTCTTTTGACTAAAATAAATGTCATGTTCGCTAAAAGACATCGCTCTGTATAAGAAGTAGTGGATAGAGGAAGAGCGAATATTTTGCGAGTAAATACCCTCTGTACATTTTCAATCTTACCGCGGTCAGAAGCATTCATTAGACCAAAGAGGGGGCAGCAGTATTCTAGGATGGGTAGAACATACATGCGATAAAGTTTTAACTTTATTTCGAGCAGGAAGAAATTGTGTGATATAAAGCCATATATCTGTGCAGCCTTCGCAGATATTCGATCCGCATGAGGCGAAAATGCTAGTTTATTTATGTAGCTTATACCTAAGTCTTTTATAGTGGATCGTGCTAAAAGTGGAGTATTTTGAAAGACTAGTGGACGTGAAAGCTTGGCGGGACCGAAACACATGAAACTACACTTGGATGGAGAGAATTCCATCTGCCAGGTAGCACTCCAACGTGAGAGTATAAGTAGGTCCGCATTTATTTTATCAACGCACATACTTGCCGTGTCCTTTAGAAAATGATTATTTGCATTTGAGGTCGTCTGCATAAATGAGATTGTGTGAAATTTGAGAACAGTCGAAATGTCGTTAATGTATAGAATGAAGAGTAAAGAACCCAAGACAGTGCCTTGAAAAACGTCACTCGTGATCAGCTGAGCAGTGGAGTAACTATCACCTACTAGGACCTTCTGGCTGCGGTTAGACATGTAGCAACCGATGAAGTCGAGGAGAGGGGCACAGATGTCAATGGCTTCCAATTTTACCAGGAGCTGTCTGTATGGTACCTTGTCGAAGGCTTTGCTCAGGTCAAAGTAGATAACAACCACTGATTGCCGCTCCTTACGGAAGGAAGTGACGTGGTTGAAAAAGGCTAAGTGACACGTCTCGCATGATCTTCCGGGTAGAAAACCATGCTGCGAGTCGCTTAAAAGCTTATTTTTAGGCAAAATCGAGAATTTGATTTAAAATTATCTTCTCCAGAAGTTTAGCTAGGGCCGGGGTTTATGAACACCGCGGTAGTTATTTATGTCCGAATGAGGTCCTGATTTAAAGATTGGAAGAATAATGGATGTCCTTCAAGTGTCAGGAAAGAAACCATTTAAGAGATAGACTGAAAATATATGGCTAAGTAATTTGGGAAAGGTTGATACTCTTTTAATAACTGAGTTGAGAATACCGTCAATTCCCGAAGAGTGCGAGGTTTTAGACGAAATATATGCTTTCAGATTAATTCTATGGAGAAATCAATGTTCCCAAGAGAATTGTCTGAGTATGGTTTAAATGACGGGACCGGTTCGGATTCTGTCGTAAAATGCTTTGCAAAGAAAGCATGCAACAATTTAGCCTTGTCAGACTCATTTAGTACAAATGTTTTATTTTCATTAAGCAATGGGAGCATTTCAATTCCTCGTTTTGCGAAGAACCTACGACGAAACAGTTGTGCAACCGGTTTTGCAGAGTTTAACCCCCAGTGCTGGTCACGCACAAGACGAATATTTGACGCTAATTCGAAGATCTCTGCGATCCTTAGATGCACAGACAGCGAAATAGTAGATCGATCTTTCAGCTGCCTCCTCAATTTCTTTAGTCTGGGCAAAAGAACATGAGGGACGGTCGATTCTGGTGTGTAGGGTTTCGCAATTTTAGTCGGCACAAATTCCAGCATTTTATTTAGAAACGACTGACGTGAGTTCAGAAAGATATGCAGCGTCGTTAATGGAGGAGAGTCTCTACCAATCTAATGCGTCAAGAAAATCGTTGATTGAGCTAATATCCGTGAGGTCATACGCATGATAGGTACGACTAACGCTAGCCTTTTCCGTAGAAGGAAGCGGAAGGCCACAGTGAATTAATGTGTGATCACTTTAAAAGATTCCTGCTTAAAATCAACGAAGAGAGGGGCAATACCATTTGTGAAAATCAGATCTAGGATATGATTCTGTCTTGTTGGGGAACTAACCAGTTGAGACCAGTTAGAAAAATTAATGGTATCTAGGAAAGGCTGAAATCTAAGTGGACAATAGTTTGAAAGCCAGTCGATTTCAGGAAAATTAAAATCTCCAGCAATAATTTTAACTTCAAAAGAGGATTCAGAAATAAACTTGAATATTTCACACAAATTTGCATCTTCTTCAGATGAAGAGTTAGGAGGATTATATACACATCCGATAATCGCCTTTTGCCGGGGCGACAGGATGATATAAGCGAAACAGTAATTTCCAGAGAAGGACGTGCTATTTAGATACAACGGAAAGTGCCCAAATGACGTTCTAATATAGAGAAGACAACCACCACTACGCTTATTGATGCAATCATGACGATATAGATCATACTCGTCTATGATAAGGGAGGAGTCAGAAATGATTGGATAGGTCCAAGATTCTGTTATGCATATAACATCGGGCGTCATCTCAAAAGCAATAGTCCGCAGTTGATCCATTTTATTTATAACAGACCTGGCATTAAGCAATATGACATCTATTGTGTTTTGAGTGGCAGGACTATGGCTATCGTTATTCATAAAAAAGAATTTGAAGGTGGGTATGCAAACTGTAGGCCGTTACTATTTGTGGAATAAGTACTGACGGGTATGGAGCTGTTAGCGTACGGGTAGCCAATAATGGATGGCTAATAAGGTCTGAGATATCTTGGGGCCTCGCTTTCTGGCAGGGAAAAATGAGGAGAGGATAAACCAAAATAAGCTTCTGGGGCGTTTGGGAGGAATGGGGGAGGCGAGAAGGCATGTAGAAGTTTGCAGGTTTGGGTGGTAGAAGATGGGTAAAGGAACTAATAGGGGGGAACGGTGACATAAAATTAGTGTTGGGGCCGCTCGCGTAAGGACTAGTGGTCTTAATCAGTAAAATTCCTGTACAGCAACTCCGATTAGATTTAAAACTATACCAGTTTGGTTTACTGCCGTGCAAATTAAATTTTTCGTGGATCGGGCCTGGTGTGTTCAATAACGCATTATACGGGGAATAATATGGCTCTCACGGTCAAGGGAGGAGCTAGGTTGTGGTGGGGAAGCGCTCGGCCTAAATGCTTTCGACGGTGTTGGCGACATTCTTGATGAGCTTGTTGCCAAGTTAAAGGCAGCGGAATTTATCGATCGTTGGACAGAGAATGTATGTAGACTAGTATTAATCGTAGTAGATGATGGAGCGGTGGGCCTTGACGGTCCCGACATCAAGAGGGATGGGCTAACTGGTGCACTGATGTTTATGGGTCTATGACTAGACATTCGGGAGGTAAGGATAGCATGTGAACTGACGGTTACGGGACTATGAATAGACATCTGGGAGGCAGGGATAACGGGTGTACTGACGTTAGTGGGTACATGACCAGATATCCGGGGTGGAGGATTAGCGAGTGCATTTGCCCTTTTGGGACTATGAACAGATTTAGGAATCTTAGGTTGAGATGTCATTGGTCTATTGGACTGGAGAGCCGCATTTCTTCGCTCCATTAGTGTAAGATCTCGACGAAGAAACTTTTAGTCATTTCTTAATATCGGGAAATGCGACCCCGTTGAGCAAAGATTGAGTCCACCTCGATCGGTGAAAACAATCTAACTAGGATGAGCGGGTTTTTGTTACGCGATTCAAGGTGCATTGCTTCCGCAATTTTGCAGTTGAAACCACCCGAACATAGAAAATATTTTGCAATTTCCAAAGGGCGACTTAATATGAAGGCATTTTTAGTATAAAGTTAAAGTTTCGCTTTTGTCTATCAAAAGCTTCCATGGTTATAAGATGGACGAGGGAGTCTAACATTTTAAAATCTTGCGAGGGCACATCTGATAACTTACCATCAAAAAGATTGCCCAGTATTGACAAAACAGAACCAAACTTCATCATGAAGTCATTACAGTTCTGTAATGCAGATAAATCAATTTGCTTAGCCTTGACAATGGGCTGCATTTTTACATCAAGACATTGACTAGTAGGCGTGGTCAGGCACCGCTCGGATCTGGGAGCAGACATCTTGCGATGAGCTATAATTTTCGTTCTCATAATTTTGATGGAAATCTGCTTTAAATGTGAGACGATTTAGAAAAATTCAGCCTATATGATTTTACCACAGCTGGTTGTTAAAATCCCTTAAAATTGTTTAACAAACTGTATTAGTTATTACGTTCAGAAAAAAACCAGTTGATATGATTTTCAGATTATGACTTACGACAAATAATCAGACTTAACAAATACTGTAACTATTTTTAATAAGTACTCTAAATTTATTTGAAAAAGTGTATTCAATATTGGGAAACGACTCAGTCTTTGAAGGTCTTGAGAATATTCGCGTCTTGACGATTTCTGTTACTAGGCCGCGAATTTGTTGGTTTGAAGAGGTTACGTTCGGTTTAAAGAGGTTGCGTCTCGGTAGAATTGGTTGGAAAACAAAATCGTCTTAAATTCCGACTTCAAAAGATCGTCCACGCAAGAAAAATAATTTCAGAGACGCATAAAAAAATTTTATACGTACGGTTGCAGCCACAATATCCTAGATCGTAATTGATGGCGGATATCGATGTAGAAATGTCCAAAGAGGAGCGTGGGGATGCTTTAATGGCCCATGTCTATGGTTTACCAACAATCTTTAAACAAAACGTTGTTTTGCATCCGATCGTGACACTTAAAGACACGCCCATTTACGGACTGGTTAAATGAATTGCTTAAAGTTTGAAGAATCTAACGAAGAGCTTAGAACACACGGCCGTAACTTCAGCACAATTTCTGGAAAAACTCAGGGACGTCACAATATCCCTGATAAAACGATGATATCCTCTGTTCATCTCTTTCCCTGAAGAATTGGCCACGAGAGTCATTAGCAAACTACCGGACATTTAATACGACAAAAGAGGGAAACAGATCAAAATTAAGCACGCCTACTGCTTAACCACGCACTTCATGTTTAACGACCAGGTCTAAGATCAACTTCAGGGAACTCCGACGGGCTCACCGATATCGTGCTATCTCGCTAGGCCGGTTATGCAGAAACTAGTAACTCAGGTGTTTGGTCCCAAAAGTCAACATTTTAGCTGCGCTACACGGGCAACACTTCCATTATACCACTTCGAGGGGCGAAAGAGGCCTTTAAAAGGATACCGGATTGACAACACAGGGAGAAAATGATGGCGAAATTCTTTGTCTTGGTATTCAGGTGCTGATGCAGGAAGATGGAGCCTAACCGACTTGTGTCTTTAAAAAAATGACAATTGTGGCAAAAATCCTTCAGTACAATGGCAAATATTGTATGCTGCATTAACACAGTTGCGTCCGGGCACTGCAGGGCAGAGGCTGATAAGCTGCTTAAGTGTAATTCCCTATAACAACTCTTTCTGTTCACTGGATATCTGCGAAGATTCATCACCAGACTCTTCTACCGAAGGCACACGAATGCCGACGGTAAATATAAACAATAACCCCAAATTTGCCTTGCCCTCTTACGTAAGAGGCGTCTCTAAGGTCACTGAGTGCATACTATGACTCCTCAACGTGGGATTCGGTCTTAGGTCAGAGATGCTTGCTGATGCAGCCCAAGGGGGAACTGCAGCCTGAGGAAATGTCAGGATTTCTTTACCGCATCAACTGTCTAGATCGCCCCGTCAATAAATTTTGTATGACCGAAAATTGCTGAAATCGCGCATATACACGCTCTATCAGGTTGAAATTGGTCCACTTATAATGGCAGAGGAGACGGACAACAGAAAATGCGCGAGGACAGCCGCGGAAGGGGAGATCATGAGGGGTCGACATGGTGCCTTCATAAAGGTTATGTGTTTATCAGACTTGAAGGTAATTGGTCGGTTTAGACAGCTGGGATTGGTCAAAAATCAGAAAGCCATGGGTTTGCACATGTAAACAGTAATAAGAGATTCAGCGTTGCAATATTTGTCCTAAGTTGAACTACTCTAGTCAACCACACAGGGCGACTGGTCGTTGATTTCTACCTTTACTGGAGAACAGCACCAAATTTGATCTAGTGAAATCCTCTCAGACGATCTCCAGTCACCATCTGGATCTCTTTGAGCAAACCATCCCAATTCGTCACCTTGTGAAAATCTGCATACCATATATGTACTTCACTGGTATTCCTTTCTCTTGTGGTAGAGGGAGGAGAACGACCGTCCCTAGAATAGCGTAGTACGGTTGCATTACTGAGAGGTACACTGGAATATCGTTTTAGAGAAGCATTTCGTAAAACTGGATTCAAGCGCTAGGCATCTTGTTTCCCTATAAATATCGTTTTTCATTTTACGTGCTATGTCAGAGAAATATTGAGTGTGAGGTCCACTAGCATACATCCGAAAGAAGTTGAGGCGTCGTTAACTGTCACCTGTTCCTGGTCTATTGGAGGTGCGTTTAAATGGCCAGTCATAAGAACCTCTTGGGGACCAGCTACTTATTTCGCCCAGTGGAGGAGCGACTTCTCCAGTGCAGTCGGAGGCTTTCGTGTTCCACAAATTCGTATCATTTTATCCTTATTCAGTCGGATTAATGCTAAAAAAGATGGCGTGCGCTCCTTTTAATACCGAGATTCCTGTCCTTATATGAACGACTACCCTTCTGTTTTAACAATTTTGATAGTATGCGTGAAATAGCGGGTCCTCTGTTTCGAAATCTCGATATCCGCGATTTCGGTTTAAATCCGCGATTCTGCCATGCCAAGAAAATCGGGATTTTGGACTGAAACTGGCGTTGATTTTCGAAAAGATACTTTGGAAAGTATTATGCAAACTCCTCAATTTGTACTTAGTTACTGCGATGTAAAGGCGCCTTTTTATTTAGCGCCTGTCCATGTTGAGTAAGGCAGGCTGGTGTCCATTACACCTGAGCCATTAGGGTTTCTTCAGATAAATGACCTCTGGACATTTATTAATTTCTCCTTCAATATTTAGAGATGGCTTTCACCCAGGCTGCATTTCCTGAAGGTGCGCTCTGAATTCTTCCTGAGGAGGAGAATCTTACTGAATGGGCATTACAGAGTAAGGCTTTCCTATTTGATAGCAATTGCACATTTTCCTAATTCTGAAATCTTTCTTTAGCGGTCTCGGTCAATCCGATTCATCCTGATACTATGTATCTCCGTGACTTGCTTTAGTTGGTAGAACCAGTTCTCCGAATCCAGGGACTAACTGTCTAAAGAAGTGGGCGTGCAGAAGTTAGAAAAGCGTTTAAAGTGTTTGAGCGTTATGAAAACTATAGCTGACAAAGAGCACTGGCAGACAAACCTAGAATGATTTCAACAATGGTCGAAGGACTGGCTTTTACCTTTCAATGAGAGCTAGTGCAATATTTTAAGATTTGGCCCACCAGCTCTCAGAATCCTAGAGCTTGGTGCCTGAATGGCATGTCACTGCAGGAAAAGGATTTACAGAAGGACATGTGAATGCGGATCACGACGTCGATTAAACCCTTGCTGCACCGCTCAAAGGCAGCCGAATATATGACGTCAGTTCTGTCGAACGGGCTTTTTCTGCCTTTAATTAAGACTTCTTCTTTGAACTATTTAGGACCTTTGTGCAGCAGCAACTGAAGTTTAGTATTCAAACCTGGGACCCCGGACCGCTAAGGACTGCCGTATCCTTGGGAGGTTTCGGAGGTGTGCTACAAAACTTGCCATTGAACAGGGCCCATTACCATACGAAACACAGTCGTCAGATCTTTATGTCTTTCCTTTGAGCAAAAGGCAGCTCCTGCGTGGGCAGGTAGTGACTTTACCTCTGGTAAAACGCCAGACATTAAGCCACGTGACGGAAGTGGTGGTCGCCCGGCCTCGGTTGCCTCAAACTGCGCCAGCGCTCAATTTCTCATAATGCCTAACGCGTGCACACAGCAACGCTCAACGTTTAGCCTCTCGCAACTGGGCACACATGCGCACCGATGTCGGCCTTTCTCGGACTGGCCAATCATCTCCCTGAGGCTGGCTTACATAAAGGCCTCTTTGTACGCCTTTGTGACGACCCCACGCTTACGCCCTTAAATACTGGTTTTATGGTCAGACACAGGCATCTTGGGGCGTCAACTTGATGTATTCATATTTGGGGGTTACATACGTTAATCTTTGATTACTATTAGTGTAAATTCGAGTTAACATTGCAATTATATATGCACAGTAAGCTGTCACGGTCCCCTTTGGTCGGAGCATGTCGTTTAGTAGTTCCACAAATTTATCGAGGTTTGCGTCAGTCTTTCGTTTGAAGTAGGTGGGTTGAACTCGTATGGACCCTGAATAACTATACAATTTTGGCAGTCAACGAAAACCTTTCATATATTTCCAGCCATATTTTCATCTGTAAACCCCGAGGAATTCATGGGAATGGATTGCAGCTTTGTATTTCCGCTATGGTGTTTGTCCATTCCCATGGATTCGTCCCTCCAGTTTCAAATAAAAGCTCCTTGGAAAAGCTGGGAATAGGAGTAGTAACATTTTTTGTGGATGAGCGCAGAATAAATAGTCAAGCCAAGTCAAACTTATTAAGGAAAATATAGGCAAACGCCTTTGAACTCCCTATTGGTACATAGTAGTTAAGAAATGCATCAGCACATCCGAATATTTCAACGAAGGTCTTTTAATAATAATAATAATAATAATAAGTTGTAAATTTCAGGCCCAATGGGCCTCATCAATAAACCAAAAATTCGATAACACGAAGTGCTAGAAATAATTGGTTTAGCAAACAGTATCCGTAGTCTATAGCTATAAGAACAGTATAACTGTTAACAGGCAAATTTGTTGGATTCGAAAAAAATGAATATAGCAGTGTCATGCAGAAGGTGAAATTCAAGGGCACACACAGATGAGCCACATCGTTATCTAGATTCCGACTTTGTATTCTGGTACCCACTGCCTCTGTTAGTAAGGGGGGGGGG
>JAYGXS010000007.1:9747542-9934074 GCA_036362985.1 Ligula intestinalis | reverse complement strand
CTTCTTCTTCTTCTTCTTCTTCTTCTTCTTCTTCTTCTTCTTCTTCTCATTTCCCATAAGCCAGCAGGTAAGATTGCCAAGTAGCCTCGCAATGGGCAGATTAAGTGTCAGTGTCTGTCATGAAACGCTTAAAATCGCCCATGATCTGATAGCTGAATGGCCAACTTTGTTTGCCGCGCAGTCGTGACCGATTTTGATATTGTGCAAATGGCAGTTAGAGAACTTACACAGACACTCACGGGAACCAGTGAATCAAGTTTAACCCGCAAAGGGCAGGCACGTATGTAGTGGGTCGATGCCTGCCCAACGTCTGGCCTTTCTGTCGCGGCCTCAATCCGTCTAGACCTCAAGGTCGTGGCGGCAGCCAAACTAACTGGCGCGTGAGAGATAGGCCACCCAAGTCGATTTTCTACCCACACGCTCTCCGACCAATCACAGGCTGACGTAGCCAATGAATGCACTCTCTCTGTCTACTGGCCTGACTGCTCTCAAACTGGCACTTGGGACCCGGTCAATCTCCTGAGTAGTCGTGTTCTCCGAAGTCAGTATTCTTCCATCTATTCTCCTTTACCTTGTGTACACAATATACTCTTCCCACTGCTTTGGCCTTAGCCAAATTCTCCTCTACTTAGTAACCATGGTCTGAAGATCGCAGTTACTGGGTTTGACTCACTTAACCCCCTGCAATACGTCAAAGAACGACTGTGTCAATTGCCGCTAAGCTTAGACTACTGGGGCCAGGATACTGCTGATACAATTAGCATACCAGTGCTAGGAGGGCTACGTGTAGTAATCGTATTTACTATGACCAGTAGATAGTATAGTATAATGCAGTCTGTGCGTGCATTTAGGATATTTGAACCTAGAATGTAGTCACAATCTATATCAGGAAAATATTTATCTGAAGGTTAAAGAAGTGTAGCAACCTTGTACTCTAACAGGTACATGTCCCGATGTCTGGCTTTCCGGTCGTGGCCTCAATCCGCGTAGACCTCAAGGTCGTTAAGCTCGCCGAACTTACTGGCGCGAGACACAGGCCACCCACGTTGTCCATTAACTGTGTCAAACAACACGTCGTCCAACCAATCAAAGGTCGACCTAGCCAATGAAAGCTCTCTACCTCTGTCTTCTGGCCCGACTACTCTCAGACCTCACTTGGGACCCGGTCAACCTACTGAGCGGAAGTGTCTCTCCCAAGTCAGTCTACTTTCATCTACTCTCCTTTCCTTTTTTGTGCACCATACATTCTTCCTACTAATCTAGCCTTTCACGCCTTATCCTATTGACTAGCTTATACCCTTTGGGATACGTTTAATCGCCTATTATCTGGCCGGACCACATCGTATTCCACAGAAGCGTTATTTAGTAATAGCTCAAGTTCTATCATGCCTCCAGGCCACAACGTAGTGCCATTTGTCGTTTCCAGGCTAATTTGTCTTAATACATTGAGATGGACAAGGCATAATGGCAAGGTACCACCTTTCCTCATGATTTGGAGGACCGGAGGTGACCAAGGGGAATTTAGACGATGCAATAATCGTTCGATCGAGCATGTTATGTCTGGTAGTTTGTGATAGAAACAGTCCAATTGTATGCTACTACTATTTATACTGCTGCTCATTAGTAGCGTAGCTGACTTATGTTAGTACTGGTACTAATAATGAAGCTAATAATTGGTCAGAACTGAAGCTGATTAAACCCAACACTGGGCCTCATGTCCCCTTGATTTCAACAGTGAGTGTGAATCTGGGTTTATGCAAATCAGATTAACTACATGTTTGAGGCTTGGGGCACATCAGTGCTTTCTCTGGTTTCCGCCCTCTCAAATCTATCAGCCTGGCTGTGTTATCGCAGGGGATTAAGTGTGTCAAACCCGGAAACGGCGATCTTCGGACCATGGTTACTTAGTGGAGAAGAAGTCGGTAAAGACCCGAGTATTAGGAAGAAGACTTTATTGTGTACACTGTGGAACGGAGAATAGATGAAAGAAGTCGGACTTGGGAGAACACGACCATCCAAAAGATTGACCGGGTCCCAAGTGCCAGTTCGAGAGCAGTCAGGCCAGTAGACAGAGAGAGGGCGTTCATTGGCTAGGTCGGCCTGTGATTGGTTGGAAACTGTGCGGGTGGACAGCGTATGGGTGGTGCATGTCCCGTGCGCCAGTAAGTCTGGCGAACGCAACGACCTTGATGTCTTGACAGATTGAGATCACCACAGGAAGGGCAGGCATCGTGCGGGCAACGAATACCACGGTGTCATCTTATTGGATCTGATAGTTGAATGGCTAACTTTATTTGTCACGTGTTCACGGCAGATTTAGAAGGTGCGGATGGTAGGCAGTCACGTGAATCAGTGAACCAGTGTTAACCTGCAGTGGGTCCTTGCCTTCCGATGTCTAGCTTTCCTGTCGTGGCCTCAAGCTGTCTGGAGCTCAAGGTCGTTGCGGTCGGCAGACTTACTAGTGCACGTGACGTGGACCACCTAACACGCCGTCCAACCAATCACAGGCCGACCTAACCAATTAATGCGCTTCTTCTCTGTCTACTGTCCTGACTATACTAAAACCGCACTTGGGACCCGGTCAATCTCCTGGGCGGACGTGTTCTCCCAAGCCAGACTTCCTCCATCTATTCTCCTTTCTCTTGTGTACACAAAATACTCTTCTTCCTACTCTGGCCGTTAAAGACTTCTCTTCTCTACTACTCAACGCCAGGCCAAGTCAACACTTCTGTTATCTCTTCTCCTATTTATTCTGTACAGAATAGAATCTCCTTCTACCTTGGTTTTTATGACTTCTCTCATCTCCTAAGGAACCGGACCTGGAAGATCGCAGTCGTTAGGGTTCAGCCGGCTTAGCCTTAACTCCTTTTGCGATGAGCTAGCCGAATACTAAGTGCGGGCTTAGCAGCGGGCAGCCCAGTGGCCAGCAAGAGTGGTCATTGTCTGGGTCAACCTTGAAGGTTTCTGGCCAGACAGACTGCATCGGCCTATGCGTGCAGGCATGTTATTCGTTGCCGGGCCAGGGGCCAGCTTTGCGGCATCTGTGATTGGCTGTTCCCAGGAATCGACATCGGCCGTGAGCTTTGGCAAAGTTCGCTTCGACGTGAGCTAGTCATGACAAGCTTACCGTGCAGTCCTAACAGCAGCAGTAAATTGCTTTATTAGCCACACATAATTTCAATATAACTTACCTTAAACTCCAATTGGCTGTAACTTCATGACCCAGTTTATACACTAATGTACCCCTTAATTCATGCAGTCGAGTCTCTTAGTTTAGACTTGCTTGGCTTTCATCGTGCAGTCGAGTTTCCAAAGCTTAGTCCAAGCTTTTTGGCCTACTACAGTCTTAGCAACACTGTTGTCCTCTATTACCGGTACTTTTAGCCCACCTCGTTAGAAAGATCATGGTCTGACCTCCGACAAATGGTAGCGTCAGAGCTAGCACAAGTTCTACTACACTTATTACTGACATGTGGAGATATGAGCCCAGAGTTGACTTCAGTCACTACTCTTTAAAAGCTAGATTATTTTCCAAATGCTAATCACTATTACATCCCACAGATTGGGAGTGCATACTAGGTGCGAGTCCTTAAAAAGTTTACACAGGCAGTACTACTAGTATAGTAAGTACTGGCCTTAGTAAGCACCACTACTTGAATAAACACTTCTAGCATAGGCATGTAGCTATATCAGCATCATCTTAGTGCGTACAGCTCCATAGATGGAGATAAGGGTGCGGAAAGCATGATAACCGCAGCCTTGCTCATGACCCCAAACATGTACTTACCCGAAATAGTTAAACCCAGCTTCACACTCCCTGTTGACACCAAGGGGATATAAGCCCTAGCGTTGGCTAAATCAGCGTCACCTCTGATAAATGGTGACGTCAGTGCCAGCACCAGTACAACTAGACTTCCTGCCGTATTTAGGGGATATGAGTCCAGTGCTGACTTAATCAGCGTCACTTCCGACGTACAAAACAGTCAGTACCGGTACCAACAAGTACTATCACCAAGTTACACCCTAGTACGTTGTATTAGAAATAAGCAGTACCAGTCCTGGTTTACCTAAGTCTGGCCAGACACCTACTATAGGTGAGTGAGTATAGACAGCACAGTAGTGACCGCGCAAAGTCAACTGCCACTTAAAGACTAAATTAGACGTGCAGTTGATACAGAAGCCCACGCCGGACCCCGTTTGGTCTTCGAAACTACGGGAGAAGGTGAAGAGTGCGGAGCCGCTAACTAGTCCTCTATCACCTTAAACTAAACCTTGAGACCGTCACCTCCTGTACCAACCTGTTTGTGCACTTGGTTTACCTCATCGAAACCGATGTTAAGACACACACCGTGCAGTCCTTGCACGGGGTCGCTGATCAGCAGGTATAGGCAGATTACGCCAAAATACACAACAGATTCGAGGTTCTCCTGGGCGATGTCGTGTTTATAGTAAGGACACATGATAACGCATCGGATAACGACGAGGTTGCGCCTAACCAGTCAAGGCTTGCCACTATGTTTGGTGCTATTTCCCACGGAATTCGCATGGATTGGATTTAACGAAGAAGGTTAGTGCCATTAATAAAGTATACACTTGGCGGGAGTGTCAGTCAGATTTGATTGAATGTATTCCAGATGAGGAGGTCGATAAAATGTCGGTGCACTATGTGCAAAGGCATTTTTTACCAGAACTCACGACTGTAAACTGTAGGAGCCTAGACGAGAACGACAAAAGCGCAGTACGATTAAGCTTTTTAAAGGCATGATTGTTCTGTGAATTGTTATTTAAAACTAATATTTTCTTTCTACTTAAATCGTAAGGTAGGCAAGTTTAATTACATTTTACTAATCAAAGCAATAAGATACCAGCGAAGGTATGCAAATAATAAATTGAGAAGTCAAGTTGGCAAACATATGTTTTCAGTAAATCATCATCAGGCCAAAACATTTACAGAGTATTTAAAACTGTACAGTTGGACAGGGTTAAGTAATGTAGTCTAATTATAATTCATCGTTTACGCGTCGCCCGCATGGTGAGGTCGGCGTGTAGAGGTTTGTGCGTCCGGGGGGGGGGGGAGGGGTGGGGGGGGGGTAGTTGGGTTAGTTTGTGGGGGTTGATCCGAGAGCAGATACATGGAGGGATAATTACTATTATTTGCGCCCAGCGAAGGACTGTCACTGGGGGGCGGGAGCAAAATGCGATCGCCACCTGGCGTTGGGGTCGGCCACTAAAGTGCAAGGGCTTCTGTCAGCTTCTTCTGACAACACAGCACCGGATACGCTAGCCGTATAGCCACTGTTTCGGCTGTTGCAAGCACCCGTTAGCACAGGCCCTTGGAAAAATTGGCTGGTGTCCGGTAGACAACCTGAAGACTTCGTTAGTACCGACTCGATGATTCGTATTGACAAGGTGTGCGAGAATAGAACTCGAGATCGATCTAGTTTTACCTTTACTTAACCAGGCCGGTATGTGCTCATGCACCCTCTTTGCCAGGCGCCTCGTTGTTCAGCCTATGTATTCTGCTCTACTGGAGCAAGTGAATGGGTAAATATACATAGATGTGGCCTTAAACGGGAGTCGGTCTTTACCTTCTTATAGTAGGAGGGGAGAGTTCGTGAAAAAGACTCGTAAGTTCGCCGCGGGGAAAGCACCTGCGATTGCTGTCTTTAGACGCCATCTGAACAGCTCTTTTGTTGCATCGCCTGAGAAAGGCAGTCTAATGAACACGTCTTTCTTTTCTGCGGTTAAGGCATCAGGCTTTTTGGCTCGCTCGCCCATATTCCGGAGGATGAACCTCTCCGGGTAACCATTTTCAATAAGTGTCTGCTGCAGATGTTGGAGTTCTGCTTCGACAGTTTCAGGAGAGCAGATCTGTCGTACTGTAGCTGCTAACCCCTGGACTTGATTTCGTTTTATAATTAAGGGGACAAAACTATAAAAGTTGGTGCATTGTCCCGTCCAGATTTCCTTTCAGAAGCCCTACGCAGGATGAATCCATCATCTTGCCTTCGCAGAATAACATCAAGAAACGCTATTTAATCGTCTCCCTCCGTCTCTGCAGTAAATTTAAGAGATGGATGCGCGTTGTTAAGGTTCGTAAGCAGAGCTTCCTGTCAACGTTATGGTCTGCTACACAGCAGATATCGTCCGCATATCGACCGTAGAACGCAAGGTCATTTGTGGTGTCCTTTAGACTCGTTTTCTCGATTTTGCCCATACAAACATTTGCGAGAAATGGGCCCACTGGTGAACCCATCTCCACACCATCTATCTGTCTGTAAAGCTGACCTTTGCAGAGAAATTACACATTTCGTGTGCATCGTGTGACGTAGTTAAATAAGATGAGCGACATAACGCAGCTTTGCCGAACGCCAGACCGAATAACAAAGGTTCCTGAAAGGTTTTTGTGGACTAAAACTCGCGCAGTGTTGGAGCGGTAGTATGCCTTGATCATGGCAATTAGTTTTGGTGGTACACCATCAAATGCCATTATCCGCCATAGAGAGTCACGATGGACGGAGTCAAACGCAGCGGCAAAGTCAACAAAGCAGATGGCCTTTGGTTGTTTGTAGCTATGGCGGAATTCAAGGATTCACGCCCAGCGTGAGATCTGACCTGATTGGGTCACGTTCCAGAGTCACGTACAGACTGGAACCATCTGAGGAAAACAATAGAAAAAATCTTCACAGCAATGTCGATGAGGTTTATGCCGTGGAAATTCTCACATTTTTTCTTATCTCCCTTCCTAAGGATAGGCACACAGATGCCTGAGCCCTGGTCATCAGGAACGGTCTCATCTCTCCATGGAGTCGAGGTGCCAGTGTCAGCAGAAGATTTGTAGAATTCAACGGGTGTACTGTCTTCTCCACGTTTCATATTTTTGCACAACCTATTTATGGCATCAGCAATTTCTGCTTCAGAAGGCAGGTCGCATGACACTGGATAAGTGAGAGATGGAGGACGCTCTGTTGTAGATGGCAGCAGCAGGAGGGGGGGGTGGTGGACTTCGTATCAAATTTGAGGAGGTGCTCAAAGCACTCACGCCAGCGTTCGATTTTGGTCGCGTTGTCAGCAATAAAGCTGTCATTCACATCAGGAACTGAGTCACTCAGCGAAGAAAGTTTACCACTAGCCTGGCGAATAAGTTGGTAGAGCTTTAGAGTATCGCCAACGTTCGAACCCTGCTCCATGGAGGTTGCTATTTCAGCCCAGTATTTCTTTTGGTCCACTCTGACCGATTTTGCCATCATCTTTCTTAGATAGCGGAAAGAATCGTCATTGCGGCCCCTAGCTCGGGCTGTCTGCGCAGACAACTACAGGGTTCGTCTGCTGAGCCAATCACTGTGACGCCACTGGGTGCATCCAAGAATTTTTTCGGTTGCTCCATAGACCTAGTGTTACCCCCTTCTTCGTCGACGCGGGTCGTGAAACAGGACCGGATTTCTCTGCATAGGG
This sequence comes from Ligula intestinalis, assembly GCA_036362985.1. Lineage (NCBI taxonomy): Eukaryota > Metazoa > Platyhelminthes > Cestoda > Diphyllobothriidea > Diphyllobothriidae > Ligula > Ligula intestinalis. Next base: position 9,926,619 of record JAYGXS010000007.1, on the reverse strand, counting down.
CCTCAGCGGTGTTGGGTTGCCGAATTTTGGCGACATCGAGGATCTCGGTTTGATTGGGACTGCCTGTTGCATTCGATAAAATTTTGTGGGTAAGCGTTGGGCAGGAAGAGGCTTTGGAGGTGTTGCCATTCAAACTTCCAGCCGTGCGCGTCACTGCAGTGTGCTTCTGCCGTTTGCATAAGGTCTGCACACAATTGCGTTTGTGACACGCCCAGTGCCTACTGTGTTTGCTCAGGAATTAATGCCTATAAGTGGCCTTCTTATATACCGTCGTTTTGCGTTGCCCATTGGACAAGAACATCTAGGAACGGTATTTGGCTGTCGGGTTTGGCCTCCATCGTGAACTGGATGTCGGGAAAATTCGAATGTATGAGAGCATCGAGTTCCCGGACCAATTTTCGCTCAACGATGTCAAAGATATCGTCGTATCTTATGCTAGGTGTGCCTAAGGCACAGAACCTGACGGTCCTGCTGTTCGCAACTTGGCTTATGCCCCTCGGTGACAGACTGCAAACGACCTTCTATGACCCCTGGGGCCTGCACGGCCGCTGTAGTCATTGCGAGGTCCACGTGCCCATCTTCTGCTCTTTTTTGGGGACAACTACAGGACCCTAGCTGCGCATGACTTTGACTATGCTACCATCACCTGTGACTAAGGCTTCCCGACGGAATCCGAAACGTCAGGAGAATAAAACTTGTTCCAGAGGTCGCATCCTCTTCTTCTGCGCTACAAGACTGCCAATGGTCTCGTGTTTCCCCTCTCGCCAGCACGGTTGTTGTAGTCGCTGCTAGGTTTGCGTGGCCCTGGGGTGCACTGGAGTGGCTGCTGTGAGATCTGCCTTCATAGTGGGGTAGGCGGAGTGATCTCTCATATGTCGGACCTTGTTAAGTGACTGCCTGCAATCACTCTAGTATGATCCCCATGGCATAGCGGGGCAAGTAATACCCCTAATCGGCTATATTCGATGAGCAACCTACCTCCATCTTACTCCTGATCATAATTGAGAAGGCAACGCACCCGTTGTGCAATGTTGGAACGGTAAACTCAATGATCACAGGTCCCGGATTCGAATCTCGGATGATCCATACCCGGGATCGACAAGCGACAAGCCTGATATTGCTCAAGTACGAGCCTCAAGGCACTTCCGGGACAAGTATGTGCCCTAACCAGATAGAACAGATGAGCACCTTTGTTCCATCATATCCCCGATCACAACCGACAAAGCAACGAGCCCGTGGTGCCGAGGCAGGGTGCTAAACCAAATGACCAAAGGTCCCGGGTTCGAATCTCGGGGGTTCCAGCCCCTGAGATTGGGTATGACTGGCTGATGACGGCTAACAAGCCAGAAATGGCCATTCCGGTCTCCCTTGTCTTTGTCGGATCCACTCCATCATATTCTGAGGTCGCTAAGCGACAAGCCTGATATCGCTCAAGTACGAGCCTCAAGGCACTTCCGGGACAAGTATGTGCCCTTACCAGATAGATCGGATGAGCACTTTTGTTCCATATATATATGTATATATATAGGCAAGTAATGACATTCAAACTCTGTTTTTTCACTCCCCCTTAACCTGGAAAACGTGGCAAAACGATAATCAACTTGCCTATAGGCTGAAAACTCGAAAAAAATGTGGCTTGCTGCTTTCCGCTGATTTCGGTAAAAACGACGGGCATTACCAGCGGATGTGTCCAGCCACAAGTTCTGCATAGTTTCCAGAAATAACGAAAATAATACAACAGCTAATATTTATGATTCAAGACCCATTTATTAAAGATTATGTATCAACACCTGTTTATTGTCTGCATTTTATAAATGGATACCGTCATTAATGAGGAAGCATGCTTACAATTGATTACACAGAATAGTTCGGGCAGTCATTAAATTTAAAAGGAATTAGAATGAGAAAACCATCTTCTGTCTAGGTGAATATCTGTATGGACTTGTTGTAGATAAACAACATTGACGGGGGGTAGGGGTGAGGGGACGATTGTCAAAGAGGATATGTTTGAGGTGTTATCGTGGGCGTAAGAGGCGGCTTTGTTCAAGCAACTGCTGATTAGCAATGTAAGCTCGTAGCAGGGTGGAGCACCGAAAGATCTGAGCCAGAACCAGAACCATGTTCTTGACAACGAAAAAGACGTTCTGATAACTGCGCACAGCAAAGGCGAAAATCAGGGTTAGTCGTAGGCACATAAAGGGTATATCATGGAGCAGTAGAGTCATAATTATGGTCCATAACTCAGTTCCGAAGATTACCTCAACAAAATGACCACGTAGACTATAGTAATTACGCCAGAAACAACCACAACAACAGCAGTCTCCGTCTGTAGAATCGCTCGAATCGGTCTGTGATTCCGTTTCTTGCAGGGAGCTTGCTGTACTGATCTCCTCAATTGTAGAGCTTTGCACCTGTGATTCCGTTTCATGCAGAGAGCTTGACTGAACGATGTCTGTGGTTGAAGAGCTCTGCACCTGTGATTCCGTTTCAGACTGGGAGCTTGACCGACGAGTCTTCTTTCCTAGGCAACTTTGCAAGTTAAAGTTTTGGTTGGTGTCGCCTGTCGCAGATGCCAGAAGGGGGTTGTGCTGACCACTATCTGGCGTCTGTGGATGTTCCACGACGGTCGTTGTGCTGACCTCAAGTCTGGCGGTCTTATTAAAGCAAAACTGCAGTAGGCTGACTTGCCATAAGCAAAGGATGCTGACTTGTAGGGAGAAATGTTTGACAACGGCTTCCTCGTTGAAGGCTTCGAAGAGGTCAATGATGTCAGCAGCGGTGCCAATGTTGATGAGCAGCAACTCAGTGATCTGATCGGTGCCGATACCATAAAGTGGCAACAACCAGCGGCCGATAATTGCACAGAGTAAGTGAACCCGTTCTATCGTACGAATCGTCAGGTACAATGGATGCTTCTTTACAACTTTTAACTGAAGGAGGGATGAAAAGGCAGTGAGTGACAAGTAAATTCCAAAATAAAGCTTAAAGTTAAAAAAAGTACTTAGGTGGGGTTCGTATCTTAATTATCGTACAGCAATGTCTCTGTCCGGTGTATCAATGACATCGGACTTCAGGCTATGGAATGTGATCAATGAGAATCACATTTTTTGTAAGTGGTACCATTCACTTTCCCTACTGCTATTCGAGTTCACAGAACCCGTAGTAGAAATGACCTTGAGCAAACTTTAAAGACGTTTACGTTATCTCTCATCCAAATCCTGAACCACAACTCAGAAGATAACCGTAACCCTAAGCATCACCATAGCCTGAACCCTAAGCCGGCAAAGTCACTAAGGTGGTGAGGGGTTTCATTTTTTGGTTTGTTTTGTCTTTATTTTGAACATACCTTTAGAAACAAATGCTCAAAATACTGCTTCGTGTATTCGTTTTATAGGCAGGGGTATTACCCTAAATTTTATATTCCACAAATAATTGTGGAGCGGACATGAAGCTGCACTTTCGCCGAGGTTTTCCAGCCGACCAGCGGCATACTTTTCTTGTAAGGAAAATCCTATAGCTTTCGGCAAATGTTGTAATTTACTTAGACCACACTGCATACTAGGTCATCACTAGTAAACCAACAACTGCAATGTCAGTTGAATTGGCATTTCAGGGACTAAAAAAACTAAACATTTGAAAACTGCAGTGATGAGAAACAGTTAAACATTCAGGAAGTCAAGATAGGTGAACGAACTTTTTCGATTAATTCATCATCAGGGATGTACAATAATACCAGATCTCAGTTCCAGACCTCATCAATGTGCATCTGAAACTTTACTTGCTCCTGTAGGGCAAGTTACATTGGTCGAACAACTAGATGGCTATCCAAGCGCATGCGGGAACACCATTCTGCCTGGCTAAACAAAGGCGAGGTCAAGTCAATATCTAGCGCGATTTTGGCTCACTTGGTTGACAGCGGTCCCCGGGTAGAGGCAAGCCAAGCGTTACGAGTCCTGTATAAAGTGCCACAGAAACACTCCCAATTCCTGCGTCAACGGATACTTGCGACGGCAGAAGCCGTTGCCATATGGCTTACAAACCCAATTTTATGTGTGCAGAAGGCATTAGTAGTGGCCCTTCGGTTCTCGTGGCCGAGGACAGACTCAACATCCGTCAGCACACCTGCTATCATGTCGCGAGCCGATGAGGAGACAGTGACAACTGGTGTCAAGACGCCGCGAAACGACGACCAGATGACCGGTTGATATGAACTAATTGTGGGACACGTCTCTCTTCCCCCTGCCCCTCTTTAATCTCTTAACGATTCACCCTCCCCCTTTCTTACCGTTGATTGGTTGCCTAAACTTTTGATAACTCTACCCTCTTCATAGTATTATGCATAACTGATGATGAATTAATCGAAAACTTTCGTTCGCCTATCTAGACATCCTGAATTTGAAAAAACTTCTTTAAACATGACTATAGTCAGTTTTCATGTTAAAACTTTGATTTAGACATCATTAGGTACCGAGCACAATGGGGTAATGAACAAATGCGCAAATTTATCTGCTTCTTGATTTGCCAGCAATAAATCCTGAAGCATATCTAAACAGTTTTTGTGGCAGTAAACTCGCGCGTAATAAATAAGCAAGGGTCATTTATTCAAATAAACTGGCGCTACAAATTCAACTTAAAGCACTTTCGATTTTACGTGAATTAAATTGAATGAGTCACAAGTGCGTATGACATTTGTTTCCAATCACTAATTCATCCAATCCTAAAATTCTGACTACAAAATCTGAAGTTTTGTATTCCATAATGCAGTTATAGTGTCAGCAGGCGATCCGTAGTTACGACAATCCTAAAGCAAAGAAAATATTTTTTTCTTCGAGAGCTTAATGAAAAGTGCAGTAAGTGGAAATATAGTTATGCAGAAGTAGCAGATTACGTCTCGTACTCCAGTGAAATTTTTTTAGGTATTTGGTGATCTCCAAACTGTTTTTTTATACTCATTGGTGTGTTATAGGTAAGCAACACCAGTCCTAATCAGTTTTCACGAATCAGCTTTCGTAAAAGGAGCAAATTGCATAACTTCTGTCTTAATATCAATCTTGAGTGAATGGGGTACTCCGACGAGGGTAACGACATGAATCTCTGCAGGATGCATATGTGCACTTTGAAAGAGTTTCGGTGCTTTGAGATTCCGGCAAGAGTTTTACACCAGATAATTAATACATGCCTAATAAAATGAGGGCGTTGCCAGTGTAAGTTATATTACCTTCTGCAGAAAAAGCATTACATAGTTACTTTAAAGAAAAGTAATTACATTTGGCCAAAATTCTGCTCAATAACTTGCAGCCCAAACTAAACATGTCGTTTGCTGAACACTCGCCCACAGTTCCTCCACGAAGCCATTGGAGCACTTACTTGACTTTGTTTGTAAATCAACGAGGTAGCAAAATGCGGGCTTTGTGTAGCTCTTAGTGGGCGCTAGCACTACTGTGGGAACCCGTGATCGCTGACTCATCCTGCTGAGGCTACAGTCACGCTGACTGCTTGCACCCTGTCCACCTCTCGCTAAATGTTTGGTATGACCTATTAACATGCCCAGTCTTGGCTGCACTTGCATCGTGGCGTAACCTTGCTTGGTCAAACCAATCACCTCCAAGGCTGCATAAAACAAAGACAGGTAACGGTGGCCACTTGGATGATTGTCGCCAGCCATCACTTTGTATTCATTCTGTATGCAGGACGTCGCATTTTGCAAATGAATTAGTTCGGAAATTAATCAAAATAATGTCGCATACACATGATTTTGCATAAAGCAGACGAATGTGCGCGTGCCAGTTGATGGAACGCAGGCAGAAGCCAATTGTATCCAGGCAACAGTCATAGTTGGATGCAATATGACCGTATAAGACTGACCTGTTCAGCAACTGGCCTTGACGATATTTCTGGAGGTATCACAAAAGGAGGAGGAGGTGGAGGCGTAGGTTCCTATATTATGATAAGGAAGGGAAACCAAAGCGTAAAATGAGCACACGGAATGTCTCCTTGTTTTCTAGGCAAGAATAGTCACTATAACTGCTAGAAGCCTGTTTCTCCTGTGCGTAAGCACTTAGTAGTTACTCCGCAGATCATGGTTGTTCATTACCCCAATGTTTGCTTTAAGTAGAAAAATGGCACTAAAATTCCGTGCCCTGGTCACATACTGACAGATATTTTCCTGAGCAATAAAACAAATAATTAAGTATTATCTCTCTTCCTACTGTGCGATCTAGCGTATTTTTAAAAGCAAAATGAGTAATTAATAGATGCCGACTGCCTGCGACTCATGAGGTTTTCGTGAACTACGCCACATTTTTCCTGTTCAAACATTTAAGTTATCATTTTGTTCACTTTAAGAAATACTTCATTCCTTTTTTCTTTGAGCGGTCAAAAAATTTTGCAACCGTGGTGAATGACGGCTGTCAACAAGTATTGTAATCTCGCAATAGGCAAATATTTTTAAAATATCATAAATTTGAACGTACTTCTGTTTCTTCCTCTTCTGTTGGCATCTAAAAAAGTAAAATGTAGAAGATGAATTCCAGTGGAATAATTTCTAATTTTAATTCCGTTTACAGCCCATGGCAAACAAAATACATTTTTATAGATACCAATTAGATCTTAACTCGTGTACAGCAAATTAAATTCTCAATGGCATATTGACAGTTGTTCATGAAATCCTATGAATTCGAACGTACTTCTGTTGTTGCCGGTGACTAAAACAGTAAAAATGTCGGCGATGCCGTCAGATGTAATAATTTAAAATTTTAGTTCAGCTCACAACTCACGGCGACCAAAAATATATTTTTACAGATGGCAATTAGACATTAACTCGTGTAGGGCAAAGGAAAATTAAATTGGCACGTTGGTTGCCGTCCATGAAATCTCATTATTTAAACGTACTTCTGTTGATGTCTTCTTTTTCCGCGGCTAAAAGAAAAAAATATTGGCGATTTAGTCAAGTGGAATAGTTTTAAATTTTAATTCAGCTGAAAACTCTAGGGCGGAAAGAAAAATACAGTTTTACATGTACCGAATAGATTTTGAAACATGCAGGGTAAATTTCATTTACTGTGGCACAGAGTGTTTGGTGCAATTGCATCCAGTGAAACAATTAGAAGCCAGTGTTTTGGGGTCATGCAGTATATTAAAACCGAGTATGATTTGAACTGTTTTCGACACACTTATGCTTGAACATAGGGAAATTCATCTGTAATTTAAATAAAAACGAAATGCCATCTAGAACTTTGAAAATGAGGCATTTTAACATAGGTATGTCTTACAGCCTACATGTTCTGCCAGGTAGTTTGAATTATTTTAGATTCAAGTTTTTGTGAGAGGTCTTCAAGTAACTTTGCAGACCAGAGTTTAAATTCATATTTTCTCTTGCTCAGCTACTAACCGAATGGTTTTGAATTTAAATAGTACGTTAGAGAGTAAATTAAAAATGAATCACCATCACCAACTGCCCAATTGCCCATCGATCGTGCAGCAAAAGAAAAGTGCTTAAGGTCATGTAGCAAACTATGACTTACAATCTAACCGCAAAAATCTATGCTTTTTGTGAGGAAAAATATAAGGAAATAAAAACGCGAAATCAACAGAAACAATTGATTTCCTATCGATATTTTTAATTTCGAAAGCACGCATAATTCAAACGTGTCCCACGGGATAAACAATGCTATTTGGTGCTAGGTGCTATGTGCAATTTTCTGATTCCTTTGAATTTGCGCATAAGGCTGGGCGCAGTCCGCCAGACGCTGCTGCTCAGTTAATCCATTTTGCTCTAAGACATTTCCATAAGGACTGCGGTGCATACGTAGGTGCTCTTCTAGACTACTTCGCAGCCTCTTGTACGATCCCGCACAATCTTATTCTTACTAAAACGTCTGCAGGTGGTTCTCCGGCCTGGGCTGTCTCTTGGCTTAGGGACTCTTTTACTACCCGCTTTCAATTCGTTCAGGGCAGCTGGCGGAAAGCCACGGTCCTTCTCACAATCTGCGGAGTTCTCGAAGGGTCCATATTATCCGCTTATAATGTACTCTCCACACTGATGAACTAAGACCACCAATTGAATGTTTGTTTGTTAGAATATGCTGATGCTATTGTTGATGCTCATCGTCTTAGAAGTCCAATATATCTCCGAGTACTGATGGATGGTCTGGACCAGGTTTCAGCCTGGTCTTCAGCAAATGGCCAACTACTCAGTGACTGCAAGTCAGTCCAGTGTGTTTCTTCATTGCAACCGTCTCTCAGTTCTGAATCCATAGAAATTCTACCCAATGAGGTATCCTCTTTTTGGTACCTTCGTGTTACTCTGGCATGCAACCCCACATTGACTTTTCACTGTGGAGGCCTCTTTTTGAAATTAAAGTTCACTAACTGTTATTCTATATGCGCTGTTTGCGTTCATATCGCACGTATCAAACCCTTATCTGGCGATTAACAACTACCTGCATTCCCATCCTATTTCAATAATACTCTCGAATTATTTTTCCAACTTCATTTTAAAAGACCTAATCATATTGAAAACATATCCTCCAAATAATCCCCTTAGCTAGCAGTGTTTTTTATGCCCTTTTAGCTGACACTATAATACGGCAACACTTTGAAACGGTCAAGTGGGTTACTGATCGCATCGGTAGTGAGGTCGCTTATCCTCTCCACTCTGACCGAGTGGCTGCGTTGTCTTCCCATACTATGCGCCGAAGCTTCCATAATATATATATTGCACCACATCGACATATCAGCACTCTATACTTTCATTCATTGCACCTAACCTTAAGTGTAAAGAAACGGAAATTTAGAAGTTGAAAGCCGACCTGTCTCCATAACAGACGTGAATATCGTATAAACCTTTACAATTTCAGCTTTCTTTGACCTCTCACCTCACTTTACTTATCCCTTGGTCTCCATAAATAGGGAAATTTTCTGCCGAAAAGTTTGGATATTTACCCTCAAAATTAATTTATTTCTCTCTCACTTTCTCAAACCTCAGCATAATTTTACTGTTCAGGGGAGGCGTAATTTGCTATCTGCCAATAATAGTGTTAACCAGGAACCGGTGCTTAATATGGGGTCGTTATGGTCAAAACGAAATATTCCACGTTCGAATCTTTATCCAAGCTTGGGAAAATTACAAAAGTTGGCTGCCGACCTTCAAACTAGAAATAACTTTTCTACTGTCAATTGTCTTTGTCATTCCCCTAGAATATATCTGCGAACAAATATGTACACAGATATCTACAAATGCTCAACCGGGTTGTCAAAACAAAGCGGCCAGTCGTTCATGAGTATTTGTTAGCTATATCCATGGATTATACGAATCCACCAGTTATAGTTAGAATTTCGGAAATAGAATTCTATAATGCCTGCGTAAACGTCCGGGAGAGCAAGATATATCTACATGAGTCGCTCGCAGTGGAAGAACGTTGCATCAACAGCGTTCACTGCAATCCCTCAGAGGCGTTGTTGCCTGACTCGGAATGCGCATTTCTGCTGTAAACATGGAGTTATTACTTCGCAGGTCATGTTTATCTTAAGAAACAAATTTTGCTTTTATGTGGAAGAGTAGTCGCAGAATTCCGTGCCCGGGTCACATATGTACTTGAAAGTATGTCCCTGAGTGTAAAGCCAATCCATTTTGTGTTACTTCGTTATCTCCTATGCAGGCTAGCACATTTTTAAGAGCAGCATTAGTAATTTGTTAGTGCTGAATACCTGCGACTGCTTGTGTTTTCGTAGAGCCCTTCGCAAATTGCAGGAGAAACCTTTTTTTAAAAATGAAAATATGGTACTTTTCCAAAATTCTACTTTCCTGTTTGTATTGAGTGGGCAAAAATGTGGAATGATACAAAAAGACATATTGCAACTTTTAGCGTAAACTCGGAGGGTGCAGAGGTCAATAAAGTCGCATAATTTAAAACGTACTCTTCGTGTGGTAGTTGTTTTTTTCTAGTCCAAAATAAAATAAAAAACATAGCGTTGATTAACAAAACGCGTAGTTACGAATAGCAGTCAGAAGTAAATTCGCGTAAGGCAAATTACATTCAGGAATCGCACTGCCTGTTCATCACTAATGAACACGTAGCGTACAAATGTGTTGTTCAAATTCGTCAAGCTAAAACATGATTTACAATCTCGTCAAAAACCATTAACAAAACATTCAAGGTCAACTTCATTCTCCCATAGAGATGAGTATTTTTTAATGGTATTTATAATTCGTAGATGTCATCCACAGGCGTAGCTACAACTCTGACGACAGCGCGCATAATTGTAACGCCATTATCAAGCCCGCATCCGACGCGGACAAGGGCATTGTGACAATTAATGAGTCACCACCTCAGGCGGTGGCTACAAGAACCGACAATTATCACACGCATGCGGAGGACCGCTAAGAACTATAAATACCGTGAAATCTGTGCATGTATCACCTTTATTTGCGCATGTCTCAAACTCTTCTAAGAGTACCAATGATTAAAGATTCCCGACGGAATCTGAACAGTGGTCACTTCTTCTTCTTCTTCTTCTTCTTCTTCTAAGCCATCACTAGGCTGAAGGAGTGCTCAGCATACGTGTTTACATATCCTACGGCGTTGCGTTACAGCGAGAGTGCAGATACATGCACTTACTTTCAGACCGTTTTCCTCCTCCACTTTTGGTCACTGGTTCAACTAGAAAATAGCCTCTAGATATACCTAAAGCCATCAAACCCTCAGCAAATGTATACTGTTCAGTTGAGGTTTTCATCTTGTTTCACTGTCCTCCTTCTTCACAATCAAAAATGCGCGTTACCCAGGAAGGTGGGTTAGTCAAGCTACTGACGCTTCCACATACAGCGAAAGACTTTCAGGGAGTTGGTGCTGCGATGCATGTGAACTGCTGGGTTTTGGATGCAGGAGCGCCAGTTCTGCAAGAGAATAGCATGCAAGCTGGAAAACTCAGCTGCGAAAGGACTTCCATTATTGGATGCTGGAATTTGCGAACACTCCTGGAACCTGGTATTCAAAGTCTGAAGGTGCGCGCAGTCCCCATCAATACCGGTTTCACATTTGCTGCCTGTCGAAGTCTGAAACCCTGACTCCGGCGTCCGAGGAGTAAAAATCCCGGGAGTCAATTTCCCTCTCACCCTGTATCACAGTGGTCCACGCGACTCATCTGATATACACGGTGGGGCTACTGTACTCTCAGAACAAGTGAACATGGCAACCAGTCAACGACCGGATGGTTTACTTTCGACTAGAGGGTTACTTTACGAACATCTTTGCTGCCTCTGTGTATGCACCAAAATCAGCTGACGAACAGAAATACAAGGGAGAGTATTATCCGCGGCCATAGGGGCCAGTTGAAAGACTTTCTGCCCTTGATCTGTTAATTGTTGCTGAGGACTGCAAGGGATGGACTGAGCCAATTGACTCGTGAAACGCTTTTAGGCTTGGCTCTCTATCTGACATTGCTAATAGGAGGCTGCATTTTGATAATCACTGCCACATGCTTTCAGCATCGTCATTTACACCTACTGACTACCGCCAGTCAGATCAAGTACATTATAGTTAGTTGAAGGTTTGGCATCTGGGTCCACGACAAGAAGTCCATGCGAGGTGCCGTAACTGGTAATACCCCAGGATTTGACCAGGTTCTTGGTCACACATATCTAAAGGTTCACCTCTCATCTGCGCTGAAAGTGCCACATGTGACACGTCTTGAAGTCGATCAATCAATAACCAGATGTAAACTGTCAAGGAGTGGTTTTAACGTGTTACACTGCCCTCTAACATATTATTCCATACTCTCAGGAAGGCGGTCATCCCAGGCCGGCGGGTCAGCCGAGCTGCTGGCACTTCCACAAACGGCGGAAGACCTTCAGATGATTGGGGCTGCGATGTAAGCCGAATACCAACATTGGCGAATCAGCAGTCGCGGACGCAGTAGCGACAGTCTAACCAGGGTGCGGTGGGCTGAGGTCCGGTGGCGCACCAACTGCCTTATACAATGCTGCGAGTACCAATGATGGCACTGTGACATGGCCAGTGTCAGCCGCCATTAAGCAGGCCTGCGTGCCATTGTAGTGGTCGCTGCTGCCCAACTCCCTCCTTAATCGTGATGCCACAGACGAGGTCACTATGAGCACAGGACCTCGCGTGAAGGCAGTTTTCCCGCATGCTTCGAGCCAGACGAAAATTGATGCGCGAGCAAGCAAACGCACGCTCCGTGTCTCCCCCATTCTAGCCTCAATCAACAGTGACGCGACCTTAATCCATTTGGACAGACCTCAAGGCTGTGGCTATCGCTAGCCATCACTTCGGACCTAGCTCGCCTCGCGACTAGACGTGCACTCCGGCAGTCAAGATTTCTCTTGTGTACACAATACGTTGCTCCTACCACTCTGGTCTTTCAAAAACTTCCCTCTCAGCTCCAAAGGAACCGGGCCTGGAAGATCGCAGCCGTTAGGGTTAATCTTAATAGCCTCAGCACCTCCTCGATACCACCACTGCTTTGAGCCAAAGTGCTAGATGGGACAACCTCAAACAATGAGTCCAAATGGCTGTTGGGGTCCCACCTGTATTTAAAGTCCCGAGGATCTCTCATGCAAACAGCTCACCCATAATCCTGTCCACAGCATCCGCAGGAACGGATGCGCTCCGCAACCCACGTCCTGTTACGCGAGATAATAGTATGCAAGATGGACTACTCACCTGCGAACGAACTTTCGCTTTTGGATGCTTGAATGTGCGAACACTTCTGGAACCTGGTACTAAAATTCTGAAGGCATTCGCAGAGAAAGAATGTTGCAGGAACACCTTTTATGACGTTTTACTCAGAGGCGTTGTTATGGCAGTTGAAATGCGCGTTTCTGCGATGACCATGAAGTAGATACTGCGCAGATCCTGTTTATTCTGAACCCAAAGTTTGCTTCCAATTTGGATAATGGTCGCACCATTCCCCGCCCGGTGCACATGCAAGTATTTGTCGAAGTGATAAACCAAGCTATTTTGTGTTACCTCGTTATCTTCTATGCACACTAGCACACTTTTGAAAGAAAACGATTTAATTGATATACAGTAGTGCTCAGACATCGAACAGCAACCCAAAATTTGCGAAAGATTGATGCTTGCTCGCTAATTGTCACTGAGTAAGGTTGAACTACTGCTTATTTTGTAGCCTATTCTCAAGTCCTTCCAATCATGATAGTAGACCGGCGTTTTAACGAGATAGCTACTTAGGTAGTATACACCTTAATCATTGGTTTTGACTGCCTTTATAAATTCAAATATATTTTATGGAGAACATGCACGACAAAGTTCTTTGCTGTACTAGTTAAGTAGCACCTTACGCCGTCTTTAAACCTTATGCTAAAAGAAAGAGTATTCTTCCATTTTGAAACAGAACGTACATAGCGCACAGGTTGCAAACCTCGTATTAAGTTGTAGCAGTCGTCGCGTTTTTCAAAATTTGAAGATGGCGTAAATTACAACTAAACGAGTACGAGAAAGAATTTTTCGTGTATTTATTTATACAGTATATTTGAATTTCAAAAAAGGTAAAAAATCGATGTTGGAAGTACATATAACTTAAGTAACCATTTTTGTATGTGACATATTTTTTCTTAGCGGTGTAAAAGAAGTGCATTAAAAAGCCGGCGTCCTATCGTGACCTAACTGACTTGAGCCAAGGCTACACGATAATGAATAAAACAACCTTACTCAATGCCGATTAGCGAGTAAATATCAATATTTCGCAAACGACGACATTTTTTAGGAATTCTAAGCCGTAATGTATGCTGGGTTTTCGCAGACTACGTGGCAGTCTACAGTATAAACACTAGTGAAAACACTTGTCCACTTTCAAAATGCTACCTTCCCGTTTTCTTTAGGGGGCAAAAGTGTGAAATTACTTGTGCCAACATTAACCGTGTATACGTAGAGGGCAGAACTAAAAAGAGAGACATCGCAGTATTTGAAACGTACCTCATCATCCCAATGAAGAGGAAACTAAAAAAAACAAAAAAGCCTGGTGATAAAGTCGCACGGGATAATTACACATATTTTAGTTAAACATAGAGCCCACATTTAGCAAAATAGATATTGACGATTTGTTTTTAGAAGACAACTCGCGTAGTGGCACAGTGAGTTCGGTAAAATGCACAAAGTGTAGCAGTAAGACGCAAGCATGTTGGGTTCGTGCAGTATATTAAAATTCCAGTATGCTCTTCAGTTTGCTCACAGCAGACATTTGATAAATTGAAGAGGCATTGAATGCAGAGAATTTAGAAACAAACGCTGTCTTATCTTAAATTTTCAAAATCAGAGGCTTTAGCATACCAATGGCGTATAGACTACATGTTCAACGACAAAGCATAAACTACTTTTGCTTCGATGTTTCATAAAAGGCCTTTAAATAAATTCCCCGACCAGATTTTTAACTAACACCGTCTAGTTTCGCAGCCAAACAACGTATATTCATATTAACTGAAAGGCAGGCATCCTAAGGAATATTAGTTCAAGGAAATGCGTCCTTTGGGGAAATCAGTAAGTCGTCGTCAGACTTTACAGAAAAGCGAAAATGTTCTTTTCACATTTCTCTCAAGACTGATGACGACCTTTGCTTGAAAAGTTTAATTATTCGCCTTAAATATACAATTTCAAAATAACCACAGAACCCCAGAGAAACTGTTCGGTTGCTGACCTCCAGACCCAGCGTCTACACCGACCCAAATGCGACTCTGGACTCCGGCCCACTCATGGCTGGACTGCACTCGTTCGGGAGTCCCCTACCCATTACTCATATTCTACTGCTTCTGACCTTATGAAATCATTCATAACATTCTGGCCTTCCACGCCTCATACTATACTAACAGCTTATAAATTTTGGAATACGTTCTGTCGCCTATTGTCTGGCCGGACCACTTCGTATCCCACAAAACTATGCAATATGCAATGGTGTAGAAATAAAGACTATATTTGTATGATTTAACGGTCCATCGTGAATTGTTTCAAATCGTCATCAGATAAAAGATTATTTTGCAGCTTTAGATACTTTAAAATTATGCGATTATTTAGACAGAACCATGTCGGTTTCGTTAAAATGCCACAGGT
This sequence comes from Ligula intestinalis, assembly GCA_036362985.1. Classification (NCBI taxonomy): domain Eukaryota; kingdom Metazoa; phylum Platyhelminthes; class Cestoda; order Diphyllobothriidea; family Diphyllobothriidae; genus Ligula; species Ligula intestinalis. The sequence goes on along the minus strand of JAYGXS010000007.1, from coordinate 9,911,536 downwards.
CACATATCCTCATATACAGCGGGAATCACCACATAGGCGTGTGTTTATGTTACGAAATTCTAACAGCAATTTTATTTTCTTAATGCCCTGCATGCAGCCATTTATTTATTATGATTTGGATTTCATACATGTACCTGCCAAAACATGCACCTTCTCCAAACCCCCAAATAAAATTAGACTAAAATGAAACGGCATATTAAAACACGTTTCGCATGCAAATCTCTGGGAAGAGAGGAAGAGGTCAGAGCTTAACGCCTAAACAACATCCTTCTGTCAATGGCTGGTGCTTAATAGAGAAGCATTAGGCTCAGCAAAAAAACATTCCGGGTTCGAGTCCTGGTACTAAATGCTGCAACAACAACTTTTGCGTAAGAGTACGTCGTGGGGTCTTTGGAGGATGATTTTTCATCACAACCACCTTCTTAAAAATTTTTAGTAGCGATATTTTGGTGTTAATCCGAGTTTCTGGGATGAGCATGAAGTAGGTACTCCACAGGTCACGTTTATATGTAATGCAGGCTTTGCACTTATTTTGAGAAATGACCGTTCTCTTCCGTGGCCTGGTTACATACTTGCAAATATTTCCCTAAATAGTAAGGCAGATCTTTTCACGTTTTCTTTGAATCTACTACGAGGTTTAGCACATTTTAAGAGCAACACTAGTAATTGGTAAATGCTTACTGTCTACAACTCATTGGGTTCCCTACGGTTCACTGCACTGTGCAGTTGGAGCATCTAAATGCAACTATTATCCAATTCCTGTTTGCGTTTACAGACCGCGCCATAATTCGTGCAACATGTTGACATGTGCGGAATATTGATACTCTTTCGCTAGTGGGTACTGACTGAAGTTATGATAATGATTAGCGTGCAGTCATGATAGGATGCGGGCTTTTTAACTAGCTTTTTTTTGACCACTAACAAAATGTGTGTACTATGAAAAGTAAAAAATTAAATATAATGCGTTTATCTTTGATGGAAAACATGCACGAAAAATTATTTCTCGTACTCGTTTGGTAGTAAATTATGCCAAAACGTAATTTTCCTCTTACAGCATGTACACAGTGCGCAGTTTGTAAATCTTGAATTCGAGTTTAGCAGTCAGTAGATTTCAAAATTATTCGGCAATTAAGATACTTTTTAAAAACCAAAGGAGACCCTTTATTCAAGTATAAAATTTAAAGATGGCCTAATCTGCTACCAAATGAGTACAAGAAATCAAATTTTCGTGCGTTTCCCAAAAAAATATATTTGAATTTATAAATGCATTCAAAATCAATGATTAAAGCGCTTACTATTTAGTGGTTACTTCTTACAGTACATGCATGTTATTAGCAGTCAGAAGGAAGCTTTTTAAAAGGCCCGCATCCTATAATGACTGAAAAAACTTAAGATGAGCGAAATAGTATCAGTTTTTTGCATAGGTCGGCATGTTGCAGGAATTTTGGCGCGTACAGTTCTTTACAAAAATTGTAAATGATCATGCATAACATAATTCAACACTCCTTTTAGGTAGCGAAGTAAACTTACTGGAGGCAAATATTTCGTTTCTATATTTGGTCGCCATAGCTGAAATGTAAAAAATAATGCCCATAAATAATTCGATATTTATTTCATCTCATAGCTCACAAATACATATTTAGAGGTGGTAAATAGAATGTAATTGATTTACGTACAAGTATGGCTGAGTGTATTTGGTGCAAATGCACTCAGCGTACAAGAAAGAATCAAACGTGTTGAGCTCATACAGTAAATGAAATCCCGCGTATGCTTTTAAGCGTCTTAGCGAATTTTTATCAAACATTCAAAGAATGGTGCGCATAATTTTGAAGCAACAATATATGTAGCAAATGTCAATAAGTACCATACCCGCACAGTGGATCAATAGCAATGCAAACTTACGAAATCCCAAATTTCCGTTGCAATATTTCTTGGGAGGGGCTAAAAGTAAAAATGATGTAGTCAAACTCGGACCGAATAGTTTTACATTTTATAAAATAGGGGCATGGTTGGCTCAAAATACACATTTTCTGAGTTTGATTCCTGATTCGAAGTGTTGCAAAATCAAACTTTTTTTGCCCTCACTGGTAAGGTTATGTTAATATTTAAAAAACGTTGCTTTCATGGTCTTAAAGTATCGCAAAGCCCAACGACAGCGCTGTCATATGGCGGGTGTCAACTAAGTTTGCTTGCCACCGCTGCCTTGTGGTTAGCCTATTGAGTAAAAGCGTTAGAGGAGACAACCTCGAAAAAACACTCCGTGTGGCAGTTGGGGACTCGTTCGTAATTAAAATCTCAAGACACCTAATACACAATATGCCCGAAAACTACATTATGATCAATGCTACGGCGTCTGTGGTAACCAACGCGCTCCGCATCTCTTGTCTACTGCTGTGGGCGAATAGTAAGCGAGCTGATCTACTCAATCGAAGTCGGACCCTTGATGTTGGATGCTGTAATGTGCGAACGTTCCTGGTCCCTGGTACAAAAATCCTAACGGTGCGCAACTCTTATCAGTAGAACGTAGACGTCTGCTGCCTGTCCGAAGATTGATCATCTCGACTACGTGGAAAGGAGGTTGTTTGGCTGTATCGAACTTCGACAGCAAATAAGTATGCCATGTGAGTGTTCGCTGCGAGAAGGAAAAGAAAAATGGTGCCAGAATAAGAATGATCAGAGCGTGAAACTGCTCCGTGTTTTCGGGAAAAAACCAGAGCCTAAGGTCAGTGGGCTGTGAGCGATTGAGCATCTCCCTCTTGCTTCACGACAGGATGTCGGCAAGGAAATTCTCCATTTCGTGGCCAAATGAGATGACAGGAGAAATTTTGTTGAGGTTGAGGAAGGTTTGACGATAACAGAGCCTGGCCACGTCAGACGTTTAGTTGAGAGTTCATCTCACGATTGGGGTCACCAGTTATAGGTCTCAAGGCAAATACAGTTAACCCGAACGGCTACAATCTTCCAGACCCATGGTTCCTTTAGGTGAGGAGAGAAGACGGTGGGAAAGCCAGAGTCGAAGGAACAGTATATTTTTACAGAAGAGTTAGGGGGATAGTTGCCAGTAGGTCTTGCAGGGCGTCCGATCGTGAGCCCAGTGGGAGGGGGCGGTGTCGCCGACTGCACCGCGCGGAGGCTAAATCCCAAATCCCAGGACGGTCATTCCCATTGGCCTCCGAAGGTCGCTTTGTCCCGGCAGACTGGTGGTGATTGGTTGCACAGCACGAAATGGGCACATGCGAGACCGGATGTGTTAGTAAGTCGCTCAGACCTATAGCTATAGACAGGCCAGGGTCCGGCTGTCAGCGTAACCGCAGCGTTGGCCTGATGAGTCAAGGGTGGCGTTAAGGTCCACAACATTCCGACGCCTTAACTCCAGCGCTCAGGACATGAAGGTTCCTGGAGCTGACTTCCCCTTTACCTTACACCTCAGTGGCCCCCATGGTTCCTCCGGCAGACATGGTGCGACAATTACCCTCTCACAATAAGCAAGCCGTGCACTACTTGAATGGGAACCTGTCAAGTAACTTATAGCTTATGTACGCTTAAATGACTACTTCACAAACATACCTGTAGTTGCAGTATATGCGCTAACCTCTGCTCCTGACCAGCACAATAAAGAGATGTTTTACTCACAGCTATGAACTGTGGCTTAAGCGCTCTCTCACCGCGATCTGCTGAATGGTGCCGGGGACTGGAATGGCGGAACCGGGCCTGGTGACTCCACAAACAGCCATCTTGTCGGCCGTTGTGGGCGTAGTTCTCGATGTGAGAATGTTGACAAATTGCTGAACTTTGCTGAACGGAATCGATTGTTTGTAACGAACACGTGCTTCCAGCTCCACAAAAAACACTTGCTGACCAGCTACTTCAATGGCGGCCATACGGCCAGTAAGATTGACTATATTTTAGTCAGCTCAAGATTCCGCAACTAGGTTCACGATAGTCGGTCACTGCGTGGTGCCTAGGCTAGTAATGTCAATGCATCTGTCCACGTTCTTGTTCGCACATGCCTGAAAGCTCACCTCTCATCTCTGCCAAAAATATCACTGGCTTGACGCCTCGATGTTGCCAAACTTCGGCAACCCACAATACCACTGAGGACCTGAGCAGAGACATTTGGTCAGTGGGCAGCCGAGGAAGTAATTGGATGTACCGAGCGGCGCCACAAAAATTGGATCAGCGGAAGGATCCCGTAGTTCTCGCGGGGACAGTTCAAGCTGAGTGCATAAATAACCATTATTTCCACCAAATAGGACAGATGTAAACATAATCGTCTAGAGAGATCCGGAAGAGATACTGCGCTGACATAGCAACCTCCACAGAGCAAGGCTCGAACGTTAGTGATAATCGAAGTCTTTATCAACTTATTCGCCAGGCCAGTGGTAAGCTGTCTTCACTGAGAAACTCAATTCTTGATGTGACTAGCGGCTTTATTGCTGACAACGCGACCAAGCTCGAGCGCTGGCATGAGCACTTCGAACACCTCCTCAACTTTGATATGATTCCCCACCCCCCCCCTCCTGCTTCCATTTACAGCAGTCTCCTCAATGACTCACTTATCCAGTGTCAAGCGACCCGATTTCTGAAGGCGAAATGGCTGATGCTATAAAAAGGCTGCGCAACAATGAGGCACGCGGAAAAGACAGTAGACCCGCTGAAATCCACAAGTCATGTCGACACTCTGGCCCCTTGACTCCATCAGGTGATTGGACAGGCGTTGATAGACGAGACCGTTCCTGATGACTGGGGTTCAGGCATCCTTGCACCTGTCCACCGCGGCATAAGTCTCATAGACATTGTTGCGAAGATCTTCGCCATTGTTTCCATCGCGCGGTTCCAGTCTGCGAGCGATTCCAGGACGCGACACACTCAAGCCGGAGTTGGCGCTGGGCGCCGATGGGTGGATCAGATATTCACACTGAGACGGTTCCTTGAATTCCGCCATAGCTACCAACAACCAATGGTCATATGCTTTGTTAACTTTGACGCTGGGTTCGATACCGTCCATCGCGATCCCTATGGCGGATAATGGCATACGATGGTATACCACCAAAAATAATCGCCATGATCAAGGAATACCACCGTTCAACCACTGCGTGGGTTTTAGTCCACAACAACCTCTCAGAACCCTTTGCTATTCGGTCAAACGTTCGACAATACTGTGTCCTGTCGCCCATCCTATTTAAATATACCATTGACTGGGTTATCGGGAAGGCCCTACAGGAAAATGAAGATATTGAGATTTCACCGGGACGCCAGTTGACTGATCTCGACAAAGCCGATGATATTGCCTTACTAGCTTCAAGTTTTGGTTATCTACAGTCTATGCTGTCGCAGGTGAACGAGGTCGCGAAATCATTCGGTTTGTCTATAAACTCCGGGACGACTAAAGTGTTTTCCTGTTGCATCCCTGCCCAAGGAGAGGCACTTCTCGAGATAAATGGCTGTCAACTGGAAGAAGTAGACAGTTTCAAATACAGCAGAGCGAGGTTGCTGCCGAATGGATAGAGTAAAGATGACACTGTCTCCCGAATTGTCGCAGCACGAGAATTTTTCTTTAGGCTTCGGAAATGCCTATGAATCAGACGCAAATGTTAGTCTCTGCGCGTTGTGCATGAACGGAAGGTGGAATTCTTTGACCACTGCTGCTTGCGGATCATCCTTCATGTGAAGTACACCAAATTGTCTCAAATAAAACAGTCCGCAGTCGCTGCAACAACATGACAAGGGTATCCCGGGCAATTCAAGAAAGCCAACTGAGGCGGTTTCGACATGTTCTTTGTCTTCAAGCTTAGGAGTTCAGTGTTACTGCCATCAACTCGAAACTGTTACCTAATTGGAGACGTCGAAGAGGGTGTCAACTCAAAAGCTGACTCAACTCAGTCTGTCAGGACATGGAAGTGGTTCTTGGACACTCGGTAGTCGGTCTCCGGTGCTGAAAAAGAGACTACTTGGAGCTCTCCAGGTCCGCTGCAGCCAATCCTCACGCATGGAGAAGTTCAGTCCAAGAAATCAGTGAGGCCGGCTAGAGCAGGCATTATTATAGCCGTAACTAGTACAACTGCATGGTGAATAATAACCTTTATATTCCGTGCCCTCGTCATATTCTCGCAAATATTTTTATTAATGATAAGACAAAACATTTGGAGTTTGCTCATTTTTAAGAGCAACCATCTCATCAAAAAACAAATACGAGATAGTTGAGGTAAACTTCGCTTTCTCATCGAGTTTTGTAGTATTTTTAATGGACACCAATAGTTCGACCGTGTCCCATAGGCTATGTGAGGCTACGTGACGGCTAATTCCTCTTTATTTTCATGCATTCTTGGATAAGTACTGTGTAGCTTGTTTATCTACGTTTGGAAATCTTCAAATCGGCTCTCAGTATATCACTCTTTAAAGTTTCCTTCGAGATTTTCGATCGATACATGCAAGGTGACCTCTAGTCTTCGTCTGCTTATTCACCTCAGAGGATGAATTATGGAATGAAATGACATTATGAATTGTTTCAGTAATGTACAAAACAGGTCTAGATTTTAGTAATTTAAGAACTCATTGCGCATTCTTTCTGATCATCATCAGACGAAATACTTTTTTGCAGTTTCGATAACTTGTTATTTTATTTGATAATGGAAACTGTATCATGGCCATTTCGTTTACATGCCACAAACCCCTCATATTGCAGGAATTACCGAACAGCCTTGTGTTTGTAGTATGAACTTCTAGAGCAAATCTCTCCTACAAAATTTTGAATAGATGATGCACAACATATATCAACTATGGTTCTACCAACGCAATGGGCAGACATCGATAGAATTCTTACCAAGATGGCCCTTCTTGTTCGGATTAAGAAGTTCCACGGCTGAAAAGTAGACAAAATATTTGCGACGTAGTCGAATTACAGAGTTAGTATTTTTTCCCTCTGCTCACTAATCCCGCCCGAAACGAAATGCATATGTACAGGTGGAGATTCGAATTTACGACGGTGAAGCGCTTGAACGCTAATCTGCCTTTAAGGCACACCTGCAGTTTCCTCTTAAATGTTCTATGTAATGCTTTTGGGACATAGGAATGCCATGCGGCCTACATGCTTAGGAATCATCACAGGCATTTTCTACGATTCAAAGTTTCCTAAAGGCGTCGAAATAAACGCCCAGATCAGATGTTTTATAAAATACCCTCAAGACTGTAAGAAAGGTGCCTGTTAGAAAGGCAAAGTAGATGACCTCAATTACACTAAGGTCAGGCTACATTCCCTAGCACTCCACAAGGTTCACTTTTGATAGCTTGACGTGACTAGCTCAAGTTAAAGTGCACGTTGGGAATGCTTGCTGCTTCTAGCTTCTTGAACAGCCAATCACAGGCCGACTCATCGTGTTGCCATTTCTGAGCAGACTTCGCTTCACTCACCTTCCGAACGCCTGCGGATTTGCAGTCATATTATAGTCCATTTCTAGTTACCTATTTTTTAATACCTTCTGTACAGATATACACTTCCACCAGTCTGGCCTTCGCATGACTGCTCTCCTCTTCTAAGGACTCTGGCCTGAAGATCGCAGATGCCAGGGTTTACCTCAATTAACCCTCTGCGGTAAGCTTTACCTTGTTAGAATTCGGAAAATACGAATGAAGTAAACAAAAATACCAGCCTGCCGCATTTCACATTCCCTGTATTAATTATGAGCTCAAAATAAATCACTGGCCTGGCTTTAACAATACACTTGAATTGGCTGACGTCCGTTTTAACACTTTTTCGTCCTATGCCATTATTACTATGAGATAATACTCGCTAGAAGCTTCGTTAGTTGATCTGAACATCGAAAGTTGACATGTCTACTGCTGGTCAATTGTAAACGCCCGGTGCCCCAGGGGGCTAACATGTGTATAAAGACAGTGGAATGAGTCATTGCAGGAAGTTTCACAGAAAAGACCACAAACCTGGTTTAATGTGGGAAAAAAAGAAGAGTCCATCTGCAGGATTGCTAGCTCCGTGGCGTTATTACACTTGTGAGCGAGATGTAGCTCGAGAATCCAGATAGGTGGACAGGTACAGAGAAGGTAGGTAAAAATGCACAAGCTGAACCTGGGAAAGAGAACAAGCTTAAAGTGCAGAGGCTGTTAAAAGTTCGGTTTTCCAGCAAGAGAATACAATACTGATCAGAGCTATCATATGCAAGTTTTTCACAGTAAATAGCTACGTGCGTTCCGTTGTGCCTGCATTTCAATTGCGGCGAGAAGTCTAAGTCATTTTGAACATACTACTGTTAGACATTTGCACTGCGAAAGGTCATAAATGCTAGAAGCCCAAATGCCAGCAACCTTGCAGGCTCTCCTGAGGCATTGTGCCTGCCACCGACTGTCACAATTGTCCTTTGTCAGTGCGGACTGCCTTCAAGGTCATATGCCCCCGCAGTGGTTATGACCTTAACCTCTGGATAGGATCAGACGCATACGAGTCTACGCGCGTGCCAACAGGTCACACTTCCTGACGGCCCATTTAGGTTCACCACGGCAATGACAACCACATATAAGCCATTTTCAATCTTAGACAAGAGAGTTGCTATTGGACTACGAGGAAACCGCCAGTCCACTCCACTGTTGGGGACATTCAGTGAGCTGGCTTAACGCCAGCGGCAAGTACCATCAGCGAGAGAGCAACTCCGGGTTTTGTGCACAATAAACTCTCCTCTGGGTGGATTCCAAAGGGCGTTATTAGACGGTGAACCCTCTGAAGTCAACAAAGAGGAGGCACGGAAGGGAACGAAAAGTGGTAGAAGAACTAGCAAAAACAAACAAAGTGAGATGGTGATTGCACTAGGCACCCGTCGAACAGTTTACATTCCCACTTCAACGACTACATAAAAAGTAAGCACGCCGTTGTTAGCGTACCTTGACCTTCTCTAGCATTCGGCGTTTGTCACCTTACTAGCGACCCGTCACTTCTCTCCACATTGGTAAGGCGCAAATGTGCTCTCTGTCACCCAGGACTCCAAGCTAGGGCATACGGTAGTCGCCAAAGACCATGCGATGTTCATGATGAAAATTGCGTATATTTACTAACAGTACTTTGATTCATTCAGCTCATTGAATTATGCAAAAGCCTTTTAATAAGTTAAATCGTCATTTTTGTTAGGTTTATAAAGCAAAATGGCCATTCATTTTGGGAAATTTGGCAGTTGTCTCTTATCGAAGGAATTTCCTAGGTTATTACGAAATAGAGGACCAAACTGCACGATAATTTTGATTATACTATGAAGGAACTCCAAAATAAGTAAAATAGATATCAAAGATACCCCTTTGAGAAATGGAAAAGTTTGTCAAAAATTGTTCAGATTCAAGTGAAGCCAAGTTGAAGAAATCACATACATTTGGATTAACATTAAAGATTTGCATTTTTAAAATAATGTTTAGCTATACTGTGAAATATTTTTGCGCATAATGCAGTTTCAATGCACAAATGACGCACAAATATCCTTGCGCAAACGAAAAGTGTCGATTATGTTAACGTGAATGTAAGACAAAGAAGGCCTTATTCAATGTAAGTCGTGTAGAAATATAGTTTCTGGTGTACTTTACGTTCCTCTTTTGCGTCATTAAGAAAAAAAGAAGGCAGAAGAATAATAAGTATTTCCAAAAATGGCAATGCATATGGCCAGGTTTTTGAAAGTTTTTTCAGAAAGTGGAATTAATCCACTTATGCGAAAAAATCCATTATAAAGAGAAAAGAAAGTTATTTCACCTTCAATATACTTGAATCGTTTATCTTAAGGAAACTTAAAGAAATGCCCAAATTTCATTATAACATTACGTTAGATAAAGTTAACATATGCAGAACTTCTTTAGCTTGATATTTTATCAAAGTACTTTATAAGAGGTAACCTTCTATGGAAAATTTTCTTATTCATCTTACGAATAATAGCTTCACAACTCCACTGCGGACATGATTCACTCTTGACAAGGCGGTTTGCTGTTTTGAGGCATTACTTTATTTTAGAAACGTTGCCATGTTCATTTAGACACTGAAAACAAGGAAAATGATGACACTTTTTTCGACGACATTCAATGAATACTTTTCCAGTAATGGTAAAATTTACAGACACTTTATTTCTATACATAGGTGGTTGCTTTAACTTTTCAAGTTAACATAATAGCTAAATTTATTGTTCTAATTTTTAGCTCTTTGTGAATCTCCAGAACCTCGGGATTATCGAGAAAATTTTATTTTTTTTTGCAAACACTCAGTTATTCCTATAGTTCTTTTAAGAACTTAATATGCCTAATGCTGTTCATTATTAGTTCTAAGTTTTCCTTAATGCATTCACACTGGTATTCAAGTAATGATCAAGCTTATACAAAAGTTATGAAAGTGGCGTGGTCTTTGGTGACTACTGTAAATTGTCGCTTTTTTGGCTAGCCCTGTTGCCCCTTCTCTCTGCCTTCCCTCTACTGCGACTTATGCATGTCCATTTAAAAACGATCGGTAAGGTGTGCATGCCAACCCTAACCTCCATCGTAGGACGTGACAGTCCAAATTTGACCTTTTCGAAAAATGAATCCTACATTAATCATCACAGCCACTCACGCATCCATGCCAGGACACGGCTTCGATTGCGAACACGTGCGAATGGTAGGTCAGTCGGACGATCGAATCTCCCGCCTCTTGTAGGAGGCATGGCACTCACACGCAGACTATAAATAGGCATATCGATCTCTCAGATGCCTATCTCGTACTGCGTGAGCAATGTCAGTGCTCAAGGTCACTCGCGGTGGAGATAACAATGGGAACTCAAGGTCACCCGCGTCAGGGCTGACTTAATGACGCAGTGGACTGCACGTTTTCATTCCTTGACAATGGCCTCGAGTGAGAGTCCGAAACGTCGGACAAATAAAATACTGGTCCCAGTGAGCGTCTTCCTGCCTTCTGTTCAATCGCCTGGGCCTCGCATATTTTCTACTTCTCAGTAATAACTCTGTAATACACTGAGCAGTTTGAAAGTGCACGCACAGCTTACCTCACAAGACCTAGGAAGCAATGGCTTACACTACTAGCCCTAACTATGATGATATTACTCAACGTTTAAAATAGCCGGATGTCTTGCATGGGGCTCGGGGTCAAGTAAGCCACTATGTGTGCGCAAACTACACGTGACCGAGCACACGTAATAGTAAAGAAGAAGTAGAAAACACGTTTTCACAGAAGGATCATTGGACCTGTAGTGATTAGCTGCACAGGGAGTGCACTTTGTGTATGCTCGCATTTTCCGGCCTCTGTAAAAGCCAATAACAGGCCGACTCACACAGGACCTCATGTGACGACTGCCGAGTCGACCTCACTTCAGACGCCATCCGCTGACTTTTAGTTATGCTATGGTCTGATAGTCGATTTCCTACTGCCCATTCCCCCATCTCATTCTGAACAGGATATACTCTAGTATGCGCAACGATTTGAGGTCCAGGTATCTTATCGTGTTCATCATCTCTCAAAGAAGACGAAAATGAAGGTTCAAGTACATGGACCGAATTATGTTGGGACTGACGTTTTGGACACTAGCTGGTTTCCATCGTCAGAGTAACATGGTGGTTGTTCCTGTTTGCTGGGACTGTTTCAGCCTCGCTGCATGCCTGTTATTATATCCGTCCTCAGCGCGCGAACATTGACCTGCTTTTTCGCTGCTGACTGTCCGTGAGATTGACTGCTGGGGGGACTGTCTAAAAATTTGTCCCTTTTGCGGCTGTCGTAATTGTTAGCGAGGATTAGCTGCCTATGGTCTATGAACACGTACGGCAGAAGAAACACACTTTCGCCGTCGACAATGCGAGGGTAAAAGGTCGAGCCATTGACAAGATGGCTAGACTTCTGCTGGAAAGTTGGCCTTCGACTGGCACACCTAACAGAGACATAGACCTTCATCCTGCTTACCAGGCAGTACGCAAACGGCTCGAATCAGTTCGAACAAGCCCAACAGAACGGCCAAGAAGACGCAAGCGCGGAGTACAATTAAGATTAGAGGAAGATAGGAGAGGGGTGGGACCAGAACCAGGTGACCAGCGTGGAACGCTACCTCACCGCTACCGCGCACGCGAGGTTGACATGAAGTCATGCGGGCAGCAGCAAGTGATGAGTCCGTCGGTGGACGAGGAAGAGGTCAGTAAGCGCGCTGACATGCCAAAAATTACGACAGCTGCAAAGGGGAAAAAGTTCAAACGAGCCCCCCCCCCCCTGCGGTCAAACTCACGGTCAGTCAGCAGCAAACAAGCAGGTCAAAGTTCTTGCGCTGAGCATGGATATGATAACAGGCATGCAGCGAGGCTGAAACAGTCCCGGCAAACAGGAACAACCACCACGCTACTCTGACGGAGGAAACAAGTGATTGTCTAAAACGTCAGTCCCAATATCACTCGGTCCATGGCCTTCAACCGTCTTCTTCGTCTTCTTTGGGGGATGATGAAAACGATAGCATATACGCTTTGTACGCCTCTGGCCTTCTCATGACTTCTCTCTCCTCTCCTAAGGAATCGGACCTGAAGATCACAGTTTCCAGGGTTTAACTCACCACTTCTCCAAACGCCTTGAATAGCTTTGTGGATCCACGAATGCCCGAGCGGCCATGAAGAGCTCCCAAAGTAGAGGAAACAGAAAGACACCAAGTATCCAGTAGAATGGTTCCTCCTTGATATAAACCACTAAGAAAATGAGTGCAAGCGACAGTCCAGCAAAGACTACTCGCACCACGATGGCTCGCAGCGCAACAGTAAGTTGCAAAAACGCAAGCCAACCGCGATACGCGACTTGCATGGCCCGTCCAACAAGTCGAATTGCGGAAGCCATCCTGCTCCTGTTGCTGGCGGTAGTGTCTGGAGGTGAAGGGGCGGCCTGGTCTTTCAGGGGGCGTTTGGCTGGCATACCTCGGGCTGTGAACGGGAAAAAATATTTAATCATTCGCGTACTCGATGCTCCCCTACGTGTAGAGGCCGCTGGAGTGTGATTATGAAGAAAACGGAAGCCAGAAAGTAATGAGATCATACGGTATGGCGAGGACTGCATGCAAACGCCATGACGAAATGTGACTTGATATATTTGGTCGCGTTATATTAATTAACTGCGTGGGATTAATCCCAAGAAAATGCTTTGTTTAAGAAAACGTGCCTGTATACTAAAGTTTATTGAGGATAATAGGAATCGATTTCGGTCGAATCGGGAGTATCAAAGGAATTTCCCATGCTTTTGTGTAAGACAAGAACAAACGTTTTACTGATATGCACTATGCTATAGGAGAAAACTAAAATCAGTACGAAAGGTTCAACCTATACCCTTTTCAGAATTGGAAAATGTAGTCCAATTTGAAGCCGAAACCGTAAGCAGAAATCGAAGCAGAAACCAGGAAAAATTTCGATATTTTAAAATATTGTTTTGCTTTTGGTCCCAGAATGCAGTCAAATTAACTTGAATGACACAATTTGTTTTACCATACTGAGAAACAGGACCGTAAATCTGATATATAGGCGGGAGCGCGCAATATGCTTGCTATTTTCTGGGTTGAGCCATGCTGTTTGGATATCAAAGAAATTTCCTTTGTGACGCTGCGTTGGCGCGCATTTGAAAATTGATACCTGTTGCATATCTCATTAGGTAATACCTTTGATATAAGCTGTTTGATATTAGCATGTTCGAGATTATTTAACCATAAAAAAGTGGTCTGAAGTAAGATTCATGAGCAACAGTAGTCTACAAGGAAGTATAATTTCGATTTAATTATTCGGGCACATAGAGATACCATTATATGTTTGCTAAGTCCATTCAAAGGGAACACTTGTCGGCAGGGATCTATAGAAGTGTTTGAAAACGGGTGAGCACGTTTGCAATGCACTTACTTACAAATGTTAAGTAGGTTGAATTTTCCACAATTTCCCAATTTTCCGCACGCTGGCCGCTGGTCCGGTAGGGAATGGATGATGATATTGAACTGTAGGAGGTCTTTGGAAGGCCACCATGTACTCCATTTATGCAGTAAAAGGGTTTTTCAAATTGACCATGGAAAATTTACAAATTTTATGCAGGGTGAATTTCCAAAATCTTCCAACTTTTTACTCGTCCGCCATTGTTCTGGTTGGGGTTAATGATACAATTTAAAAAGTGTACCTCAGTGTCCTTTCCCGAGATCAGCGAACATCTCCCAACTTATTCGCGTAATTTTTTTTTTGTTTACATGATTATTGCGCACTGAATTGTTCCCCAATACACCACCCCGCCCATTCTTTCGCCTAAACCTTGCTTGGAGGGGAGCGCGCTTAGAGCGCACTGTGAGGATCCCCTTATACATCCTTGCCCACTTGTCCATGTATCCTATTTACAGAAGTTTTCGCGTAGGCCATTTTAAGCAGAAACCAATCAACATACTTTTTTGATCTGCTCAGGCATATGCTAGTTGCAAGTTAAAGGGACTTACGCGAACCTTTCTTTCTGCGGTTTCCAGCGGTGTTTGCAGGTGAGGGGGCGACCCTGTTTCGCAGGGGACGTTTGGCTGGCATCACTGGGGCTGTGAAAAGGAAAAACGCATTTGGTCATTCGTATATTCGATGGCCCCTGCGTGCAGAGGCTGCTGGAGGTCGATGTCAAAGTAAACGGAAGTCAGAAAGTAGAGGCAAAAAAGAGTATGGCGTGGAGTGCATGCAAGACTCTTGGAGACATGTGACTTGGTAAATAAGCATATTTCAAAGAAAGGCGTTCTTTGGGAAAATGAGTAAAGTTGCTCAGTAAATTGTCGACACTGGATACTTATTTCATCATTAGACTTGAGAAACATTTGCAAAGAACAGTAAGCATTTCAAAGTGCTGATACAGTACTTCAGTCAGAAAGTGTGGGCGATAATTAGTAGTTGCAATTTGCGTCACAGTGTGGTGGACTTCAGTATCAGTCACCATGGCGTAATGGCTAATTGGCGACTGTAATTTGAGTCGGTCCGGTGTCAGTCCACGTCATCCGGTGTGGGCGGTACTTGTGGTTCAAGTCGGTCCATAGTTGTCGGCTGTATTCGCTTCCATCTTTATTTGAGGTGTTTACACACTCCAGCCAACTCGATACGCCGGTTGATGTATAATGCATGCATTTCAGTTTAAAAAAATCATTTTCTGCTTATGTCTGAAGCGCTTTTGGGCGCAGAACGCAGTAATAAACTTGAATAACGCAATCTGTTTTACCGGACCGAGAAGTAGGACCGTAAATCCGATATATAAAAGGTTTTGCACAATATGCTTTCAGTTTTGTGGGTTGGACTGTGCTGTTTAGATATCAAAGCATTTCATGTCAGCAAAAATGGGTACCCACGCCAAATTCAACAACCGGTGGTTGCGCAAACGAGCTGGCCAACAAAAGCACACCAACCCCAAGGTTTGGCGTTCTATCCCGTACGTCAAAACGTATCGGAAGCAGTCGGCCGCCTTCTCACATCACTTGGATTTGGAGTCGCACACAGGCCGGAGGCAACCATAAGGCGTTAGATAATGAAGCCAAAGGACTCACTGCTACGGCAAGAAACATCTGGGATCGTCTTCAGTATCTGGTGCAGTTGCGGTCAAAGCAACTGGCAGACTTCGCAGGACGCGAATTTCCGAACAGGCGGCAGCATTACGGCGAAATGATGACAATTCTCAAGTTGCGGCTCATTCGACGAGACCCGGCCACACGTTTAAATTTGATGAGGCCGAAATTCTCGCAAGAGGTGACAATCGGGTGAGCCGAGAACTACTTGAGTCATGGTTCACGGGCCCCTAATCCGTAAACAAGTTTAACGATTTGCCCAATCCATATGCAATCCTGAGAGTCAATTTGGCCAAAGTAAGTTGTCATTTGAGGAACGGGCAGGCCATCGCCACATCGTATGCCAACACCGGGGAGCCAGATGGCCGAGCAATCATCACGCCCGAGCTCACCACGCGTGATGGAAGTTCAACAGGTCAGAGCCCGCGTGCCGTCCAACCAGCCATCCACGCACAAGAAGGCAATTAACGTTAATTGTCACTCTATGTTTGCAATAATGACTGTATCCTATAAATACTGCAAACTTCTGTGCATGCTTTACCTGTTTTCTGCTACTCATGTCGCTGATGACGAATCCACGACGGATATCGAAACCTTAGGCGAATAAACATATTGTCCAAGCGATTGAGCCTTCTTCTTTTCATTTCATGGCTGACACTCACTTCATGTGCAGATGAAAATTGGCAGCTGAATAACTACCATGTAAGTCATTAGCTGATATGTTTGATATAAGGTAGGCCACAGTTTCGATACTTATTAACCATAAAACAGTTTCCAGACGTAAGGTTCACGCGCAAAAAAGTTCTACACCGAAGCATAATAATGATTTAACTCGTCGGGCACTCACAATATACCATCATATGTCTGCTAAGGCTATACAAATGGCGTATTTGTCAACGTGTTATCGGTTTAGAATGTCCTGCCTAAGCCATTTTGAGTAGAAAATCAATCAAAGAACGTTCCTCTATCTGCCCAAGAATATTTCAATCGCAAGCTTTCATGCTGGAACAGTTTTTGTTTTTTTTTTGATGGTCAGATTCTCGGACAAGCCGCCGAAGTCGGTAAATTCGTCAGAACTCTTAAGATATCAATCAGTAAGGAGGCTGTGGGCAAAATAAAAGCCGTGTTTGAAAACTACTACTAACATATCCTTGGTTGCCAAATTATTTTAACAAGAAAGGTGTTCGTTCATGGTTGCTAAAATATATCTGAAACTGTGATGAGATCGAAAATCCCTGTGCTGATTATGCAATTGATTTTTAGCTAATCTCATTTTCGCGGCTGGCCAATTAGAAGTCGCCAAGTTGGAACCCGATATGGCACGCGATAGACCACAATATCCTAGAACGCTTAGGACACCAATAGATGAGGAGAGAATGGGCAAGATGAAAGATGGATTCGAAAGCTACTGCAAAGGTGTTCCAAACGGCTTCTTTGTCTTTTTCTACCAACCGCCACACTAAAATAACTAGCAAAACAGGTGACTGAAGCAGTGGATGCAGAAGAAAATGATGCAATAGTTGGGTGAGGCGCAATGTGCCAGCTTGTTGGCTTTGTTTGGGAAAATGCAAAACGGTAGACTCAGGAAGGGGACGGAATTAATTTTGTCGTGTCGTACCAGACATATGCACTTCTATTTGAACAGAGAGACTCAACAAGAAGTCCTACGTCTTGCTTTTGAAGCCAGGTGACTGCGACTGCGAACGCAAGAAGCCGCTGGTATACATTTGATTTACGGAAGCGATTAATTAATTTGAAGTGATTGTTCCATTTCCCGAGTCTCATTTTTAATCGACGTTATGCGTGCTTTAACTTAAAAGGGCAACCTTGCGTAAACTAATATGACCTAGCTGGCCAACTGAATGATGCATATAAACAAGCCGGTAAATTGTAGGCAACTAGTTACCAAATATAGGCCTTTATTGTCTAAATAACTAATAAGGTCTCACCAATCGCTTGGGCAACTTAGGCGTCCCGGTCTGCCATGGGAGTCACTCTTGACATATACAAGGGAGACTGAAACGGCCATTTCTGAGTCATTTGTAGTCACCAGACCGACATACCATTAGTGACCCCCAGCAACCACTTAGAACCCAAGGTCAGCTGCTGACGCATGGCGCGTTTGGCCTGCACGGCCTGCGCGCCCGGTGCCGCCTGGGGTCAGTCGCTAACTGTAGTTGACTGACGCCACATGCGCTAAATCATGGCTGCGTGCCCATTTTAAAAATTTGCGCATATCAAGGTCGCACCACGACTGCTAGTCTAGAAAATAGCCGCGTGATTGGCTGTCGTAACCAAGCATGCGTCGGCATTCCGGCGATTTCGGACGCTCTCCTCACTCCGGAATTGACGCCCTTGCAGCTGGATTCCAGTCATCCTTCCACCTATCCTCCTATCCTTCTCTGCTGAATACATGGTCGCGTTCATCTTCTCCCGAAGGTAAGGAAGGTACATGGACCAAAATGCATTTGAACTGACGTTTCGAAAACGTTCTCGCTTCCATCGTCAGATTTCTGCGGTAGTTGAGTCTGGTGGACTTGAGTTAGTCCGCCTTGCCATTTGCCTCAGATTATATAGATATTGGAAGTGTAAACTTTGACCTGCCCGCTCACTGCCGATCACATTTGGTTTCCCGGATGTTGGCTACTGGTGGGCTGGCGTGACCTTAATCTCCTCTGCGGTCAGCGTAGTTGTAGGCGAATAAATATGTTTGCCGGTCTCCCCCATGTCATTCGGTTGACTGATCACTCGTTGTTGTTCACTTGGGTTGTCCTTTGCCTCGCGGTTGCGACGTTGAGGCAGTGTTTGATGTTGGTCGCGTGATCCCCGACCTCTATTTTCCGTGGGCGTTGGCTCTCGTTCCTGAGTACTCATTTGCCCTACTGGCTCTGGCCGACTTGATTCGAGCTTTGAGCGAAGCGCTTGGTAGGCAAGGTTCAGGTCGATGGCCCCGTTGATTGTGCCAGTGGAGGACCAACCTCTCAGCATTAACCTGGCCTTTTTCTCATTGGCCCTGCCGATCACCCTCGCTTTCTCAAAGGCGAATTCGTGTTTGTGCTGTTGTACATTGCCATAGACTAACGACAACCTGTCCTTGCGATTGATTGCAAGTTGATGCTCGTGCAATCTTGTGGCCAGGCGTTTGCCCGTCTCTCCAACATACCTCGCCTCGCAGTTTCTGCATGTAAGGCTGTAGACTACGGATGATTGCTTGGTTGCTGGCAGCGAGTCTTTGGGCTTCATGATTTGTTGTCTGATTGTGAAATCTGGTCTATGTGCCGCTCCAATCCCAAAGAGTTCTCGGATTCGTGCGGTCGCCTCTGAAACGTTTTTCACGTAGGTGATGGCGAGCCAGAATTTTGGCTTTTCTCCTAACACTTTGGCCCTCCCACCGTCTTCTCTCTTCTCCCCCAAGAAACGATGGTTTAAAGATCGCAGTTGCTACGGGTTAACTCTTGTATTGCCTGCGATTTACCCACCGCCACCTGGTGCAGCACTCGACGCTTAAACCCATGATAGAGGTAAGTCATACCTGGAGTTGGTTACAAATGTCTGATAAACATTTACAAGCCAGAATTGGCCATTCTATTCATTCCTTACTGATGAAGGATCCCCCAGGCGCTAACAAAACTCCTCTGTCCTGCTCTGCCTGGAGTGTCGTCAGAGGCGCTGACAGGTGTAACGGGTAGTACAAAAGGCAGCCATTTTTACCATCAAAGACAAGGGATACTGAAATGGCCATTTCTGACTTCCAGCCGTCGTCAGCTAGTCATACCCAGACCCAAGTGGCGTCCCGCTTGAACCCATAAATATGGTCTTGGGTCTAAGTATGACTGGCTGACGATGATAACTAAACCAGAAATCGCCATTCCAGTCTCCCCTGTATTTGCCGCCCCTATCAGTCTCCGTTTCCTTCGGCGCCGGGGCTTGCTCAGGTGGATTAACTACAGGATCATGAAGGCAACAAATGATACAAGGCTCATCGGTGACATCAATGGCTAACTTGCGAGTGTGTTCGATACAAAACCGAGGGAGAACTCTGCCTGTCCTCGGAAGCCAAAGACAATCACCTGACAATGTTGCAAGTGGCACCTTAGTTTTTTAGATTGTATAAGGAGGTGTGACAACTGCTCTCGGGTCGGGCAACAAGCTAGTAACAGTCTTCCAAGAAGTTACGTCACGGACATATAGATAGCTTAAATACCTAGCATGATTCAAATTCGCATAATTGCAAAGGTAGAACCTATCTGAAGGCAGTATTTACGGAGAACCCGCCATACTACATGTCAATATGGCTTATGATGATTAGTGAAAACATATGGAAAGACTTTGGAACGCCAGATTTGAAGCCAACGGCCGACCGCGTCTGGGTAAACAGCCGAAAATGTCAGGGTCACCACCTCAACAGATCTATTATCAAGCCAAATGGAGACTCTTAAAAGGAATGGTTGGCCCAATGAAGACAAGATACAATCAACTATAAATCTCTGCTAAGCACCGAAGAATGCGTGATCATTTGTTTTCCTGGCAGCTTGACAAACAAAAAATTTTAACCTGAGAGTCGTTGTTTTTAGCCGGGTTGAAAAGAATTGATAAACAGGTAAGACGGTTCCCAGGTAAAAGAACCTAGTATTCGAGCAAGAAAGCCTGCTGATTGCTGTATTGGAAGACCTGTTCATTTGCTTAATGTCTTCAAGGGTGCCACTCATTCAGGAGACCTTGGTTGAATAATTTTGGGGAAAAATCGGTCATGGCTCTGATGATGCCAAATGGGGATGTAAACTTCGTTCGCATAATCAATAACAAGTCCGGTCAGAATAATACTGCACTGTTTGATTCCCTGTGAGTCCTGTCAATGCTGAGGGGCTTTCTACGGATGCGTCCAGTCTGTTTGCCAAACGTTTAAGCGTCGACCCCATTTTAAATCAGAAGTCTGGCCAGAGCGTACCAGCTATCGCCAAAGGTTCCACGAAACTGTCATGGCAAGCAATGCTCTTGTCTGCATCAACTCGAAGTTTTTTAATTCGCCACTTGTACGCGGACGATCGCAACACATTTGGACGTAAAAGAATCCACGAGCATGAAAAGTATGAACTGACGAGAACTGGCTAATCACCGGTGCATACTCGTGGTCTCAGTGTTTTCCTCGGTTATGATAAAGACAATCAGAACTATAAAGAGAACACTTGTTGTAACAGTGTCAGGAAGATTGAATCTCCACTTTTTATTAGCTACTTGAAGAAGGATGGATGCATTTTTATGCGAAAAGCCGTTCAAATTATCGTTTTTTTCTAATGAGTACTGTAATCCTTGACTCGTCATGGTAAGAATAAGTTATGACACAAATTCAGAGACCCACTTTGACAAACGAGTAGAAGTCTCAAATAGACAGTTTATAGACAGAGAATTGAAACTCAAGGGGAATAATAAGCGATTTCGAGCCCTCCGATAATAGAAGTTTGAGTGGATAAATTGTCTAAAAAGTAAGTTTGTTTATGGCTACATCCTTGAGAAGGGACTGCGCACTTAACAGCTTACTTGATGTGCATGTTGAGCTAACGTTTTACCGCGATTAAAATATATCAAATAAAAAATCTGCGTCACATCAAGAATATCGCCTCGTGCAGTCTAGATCCTGCAGCTAGTACCTCGTGCAAAAGGTGTCAGTTCGCTTACTAATAAACTGTGATGACACTGCTTTATTCCAACGTAATCCAAATGTGAGATTCACGATAAAATGCACTTTAAGCAGAAACATACTAGAAATTCAACTTTTTGGGTAAATCGAAGTAACTTTTCTACAACTCACACTTCAGGCGATTGTACTACAAAAAATAGTGGAGTGGAGAGAATGTTTTATCAAATGAAACGAGCACTAAGAAATCTGCCTTGGAAGACGGAAAATATACATTTTATACGTCAAAAGCAGGTTACCTTGGCAAATTCACGCGGGTATCGCAAGTCAGTCTGAAGTCACAGCGTACACTGCCATCATCGATTAGCAGTTTGAAGTTGTGGCTATCTGTGTTGGCCGTAGGCTGTGGAATTTGACCGCGGAAGCTGCCTGGCCCCTAATGTGGATTTTGGCATAGTTTGCCGGCAGTTAGTATTGAACATTGTCTCCAATGGAAAAACTGTACAATTTCTTTCTAGATGGCCAGATGAATAACGGGTAGCTAAAGTCCTCTTGGACGCAGAATGGAGCAATTACACCGTGACATGAAATGCAGCTGATAGCTTATTGTTTTTTTCGTTTTCAAGGTTTGTGGAAACCTTTTAACTGGAAATCGTATCGCTGTTTTCTAATACTTCGGGGCTTTATAGCCTGACATACGATACTGCTTTGCGCAATGATCATATTGTAAATTCACCCCAACATTGAATGGCCTGTAACCTAGCTGTTGCTCACACTTTAGTGGCAGACCACACACATTATTGGGCTAGCCACATGACCGTGCTGTCTTATCCGAATATGAAGGATATTTATTTTTTCACTCCATATTGAACGAGCCAGCTAGAATATTAAGAAGAAGAATGAAGGAAATTGATAGATGACGATTACCTGCAAAATCAAACAGTTATCAAATGCTGTGCATTACATCGCATTTAAATTATTATTGTTGGCAAAATTGACCATTGCCAACATTATACAACCCAGTTCGGAGTGAATGGGCCAATAAAGCATTGATACTTTAAACAAAATATCAACTATACTGGTGCATATACAAGTAACAGTGATAAAATTTTGAAACTTACATGGAATAAGGACTGTGATGATGTCTACAACGTAACAAACGCAACGTCACTGTTTGACTGTCACAAGGCGTACTGTGCGAACCTTTTCAGCGTAGAAGTTTATGTTGGGTGTGTTTGGCTTATGGGATATATTACCTCATGTAAACAATGATTAATTTATTCATGGTATACCTTTCGTACTAATGAGTGTTTCAACAAATAATGCATTCAGTAACGTAATGGTCAGGTTGGGGCATTTGTGTACATGCATTTCATGCGGCCTACATGCTCTGCAACGTACACTGCATTAGCTATGAATCCAAGACTCATAATTGGCCTTCAAAAATGCACGGACTCGATTGAGGAAAGCTTTCCCTGACCGTTTTGTTTTCAGAAGCTCCACAGAGTTCGTCTACTTAAAGGGCAAGCGAAAATGCAGGGTCCTTCCTAACAACTGTGGAGTTCTTCATGGGTTTTATATTATCCCTCCACCTCTTCTCCTTTCGCACAACGACCGATGATTGCCAAACGAATGTCTGTCTGTGAAATGTGCTAATGGTAATGTTTCATCGTCTCAAGTGCCAGGCACATCCTCACGTACTGAAAGCTTGTCTGGACAACGTCTCATTATGGCCGCTAGCCAGTGACCTACTACTTAATAAACAGAAGACAATCCAGTGTGTTTCCCGATTGCAACCCTTTTCCAGTCCTCAATCCTAAGATATCTTCTCAAATAGAATAACATCGTTCCATCACCTTCGTGCTACTCTGACGACTTACCTATGACTTACCCTTAATAGTAAAACGATAATCATTAAAATTCATTACCTCTATTATATCAGCGGTAACATTCATTTATCACACTTCAATTAGTAATCCGGTAATGCATATTTGCGTGCATCTCCCCCTCCCCTCATTCTCCACTGCTCCCTGGTTATTTTTCCAGTGTTGTTTAAAAAGAAATTTTCGATTTTTAAACCTATCCTCCGAATGCTCTCTTCACTGGCCGCTAGCCCACGCGTAGCAAAAGTGAGACTCAGAAGCCGATTTTCGACCGTTCCCATTATTGATGTGGATTTCATGCTTACCTCTGGATTTTTTAGTATTTTATTAGCATATACCTTAGTCTCAGGGAATAAAGCCATTTTTTCCTGACATTTTAAAATACTTGCCTTACCAATAAAGCGTATTTCTCTCCGTGTGTACATAAAATTTAATCAATTGAACAAACGTTTTCATTGGTAAGGCAGAAGACGAAACAAATCAGGGCCTGGGATGCTTAGTATTCCTTTTTGCATTGTAAGTGATCTAAAAGCGGCAATATAAATACGTTGGGAAAACC
The DNA here is from genome assembly GCA_036362985.1 of Ligula intestinalis. Classification (NCBI taxonomy): domain Eukaryota; kingdom Metazoa; phylum Platyhelminthes; class Cestoda; order Diphyllobothriidea; family Diphyllobothriidae; genus Ligula; species Ligula intestinalis. The sequence continues at coordinate 9,887,920 of JAYGXS010000007.1, read as the reverse complement.
TGGAATTCATTTTAAAGCCAATTCTTCTACAGATGGGGACAGTGAAACGTCAAAACGGCCTTATTCCAATTACTGTGTCAATTAAAGGGTTATAGAGCAGTCGCCGGCTATTAAGCCCACCTCGGGCCCAGACCAAATTGGGCTTAATAAGCGGCGGGCGCACTAACAGGAGAGTCCTTGTACTTGATTAGAAAACGCGGGATAGGCATTAAACATTATATACGCACTGTATTATGTGTAGAGCTTGGTTATTTACAAGAAAAGAATGCTGTTTGTCTGTATTTTACGTAATAAAAAAAGCAATAAATGATTTGCGACACGTTTAAAAAAGCGTTCTAGTGTCACTTGTTTTGGAGGAAACTTCACTCGCAAGTGCTCTTTGATGTCCTTCTCCAGGCACCAGAAATCGTCGAATTTTGTGAAATCTGATGCCTGTAGACCGTTTTGCGCACGCAGAGAGCTGAAGATCTCACTCTATCCTGTTGGCAAACTAGACTTTGTAGCCGGCGACTGGGCTTAGTAGCTGGCGGATTTTGCTATGTTAAATTCCGCCCCAAGCTGACTTGGGCTTAATACGCGGCTAGGCCTATTAACCGTGGGCTTAATAACCAACGACCACTGTACTGAAATACTGTGCCGTACGAAACCCATCACAGCGGCCTGACTGCAAATATGAACGAGTGAAGCGCAAAGGCGTACTTAAACGAATATAGTAGTCAGCTATTTAAAAGAAGCGAATGTGATCGCTGAGATAAGAATTTTATTCGACTGACAATTCGAAATCCGTCACGGATACCTCATCAAATATAATAACAGAAACGCGCAATTAATACGCAGGGAGTTTTAGTATGCAGGCGGTAAGTTAATCAATACTTATTAAAATTAACGGATTTGGAAACTGCCAATACAATTGAATATGCGAGTTCCAGGAAGCAGTCCAGAAGAAGAAGAGGCGACCACTGGAACAATAGTTTTAATTAACGTTTTGCATTCTGTAGGGAATCCTTAAACAAAGGCTATCGTAAAGAAAGTCTGAGATATGCGCAAATAAGGGTTATACATGCACAGATTGCTTGGTATTTATGCTTTTTAGCGGTCACTTGCATGCGTACTATGATTGTCAGTTCCTGTAGCTACCGCTTGAGTCCTCAATTGGTGTCGAAGACTTTTCTACGATAACCTATGCTTAAGGATTCCCGACGATATCCGAAACGTCAGGACATTAAAACTCTTGCTCCAGTGATCGCTTCTTCTTCTTCCGGATTTGGAAACGTTGTGCGAATCAATTTCTTGTCCCAGCAGTAACATCTATTTCTTCTTAATTTCTTCCCGCTTTCTACAAGGAAAGAGAGACATGTGCATGTACCCGTCAGGTTATCAGTAATACAACGCGTTCACGCAAGGGTGGGGAAGTCCGACAGGCAGAAAGCAACTGCAGCTAACTAAACTTGATCATGTGTCTTCGGAACTAAGAGCGTTATTGCCAGCTGAATAAGTTTGAAATGATCCACGTCCCTACTTCAGCGAAATTTCTGTCCGACCGACCTATGATTGTTTTCCTCTAACGAAAGCTGTCCCTTCCTATCTCGCATGCTGACCGGCCTCCCGCGATTGCACATGACTAGCTACGGCCCGCAGCCCCCCCCCGTTTCGGCTCTCTTGCTTGTTATCACCTTTCCCCTCGACGACTAAATCCCATGGAACGCCGTTTTGATCGCGGAGCCACTGGTTGCCCCCCATTCCTTCTTGACGCGTTTAATCCGTAAACCATCCGTCCGTCCGTCCACCACCCCCCCAGGTGGGCACTGCGTGCAAGGTAGACGTGGCCGTCGAAGGGTCCCCTCGACACCCCCTGCCATTGACACTTTCATTTTACCTCTGTTCACGACCCCCGTTTTTCACGCTGGTATGAATGGCCTCTTGAAACCATATAAAAGCAGAAACTAGCTAACACGTTTTGCCCTGCGTGGCGTTTTTGTTGTTAAAACTGGTGGTATTCCCTTGTATAGAGTCAGGGGATGTGGCTGACTCCGTTCACTCTTGACTTTGTGCATCCATTGTTGAGGTCTGCACATTGTTTATGCTTTACAAGTTATTGCTTAAGAGCGCCACACTGCCTTGATAGTTGTTATCGTTGGGGTTGACGTGCGCGTGACAATCGGATACAGAGTCACGGAAATCATGAAGACGAAAAAAAGGATTTCTGCGAGAGGCTGACAGAAAAATGTGTTTCAATTCTTATTGTATGTAGTCCATATAATGCAACGCAAGTTACCTTCCCTGTAGCACACGGTTGAAATCGTAGACCTGGACGTTTGCACAATAGTACTTGAGGAAGAAGAAAGGTCGAGCACTGGATCAAATTGTTTATTATTCTGAGCTTTCGGGATCTTGCCGGAGTCCATCGTGAGAGATAAAAGCGTCCTTAAAAAGCAAGCGACAGTTCTAGGGGGTAGGAGCCAATCAAACCTCATAGGGTACGGGGAGGTTAGATGCGGGAGGAAGAGGTTAACCCTAACACCTACAATCTTCGAGGCCCGGTTCCTTAGGAGATAGGAGAAGTCTTGGGAAGGCCAGAGTAGAAGGAAGAGTTTATTGTGTACAAAATGGAACGGAGAATAAATGGAAAGAGTTTCGACTCGCGGAGTAGTGAGTCCGTTCCCTATTCGGGTCGGTTCCGAAGTGATGAGGGCATCAGACGTCGCCAGTGCGTGCTTTGTTTCATCGGCTAATGGCAGAGCTGATGTCTAGACTAGCGTGAGTGCGCGACCTTGAGATGGCCGGCTGGCGTGAGCGCGTGGTCACGCTGAGGCGTATGTGCGCGTCGGTCAAGGACAGTTAGCACCTAGCCCCAGGAGGTAGTGGGCGCACAGGCAGGCTGAAGGCGTCATGCGTCAGCGACTGGTCTTGGATTCCAAGTGGCTGCAAAAGGGCCACTACAAGTCCACCGTCAGAGCTATTAGCTTCCATAAAAACAAGCAACAGTTGTGGGGGGTGGCAGGGAGGGGAGTTTGAGCGGGAGGAAGAGGGGGGGTTTGTTAATGAGCAGTGTTCGTCGTGCGGGTGTTCGCCAGTTAGCACACTTCCCCAGCATAAAGAAGCATATTTCCTGGCTTAGATGCGCATGCCACTTAGCATTGGGATACGGTGAGCTTGGTGTGTGCGTTGGAAATTGTCTCTATTTAAATATATTATTCTGCAATTTTGAATAAGCTGGGCGGGAACCTGTTAGACAGGAGAAAAGACCTCCTTAAGCAGTCTAGTGTCTAAACTATAAGTTAGATCGATTACTTTTTACCTTCTGTTGATATGTCGAAGGGACCTACCGTAGTAATTGAAAAATTCTGCGTGGTTAAGATGACAGTCAACTTTCCTCGAATTATTATAAACTCCATCACCAAGCTCATCTTGCTTGGTGAGCCAACAGGAATATAAGGCTGAGAAGGAATGATTAAGATGACAGGGAATGTCCATAAAATAATATATATGTTCAATTATAGTTGACCCAATTGTGAAAAAACTCGTGGCATTTGGCCGGATTTGAACCCGCATAGTAGGGAAGGCCTTAACCGTAAGCCAATGCTCTACCAGTTGAGCTACAAATGCCACGCTTCGCACCGTGAGTTAAATCACACTTGAATCGATTTCATCCGCCCAACTTCGCCACACGTATGCAATCCGCCAATACGGAACAGCAAGTTGACTGTCAAAGCATGATTTCCTAAGCAATCATCTAGAATCCACCAGAATCACTAATAGGCTGACGTAATTATTAGGAGGTTTGGCAAACCCCCTAATAATATATATTTGTTACTCAGCTAGGAAAGGAGTGGGTGCTTTCATCCGCAAACCTGCCTTAGTAGAACAGAAAGGGATACATCGTGAGTTTCTGCACGCATGTCAGCAAAGATTACGCAAGGTGCTTTCCTCGGACGCCGCGGGCACAAACCATGTCTGGCGTAAACACCAAGCGAACGGATGACATGACAGACAAAGCCTATACTCAAGGTCGAGAATTGTCTGGCCTCACTAGCCAATCACTCTCAAGATGAGACCAGTGCACAAGATGCGGGGGAGTTGGGTACGCTCAGTCACACCCAGACCGGACGACCTACTGTTCGGTTGCAGACCTCCAGACCCGGTGATCGACTTACGGGAATGCGCCTCTGGACTGCACTTGCCTGGGAGTCATTTGCATGTTTCTTACATTCGACGCTTGTTCCACCTTAGTAAATTCTCCCTGACACTATGGCCTTTCATGCCTAATTCTAGTCCACTAGCTTATACATGTTGGGATACGTTAGATCGCCTCATATCTGGCCGGACCACATCGTATCCCACAGCAGGCCAGGTCAGGTCAGGTTTTTATTGAGGGAAATATAGGTAAATACCTTTGAACTCCCTATGAGTACAGTTTTTTCAATGCATGTGATCTGCAGAACATTTCAGAACAGTGGCGTTGCCAGAAATTTGAGGGCCGATAGTGAAAAAACTCCTGAGGCATTGTTCAGAAGTCTAGGGGTTTTAATGCCATTTGAGAGATTTAAGGAGAAAAACTGTCGCCCGGGTTGGGAGCGGAGGGGGGGGGTGCAGAGTATATTCGAAGCGGATGGCCTGTGCTAAGAGTGTTTGAAGCATGTCAGGGAGCGTCCATAGCGGTTTTCGCCATAATACCAAGGGTCCCACGATAATAATTTTGCGGAGGTCACGTGAACCTCATCGAGTGTCGGCGATGCGCCCATCGTGCACCCTTGTTGCTTTAACGAGTCTGCCTACTAATTGACAGAAGAAATGTAATCGGTAGTTTTTTAAACAAACATATTACTGAAAATTAGCGAGTAGTATGTTTTTATAATGTGATTATTCCACAATTTGCATTCGGCAACTGGCAGTTTATTTTCGGGGGTTCAGTGGCTGTTTGTTCTTACTTAATCGTGTCTTAAACATGTCTACAGATGCGTCTGAATTAATCGTAAACGTGTGCTCAGATGGCGATATGACAATGTCCGCGGGCAGAGCATTCCATGCCTGAATTGGGAAAAGTTTTACAAATCCGCGTAGCCTGAGATCACAACGTTTGGTGGACTCGACGCTCGCAATTCTTGTTATTCTAAACTAACATATTACTGAAAATCAGTGAGTAGTATGGTTATATACATACATATATAATTTCAGCCTCGCCAGGTCTAATTTTAGTGGGCATTTTGGGCATGAAAATCCAAATTTCTCTTGAATGCATCCACAGATGGGGACATAACAATATCCTTGGGGAGAGCATTCCAAGCTTCAACTACTCTATTACCAAAGAAGAACTTGCGTGTGTCTAGTCTGGCCCCTGTTATGCGTAGTTTGAAGAGATGCCCTCTTAAGTTCGTCGTTGTTGCTAACTCGAAGAAGTCGCCAGGTAGAAGACAGCAGTCCTGCCTGCGCATTAAACGAAATGCTTGTATCAGTTCACCACGTAGCTGTCTATAACTGAACGGAAATAGATCGAGATTAGCCAAACGTCTTTCGTAGGGTCAAAAGCTCTGACCGGTAACCAGTTTGGTCGCGCGCCTTTGGACCTTCTCGAGGGAATTTAGGTCTTTCGCGGTCCAGGGTTTCCATGCTTGGATTGCAAACTCCAACTTCGGCCGCACAAATGTCCCAAAGACCTAAGCAAAGCAGTCTTTAGCGAAGGCACAGAAAGCCCTTTTCAAAAGATACAGGACGGACATCGCAGACTTGGCTTCTTTTGCGTAGTGCAGCGAGGGCTTGAGAGACGTAGAGATCCATACTCCTAAATCTTTCTGTGTGTCCACTTCTTGCAGTTGGATGCCATTTAGGCTGTAAACCATGAGGTTCTGAGAGCTGGGTCGGCCAACTCGTAGGATACTGCATTTGTTTTCGTTAAACGGCAAAAGCCAGTCTTGAGACCAAGTTTAAAGACGGTTTAGGTTTATCTGCAAACGCTCTTCGTCAGCTGAATTTCTGATGACGTTCCAAATCTTAATGTCATCGGCAAACATAGCCACGTCGCAGTCTAGTTCACGGACGGAGTCATTGACGTATATAATGGACAGTATAGGGCCAAGGACAGAGCCTTGGGGGACACCGTTCTCGACTGCAACATCTGCCGACTGCTGGTCACCAATATGGACAGTTTGGGAGCGGCCAAGTAAGAAGCTTTGAATCCACTTCAGCAGATTTCCTCGAACACCTAGTTGGCTGCGTTTGTGCAGAAGTCGTTGATGTGGGACGCTATAAAATCCTTCTTGAAGTCGATGTTGATTATCTGAAGTGGATTTCCTCCATCAACTGCCCGAGTCCATCAATCCAAACAATGGAATAGGTTCGTCACGCAGGACCTGCCTCTTCGGAACCCATGTTGCGCATCCGATAGAAGGTTATGCTGCTCTAAGAAACGCATCAGCTCTCGCTTTACTACTTTTTTCCATGATCTTACAGCAGATCGAAGTGAGGTTGATTGGTCTTTAACTGTTTGCAGCAACCTTTCTGCTGCCTTTATACAACGGTGTGATCCGTGCGGATTTCCAAATGGCGGGTAAACAACCTGCGTTAAACGAGGTACTGAAAAGCATAGAAAGTGGTTTGGCTAGCTCCTTAGGAAGTTCGTTCATTAATTTAGGCGGGATGTCATCGGGACCGGATAATTTCGAGTCGTTTAGTGTCAGTAACTCCTGAAGAACGGTTGCTTCGGCGAAGGCCGCATTTATAATCTTTGGACCGTCATCTAAGCCATAGTTTGGAGGGATGAATCCGATTTCAGTCGTAAAGTTTGATTTGAAAAATTGTGAAAGATGCTCAGCTTTTGCTCCATCCTCACTCCTTTCTGTTCCGTCGCTTGCCTTCAGGAGGCGAACTGGGTCCCGGTTTCGTGTGGTCGTTCGTAAGTAGCCATAAAATAGCTTCGGATTTTTAACTGCCCGGTTTAGTAGATATTTTTCAAAGTCTGCGTGCTTTGAAGATAAGTCGCTTCACGAGGTTCCTCTGCGTTTTGTATACATTTAGTGATACCGGATTTCTATCTGCTCTGTACTTTCTAAACAATCTCCTCTTTTCATTTATCTCTTTCTTCAGCACTTGATTCAGCCACGGAGGTTTGTTGTTGAGCTTCTTCCGTGTATTCGGACAGTGGTTTCTCAGGAGAGTATGCAATAACTCACTGAACCATCCCCAATCATCAGCTATATTGCCGGAAAAAAACAATTCCCAATTTATGTTGTTTATTTCGGCTTTCATTTTATCAAAGTCACCACACCAAACATTCCTTCTAACCTTGGTGGGTTGTTTGGGTACCAAAAATATAGAACAGTCCCAATTTAGAACGATGTGATCACTTTTACCTACAGGAGGTAGAGATTGCACCTCGTCGATGCTGTCCAGTGATTTCGTAAGTACCAGGTCTAGGCAGTTTGATTGCTGCCCCTCACGCACCCTGGTGGGAAATAGAACGTGTTGACTGAGAGATGCATTAAGTGTCAGAGCTAGTAAACGCCAGTCGAATGCTTGCTCTGGACCTCGTGCGTATGTTGAACCCCAATCGATAAGCGGGGCATTGAAGTCTCCCATAATCAAGACGTCGGGCCGAGCAGCTAATCTCGCTTACTCTTCTAGTAGACCAATGTCAGCCTCATGATCATATCTAGGCGGACGGTACACGGTCAGAACTTCCAGGCTGGGTGATTCCGGTACCTTTATAGTAAGCCAAATGGCCTCGGTGCTGCAATGAAACCACTCTGCTTTTTCCGAGACTAGCAGTCCATGTTTGACGTAAGTTATAATTCCTCCTCCTTGGCACCCTCTTCTATCTCTCCGGAACAGATTAAAGCCAGGTAGTGCCACTTCGCGGTCATCCACGGTTTCAGACAGCCAGGTTTCTGTCAAAGAGATAATGTCGGGAGCACGGTCATATATCTGCACTTTCAGTTCATCTAACTTGGACAACAGACACTGTGCGTTGGTGTAGAAGAATTGAAGTGACATATTTTTGGCGAATTTTGTCTTGGTGGAATTTGAACTTCGTTTGACATCGGCTGTGTAAGCCACGCTCAAGCCATTGTTCGAAGTATTATCGGTTGGTTCAAGAACCTCATATTCCTGTGAATAATCTTCCCACTCGAGATTTCCAGGCTGGTCTCGCCATTTTTTCTTCTCGTAAGTAATTCTGCCACAAGTTCCCGACGTTTGAGCCGTTCCGCTAGAGAGTACTCCGGCTGAAAAAAATACTTCTTTGTGTGACTGGCGAAGGCTGGTGTTTTTTGATAAGATCAATTTAACGTGTTCGTCATTTTGCATCACAATTTTTAGAGGTCGTGGTCGCGGTATACCTGTGGCCTCGTCAGATTTTTTTCCAATCCGAAATGATTTCAGAACTGGAAATTCCAAACATGGCTCGAACAGATCGTTTAGAACACGGTTGAAGAATGCCACGTCCTCCGCGTTATGGTCTAAACTGACTGAAGTACATTCTTCTAGGCCCTGGACAATAATACAGTGCTGTCGTCCCCGTGGGTGTTGGAAGACTTTTTCTACAGTTTTTTTCATATTGGCCTCTGTGTAACTCGAGCTCGGGATGGCCAATGTAGATGGTTCCCCAGCACGGGCCTCATTTCTGTTGCTATGTGTATTCTGGAAGCCAAACCCTTCGTTGTTGCATGCCATTTCGGTGTTAGACACGGTCTCTAAGTTGGCCTCAGAATCCGTGTCTGCGATCTGGGAGCTTTGGCTGGCAGTGGGCCTCGAGCTCGGACTGGCTGGAGTCAATATTTCGCCAGTATTGACCATGCTGCTGTCACTAGGGGTGCTCGCGAGATCAGGCACGGCAGCTTTAGGCACCTTCACGCTAGGTGTTGGCACAGTCTTGCAATTTTTTTATGAGAGCCTTAGGTTTTGGTGGTGGCCCAGCCGTATCTTTGTTATCCACAGCGGAGGTGTTCGAATTAGCCTCCACTGTGGCTGCATGGTCAACTATGGGGGCCTGTACTTTAGGTATAGGTACACTCGTATGTTTCTGAGGTGTTCTACACGTAAGCTCGGCAGCTGTCAGGTTTTCTGTTGACACGTGGGTCTGCTGGATAAAATCGCTCATGCCTTTCATTTCTTCCTCGAGTTTATCCTTTGAAACGAGGGTCTGCAGCATAAACTCCTGCATATTTTTTACCACGTTGACAAGTTTATCAAACTTTGAGGCTAGCACATCATATCCGACGCCATAGTCTACTACTTGCGTCGGTCGCACCCAATTGGTAAGACTTTTGGATCTTGTCTCACACCATGTGTCGGTGGCAATATGGTTAGAGACGCGGCCTCGTGAAGGAGCAGTTTTGAGTCCGAGCCCACCTCACGCCAAATTTTGCATTTGGCTTCTGGTCTGCATTACTGCGTATAACAATTGTATTTTCAACACAACAGGTTAAGATATGGAGTTTTTGTCTAATATACGAGATATAAAAGCCTAAGGCTTCTTTTTCCTGAGTCGAATCTTTTTACTGAAGATGATTGTGTTTAGAATTTTAGCAGCAGAGCTTTGACGCACTACTAGGTAAATGTTTAAACTTGTAAACTTAGTTCAGGGTTGATAAAAACAGGCGTAGCAACCGGGCTAGTGTAGTTTCTAAGTATGCAGTAGGTAATTCCAAACCTGGTATCAAAACAAATGCGATATAATATAATGGAGCGACTCAGCCTTTGTCATTTTCTCCGTAAATACTCCTCAGAAATCCTGACGAGATTGATTTGGACAGGTAGACTGTGTAATTCAATCCAATAATTCCAGCGGGATGCTCGATTTGGAGAAATTTCCTGGTCGAACAGTGAGAGTTTCGCAGGGAATTGGACGGAGGATCGTTGCAAAGCATTGTGTTTTTTGATCCAATTTTGTCTTTCGACAATGTATTTCAGTGTAAAACTTGAATTTATTTTGCCTTCGTTTTGTTCGAAAATTCAAACCACACGGGTTCAATTCAATTCAAAGTTTGAGGTTTGCAGATATATGTAGCCTTCAAATCTCATTCCTTTTCTGTGCATGTGGAAGATGAGCCCGTAGCCAGATGCATTTCAAATGAGACAGTCTGTATCCATTAGGAGGATATTTCGCATGCCAGCTCAGAAAGACAGGGTCTTGGTCGTACAACCCACGAGCTCAGTAGCCATGCTCTCGATCTCGCATTGTCATCCTCATGGGTGCGTTAAAGATTAGCAGCCCTGGATCGCCATGTCATGGCAGGTGCACTTTCGGCTAGATCAGGCTTGACTGCAGCCATATAAGTTGCATGTATACCCAGTCAAATTTCCTCAAATTATTTAAAGTGCCATTACACAGTTCATCCTAGTTGCTTTCAGCAGTATTGTAGTGGCTTTTTGCAGCCACTTGGAACCCAAGACCAGCCGCTGACGCATGACGCCTTCAGCCTGCCTGTGCGCCCACTACCTCCTGGGGCTAGGCGCTAACTGTCCTTGACCGACGCACACATACACCTCAGCGTGACAACGCGCTCACGCTAGCCGGCCAGCTCAAGGTCACGCACCCACGCTAGTCTAGACATCAGCTCTGTCATTGGCCGCTGTAACAAAGCAAGCACTGGTGACGTCTGATGCCCTCATCACTTCGGAACCGACCCGAATATGGAATGGACGCATTAGTCCGCAAGTCAACACTCTTTTCATCTATTCTCCTATCCTTCTGCAGACTAAATTATTCCTAACCATCTAGCTTTCCCACCGCCTTTTCTCTCTACACCTAAGGAACCGGGCTGTTAGTGTTAACCTTCTTAGCCTTTACTCCTATAGCATACCCCTTTGAGTGAGGAGAAAAATGAGTCCGCCGAGGCCTCCTTCAGTCAGATGAAAATCGGTGGCCAAAAGGAGCTTGACGTCTGCACAATCAGTCACCCTATTGGCCGTTTTTACTTGATAGTCGATGTGACAATGGTGGGTGATTGCTAAACTTTGTTGCAATAGTTTGCTACTCTGGAACTCAAACAATCGCCAGGCGGCCAATCAGATTGCCTATTTTCTACGCAGTTCAACGCTCCACAGCTAGGTTCTTGATAGTTTACCGCTGTATGGTGCTGGGCGTCGCTTTCGAGGCTCCGGGGCTAAATTCATCCGACGCCCAATTTCTGCAAATGTATTCTTTACTAGTTCTGTACAAAGCACACTAGTCATCCCAACTGGTGTCTTATTTCTTCTCTCTCCACACGGAACGCGGCCTGAAGTTCGCGACAGCTAGGGACCCCCTATACGTTCATACCACTGCGATGTTCGTTACGGTGACATGAACGAACGCGCACCTGTTTGACGGGACTGAGCTCAATCACTAAAAACAATCTTCCTCAAATTCAATTACTTTTTTCATGGGCCATTTGATATGACTATGACATCGAGAACTCAGTAACCGACATCCTATCAGGGACCGAGAGGAAGGACATGGATCGATCTTGGCCCACCGTGTTTGGGCATGATTTCTTTCCTATCTAGTTTAGCAGTCCCTTCACGAGTTAAAGCACATCAAACTTATTCCCACGATCAGATATCATCCCTATTACCTGCGTTCTATCACTGATAGAACAGAACAGACTGGATTCAGCAAGTAACATAGAGGAGTTTAGTGGCGTCCAAATGACCTTAACAATTTCCCCCTTCTCGTTTTATGACTAACGCCACCTTCTTTATCCTCGTGAACTGTTTACGTTTAAAAGCCGAAAGCCATGAAATGCATGTATTCCACCATGCCTTCAGCTTAGACCTATATCCTCAAGAAATGATACCCCACCGAGGATAGAACCTTTCACGTGAGCTCTGTCTAGGTTAATGTAGATAGCTGTAATAAAACCTTTTTTAAATGTTCAATGCCCCCCACAACCCAGTCGGAAATTGTTTCATTGGGCGCCTTCTACTTGTTTCCGCTAAATGCAAGCAAAATTGTGAATCCCGGGAAGCAATTGGGAAGATGTAGGTCAGATCGCTTGATCAAAGATTTTGTTCGCTTGACGTTTGAAAATCCGTCAAGGTCCCATCAACATAAGAGACAATTGTGCGAATAAGAATTTCTTTAGGAAATTAATCAATTTTATTGCGTAAAGTTTCGACATGGACCCACCGGTCGTCACCAGACGTCGAAAAATTGTGCAACGAAGAACTACCATGTTTAAACGTTAAGAAAATCAATATTCCTTGCACAAGTGCGCTGATTGGTAGGAGCTTTGGTCCGTGCTCGTAGATGTTATGAGCTTCCCGTATTTTGGCTGTCATCTGTGATTGGGTGCTGCGTATTTAATTTAGCTTTCAGGTAACCGTAGCTAATGTCCAAATCATTATACCCGCTGATGCATGCCTCATCGGAGTGCTTTGTTTCCAGGAATTCACGGCCTTTTCTAGTTAGACAACTGTCAACAATCCGTGTGTTCTCCCATGCGAACTTGTGGCCGGTTTCCAGTGTGTGCATGGGCACCTGGGATAAAGCGAAATGTCTTCTGACCGCAGATTGATGTTGTTGTATGCAGGTTGAGACGCATTGCCCAGCTACTACGTTCATACCACTGCGATGTTCGTAACGGCGACATGATTGAACATGCATCTGTTTGACGTGCTTGAGCTCAGTCACTAAACACAATCTCCCTCCACTTCAATTACTTTTAGCTGGGTCAGTTGACATGACTTTGAAATAGAGAACTCAGTAACCGACATCCTATCGAGGAGCGAGATGAAGGATATCGATCGTTCTCAGCCCACGGAGTTTGGACACGATTCCTTTCCAATCTAGTTTGGCAGTCCCTACAAGATTAAAGCACACCGAACTTTTTACCAGAATCCAATATCACCTCTACTGCCCGCGGTCTATCATTGGTAGAACAGAACAGATTGGATTAAATAAGTAACATAGAGGGGTTTATCGGCGTCCAAATGATCATAAAAATTTCCATCCGCACGTTTTATGACCTACGCCACCTTCGTTATCCTCATGAACTTTGTACTTTTAAAACCAGAAGCCATGAAATGCATGCATTCCACTATGCTTTTAAGCTTAGACCTATATCCTCAAGAAATGGTACCCCACCGAGGAAAGAATATTTCACGTGAGCTCTGTCTAAACTAACATAAAAAACTGCAATGAAACCACTTTTTTGATAGGTAAATGCCCCCCCCCCCCACGTAACGCAGTGGGTTATTGTTTCATAGGGCGCCATCTAATTGCCTTCGCCAAATTGAAGTGACATTGTAAATCCCGGGAAGCAATTAAGAAGATGTAGATGAGCTTGCTTGATCAAAGATTTTATTGGCTTGACGTCTGAAAATCAGCTGCGGTTCCATCATTAAAGACAATAGCAGAAACGGGTAATTCATACACATACACCATGCGCAATGGTGACAATAGAAGCGGGAAGACGCTCTCTGGGACCAGAATTTTATTTGTCCGACGCTTCGGATTCTCACTCGAGGCCATTGTAAAGTAATAAAAATGCACAGCTCGCTGCGTGATAATGTCAGCTCTGCCGTGGGTGACCTTCAGTTCCCATTGTTGGCTCCGCTGCGAGCGACCTTGAGCCCTGACATTTCTCGCGCAACCTGAGATAGGCATCCAGAAGATCGATATGCCTGTTAATAGATGCGTGAGTGGCTACCAAAGAAAGCTTGAAAATTGACAACTCCCATATCGAGGATATTTGCCCACTTGTGCGCTGCATGCTTGATGGTCGTCGTGCGTGTCCTTACCTATCGGACTTTCATCCCCTGACTCCCTGGCGCTAGTGTTAGGCAACGTGTTGACGCATACGCTCCCCAAGTGGCCTTGGCCTAACTGAGCCACAGCACCGAATAAGGACTGGGTCGGTCGTTGCACTTGTTTACGCACTGAGGGCCCGTGAACAATGACACAAGGAACTCCCGACTCACACCTCAAACATAAAATGTGAATGTGTATCTTCACTAAACCCCGGCAGGTCCTTAACCGGATGCAGAGTAACTGAAGATTATAAACAGTCCCAAAACGACCATCCAGTTACACCCCAGTTCCGTGCCGATTAACCCCATCCCGGGCTCTAGATCGCACGTTGTCTGTGCTGACTACGGGCTGGAATTTAAAAATAAAATAAAAACTGTTGCAATTGGCATCTGCAGTAAGGTCACACCTGGAGCTTTCCTGCCCTGAGATCGCAATCATAGGCGATAGAATATAGGACGCTTAATCGATGAATGGTAGATCGAAAACCTGGCCTGCGCTACCTGCACAGACAGTAACAACAATAGGAAGGGCGTCGTTTAGGCTTCCAGTTTGCCTGCAGTTTTTTGCAGACTGCCTACGCAGGCTTTTTCACGCGGCTGGCCTGCACGAATGCTATTTTGCACTATCCGCCTCCGCGGTCGGCTAGGCCTATCCAGCTGCATGGTGCCACTTGACTCGCCAGCCAGGAACACACTGGCCCCAAGATTAATTACGGCAAGATGGCGGTTGGTAGCCGTTGTCTTGAAATGAAAAAGGTCACAGACACCATTTTGTCAACCTTGGTTTGCTCTTGCAGTTAGCCGCCCCACTGTCTTTTAAATGTCAGTGGAGCATTGGCCAAATCACAAAGACGAAAGGGCAAAAAGTACACACTTTTCGGCATCCAGTGTAGCTTTGTTGCCTCCGACTGAACGCCGCCTGAAATTTATTTCCGTTTCCGGAAGGCTACTTAAATATGCCTCAAATATTGCCGATGATCAGACAACCTCAGGGGATATTTTATCCATGTCAAGATTTCAGTTTGCGAACGAGATCCTGTTTTGGCGTCTTCCAACACTGCATTTTCAACCCGAATGTTCAAATTGTTATTATCAAAAGCACGTACAAATATTTGCTTCCTTGAAAGTAAAATATTTGTCAAATGGAAATTTTTGGTTTTCAACACTACTCTTTTTAATCCTCGAATAACGCTGGAACTGTCCTGTCGTTAAACCTGAATTCGGAGTTGACAAACTCTGAAAGTACGGAAGGTCGAGAAGGAAGCCTTATTTCTCACATTGCCTTTTCGAGGGGATTCATCAGGCAAAGTTCCAAGGCTTCGCTTGAACACTGCAATCGTGCGTAAGCACCCGTCAGCTAAGGTAAGAGTAGTATGTTCAAGCACTTCACTTCTTTACCTTCACGTCGTCACTCAACCCCACCAAATACTGACATGGCATACCGATTTGCTGTAGAAGTTCAACTCAACCGTCGGCTTTCTCAAGCCACCCTATCAACTTGGCTCATCCATTTCAGCCACAGCTTTCCATGCTTTACACTGGTCGACCCTTTGGCTAATGCCATTCAATGTGGCCAAATGCAACCTAATGCGCTTTGGCAGAACCAGCACTACGCCTCGGAGGGTGTATTACCTGAATCACATGCCGCTACCAGGGGTAGAAGCTCAGAAAGACCTGGGGGTGTTGGTCACGCCTTCACTGAAGCCATCACTCCACTGCCTGAAAGTGGCTAAATCCGCAATGTCGAGCTTGTATCTAATCAAGCACGCCTTTACTATGTTTGATAAATTTTTATTTGGCAAGGTATTCGGCTCGTTTGTGCGATTTCAACTGGAATTTGCCATCCAAGACTGGAGACCTTGGACAGCCAAAGACTGAAAAACCCTCGAAAGGGTACAAAGGCGTGCAACAAAATTAGTACGAGGCCAACGGATCCTCCTTTATGAGACCCGATTGGTAAATCTTGACTTGTTTCCTCTCGATTACAGGCAGCTACGTGGGGACCTAATCCAGGCATTTCGCATGATGCGTGGTCAGGATTGCTGCCTACAAACAAATGACTTCCTTCAGCGGGCTACCACCTCTAGGCTGCGAGGACACCCCCTCAAATTACGTGTGACTGGAGCAAAACTCGACGCAAGAAAATTCTTTTTCTTTACGAGGAAAATCCAGGCATGGAATGCCCTTCCTGTGGATATTGTCATGTCTCTTTCCGTGGATGTTTTTTAAGGCAAACTTATACCGAGTTAATGACTATCGTCGCGATTAAGTACTCCAAATCCAATCACTGAAGTTTTCCGAATCTAAAAATTGAAGCGCTCTAGATCCAAACACTGAAATGCTATAAATATATAGAATTAGCAATTTTTAAGTAGTATTATTATTAGTATTTAACCAAATGCGTTAAGACATTGTCTAGCTCCAACGTCTCTGCACACTATGTGATTTGCCCTGATCGCATCTGAGGTCGCATCTACCGCACCTATGGTCCTAGGCTACGCGTCCCTGTCACACTCTTTCTCGTATCGACCGACTGCTGACGACGTGGCGGGTTCCTCGGCTCTTGGCACAGCAAAGGCTTATCATGGTCGCATCTCCGGTTCTTCAGGACGTTCTCGTAACTCCGAGGTCTCCTCCTCGTATGGTCCTTCGGAAGTAGATATTACTCGTCATGGACGCCATGGCTGCCATCAACATTCACATCAGCATCATGCCCCTATAATTCACATACTTCCCTCACGAGCGACAGTTTTTCTCCTGAAAACCACAAATGACATTCCATTTTGAATTATGAGCCAGCCTTCGGAGTTTTTTCCTTGTCTGCTCTTCTTCCTCAGTTACACTGCTGGCTCGTGTAATCTGGGTGTAAGTATTTTACTTGAAGCAAGCGAGTAGTCGTCTGAAATTGTGTCAACGACTTCTTTGGAATGTTCTGCTATGCCGATGCATTTCTGAAATCCTGTTTGCCAAGAGGGAGTTCAAAGGCGGTTGCCTATATTTACTTTAATAAATTTGACTTGAATTGACTATCTTCGGTGCGTTTCATATTCACTCAATTGAACTAAGCTTCTTCCATTCAAGTTATTTTTTACCCGAACTTCAGTATGGAAGGAGGGCACATTGCTTCTATTAAGGCTAGTACGGTTAACCCTAACAGCTATGATCTTCCCGGCCAGAGTAGTAGGAACAATATATTGGTTACAGAAGAGTTAAGGCGAAAGTTTGACTCGCGGGCTAATGCATCCGTTCCCTAGACGGGTCGGGTCCGGTGTAAGGAGAACGTCAGTAACCACCGGAATTTCAGCGCATGCTTTGTTTCGATAGCCAATCACGCAGCTGATGTCTACAATAACGCCGGGCGCGACCTTGAGATGGGCGAAAGCTGGCGTGCGCGACCTTGAGATGGGCGAAAGCTGGCGTGCGCGCGCGCACCTTGAAGGCCAGGGGCGCCATGCGTCAGCGGCTAATCTTGGCTTCCAAGTGGCTGCTAGAGTCCACTTCAGGTACTCGTGGTGCCCCTAATCCGCACGCAACGTCTATAGGTGTTAAGGCTGAGACAGTCAACGCTAACACCTACAAACTTTCAGACCCTGGTTCCTTAGGAGATGGGAGAAGTCTTGGGAAGGCCAGAGTAGAAGGAAGAGTTTATTGTGTACAAAATGGATCGGAGAATAAATGGCGAGAATGATGACTCGCGGGGTAGTGCGTCCGTTCCCTATTCGGGTTGGTTCGGAGTGACTAGAGCATCTGAAATCACCGGTGAATGCTTTGTCCTGGGG
The DNA here is from genome assembly GCA_036362985.1 of Ligula intestinalis. Taxonomy (NCBI): domain Eukaryota; kingdom Metazoa; phylum Platyhelminthes; class Cestoda; order Diphyllobothriidea; family Diphyllobothriidae; genus Ligula; species Ligula intestinalis. Next base: position 9,870,416 of record JAYGXS010000007.1, on the reverse strand, counting down.
TCAATGGGGTTGCTGATGTCTAGACTAGCGTGTGCGCACGACCTTGAGGTTGGCTAACGCTGACTAACCTGAGCGCGTGATCACGCTGAGGAGTATGTGCGCGTCGGTCACGTCTGGTAGCAGTGGCGGTCACCGTTTCGATTGCGCATGCCTCGAGGCACGTGGGATAGTTGCTTGCACGCGAGGTCCTAAGCTCTGTGGCGTCAAGAGTTAACAGGGACAGTCAGGGCCATGACAAGTGCTCCCCTTAAAGACCGAAGTCCATTGATGAAAGAAATGGAACGAAGGAAGTTTAGTAAAGGATAGGGAAGGAGGTACGTACCAACGGCCGGGTTCGAACAGCTGGTGTTCGTGTGGTTGGCTTTCGAGAGCCAGGTTGAAGGGACGGTTGTGGCCTGCATGAGCTTCTGTGGCTGGCATGTGAGATGCTGGGTAGTGCCGCCAGTGCCGTTTGGGAGGAGGAAAGGTCTTCTCGCGTCCTCGTGGGCAACTGAGTCTGTGGTAGGAAGAAAGTTCTAGACTACGCGTGCATCGTAATCTTGTAGGAGATTGGTCATCTCGATTACGTAGGAGGGAGGTTGGTTGGCTGCTTTGAACTTCGACGGCAAATCAGTATGCCATGTTAGTGTTCGCTGAGAGAAAGGAGGGGCACCGTTGGCAGTAGAAGTAGGATGAGCGTTTGGAATGAAGGTCTGGGTATTGGCACTCATCTTGTGACACCTGTCAGCTCTCTTTCTTTGATTATGTGCTGCAATCTAGAGACAGCGGTTTTGCCACTTATAGCGTCTTTTTTGATTTTACTGAGGCCTTTGATCGGGTCGATCATAACCTCCTCCTTCTGAAGCTAGCCTCCTTCGGCATAGGTAGCAAGCCTCTGAACTTCATATCTTCCTATTTGGATGCTCGCACACAACGAGTAAAAATTTCCAATGTTATCTCCAACCCCACGCATGTGAGGAGTGGAGTTATACAGGGTAGTCTACTGGGTCCGCTCCTATTTTGCCTGTTTGTCAACGACGTTTCAGATTGTTTTCAGTATGGCAGACCCTTCATGTACGCTGATGATTTCAAAGTCCCTTATCGATATAAACCGGCAGATTGCAACATCGTGCTCGAGCTGATAAAAAAGGATCTTCAGGCCTTCGCCCAGTGGTGTTGCACATGGCGCCTCACCCTTTCATGGCACAAATGTTCCTTTATGGTTGTTGGCGACGATCATCAACCGGAATTAAGCACTGACGGCCACGAACTAAATGTCCCAGGCGTTATCAAGGATTTGGGCATATCCTACTCGTATAGTCTCAATTTTTCAGAGCACTGTGCCCTGATAGTCTCGAAAGCACGCCGAACCACCGGATTTATCCTTAGAAATTTTATGACTATCAAGGTTAGAACTAGCCTTTATAATATGTACGTGAGACCTAGTCCTGAATACTGCTTGCCCCTATTCAGTCTTCTGCGCACTAGTGAACGGAAATAAATAGAATCGGTGCAGCACTTCTTCACTAGAAGAGTTTTCACTACAGAAACCGTAACTTAGCCTACCAACAAAGGTGCGAACTTATAAAGTGGATCCCCTGTGGCTTCGTCGATTGCAGTAGGGTCTATTTTTACTGTTTAAACTTTTGAATGGTCAAACCTTTAATCCTCTTAGGCAGCTTTAGCACTCTCAACGCGCCAGTCATCGAGACGTATATTTATTTCTTCCTATGGCACGTACAGTTAAGTACCGGCAATTCATTTTAGTAAATGCCATATCAATCTGGAATAAGCTGCCCAAAAGTATTAAAACCCAGCAAAACTACCCTATGTTTAAGAGAGCTATAACTAGTTTTCTTCATTCAGGACAACTTTCACGAATTTTGGGTGCTGACTCAATGGAATCTCTCTTTCACTCTGATGGCGTTCGTGGACTTTGAACCCCGCCAGGCTTCATGCTGAAGATAATGCTGCTGAAGCAGCAGCTCGCAGTCTGCTAACCCTTCAGCCGATAGCGCGCACCTTTTGCCGACAACCATTGAAGGAAGACTGTGAACACTATGTTCTTGTGCCAACCCTCTCCGTCTGGAACTAATGTTTTTAAACGATATGAAACAGTTCTCCTGCTGATGAGTCAACTCAGCTTAAAACTGTACATTTATTCCGTTTGTATCATACCTTTGAAGGCAGGTTTTGTTCACTGGAAACAAACTCCCTATCTCGCCCAGTATTGACAAAACAAAAAACCTGAAACAAAACCAATACTGGCTGCAACATAGGGAGTTTGTTTTAGGTTTTTTCCGGTCTTCGAGGTGTTGGAGGGCGCCCAAAAGGTGCATTACCAACTCTTTACAATTGCCTGTAAACTGGCATAATAAAAATATGATATTAATATTATATAGCGGGAAACTGCTCCGTGGGATGGGAAAGGGACCAGAGCCTAAGGTCCGTGGGCTGTGAGCGACTGAGCATCTCCCTCTGGCTTCACGACAGGGTGTCGGTGATAAAATTCTGCATTTCGCGGTCGAATGAGATGACACAGGAAAAATTCAGTTGAAGGCGAGGGAGGTCTGACAATGATTGAGCTCGGCCACATCAGCAGTTTATTTGCGTGTTCATCTCACGATTGGGGTCACCAGTTATAGGTGTTAAGGCTGAGACATTTAACCCTTACACCTACAATCTTTCAGACCCTGGTTCCTTAGGAGATGGGAGAAGTCTTGGGAAGGCCAGAGTAGAAGGAAGAGTTTATTGCGTCCGTTCCCTATTCGGGTTGGGTCCGGAGTGACTAGAGCATCTGAAATCACCGGTGAATGCTTTGTCCTGGGGCCAATGGGGTTGCTGATGTCTAGACTAGCGTGTGTGCACGACCTTGAGGTTGGCTAACGCTGACTAACCTGAGCGCGTGATCACGCTGAGGAGTATGTGCGCGTCGGTCACGTCTGGTAGCAGTGGCGGTCACCGTTTCGATTGCGCATGCCTCGAGGCACGTGGGATAGTTGCTTGCACGCGAGGTCCTAAGCTCTGAGCGACCTTGTCTGTGGCGTCAAGAATTAACAAGGACAGACAGGGCCACTACACGTCCGCCTCTCACGTCTACTAGCACGTGCGCACACACGCACCAGCATTTGCCCACCCAAATCCGGTCTGACCAATCATCTCCCTGTGGCTGACTCATATATGACTACTTTGACGACGTTGCGATGACTATCATGCTCTCCCATTCTTCAGACGCGGCCCTCTGGCCCCCTCGTATAATCTCTCCTCAACTAAATCGATGCAGAATATACTATTTTCCCTACCTGGCGTCCTTTCCACACAGAACCGGATGTGCATATCACAGGGGCGAGGATCTTCTTGTATTAACTTACAACACTGTGATAGCTCCGTTCGCTAACCCGCTAGCTCTTAAGTCGGCGTTAGATACCCTGTTCGGAGTTTCAACTTCAGATAAAATGTCAGTGGCTTTTGATTGGGTTAAATAAAAAGGCAGTAGGTGCTTCTGATTCGAAGACTTTAAACAAACAGCAGAGTAAAAAAAACTGCGGAAAAGTAGAGAAGGTGTAAGATTCGAATTTAGGTTATACCATTGTTTAGGTCAGATGAATGATTGAGGAAAAGCTGAAAATTCCACAGCAGTTCACACGGACTGCTTTTAAATAAGCTACGAAAATCAGTCAAATAAATATATACTTAAATAATCAAGAAACATTTCCTAGGAAACAAACTAAAAGGAAGATATTTCGCAAACAGTCGACGGAAAATGGTAATAACATTCAGGGCATGTTGGAGGGAGAAATATTTTCAGGTGAAAGAACTTAAATAAACTCCAGGCACTCTGCTGTTAACATTTGTCTGAGAAATGGTCACATGTATGCCTTCTCGCAGGGCTCGCTTTCCTCTTGAGAAAACAGAAACTGCAATTAAAAAAAGCAAAAACTGTTTTGATAAAAAACACGAAATAGCACTTTTACCTAGTTTCTGGGCTTAGCCATTAACGCAGATGCTCTCTTCCCTGAAGGGCGTTATGGCGTAGGTTGTTAATGCCGAAGCCCACGGACGATATGTTTACCCTGAACTCAGACGACGTTATTTTGAATCTATCAGACATTAAACTAAACCAATTGCAAACAGAAGCGCTTTTATTAGGACTAGATTTCTGTGTGCCAAAGAACAGAATTATTCCAGTTCAAATTGAAGCCCAATTTAAAGACCTGAGCTCTCAACTATCAGACTAAATACCCAGATCCAATATGACTTGGGATGGATGAAAGCCAAATTTGTGGATATCGCATACCAGCACAAAATAGCTCGAATATCACAACGCACTCTCATAACTAAGGAACATATGCTTGCTCTATCCGAGTTAAAACATCACAAAGAAATAGTAATTTCTAAACCGGACGAAGGGCATGGTGTTGTCATTATCGGTCGTAAGGATTATGCTAATAAGATACAAGGTATCTTAAATGGTTCAAGTAAATTTCGTCAAGAACCATAAGGCAAAGAAGAACCCAAGGCATTAGAAGATTCTGCCTGAAAAACTATCAAACGTCTGTTGCATAATAATTTAATAAATACCAAAACAGCACTATCCTTAAAACCAAGAGGTTCTTATATTCCACGACTATACGGATTACCTAAAACTCTTACAATGGATATTCCGTTACGTCCTATTCTATCCCTGTACAATTCTCCCTTTCACAGACTAGCGCATTGGCTAGTTGAAAAATTGAAACCGATCCGCAATAAATTTTCTGTCTGTACATTAGGAGACACTTTCCATTTTTTCAATGAAATTAGGAATCAAAATATTTCACACAAATATATGATTTCTCTGGACGTTGAATCATTATTCACCAACGTGTCACTAGATGAAACTATTGAAATCATTTGCACATATTCTTCTGAAGCTCGTCTATCCCCTTAAATATTTCGGGATATAGTAAAATAGTGTACGAAAGATGTGCAATTTCTATTTGATATGGACAAATTGATGGAGTAGCAATGGTAAGTCCCCTGGGACCAAATTTTACTGACACATTTATGGACCATCTAGAAAAAAAAGTATCCACGAAGTTAAAGACAATAACCCTGTTCAGAAGATACGTAGATTTCGACTTGCGATCGTTGACAACATCAAGGAAGGTGAACAATTATTGTTTATAATGAACAGCCTGCATCCTAAGATCAAATTAAACATGGAACAGGAACGATAGATCCAGCTCACTTTCCTCGACATTTACATGTCCAGAAAGGAAGATGGCTTTATTACGCGAACTGTCTACCATAAGAATACGTGGAAAGGAGAGTACTTGCATTATTTGAGTTTTGTGCCCATTCAATGGAAACGAAACTTGGTATGCACTCTCCTCCAGAGAACGGGAAATATCTGTTCTGTGGACACACTGGAAGCAGAAATAACTTACCTCAAATAAACTCTAAAGAAGCGTGGATACCCAACACGGTTTATAGACAAATGTAACAAATCATTACGGCCCAAAACGACGGAACAGATAGTTTCACAGAAGCCCACTTTCATACATTTGCCCTTTAAGGGTGACAACTTTTTCGATACCATCAAGAGACGACTACGTTATGCCATTGAAAGGACATATTATGCCGCTGAGCTACTACTTTGCAATCCTAAAAAGCTTTTGCCAAAACTTTTCGTGCGAAGGATGCCTTGCCGATGCACGCCACTTCAAACAGTGTTTATGAATTCAAAGGCACTTGCGGATGCAAGTACATAGGGCGAACGCAAAGGCGATTGGCCACCAGAGCGAAGAAGCACTTACCTAGCTCGTTGTTTAGGCAAAAAAAACGAACTCCCCGCTAATCAATTACTGAACAACTGCTAGATACAGGCCATTCCGTGGACCCTTATAGCTCCTCCCGAGTATTTTTGAGGCACAAACAACTCGCACCTTACGCTACCTGGAGGCAGCTTACATACAATGGCGTAAACCGGACCTATGTAAACAATTGGAGCATGTTTTTGAGGCGTTACCTGCAGAGACGTTGGGACTTGCATGATAGCTATTTCGTCCTCATTAGGTCTCATCAGATGCAGATACCCAACTCCAGTGTAGCCGCGGAAATTGCCGCCATATTCGAGATTTGAACCAGCGTAACGTTGGTCAGGGGCGAACGCCCTAACCCCTGAGCTATCGGGCCCGATATTTTGCCGGTTTTTGATCGGGATATAGATTAGTAGATAACTGTACATATGTGTGCCCTGCATGTGATCGATGTACACATATGTACTAATTGGAGCATGTAGTGAATTTAACTCTACCTTGGTAACACTGGCTCCATGTTTAACCATTCTCCTCCCCATTTTATATTTTGCCATGGATGTTTTCTCACCAGTTTTTGCTGCCTACAGCGTTTAAAGTTCCTACTTTATCGATTGCCTCTTGGCCATTTACAGTGACCTTGCTGTTTTGTATCGATTTTTCTGTATGAATTCAATTGTTTATTTGCTCTGACGTTAATTCACGTTAAGCAATGAGAGGTGGCAACTGAAGAGCGCTCTCAAAATTGATGGATCCATTAAATGTTGCTGTTTATACAATCTCCAAATTTTCAGCAGGGAAAAGAAGCTTTAAATTCCCTATGTGAAAAAAGGGAAAGTGTCGATGATTAGTGAAGAACGGATGGCAGCGTCTAGAGTAACAGACACCTGCCAGTTCTATTAAAGTCTTTAAATAGGGATAAAAGAAGCAAATGGCGGTTTTCGTAAAGGTTATTAATTAACTGCGAACGGTTAGTAGTCGGAATTTCGAATACGGTCAAAAAAGCCTGAGGAAATGCGTTCGTTTTTTCTGAGACAATGCTTTCAAACGCCCCACTTTTTCCGGCCTACGATTTTATTTCTTCTCCACACTCAGCCATTTCGGACCGTAGGGAGGAATGCTTCCCTCAGTGTTGCGTGACACCTGTCTGAGAAGGCTACCGTCGTAAGTGCGGGCGTGACCATGGGGGGCATAAAACTGAAACTCAAGGACGGCGTGTGAAGGTCGAGTTGTGATTGGTTTGGATATAAGTTGGCGCGTAAATAGTCAAGATAAAAAGCCTGAGCCAGGCAGGCATACGAATGTACACTTCTGGGATAGCGGTTGATAGTTATCAGGAGTACTACATCAGCATAAAAATGTAGAGCAACCAATGGACTCAAATGACGTCGGAATTCACTTGCATATTTAAGCCTGGAAGAGCGAAAGACCACATGACTAAAATTAGGCACAGGTCATTACTGCAACTGTGCATTAATATGCCTGTCTTTTTCAGATGGCCTGCACGCGTTAGCGGAAAATATTTGTATAATTTGGAGGTTGGATAACAATTTGAGAAAATTTACGATCCTGACAGGACAGTAAACTGAGAGTAGGCCGGATAAAAAGGCGGAATTTATAGCGATTCGCCCATCGAACAGGAAACGTTCAAAATATTAGCTTATTATAAGTAGTATATAGCTGCATGTATGTTCCTACAGCGTGCGTGATAGATGTGTCGAAATATAACGAGGTTCACAACAAAAGGTTCTCCAAATCAGAAGCCAGGGGGGACTTATACAGTTGGACAGTGTCTCCTGTGAGCAAGGACTTACACAAAAAACGAAAAAAAGTGTTATTTGCAGTCACCGCAGGCCAGTTTTTGTTTTCACGTGGGATACAGTAGTCGCCGGCTATTAAGCCCATCTCGGGCCCAGACCAAATTCGGCTTAATAAGCGGCGGGCGCAATAACCGTAGAGTCCTAATTCTTGATTAGAAAACGCGGGACAGGCATTATACATTAAATACGCACTCTATTATGTATGGAGCTTCGTTGTGTACAAGAAGAGAATGCTGTTTGTCTGTATTTTACGTAATAAAAAAATCAATAAATGATTTGCGACACGTTTAAAAAAGCGTTCTAGTGTCAGTTGTTTTGGAGGAAACTTCACTCGCAAGTGCTCTTTGATGTCCTTCTCCAGGCACCAGAAATCGTCGGATTTTGTGAAATCTGATGCCTGTAGACCGCGTTGTGCACGCAGAGAGATGAGAATCTCACTCTATCCTGTTGGCAAACTGGACTTTGTAGCCGGCGACTAGGCTTATTAGCTTGCGGATTTTGCTATGTAAAATTCCCTCCCAATATGATTTGGTCTTAATACGCGGCTAGGCCTTTTAAACGTGGGCTAAAAAACCGGCGACTACTGTACCAGGATCATGGAATCTGGGGCTTTTATCCCTGCAGCCAATCAGTAAATGGTGCATATTGATTGGCTTCGCGATTTCACGAAGTTAAGACCAAGGCGCGTGGCAGCTACTCGACCGAGGCGGAGAAGAGCATGCGGGGTAGGTTATCACTCAACAGTATGCAGGGCTTTACAGGCAAAGTAAAGATGACTCAGCGCGGTGATGCTGACCATGAGCCACTACAAGGGAGGGGGGCATAACAGGACACCCTCAGGCGTTATTGGGAATGCACATTCGTAAGAACTGGGGGCTTTCGGTGGCACGCCTAGGTATATACTCACGCTGAACATGCACCCGATCCCGCCTTTAATCTTCTGGAATGACTCAAGTGACTGGAAGAGGGTTAGTGCGGTAGATGGAGCGCAATTATACTATCAATACAAACGCCTTAACACAACTTTCGCAGTTGCTACGCCCGAACTGCTGTGGGGTAGAGACATGACGATCAAACTGTTGTGTCACAGTTGTACCACACTCCGGTAGCGTATGTAATAAAACGGTTCACATGCTCCGCAGGTCTGGCTCTCGTGTCCGCCAGCCCTTGCGTGCCTCATGTTGTCCAAAACTCCCGTTCAAGGTCACCCTCTGTCTGGCTTACTGCTTAACCACCACTTATCATGGCCAGTCCACAAAGGACCTAGGTGCGGGGATTGCATGCGGCCCGCTCATGGCTGAACTGCACTTGTCTGGGAGTCGCTTAGCTATTGCTTACATTCGACTCCTGTTACACCTTATTAAATTCTCCATCACACTCTGGCCCTTCAAGCCTTATATGATAAACTAGCTTATAACCATTGGGATGCGTTCTATTGTCTATTATCTTGCCGGACTACTCAATATCCCACAATACTATCACCCTAATCTAGGCCCGAACTGCTGTGGGGTGCAGACATGACAATCAAACTGTTGTGTCACAGTTGTACCACACTCCGGTAGCGTATGGAATAAAACGACTTACTGTTGAGTTTACATGTACGCAGGCCTCTATAAAAGACATTTTTGCTATGTTGAAGTGGGTAGGCGTATGACTGTGGTTAGATGTTAGTATATAGGTTCTAAGCAGTGATTTTTCCCGGAGCCCTACATAAATCAGGCCAAAGTACCATAGATGAATGTCATAGATATCATAGATAAGTGGGTGAAGGTACCTGGGAGAGGGATTTATTGTGCGCGGAACCCTGCATTGCTGTCTCGGGCTGCAGTCGTCGCTGGTGAAGCCGGGACAGATGTTGACTACGCCCAGTCGTGTCTGATTGTGGAGCAAACGCAACTGCCTTTGTAGCGGTCAGGGATACCGAGGAGTCTCTGCAAGTGTTTTTGGGAAGGCTGATTTTAAAGGCCCCAACAATCCCGTAGACCACTAAGAAAAACTGCTTTTAAATGCTCAGTAGTCCGACTTTAACATTTTTTCGTTAAATTACACCAATAGGAGGGCGGATTTACATTTTCGTTAAATTCTGCCTAAATAAGGTCGAATCGCCGCTAATTGGTATTCGTAAACTGCGCAACCGAAGGTCACTTCTATCGAATTCTGTTCTATTTAAGCTAATTAAAACAAACATAATCTTCTTTGATTTAATATTTTTGATCATTTTTGTCACAATTACATATTAACTTAGCTCAATAGCCAAGAATTAAATGTTTAACCAAAAAATGTTTAGCAGTTGGGCGGGAAAGTTCAATACCTAGAAGGGCCGTACAAGCCAGCTTTGCCGTGAGCAAGTAAGGTAAGCAGTCTCTGTGTATGCTATCACCCACTGTAGAGACTTAAATTGAAGGAGCGCCTGAGTCCGTGTAGTGTAATGTATCCCCACAAACGCACCGCGTAGTAGATACGCTGGAGTCGGATCGGGATACGGCGGGCGTTATTCGGGTTGCGCGCCGATATCCAATGCCAAACACGGGAGGGCGGTTGGTGGCACGCATAAGGCCGTCTTTGTCCGCATTCGATCCTGCCTCCAGTCTTCTTGACACCGGACACACGTGGGTGAGGTACGAGAGAGTGTGGTAGATGCTGTGCAAGTCTGCTATCACTTTAAACTAATTCACACGCAAGTCACCATCCCTGCACCATACTATTATGGAGCATACGATGGCCATTGACACTGTGCTAGTGAAAGCATTGGTTTCAGACTCAGTTATCTGTTCTTTTTAAAAATCTCGAAACTGAAAACAAAAATCAGGAATTTTTGGTTACACTGGTTCTGGTTAATGGACCATTTCTAGTAAGTAGTTCCTCATTCCCTGGCTCTTGCTGATAATAGCGGATGGACCCTAGTCTTGCGTGGTCTATGTTAAGCGTTAGTGTAGTCCCTTGGATTGCCTTCGCAACCTTGGTCACCAAGCTTCGCCGTCTCCTACAGCAGCAGTTTATCTCTGTCCATGATCAAAGCCTTTTTCCACTGCACTACTTATTGCCCATAATAACTTAGCCTAGCCATTCAATTTTCGGTCTGGTTTTCGGCATGGTTGTATTCTGTCACCCGCTCTGTTCCTCTTTGCCATTGACCGAATTCCCGAGAAGGTCCTACATGAAGTTGACGGTGTTTCGTTGGCACCCGGACGCCGGTTGACTAATCTCAACTGCGCTGATTATATCGCCTTATTAGCTTAAAGATTGAGTGATCTGCAGTTTATGGTGTCGTGAGCGAATTTGATCTTTAAACCGATCGACTTATTTATAAATTCTGCGGATACCAGATGGTTTTCGAGTCACATCCGGGAGAAGTCACCCCTCGGGATAAGGGAGTGGCGTTGGCTGCGCAGAAGCCTTCCCTGCTGTGTGGCTTCGTATGTCACCGCAGCCGCGGAAAATGCAGATTTCCGCGCATAATGAGGGCTTTATTGTGTACGGAACCCTGCATTGCTGTATCAGGCAGCAGTAGCAACAGGTGAGACCGGGTTTAGTGTCGACTGTGTCCGACCAGATCTGAGACGATGTGTGGGAGAGAGAAATTAAAGGCGGCTTACACAACCCAGGTGCTCAGCTGCCATAGCAACCACCAAATAGTGCATAAACACGGCTGTATAAGAGAACTGTTTCTGAGGGTTAAAACACGTTGCAATGAACCTGGGGGACGAGTACAAACACTATGACATATTCGGGATCGAGTGGCCAGAAATGGATACCCGAACAGCTCTGTCAGCCGCTAACTCCATACGCCCCCACAGGGGACAAAGAAAGGAGAGCCACTAACGCTCCAGCACCCTCTTCTGTACATAAAAATGTGTCGGAAGCAGCTAAACGGATCTCTACACAGCTCGGTGTAGGTATTGATCATCATCCGACGTGCGTTCATGGGTCTTGGAAATAAAAACCCACTAGAGGTATGTGAGCACTCTGGCGTCTTTTTTAAAGTGTCATCACGACTGTTCTTGTCATTACACAGGGAAGACTGAATGATGACTTAGCTAGCGAAAAATGTAACACAAATGGGCAGCGCGGAAAGGTGATCCACTGTCCCAGCTCGCTACCCACATTCTGGAAGAAGGCCACGGGTTCGAATTCTTGGGCACGCGCCGCTAATAAGACTGGGCGAGAACTACTGGAGGCCCGGATGTCAGACTCCAACTCTGTCAATACGCATGTGGAAAGATCACCCTGCTATTTTGGCTTCCGTGCCCCCAACCAGAAAATTCGGCCCAGTTTCCGTCCAGGCCCACAGGCTGCCACGCCATGGACGCAATACAAGGTCGCACGCCATAGCACCAAGGACGCGCGCAGAGGAGACACGGTTAGCGGGCGTGGGCATGGATCAATCGCAGATGCCACCCCCTCTCCCACCCCATTTACGCTTAGCCAACGCTTGCTGCTTTCTCATTTTCACTGACGATGGCCTTATTTGGGAAGCAGAAAGCTCAACACAATACAATTTCCGTTCCACAGATTGCGTCTTTTCCTTCCTTTAAAGAAGAACCTGGGTCACGCATAGATGTTTCTAGTCGTCAGAACAGTTACTGTGTGTGAAAGTGGATCAGGTTTAAGCGGTGTACGATTGGTGTGCTGCATTTCCCGGGAAGGTGTCATGTATAGTGGCCTATGCTGCACCGACCCGTGGCTCAGTGGGTATAGTATTACGCTTGTGATCAAAAGGTCGTGGGTTAGAGCCTTAGGTAGGGCATCATTTGGGATTGGACGTGACTGGTGGATGACAGCTAGTGGACCAGAAATGTGTTCTCCATTCTGTTGGATAGGACCCTACCAAGAAGCAAATTTCATCCATTGACAAAGTACTGAAACGACTTACAGGGACAAAACTACTGTCAGGAGATGCAGCAAAATGCCTCAAACAATCCGAGGCAAACATCGCGAAGATCTATGGATTTCCCAAAGTTCACAAACCGGAAATCCCTCCGCGACCGATAGTATCATTAATCGGTGCACTGAACTACAAGATCTCTAAGTGGCTATCGCGACAACTTCATCCACTTACGAAGGATTTTGAAACTTCCATTCAAAACTCTATGGGGTTTCTACAGAAACTAGGGGAATTATAGTCTCCGATGATAAGATAATGGTATCGTTCGACGTCGTTTCCCTGTTCACCTCCATACCACTTGATGTAGCAAGGCAATGAACAGAGGAAGCCCTGAATAGCTATAAAATGAAGGTTCCTGCAATTGCCTTACTTGAACTTGTGGACATTTGCCTGGAAAACTACTTTCTTTCTCTATCTGACTAGCACCTATGACCTTTCTGTATATTTTCAATTTCGTGTTTTTCTCATTCGTGAACCTTAATGCAATGAGGGGTTGTAACTGAGAAGCTCTCCCGAAATTTATGGTAGCAATAAATCTTGCAGCTTTAACCATTTTCAAGTTCTCTCCGGGAACAGCATGCTTCAAAAAACTTCTTTTCATTGGATCATCAGTACAATCATTCCGTGATGATAACATAGTAATGGTCATGCGCAGATGACCATTACTATGTTACCATCACCCATGATTAAGGATTCCCGAGGGAATCCAAACGGCAGGAAAATAAAGCCCTTGTTCCAGTCATCGCATCTTCCCTTTCTGATCTGCTGCCTGTAACTCGCATATTCTTCCCTTTTGGCCATCGCGACTGCTAATCATGTCCACCACGATCTGATGCAAATTGTAATTCCCAATTACCTCCCGATTAACGCCCACTGCAGATGACCATATAACTGTATCAGCACTTTGAAATGCTAACTGTTCTTTGCACATTCCTCTCAAGTCTGACGACGATCTGGGGATCCAGTGTCCAAAATGTACTGAATAAACTTACTAATTTTCCCAAAAGACGCCTTTTCTTGAAACAACGCTTGTTGACCGACAGATAAAAAAAGGCAGCATTTGAATAAAAATGCCCCCTTCTGGCCAAGTGAATGCATCCTCTATTTCAGTAGCAAAACAGATGCCCAACTGGTGCTGGAAATCTCAAAGCAGTTCCTAAAAATCCACAGTCTTCTCATGTCCAATACTCTACAGCCATCGCGAATATTTTGCTTGGTGCGATGACCAAGATGGTATCAATACAATTAAAAGCTGTAAACTGGCAATCAATGCAAATATTTGATATAACTGCTGCTGATGGTGAGCGGTATAGTAATTTCGTTGAAGTGTAGCTCGCATATACAGGCCTGTTCGCACCCAAAATTAATGTGACCCAGGTAAAACGTAAACGCTGAGTAGAGAGTACGGAGATCGCGACGTCTGTTGGAATAGCAGGAGTCCAGTAATTTACGTTATGATTCAGTGGAACTGACAAGGTGCAGGGAGACAGGAGTGGCCATTTCTTGCTTATTAGCCATAATCAGCCAGTCTTATCCCATCTGAGATTCAAACACGCAACCAGATCGGTGAGTGCCCTATGAGCATCATATTCCCTATCGAAACCGACAGAAATAACAGGCTCCTGTTATTACACTCAGTCAAAAAATATTGCATGTTTGAATCGTGTGGATAACCAACGCTAAGGTTGTGTATGACTGGCTGTAGATGACTTTTAAGCCAGTAATGACCATTCCAGGCTCCCTTGTCTTTCCTGGATCTATAGGAGTTAAGGCTAAGACGGTTAACCTTAACACCTACAATCTTCCAGGCCCGGTTGCTTAGCTGATGGGGGAAGTCTTGGGAAGGCCAGGTTGTTAGGAATAGTTTAATTGTTTTACACAAAGGAACGGAGAATAGATGGAAAGAATTTGGACTTCGGAGCACACGTCATTCCGCTTGAGCGCCGTGGTCCTAAGTGATATTTTGGGAGCTGAAATTCGAGCCGCCACCTTTGGCTGCAACCCTGAAGGTCAGTGATTGGTCCACGCGTGGGCGAACCGGCATGGACGCATTAGTAGGTGCGTCAGTGCGTCTGGTGGTAGCATCGGCCTTGTGCTTTGTCCAGACCGATTGAGGTCAAGCTACTGTGGGTTTAGGCCAGAATGGGGGAGACATTATGCGTGCGTTTGGGTGCGCCTCAGTTGCGCGTCAGTTTCGTCTGGCAGAAATGGTGATAAGGTCCACTACAGATCCACTCAATCATATATTACAAGCCACTACGCCAATGCCTGCAATGGATCTGGATTGAGCTACAGGACAAAACAGTACGACCATATTCTGTAACCAGATTGGTGAACGCAAAGAAGACGGTTGGTTCTAGACAGGGCGTGAGCTGAGAACGGCACACAACACACGTGTAGAGTCCAGGGGACGCGGTCGACCTAGGGAGGAATTATAGGCTGACGGCGGTTTGAAGCCGTGCCTGTGAACTTGGCCGTGACCTCGCGCGCACTTAGCGTGGTGGCCAGAGAGTTCAAACAAAATATAATTCGTAATTCACGCTGCTATCACTTTTCGCTAAAAACTTGACATAAGTGACGCAAGTGGTTTTGCCAGTTTCCTTCGGAGTTGCCGTAACTTCCGATTAAGCACAATTTCTTCCCTTTGCTGATGTGTGTTCAGTCATCCACTTCTAAAATAATCTTTCTATTTTTCTTTGCACGCAAATGTATCGCAGGCGGTAAAAGGATACTTGCGTCATGGTAGTGGTCGCTGGTAGTTTGTGGGCGATTCCATTTCGACTGGCCTAAGGTGACCGATGGTCTTCGATGCGACGCGTTTGTCCAAAGCTGGGTCCGCTGCTGATCGATCTCGGGGCCCATCTTTTATCCGCAATCACAAAATAATTTCTGCGAATAGCCGGTTGATCTAAACACGCACATTGAAGACACTTCTGTCGGGCAGGATGGTCTTCCCGTAGACTGAAATGCCGTTGACCGAACCGGCGGAACAGGAATTGCAACCTTTTTTCTGCTAACCAACTTGCTCTTGTTTAAATTGAGTACCTGCGTCTTATTACGTGTCCTTCTGAACGGTAGTGTTTCGGCTAATGTCGCCTTTGCAATGAAAATAGATAGCAAGGAGGGTCATTCGGTAGACCTGCCCTCCTCATAATGGGTCACCTGTGCGGGAGTCTTCTGTTGAAGTAGAATTTCGATTTTAGTTGACCCAACTGGTGGGATTCAAAGTCATGTCAGTAAGGGGAACGCTTCAGTATAACCAACGCTCTGCGGGGCCTCACTGGGAGCCCTGTGTTTATTCACACACCAAGGCCGCCGACCTTTTTCGCCAACCACCTACCACCCCCCTCCCTCATATAATTAAGTGTGCCTGGTAGTCGTCTAATGAATTCTAGACTGATTGCCTATGAAATCCTGCTTGGGCAGTCGGCTAACTGTACCAGTTTTGGTGGATTCCATAGACTGTTCAGTTGCCTGGACGGGTAAAACGACCCAAGCCTACTTTTTATTATTCTATCACAGCAGATTAACTGTTGTTCTTTTATTTATTGCATTTGAAACAAAATGTCATGGCTTTTAATATCAATTAACTGGTTAATGAAAACACCCAAAATCAAATTGCATCAGATGCAATCAACATACCGATTATACAACCCAACATCCACTCGCTATTATTTACGCATACGTATTGTCCTTATTCATAAGAAAGCAATATTCACATTTTCCGTAGCCTGACTTTCCCCCAATTATCTCTTTTTTGTCAGGCTACTTAAAATGTGAATGTGGTTTTCGTATTATTAGCAGTTCAGTTATTGCATGCTTGATGTTGAGGTTGAAGTTTGCACACTATGCGGTTTGGGTTTTTCCTTATTCAGGTAAACGTCAATGCAGGAAAGGAAAACCTAAACAATATTAATCGTCAGCATTTCTAAATACAACAAGTAAAATAAAAACAGTCGAGTTTACACGGACTAGCCAATCAGCGCACGGCGCGGTGGCACCAATTGCTGCATGCCGTGGTAAACAGTTAAATTGCCGAAACGGCCTGGAGAATGCACTTTCGCTGATGACTCAGCCCTCGGGCCAACGACAATGTGAGGCCGATCGATAATTTGACTGCAAACACTGGCCAGCGCAGAGCAAAGCTCAAACGCATGCACGCTCGCATGCAGGCCCATCCCTCTGCGGTGAACGTCGACAGCTGACACTCGGTTTGCTAAGAGAATTCTCCGCACTAGCTTCTGGGCAACCTCTATACTCTTCTGCTGAAACCAAGACTGTCCAAGTAACTCTGACCCTCTCGCCCGCCCTCGCTTTAATCTGGGAATGTTCATGCTGTTAACTACGACGAGACTGAACGGGCTGTTAAAGCGCATGGTGAGCCCAGGATGAAAGTGGTGTAATCGAGGTTGAGTGAACATGGTAGTGCCCCTTTTCCCTTCAAGCCACTGACCCTCCTCCGCCCCCCACCTGTACGGGTCTTAAAAGTGGTTGTACTTGGATCGCTACAATCATTAGGCCGAATCCCAGGTTGGAAGTTAAAAGGTAGAAGTCACCAGAAGGAGTTGGTTATTGAGTACAGAACTCCCAATTGCTGTCTCAGATGGCAGTGGCCATGGCGAGGCCAGGGCTCATGTTGAATGCGTCCAGCCAGACCTGAGAGAGAATGAGACATTGGTGTCAGCTGCTTAAGTAGGATTCCAGAGCAGGTTCAAGTGTTCTGTTATTGGTGTGTTGCAATTGCCGAGGGGATGTCGCCTGCACAGACCCCCTGTTGCGCTGGCCAAAGAAGAGACGTGGTAAGCGGTCATCAGGAAGGCGTGCTTATTTGGACGCGAGTGAATGTGCGGGTGTGTGCGCACATGTTTGCGTGACTGAATAAGCTAAGGCCAATTGTGGGGTCGCCGGAAAGCCGAAGGACAGAGGACGCTGGCGCAGCTGTTAGCAGTTAGCCAGAAGTAGCTATGAGGTGAAGCGTCGGAGGATGGGGGCTCCAGTTAAAGAACGAATTGGAACAGTCGTTTGTGACTTCGCATGATCTTGGGGCAGCAAACCTCGCAGAACGAAGGGGGAACAGGTATTGTGGCCGTCCACCACACATCTATAATCTTCGCAGATAGTACCAATTCCTCTCGTTCAATTTCAGCATCCCTACGTCTCACTCCTACAGTTGCTTACAGCGTTGCGTTCTCCTTGGTCTCCCATTCCAGATGGCACCCTCTCTTTATATAACACCCTTTTCTTGTCATATACTTGTTTACTATTATGTATCTATTCAACTATCGCCAGTAGGTTATTTCCCGTTTTGAAAAAAAAGATGACTCGATCGCTGGGACAATACGTATATTCGCCTGACCTTTCGATATCCGTCGCGGACTCGTCATCGGAACCATGGTCAAAGAGCAGTAGCAGATACATATGTTCTTTCCCTCTTTCCTCATGGCGTTCGCACGAGAGAGTGGAGAGTTTATTCGTTCTGCTCAGTGCGCGCAATTACTAAAACAACTTCAAATCTCACATCCGTTCGTGTATGTGTGCCAATTTCCGGTTTTTCGGGCTTTACAACGCCAGAACTTAAATGTACTGCAAATGGGTGTTTCGGAGCATGTCCTTGAAAAGGGCATCAGCTCGAAACGGAGGCAAGTCAGCTGTTCTCGCGATCTGTGAAGTTCAGGCATATGTTGGAGAGTGAGGAGGCGTAATCATGTTGCCGCAAGGAGACCCAAGACGCTACGATCTTCCGACCCGGTCCCGAGTAGAAAGAGAAATAAAAATGGTGGGACGCCAGTTGGGTGGGCTGGGTTATTGTATTGTTAAGGCGACGTGTTTCACACCTGTGAGATTAGCCTTTGGACACCGACTTTTCAGAAATGGTAAGGAATTTGTTACGGGGACGAAAAGTGCACCCCGTTTGAGTCATGGCCGCGGCCGCCCACGCGCGCCCCCTAGCAATCGTGACGCACGCGAACGCCTGCACTGCAAATGTTCTTGAAATGTCTCGCAGCGGTAGGAACCACGAATCAGCATGCACCAGAGTGATTAGTCAGGATTAATCTAGAAGGAACAAAGCCTTATAATAGGCTGTGTTGGACACGCTTATTTTATTCCGTGGTCTTTTTACCGTCCTGAATAAAGGCTTGCTATCAAAACCGCTATCGGCTTCTTCTTCCTACGGGTGAGTCGGGTGAGAACAAAACTGGGCTATAACAGAATTAATTCCTTACAGGCAATTTTAACGGATATATTTAAGCTCTCAATGAACGTGACTATCCTAAACGCAGCCAATAACAGCACCAGGGACTTTTGAGCGGCTTTCTAGCCCACAGAGAAGCCAAATTCGTTTATTTTAGTTCCGTCATACAAGGCCTTTGATGGGATTTGGGTGAAAAACAACAAAAAAGTAGGCTATTTTGGCTAGTTAAAAGGGCGGGGTTACTTTGGAGGCAGTAAATAAAAATGTTTTTAAAAAGCATGCTTGGTAATCGTACGTTTCCATCATCGGTCCGGTACATGGGAATATTTGCAAAAGTTAAAACTACGTCTTTGTTGTTGCGCTCCTGTTTACTACCGAAGTAGACAGTCACTGAATATCAAAGGTCCTAGAACTCCCGGTTTATGTGAAGTAGGTGTTGGAGAGGAGTTATTTGGCTTAACACTTTCATGCAAATTCAGATAGTATGGATGCGTCACAGGTAGTCAGCGGCATCTCTGTTGGATACAATTCTGCCAAAACAACACACGACCGTCAAAAGTAACTTCTGTATTATTAGACGGATAGTCGGCCATTTTTTGTGAGAAAACGGTACAGTATACGAGCGTCAACATCAAAGCCAGGCGTGGTAAACAAGCCATCCATCAGAGCGGACATAGCAGAGTTGGCAGGAGGGGGAACTGCAACAGGCCCTCACATCTGTGGCCGCGGTGCTGAAAGTGGTCTTGTGGTGCATTCATTTGTCATGAATGCCCACATGATCTGTGGGACAGCAACAGCGTTTTTAAGATAAATTAGTATGCAGAGGGTGAGAAAGAGAGACAACACAGTCCTGTGGTCGAAGGTTAGAGGGTGTTTATGCGCATAGTGCGTGATTCTGTGTGTCCAGTCACCTGACAGCAAAAATTGACCCGCGACTGTTATAAGGTGGTATTTCCTCGGTTAACCAGGAAATCAAGAAATATAAGAAGATGTCGAGACCTATTTATTTTAGCAACGCGGACTACCAAATCTGCTGGTGCTTTCGTAGTATAATGAGATGCGAAGTGCATAAAAACTTAAGAATTTGCCTTAAAAGCATTAAGTTACCATGGACGCTAAACGTGGACCTAAATTTTCGCTGTTTGCATTCTAGACCCGCGAAATGCAAAACGCTGAGTATAACCTGGAGGTATTTGACCATCGTAAACAACAGTCTAATTTGGAACAGGAGTAAACAGCAGAAGTCTTGGCGACATAGTTCAGAAAAATACCATGATGATGTTAATAAAGTTAGCACTATTTCACTTCTGCGCTTCACCATAGACAGTACGAACAATTCAGCCAAAATATAGTTGACCCAATTGTGTAAAAATTACCGGCGTTTTGCGGGAGTCGAACCCGCATAGCAGGGAAGGCCTTTACGAAGCCAACGCTCATCCACTTGAGCTACAAACGCCACGCCTAGCGGCGTGAATCTAATCACACTTGGAACGATTGTATCCACCAAACTTTGTCAAGTTTGATTAAATTCACGGCGGAAGGCATGGCATTTGTAGCCCAAGTGGTAAAGCGCTTGCTGCTTAAAGGCCCTTCCTGCTATGCGGGTTCGAATCCCGCTGAACGCCACGGGTTTTTTTACGATTGGGTCAACTAAATTAAGAAGCTCTGCCACCCTCTGCCAAATAATTAAGCTGATCTCAAATTCATCAATATGAGCGAACAGGCAATTTAGACCGCGTAGTCTAGCCATATTCGGTTCTGAGGCTCCATTTAACCAAATAAACTCGATACTTGGGGAACGCACAGACTGCGGTGTTGTCTTACGCCTACACTGGGAATGCCAGATAGCCGGGAAGTCATCACGTTCCATTACACAACGCGTTCACTAGATCACGGCTGGCATGGTGAACATCAAGCAATCCACGCACAAGAGTGGTAATTATCGTTAATTGTCGCTATTTATCATACGTGTGCAGTAATGATTGTGTCCTAAAAATACTGCATTTTCCTGTGCATTTATCACCCCTTTTGGCTACAATTTTTTCGCTCATGTTTCTGCTAAACAATCCGCGAGGGGGATCGAAACGTCAGGCGAATAAAAGTGTTGTACCAGCGATTGAATAGCCTTCTTCGCCTACTGATCAATCCTCCTGTAACTATTCTCCGTAATTGACTAAGGATGCCTTGCCGTTGTATACTTAACAAATTGCTTATGAATTCATATATAACTGGTTATGCAAATTAATTGGACAAACGCAAATGCAAATTGCAGCCAAGGTCGTTAAACATTTCCCTAAATGGCTGTAAAAATAGGAAATATAAGTAAATTAGTCTTTGATTATACCTCTTACATATGAGTCTAATCGTTGACTCTACAATCTTCTTCGGATTAGCCTAAAGGACGAAAAACTTTTACCCCCAACTTCTGAGAAGCAACGTGGAAAAAAACATGAGAAATGCAAAAAACCGGGCCACATTCTAATTGTTTATGTTCCTGGAAGTTCTCAGATCTATGATTTATAAAAAACCCGGTTGTTCGCTAATATAACCGGTTTTGTATGCATAAATTGCGGTCCGAAGAACCCAGTTTCCTTACTCCTCCTCTATCGTGAGCAACGATCCTACCAATATGTATTGATGTTTTGTAAATGCTGTGTATTGCAAGTCGATAATTATGCCAGTCCAAACGGATTGACATTAAATAGCCGTCATGTATTGGTCCGAATTAATGTTTGCTGTCTACGTCTGTTGTAAATTCATAGCGGCAAGGAACTGCTTCAAGTAGGAAAATCGAAAATCCTCATTACTTTAGCAAAAATGTCGACGGTTGCTAGCCTGTAGAGTAAATTACCTACTTCAAAGCCAGTGGCAGATGAAGAATTCACAATGAGCCAATGAAATGCCTCCATAAAGTCAATCACATTTGACAGGCAAGCCATGAACGATATCACCCAAATTTTAGATTAAGACATTAAGAACATGACTCGTCTGTGGTAAGTAACCGAAATGCTTGCTAAAACGAACAACAAAATGCATGTTGACTTGCATTTCAGGCACTCTAATCATAACACATTGCAATTGTGGATTTAAATTAGCATTGGTGAACCAATTTAAATAATTAACGATTGCCAGTTTCAAAATCAAAAAAGTGGGTTGAAAGTCCAGAAAAGAGTCAAATCTCCGCTATCGAGGCAAGTCACCGGAGCAGGCATTGTGTAAAAGGAAACATTTATGCGTTTTTTTGAGTTCATTGAAATATTTTTGAATTTTGAAAAGGAACCGATTTAAACAGCTATCATTTTGCCTTCTTAACAGTCTCAGCAAACCAATATGCATTTAGAGCATAATTTCTGCAGGAACTATCTCTCAGTTCATTCGAAAATGCGGAGATGCTTTCACACCACCAAAACGGTTATTCATGTAACTTTGGGCTGTCATAGAATGCGGGCTAAAAACCACTGCACACAGAGAAGTAATCAACTTTATTTCCTCTCTGATGTAGGTTTATGATATTTTGGATAACCTCAGGTAGGTAACTCAAAAAAACTGCAGAAGCGGTAGACAAATGTAAAGTCTCGCTTAATTTTAATTTACAAATGTTCATTCATTATCCATACGGTGGTCAGGGAGCTGCTTGCACGTGATATCTTTCAGCAGTTAAAAATACATGTGATGCGAATTTAAACTTTGATTTCTCCTCAACGCAATAGAAAGTGTCGGCAATTTTGAAGTCAAGACGCCTTTTTATTACACTAAGAAGCATATCTACTACTGAACGGCAAAACATACGAGAAAATATACATGGTGTCCTTAAAATATGCATGCACATTTTAGAGAATTGTCAACTTAATTTCGATTATAATTTTATTATTTAAAATATGTAAAAAATATTTAAAGAATTTATTTTATTGTTTTTTTGCACTGCATTTTGACTATAAATGAATGAGCCCAAATAAAGGGAATTTTGTCATGGTGTGTGCGATTCCATTGCTCCGCATTGTCAGCAGGGTCCTGATCAAAATTGACGTCAGTTTGAGAAAAGTCAGTCACAAAACTATAAAATGATACTTGCAAGTATTTTTGAATTTTTAGAATGATAAAATTATGATACACACCAAGTTTACAATTGTTTAATGTGTGTATACATTTTTCAGACCCTCTATATTTTAAAATGCAGTTACGTCAAGGTATAATGGCAACAATTGCGGCCATTTGAACAAAATTGTTTACTTGATGAGGTAATGCTATAAATTAACATTTTTGTGTACAACATGTGCCTTAGTTTTGATCATTTTGGAGCGGAGCTGTGCTGACCTCTTGTCGTAGATATTTCTCCCTATCTGCGCTAAACTAGACACCAGTGCATATCATAATCCTAAAATATATTCATATTCCCTTTTATGTCTTCACAAGTTCAGTACTCATTACTTTAAAGTGTAACGTAACATCATATTTTTATTTTTTATCGCTCAAAACTGTCACCCGTTAACAGGTACTGGGCCGCTGTGAGGATTGCAAAAAGACTGTACGATACTTTACGTTTTTTGTTGCTTATGCAGCTTTTTAAACTGCTGGCCTAAAGTTATCTAAAACCTCTAACGCTACGTCAAGCAGAAAAATACCTGTTGCCATTCTATATGCATATATTTTTATTCCGCCCACTATGGCAGTCAAACGTTACATGCATAAGTATTTTTGCCTAATTTTCTGTCCTGAGGGTGCAAATGCGGACCCTATATAGAGGGAGGGTCATATTAAAAAGCCGTCTCCAAACGGGAAAAGTAATTGCCTGATGGTAACTTTATGCATTAGCATGTGGTCGTGCGTTACTTTTCGCTGCTTGACGACAGTGGGATAAAATCACTTTAGTAAGAATTTATTGTTCGGTCCCCGAAAGGATTGAGGAATGTCTTCTGTAGAAATTGTGATTTTAAGGCACAGTGATTTACTGAGTCTATTATGAGGGCAAATAGTTGTCTGCTTAACTCGGGTTTTCCAATAATTGACCAATCTGCTCTAAAAAAATGTAGATAGGGGCTGCCGTGCATATGCATGTGCTTTTCTCGAGCACTTTTCAGCCTATAATACCAATCCGCGCCATATTCTGCTTAATAAGACTTCTGCACGCGGCACTCCCCGTCTGGGCTGTCGTTTAGCATAGGGGCTATTTCACTTCCCGCACTTAATTCGTTCAGTGCGGCAAGCGAAAATCCACGGTCCTGCCCAACCTCCGTGGAATTCTCCCTCCGTCTTTTCTCTCTCCACGCTGATGACCCACAAATGCCAAAAGCATGTTTGTTTGTTAAATATGCTGATGCTATGGTTGTTGGCCACGTGTCAAGACGGTCGTCAGCAAAGGGCCTTCTAATTGACGAGTGGAAGTCAGTGCAGTTTGTTTTTTGCTTGCGACCCTCTCCCAGTCCTGAAACTATTGACATTCTGCCCAAGGAGGTATCCTCCTTTCTGGTGTTATTCTGGCATCAAACCTCTCGTTTACTCTTCATATGAGTAATTTTATATTATGTCCGAAGCTTGCGTTCATATCGCGCACTGCAAGCCTTAATCAGGCGATTTATAGATGCCTGTATTCTTCCCATAATTCTTTACTGCTCTCCAGTTATTTTTCCAGCTTAACTTAAAAAAACCTGGTCATTAGTAAAAGTGTAATTAAAGTGCTCTCTTCAGCTGTCCGATTTTCCTAACCCTTTTAATACTCACAATATAATACAGCGAAACTTTAAAACGGTCATGCAATCTGTTGATTGTTTTCATTGTGAGGTCGCTCACCCTCTCTGAACTAATGGCTGCGATGTCTTCCCGCACTGCATGTCGAAGCTTCTGTCATATGTCTTGCCATACATCAGCATATCAGCACTCTGTACTCCCATTCCCAGCACGCTACCTCACGTGATAAGAAAAGAAAATTGAGAAGTTGAAAGCCAACCTGTCTCCATAATACATGTGGATGTCGTGTCAACCTTTAACTTTAAGTATTCTGTGACCTTTTACCATGATGCCTTCCTTAAGTCATCCATTGCTCTCCGTGAATGGAGCCTATTTTTGCTAAAGATTTTGAAAATTACCTACAAAATAAAGCATTCACTCA
The DNA here is from genome assembly GCA_036362985.1 of Ligula intestinalis. Taxonomy (NCBI): domain Eukaryota; kingdom Metazoa; phylum Platyhelminthes; class Cestoda; order Diphyllobothriidea; family Diphyllobothriidae; genus Ligula; species Ligula intestinalis. The sequence goes on along the minus strand of JAYGXS010000007.1, from coordinate 9,845,635 downwards.
CTCATTTAATCACTTTTGACCTAGTACTGACTGCATTTTTTTAAAGACTCCAACGATCTTTAAAGTTTAAATGAGCATACACAGAAGGATTTATTGATACCAACACATTTCATGACGGCTGTTAACAAGTGGTCTTATTGGCTTTTCGAACAAGAAAATAGAGTCACACGGTACTGGATCACAGAATATACATCAAACCATAACCATTCTGTCGATCTAAAAACACCTTTTTGAGTGTTTGTTCAGGCACGAACAGATCAGATCTTTTGCAAAGCGGAAGCAACCTCTATACAGCGGGAGAAGTCCGAATTGCGTAAGCAATTTGAATATGTGGCCACTCTCTGGTAATCTTGCACCTACATTCATTCTTACTTTAATATGTGTTTACTACCTTCCCAAAATGTTCATGTCATGTTTTCAGCTTTGAAGGCAAATTTTTTATTTATTATTCACAGCAATGACAAATCACCTGCTACTAAGTTTTGTGTAAGTTCAAGTTGTTGTGTGCTTCCATTCGTTATTTCTGTCATGCGAAGACAGATTGCAGTTGAAAACCCGTCAAGATAAGTGTTTGCTCTGATAATATCTGCTGCCTATGTCTGTTTCTAATTAGTGCCCGGGAAGAGTGCTTCAAATTTTCTAAACGCATAAATGTGCTCTTGGGCAAGACAGCACATACATTACTAACATATTTGGATGGTAAAAGCAACATTTATTTTACAGACTTGCAAACCACGCTTTTATGTTGAAGCCACGTATAATTAATTATTCAAATCATTTTGCCTACGCTTCATAAAATCCAGGCTTGCTATGTTTATAATTAGAAGGCATGAAATAGTCCGTTTTACCTTAAAATATGTAATTATTTGGGTTACTGTGGACAGATAAAGAGTCGTTTTAACGCTTTACTTCTTTATTACCATTATACTGTTCATTAATTGCGTATGAAAGGGGACAGGCGTCTTTGTATACATGCCGGTTGCTCTTCCTAAATAGCTAATCTACTGTTATCTGAAAAATTGTGAGTTTATGGAGCGTCGTCTTTTTCGGTTATGGTTTTGAAGCCTTGCGGTTGTCTTGCTTGAAGCAGTTTTTTGTACTAGGAGTTTTACACAGGTTGAGCGGGCACAATTTATTGGGACCAATTAATTTTTTGATGCCTTATCATTTGCAAGTATTTTTGCATGACATAATTAACTCCTAGCCGTAGAAAGTACAATATGGCAGGGCAGTCGCGCAAAAGGCCAAAGTTTGCGAAAGATTAATAATCCCTCGCCAACCGGCATTAACTCATGTGAAAAAAACTCGAAATAATTATGAACAACCTAAGACAAATTTGTTAATTCAAAGGAATATGAATAAGTACTAATTGGTCGAGAAGAATACAATTTTTTCAATCACACTCACATTCCTCAGAGGTAAGATTATCTAAAAACTTAAACATTATAATTCAAATAATTTTGTAAGTTTAATGTATAATCCTAAAAAACTTTTCATAAGTCAAAGTATTTTAAATATATGTCGTTGTTTAATGACATTTACAAAGAGCTTAACGTTTAAATTACGAAAAAAGTTCGATGTTTTTTTTTGTGTTTTCAAACTTTACTTCATAAACGTAGACTCTGTTCAATGTTCATGTCAAAATCTTTAAAATAGAATATATATTCAAACCATATACCGAAAAAATTAGTTTTTTGGCTATAAGGTCTTATGAAAATGGCCATACGGCCCAATATTTGGAAATTCTTCCAAACAACCAGGCATATTCTTGACCAAAAATAATTTCCACAACAGAAGGCTGAGATTAACTGACTGAGCTGGCCATCTGTGGCTTATTAGGGATCTCAGTTGATCCAATCGTGAAATAAACTCGCAGCGTTCAGTGGGCTTTGAAGCCGCAGAGTAGAGAAGGCTTTCACGCGAAGACAAAGCTCTAACCATTGAGCTGCAAACGCCAAACCTCGTGCCGTTTATTTATTCATAACTGGGTAGAGTGTGATTAATTCATCGAACGAGTTGTGGGGTTCGTACCTCAAGTGGTTAGAGCTTTGGCTTCGCATAAAGACTTTCTCTAGTCTGCGGGTTCAACTCCCGCCCTACCTCGCGAACTTTGAACCCGCAGACTAGAGGAGGCCTTTACGCGAAGCCAAAGTTCTAACCACTTGAGTCAACTAAAATTAAGCAAATCTGCCAGACTCCCTAAATTATTAGGGATCGCCATACAGCCCCAAAAAATCCCCAGTTTCGAAAATGGGTAACGCTTCGCTTACAATAAGGAAGATTTCGGAGCAACAACACAACTGACCCGTAGCTACCGGAAGAATATGAAATGACTCTTTTACACTAAGATAAGGATTCAGTTTCGAATTCGAGGTTATCAAAAACAAAAGTAGAGTATACCCATTAAGTAGTTTGATATTTTTAGCAGACCTAATAAGTAACTTTTTTGGATTGAGACAGTTTATGTTATCATTCATCCAGGTCGTTATAGACGACAGCAACTTGCCTATCCACAAATAAATTCAAACTTTCCTATCCCCAAAAAAGAAAGATGCCGTAAACACCCTCAATTTGGCGATGGAGTGACGTCAGTCATTCCCTAAGCCCACTTTTTATCCTTGATAGACCACATCGTTACAACATCGTTACAACTATTATTATGTTAAAAATGCAGGTTTGGACTTCATGGAATATTTGGAAGGAATCCCTTCATATTTTTTTAATAGAATCAGAAAAAAAGTGATACTTATTTAATTAACCGCTTGATTTGAAAGGCCTGAGAACAGCCGATTTCCTGTTAATTTACATTTCCCGTATGACTATTTCTTATTGCTCGTACGACGCATTTTAATTTAGAAAAGACAAAATTAAACTTTCCATTCTGTCTGCATAACATATTTGACGCTTTTCCGCCCAACAGATGCATGAAAAAAACAGTAATGTTACCCTTCCCGTCAATGTGACCACCATTTGTGTCGTTTGAGTTGTGATATCCGGCTGATAAAACCGGTTACAACGACCAATATGAATGCCTTGCTGCGTTACGATAGAGCAACTACTTTTCATTTTGACAAAAAATGAGACTATTCAACAAATAAGCATGCTTAACCAGAAGGAGAATTATGGAGCCAGTTTTCTTCAAACATGAAAGCAAAAGATCGAGAAGGTTTGTACGGGTGCTGCAACTTCCCCGCTCACAAAGCCCTTAAAGTCCTTTTACTAACTGCAAATTAGTTATATAACAGTAAGCTAAAGAAGCATAGACACCTGTCAGCTCTCACTCCCTTGCATAATAGGCGGGCAAGCCTAGAAACCCAGGTCCACCGGATCACGCAACTTGAAGTCGGGGTTAATGATTGGTTCTGCACTGCTGTCTCTCATCGTAAAAATGTTTGTTTATTAACCTTAGAACCACATAAAGCCAAATATCACTTCCAGGTTATTGGGTACGACATGCAAATAGTTGGATTGGCACGATAGTCCCGGGTGTCATTCTAACTCGAATGTCTACATCGCAAAAAGGGACCTTGTCTTTGCTAAATATAGTCCATACTGCAAAAAATGTGTGGTAGATTTGCTTAATTTGAGTTGACCCCATCGTCAAAAACTCAAGGCGTTCGGCTGGATTTGAACCCCCGTAGTAGGGATGGCCTTTACCCGAAGCCAATAATCTAACAACTGAGCTCAGTGATTGCTTTGGAAATCCTGCATGGGCAGTCAACTTGCTGTTCTGTATTGGTGGACTCCAAACGAGCGGTACATTTAGGCGAGTAATATCAACCCATATGTGAGTAAATTCATGGCGCGCGGTGGAGTGTTTGTAGCTCAATAGTAAGAGCGTTGGCTTCCGGTACAGACCTTCACTGCTGCGCGGATTAAAATCCTGCAGAACGCCTCGCGTTTTTTACAATTGGATCAATTCAAAACAAATAAAATCAGATTGGGGCAAAACTAAAGTTATTTTTTCCTGGCATATTTAGCTGTTGAAAAAGCAGGAACGTTGAAATGACAGCTGCTTGCAGAAGGCAATGAAAAAACCTGCACAAGATGAGTTTAGGCCTTAATTGGCGGAGGGCATGTTCGCGCAAACTCTTGTGATTCAGGCACAAAGCAAAATGCCCAGGCCGTGCAGCCTGGATTATCTGGCATGCATCTTGGGCTGGTAGTTTGCTCATTGCGACGCAACTGGCCGCGGTGGAGTGTAGATTAGCCTCTGTTAAGTCGTTATTTCCCGGGCAAGTCAATCTGCTTTCTACAAAACATCTAACCCGGTAAAGCTAAATTTTTACAAGTCCTGCCTAATTAACTCTGCTTTATTTATAAAGCGGCATACAAAATATTCGGCAAAAATAGCTTCATTCACTGAGAACAAAGAGTCAACGAACAAATTAAGCACATTACATAAAATGCGCAGCTATATAAGAGAAAGTACCAGCATATGATTTTCATGCATTTCAGTCTCTCTTTACACGTGCAGTAGCATATTAGATATCGCAGTAAAGAACGCTGAAATGTCAATGCACTGCGAGATTTATGTCCGAAGCCTCTTCGTATGGAATTGGAAGACTTCGTAACCATTAGGTCAGAATGTACTGGATGGACAATCTAATCAAGAGCGGGATCAGTTGATTGCTTGACTGTTGCTGAGTGTTGTTCCAATGATACCAATGTATGCAGTCGGAATTCAGGTTAGACGAACGTTTTCGAGATGTTAAGGGAAAATGGGGGTTAGATTCTGGTTATAATTAGAAACCAGAGAGGCGGTAGGGGGATCCAACAACTAGTTCGTGTCCGTCCGTTGTCTATGTCTCGCGTTCTGTTTTGAGGTGTGAGGATGCAAGGTGTCATCGTCTCGTGACAGCGTGGGTGGCCTAGGGACACCCACTGTCGCTGTCTCGTCCCCGTCTTGCGGTATGGTAGGAAATGTGTGGACAGATTTTTTCGGCCACGGGAGCCTTAGTGTCTGTGGAGCAGGTTATATTGGTCGAACTACTGGGCGGCTATCCAAGCGCTTGCGAGAACAGCATCCTGCTTGGCTAAACAGAGCCAAGGAAAATACACTATCTACGGCGATTCTGCCTTACATGATTGGCAGCAGTCTTCGGGTAAACGTAAAACGAGCGTTTTAAGTCATGTATAAAGTGCCGACGAAACATTTCAAATTCCTGCGTCAGCGGATACTTGCGACGGCAGAGGCAGTTGCCGTACGACTTGCACCGAATCTCATGGCGTAGAAGGCGTTTTTGCAGATACTGAGGCTTTCGTGGCCGAAACCAAATGAACATCCGCCATGCCACAAAACGGTGACGAGACAGTGACAACAAGCATCCCCAGGTCACTCTCGCCCGCACGAGACGATGACACATTGCACCCTCACGTCTCTTAACAAAACACGAGGCAGGATCGACAGGGCCAGATGAACTATTTATCGGACCAGCCCCCCCCCCATTTCCACTTTCTGGTCCCTAATTATGATAAGAACCTGATCCCCTTCGATTTCTTAATACCTCTCCCCCTAATTACTACAACCTGGTTGCCCAACCTTTTTTAACTGTACCCTCCCTTACTAAATCGTTTTTGCCTGATGACGAATTAATCGAAAATTTTCGTTTGCCTAACTTGACTTCCTGAAGTTTTGTTTCGATGTAATATCAACTAAAAAGCGTAAGAAATATGAGCAACTGATGAGAAAAAAACTAAAAAATAACTCATTAAAGGTAGTAAATAAGAAAGGGAATAAATGCATTTATAAATCGTCTGGTAAGGACATTAGCTCATTTAGTAATTATCACAAATTTTTCTGACTCCGACTTTTGAGACAATGCTAACAAACAGTACTTCTGCTCATTGTTCTCCTTTATTTCATTAATCTGCTAATAATTTGAACGATGCAAGACCTTACAAAACTAAAACTGAATTCTCGGCAAGTGCATGTCTATCTAGTCGGGGTCAGCAACAGATGACTCGAGGAAATAAATTAACTGAGCAATACCTACTTAAGAAAATGGAGTAGCGAATCATGCATATTGAACCCATCCCGACTACATACCATTTCCTTACAGATTGCAGTTTTTAGTCAGGCTTTCTGTCAGAAGGGACATTTGAAAGTATTTTGTTCCTGATGGCTATGAAGTTACAGTTACACTGAAATGTTCTGCTGCCGTAGCAGAGCAGTCTGCCTCCCTGCAAAAAGCAAAATGTTGATGCTTAGAGCAAAGACGCTCCTACTAACTCAGTTCAAACCATCTTCTTCTGCGAAATCGTAGTTTGCACACAAATTTGACTCTCCGTTTCACGCTTTGTTTTACGACAAGATTGTACAGTTAACGCCCACTTGCATAGCATTTACCTCAGACTCTCCACATTTCAGCGCGTAGACTCTGTGTCAATACAAAGTCAAGAAGTCCGGAGATGGGAGAAGAAGACTAATACACACCCACACGGCATTTGGATAGTCAGTTTCTGGGTTGTGGTTCACAGGGGGCTGGAAGCAAGAGTAAGAAATTGCGCATGCTACGACTAAACTTGCAATGCATTTACCCTACTCTATCCTTCTCTTCACCGTCTGGGTGTGGAGTCATAACGAAGTCAAGAAGACCGCAGGCAGAGCCACCCCCAATCCTGCCGCTACAGATGCCACCTGAGTAAGAGTGCCAGAAGCGTCAAAATGAGAAGGAGGTTTTGCAGCCTGACTCACAGTGCGCCAGTCATCCATCCCGCACGAACCCACACTGGACTGAATGTTTTAGCGGAATTATTGTGGGTGCCCGCAAAGCTAGGCTGTCACTATGTGGTGGGGGAGAGAGTGAGGTCGACCTCGGCGCGTTTCTTCCCTCACTATAATAAATCTGAATGCGTTTGAATCTATCACGGTTCGCTAAAAGCCGTGGCTTGGAGGGTCTGCCAACTGACGGGAAAACTCGGACCCCCACGTAGCTGCTCCTTTTGTACGCGAGTGTTTGTGTGTGCGTATGGGAGGTTAAGGAGGACTGAGAGTCGGGTTGCAATGGCTCCCTCTTAATGTGGCCTTTATAGCGCTCCCGCACAGTTGGGAGCATACCTAGCGAGATGGCTGTGTCAAGTGTGCGCGTGCTGAGTGTTTATCGCGCCAGCCATCTACACCCTCCCTCATCCCCGGCCTTATTGACTTTGTCTTTACACCGGAAACGGAGGTGGGCGTGGCGAGCGAGTGGTAAGATTCTGTGCAAGTCTGCCTAAACTCCTGTTTTTTTCTCTCGTGCCAGTTCTCTGCGTTGCACCCGCTTGCTGTCGCTTTCGTGTTGCTTGCCCAGGTTGCCTCTGTGTACGCTGCGGCTTGCTTCAGCGTTTGCAGCGGCTTGTTGGAGCGCGTGGTGCCCATCGTCGAAATCGACGGTGAACGTACGTATTGCGAAAGTTGGCAACCTTTTAGGCCACGGCTTTTATCGCAGTGTGATAGCTTTAAGTGCTTCACATTGTTTATAGTGAGGAAACTGCACCACGTCTGGAACTGGTTATCTTTTTTCCTTCTCGCTGCCAGTCACCGTGTGCACCTGTCAATGAACGGCTTCCGGGAATGCGTGCAGCTGCTGAACTATCTAATGACCCCCTCTACGCATACTACTTACAGGATCTGCGTCCTTAAACACAAACACTGAGATTTGCCACAAATGAGGGTTTGAGCGACTCAACTTTCATGTGAGGTTGCGTTTATAAGGAGCTGTTGCAGCCTGTCTCTCAGAAAACCACTCTGTGCAATAGACGATGGACTGACTACGAGCTCTGAGTGTAAGCTAGACATAATGCCCAATCGGGATAATTAAAAATAAATTTAGTGTCGGGTGAGAGGAGAAATTTTCAAATCCAATCTTCTTAGCTACTGCAACCCCTGGTTCAAAGTACTCGGTGCTTTTTGCAGTTCTTCATATACTGTGCTACTTTGCAAAGTCTCCAATAAGCAAATGGAGCCAGACTACTGTTTAGTACTGATTCTCGTTCGAGGTTCAAAGCGCCTGTGTCCATCCATTTGCCTTTGCAAACACAACTTTAAATGGTTTGCAATTTTTTTATTTACCCCGGTTTTTGGTCTGTTCAAAACGTTAACGGACATTTTCACCTTTACGATTTTGCGCCCACAGGATAGTGAGGTCACTCTGTCCCAATTACTTTCAAAAAAACACCTTAAGCACACCTTCAAAACAATTTTCCGATCAAAGCAAGTGCTGGGTGAAAGTAACTGAATATTCACTCGTCGGTTGCCGGTTAATGACAGCATCCTCCCTCGGAACAAAACTCAGCAGTTAATGTTTCCCAAAATTCAAGTCCTGCATCAGTTAAACACAACTTGTGACTGCAAGCATACGCAACTGTGTTTTATTTGATTTTATGTTAATATAGTTTGTGAAAGTCTTCGTCCATTTGCCAGAAGAAGAAGAAGATGCGATCATTGGAACAAGAATTTTATTTTCCTGTCGTTTTGGATTCTGTCGAGAATTCTTTATCATAGGCATCCGTAAGATAGTGTGAGTTATGCGCAGCTTAGTATGCGTCATATATAAAGGACTACAACTCATCCGACTCAATTAGGAAGTAGCGTACACTGATACACTAGCTGCCCGGAGCAAAGAAGCTCCATATGGGATGGTAATCCGCACGAAGAGGCGACCACCTGCCAGGCCGATTTTAATCAAGTTAACATTGCAGACACAATGTACGGGTAGATTATTGTAGAGTCCGTTTCATGCATACTCTACCGTCAATTGGGCAATCCAATCCCCGACCTATCAGCTGGGAATTAAACCACAAACCTGAGAAGTATAAGGAAGGAGTATTTACATAACAGGCCAAAATCTACCACCTAGGAGACTATCTGGTACCCATTAAACAGACTGTTCATTAAGCATATTGGAATATGAGTTTTCTTGGCACTAGGAACCTTAACCTGTAGTATGGCTTCGAAAATAGACATTTTGGCCATGTTCAATACCTTACAATTTTTTTGCCATCTAAGAGATAAAAATTTAATAAATGACGGCCATTTGAAATCGTGTTATACATGAAACAGCAAAAGTTCGCACTGATCGTGTACCAGGGAATGTCAATATCTGCCGATCTAAACAGGATAAGCAGTGAGCCCGTGGCTCAGTGGTGAAGGCACTGCACTGCTAAAAAAACTATTCACAGGTACGAATCTCGGGTTAGGTGCACCTATTACAATGCAAATTTGTACTCCTACTAGCAAAACGAAGCACTTAAAATTGTTCTTCGCAATTTGCTTGTAGACATACACATGCACTAAGGCTCCCGCGGCCAAAAACAAACTCCACATCCGTTTACATACTTCCTACGACGGCACAAGCCGGTAAGGAGACAGCAAAAGCAAGCATCATCTTGTGATGATGGCACCTCATGTCCTCACGCCTCCGAAAAAAACTTTAGACAATGACGATGGGCGGACATTAACTACGTGTCCGACCCTTTTCCCCTGTTCGCCTACCTTGCCCATTATTATGACAATAATCTTACCAGTTTGATCCCTTAGCACCTCTTTACCTTCTCTTCCCACAATTTCTCGTGATTGGCTGCTCACAAATTTTTTAACTGTAACTACCCTTATCTTATTGTAGTTGCCTGTCGATTACTTAATCGAGAACGTTTGTTCGCCTAACATGACTTCCCGAATGCTTACATTAGTATCATCGGTGAAATAAAAAATATGACAACAGCCGAGCAATTCACCGATCAATTTCTTCATTATACCGTCCACCCCCTCGGTTGGTAGCAAACTACACCTTCTCTACATTGTATACTAAACGAAAGGGTATTTTTCGGTTTTCAGAAGTCTCTTATAATGAGTTTTTTTACGATTGTGAGGTTTTCATCGACAATACACCGTATCCGTCAATTTATGAATGCTGGCTTCAATGCAACATCTTATGAGAACTATGTGCATTATGCCTCAAACCGTAGGCGTAAAGGTTTTTTTTTCCTTAAACAGGAGGAACACTGCGTACAGTCTGTAAAACTTGATTTAAAATCTGACAATTAGTAGGTTTAAAAATTATTTGGCGATTTATAAACTTTAAAAAAAATCGAATGATACCTTTTATTTAAGTATTAAATATTAAAATGGGGTAATTTTCTACCAAACATATACAAGAAATGATATTTTGTCGCTGTTTTCCATTAAATATGCAGGATGTCTTAAAAAATGCATACATATTTTACATATTCGTAAAATCGGTGATCATAATTTTATTATTAAATAACTGTTAATATATTAACAAGTACCATTTTATTATTTTTATTATTGAATGTTCTCAAACCGAATTCCATTTTGATCGTGACACTGCCGACAGCGCGAAACAATGGAATTACACATACCATGAAACCATTCTCTTGGTATTCGGGTGCATTGATGTTCAGTAGCTTCTTTCAATTCAGCCACTGCTGCCATAGTCGAAATGCAGTGAAAAAAAACAGCACAACGATACTTTTAAATATTTTGATGTTTTTTCAATAACAAAATTATAATAAACACCAAGTTTACAATAACGTAAAATGTTTATACATTTTTTGGGATACCCTATATTTAAATTAATATTACTAAGGTAGCCACTTTTTGCAGTTCATGCATTTTGTTAGCGGTCAGGTCAAAGCTCAGTAAAAATCCGGCATCTTATCGTGACTGCAATAATTTCAGAATAGCCTACACGGTAAGCATTATCAAAATTTAAGCCAATGCTGATTAGCGAAAGAGTATCAATCTTTCGCATATATTTGCGTGTTTCACGAATTCTGAGCCGTACCGTAGGTTCCTTTCAGGCATATGCCGCTGTCATGTAGTCAGTCATAATTCTGACCTACCAAATAGGACTGAAAGCACAAACATTTGCTCATGCACAGCGCAGATAGTCTACAGACTGAGATTACCAGATGGATCACACCATTTCCTCGAAAAAAAATCATTTGCTGCTCGCCACCCATCATTTTCTGTGGCTGCAGTGGGCTAGTTAGTCAAACAATAGTATGCGCACACAGACCTATGGGCTTTTTGATGCACAAAAGCTCTGTATGCCTGATAAAAATAACGAGCAAGCCTCTAACTACCAGGGCCAAATCTACCCTTAGACTAAAAGAAAGGGTATCTGCTACCCATAAAACAAACTGTTCATTAAAAATTGTGGAATGCGGGTTTTCCCGGAACTAGCTACCTTGACGTGTAGTAAGGCTTCGAACTTAGTCAGTTTGGCTGTGTTAAATAACTTGCAGTGTGTTTTGCCATCTGAGAGGATAATAATTAATAAATACATGGTCAGTGAAATCACGTTATGCATGGAAAAGCAAAAGTTATTAGTGAGTGTGTACCGAGAATGTCATTATCTAACGATCTGAACAAGCTAGAAAATGAGCCCATGATTCAGTGGTGAGACCATTGGACTGCTAATAAAGCAGTTACGCTTTCGATCTTCGGGTTACGCGCACTTATTACAATGGGAAGATTTACTGTGACTAGCAAAACAAAGCATTTAAAATCGTTCTTAGTAATTTGCTTGTAAATATACGCATGCACTAAGGATCCCGTGGTCAAAAAGACCAACTCAACATCCGTTCACACGTCGCGAAACAGAGACGAGTCAGCGATAGCAAGCATCCCCAGGCCACCCACGCCATCACGAGATGAAGACATCTTGCGTCCTCACGCCTCCCAACCAAACGGTAGACAAGGATAATGGGGGGACATTAACTACGTTTCGTACCCCTTCCACCCCTACTTTCGCCTCTCTGGTCCCTAAGTATGACTATAATCCAACCATCTTTGATCCACTATCACCTTTCGTCCCTCTTCCCATAATTACTTTTGATTTGTTACTTAGATCTCTCTTAACTCTACTGTCCCTCAATTTATTTAAGTCACCTAACGATTAGTTTATCGAAAACGTTCTTACGCCTAAATTGACTTCCTGAATGCATACATGGGTGTCATCGCTGAACAAGTGTTTGAACTTTGCTGAATTGACGCGCAACGCAAGACGGGGTTGCTGACAAAAGGCTAATGCACAACTCTTCCCGAATCAAAACAAACCTGTCTATACTGAAGTATAAAATACGCTAATTGAATTGATAGTTTAACCCTGAAGGTACACTGGGTGAAAATTAACAGGACATCACCAGACTTTTCAATTTGAATCAAATGAGTGTGCTTCAACGCTTTTCTCCTAATGTTCAGACATTTGACTTATCGGACTCTTCACCTTCAACAAAGCATATACATTTTTTTCAGAAAGTGTTTCATCTCATCGTAAATGGCATCCTCACTGTTTCTTAATGCTGACAAAAATGTGTCTACATTCAGAGGCCGGTAAGTAAGTACGGCACTGACCTCTTAACGCAAATTCTAAGTGAGTGACATTAGTTTGGCTTTTAACAGCAGAGATTTTGTTTTATCTACATACGTTATGCTTAAAGTACAAATTAAATATTTCTTCGGTCGGCGTTTCAAGGTAGAATAACTCTTTTAGGGTTACCTCCCGGGTTTGAGTGTTAATTCACTCGTTTTAACGTTTCGAAAATCCCCATTCGATAATTCAGAAGGACAGTTGGTGAGTATACGTATACTGTCGATAAATTCGCTTCGGGCCATTACATTTATATGGAAGGGGAAGGTACAGGGTGACAAGCAATCAATTAATTATCGTTCTAATCAACTTAGTCTTGGGAATGGGGGCTTGGGGTTTGGGTTGATAAAGAGGGGGTAGTGACAGGGTAATTAGGAGAGGGGGGGGAAGAACGCGTGGAAAATGCTGGCAGTTCTGCAGCCGTTGGCCATGCTAGCCTTGGGGCCTGAAGAAAGTTCTTCTGCGCGCACAACACCGGCTTCATCAGGCGAATGGCCGTGGCTTCCGCTGTTGCCAGCAGCCGTTGACCCAGGGACTTCGGGTAATCTGGTGAGACCTTGTAGATCACCTTAAAGGCTTCGTTCGGTTCAACACGGTGGCCAGAGTCCACCATATGAGCAAGAATGGAACTGTTGATGTTCCTGACTTCGCCTTTGTTAAGCCATGCTGGCAGATGCTCCCATATCCTCTTGGATCAGTGCCGGCTCGTGCGACCTATGTAACCTGCTCCAGAGGAACAAGTAAATGAGTAGATGCACATGGAAGTGGTCTGGGCTGGCAGCTTATCCTTACCTTCGCCGTGTAGGACCGGGTTTGTTGAGAATAACACCCGAACTTTCGCCGCTGGGAAGGTTCGTGATACGGCTTGGTTAAGGCGTCGGCTTAACAGTTCACTTGCTGCGTCCCTTGAAAGGGGACTTTGAGGAAAAGGGTCTTGTTTTCCACGGTGGGTGTTAAGGGTTTGCGTTCTCTTTCCATCATGTTCTTCTGAATAAACTTGTCAGGGTACCCGTTCTCTCGAAGCAGGTCCTGGATCTTCGTGAGCTCTCTTTCGATAGTATCGTCCGAGCGTTAAGCAGTGGACTAGATTACGCTTCTGCTGGATGGGTACGAAACTGTGAAAGTTCGTGTACTGTCCTGACCAGGTTTTCTTTCTATAAACGCTCCTTCGGAGGCTACCATCAGGTCTTCTGCTTAGGAGAACGTCCAAGAACGGAAGCGAACCTGCCGTTTCCATCTCAAATGTGAACTTTATGGAGGGGTGTGCTTGGTTGACAGTATTTAGAAGCGAGTCTATATTGGTATCTGCTGGGGCGATAGCAAAGATATCATCGACATAGCGACCGTAGTGTTTAAATTCATGAATCTGGTCGCTAAGTTGAAACTTCTCCAGCTTGCCCATGAAGATATTTGCTAGGCGAGGCCCAAGGGGGGAGCCCATGGCGACGCCGTCTATCTGTCGATATAGTTGGTTATCAAAAAGGAACTGCACATTTAATGTGCATTTTAGTAGAAGTTCCTTCAGGGCTTTTATTGGAATTCCTACTTCTGTCTGATTCGTCAATAGGAAGTCGCAGATGTAATCTACTGTTTCCACGACCGGGACGTTCGTAAATAGCGACGAGACGTCTAAGGAGAGCATCATCATACCATTTAGGTTTATGTCCCTGTCACTAGCCCCTCTTTATCAACCCAAACCCCAAGCCCCCATTCTCAAGACTAAGTTGACTAGAACGATAATTAATTGATTGCTTGTCACCCTGTACCGTCCCCTTTCATATAAATGTAATGGCCCGAAGAGAATTTAGCGAAAGTATACGTATCACTCGTTTTAATTGCACCCTTATGGATATTGGTCTCGGGTTATGAGAAGACAGGCGGAGGAGAGAAAGTGACGGTGTTTCACTCGCTGTAGACCCTAAACGAGCAGCAAGATAATCGAGTTAACCGATGCAAGTTGAAGCAAGATGTGACCTTGGAATCAGCGAAGCCAGCTCCCGGGATCGTGGTTTGCCCTCTACCTACGCCAGTAAAGATTGCCATGCCTGCCTTCCGTTCGCATCTGAAAGGAAACGTCAATCTCGCTGGCACGTCATCATACCAAACCACCTAGACTGCATCGCAGTTATCGCACGAAATGTTAACCCGAATTGCAAAACCGGTTTTCGATTAGAATAGATTGCTGTTGTAGAAGTGCAGGGAAATATGTGGATAATGTATACACGACGGGAGGTCAGTTTTGAGCAGGTTCTATACGACCGCCTTTTGGCAAAGTACATAGTCGTATGGATTGGAGCGCAGTTTTCCCGATAAAAGACATTTGAAAGAAAGAGGTTCGTTGATAAGACAAGGTAAATTTATCCAGTAAAAGTTCGACGCTGGATCCCTAACCATCGTCAGAGAGATGCAACGAAAGATTAAAATTGCAGAAATGCTGGTACGATTATATAATCATCTGGTGTGAGCGCTAATTGGCAGCCATAATTGACGTCAGTCCGTGATCATCCAGCGTGGACGCTAATTAGCATTTGGGTTTATGGCAGTTTGAATTGATCGACTGTCGACTTGCTTACGCTACTGTTTTCTGCTGATGTTTCTGCTGAAATTCCGTGGCGGATTTCGAAACGTCGGGCGAATAAAATTGTTGTACCGGTGATTGAATCTTCTTGTTCTTCTTCCTCCATCTGTTTTTAAGATGTTTGTACAGTAAATCGAACTCGATATGTCGGTTGATGCATGAGTCATCGGAGGGCATGGCGTCAAAAAAATCTGGGCCTTTTTTGGTGGGGCAAAGGCCGACGATGCGTGCTCTTGTCCCATGTGAAGGCCATGCACGACTTTGGTTTTAAGAGCAAACTTGAAGAAAGTACATCGTTTGGTTTAAAAGAGGGCAGGTTTGAGTCCCGAATCATCGTGAAAGCGTTTTGTTATTACACGAGCTCTCAGAGTTCGCATAATGTAAGCTCTTTAGTTACGAATCTATGCAGAAGGACATTACCGACAAAGACTAGGATGGCCAGTTCTGGTTTATTAGTCGTCGCCTACCAGTCATACCCAAACCCAAGTGCTGCATCAGAAATAGGTGCCCCGCCTGAGCCTCGAACGCGCCACCTTGTTAGTTAGCAGTCCGCCACTGTAACCACTGCATTATGGGGTCGTTGTCTTGCCACTTTTAGATCAGGAAATGAGGCGCACACCGATCACTGAGAAAACGCAGTCGCCCACCCCTGATGCATTTGGGGCTCTACCTCGAACCACGCCGTGGGGCAGTTACCGATATAGGCAGAAGGGCATGACCGACAAGGACAGGGGAGATTAGGATGGCAATTTCTGGCTTCTAAGCTGTCGTCAGCCAGTAATACTCAAATATATAATATATTGGAATTAATAAAGACGTCAAAATTAATAAGAAAAATAAAGGCTACTCAAGAAAATATTTCGTGCGGAGTGATTCTCACTAAAAAGCTGGCCTCTTGGTGCGTATGAATTATCGAAGGATATTGCTTGACGGTTATTAATATAACAATCCCTCTAATTAAATATGTTCGATTCCAAAAAAACAAATTATGGTATTTTGGTTAACACTATATGATCAAGCATAGATACTGTATAGCGGTTGAAGATTTGTGCTGCTTCTAACACACATTCCTTTCCCTCCTCCTTCGCTTACGCCTGGCAAGGAAAGCAAGCTGAAGCTCCGTGATATAAGATTCTCATCGGTCGACTATGTGCACCTGATACTCGTTCAAGTTTATTTCCTCGACTTTGTGTGAATATTAAGAACATTTTTTGTAGTGAAACCTAGTACTATGATCCGTTGCTTGCGGGGTGGGAGTGCAGCGCCATGGCTAAGGGCATCTCCTTTCAATTCTACGAAACACATGTCGTACAGGATGCAAGCCCGACCTGTCGACCGTGTGTGTTGCATATTTCATCCCCGGACCTCTAAAACCGTGCATCCCAATAAAACTGTCGGAGTACAAGTTAGCATTCCTGCCTGCTAGGGTCATCAAATGTCGCAAGATGTGGTTGTGCTGTCAATGGATCGAGAAGGAACATCTTCGGCGATATCCAGGATTGCTAATTTTAGTAAGTGGGGATTGTACGAGCTACAAACTGCTGCAGTAGCCTTGCCTACACCATCCGTGTACTGTCGGCAGAGATTCCAAGCGTGGGTATCAAACGTAAAATTCCTGTCCCGGGCACCTTTTTAACAAATTATCCCCAGTTTGGACAAGATAGTGTGCCGTTTGCGGCTAGGGGCAAATGATCGATACGGATAATCGTCGGGCCATTGACCAAAGTCGTGAAATGATTGGATGAAGCTACAGCGACGCCAGCAGTCAGTCCGAGCACAAGCAGCCACCAGGAATAAAAGGGCTGCTAATTCGCTATAGGTGTGATTTTGTGGGTAGCATATGCATTCTCTGAATGCTGCAGCCGCTGGTCACTGCCACCTGTTTTGATTCTAGGCTGAACCCACGAATTCAGACGAGTGAAATCCCTGCTCGACTTCTGTTGGTTCGTTTGATCTAACTCATACTTATGCATTTAGAGTGCATAGGCTTTGATAACGCTGTATAGCATTCCGTTTGCCAGCCTAATATGGCTGCTCCACTGTAAGTGGTGAAGTTTCAGAGGTCACGGAAATCACACTGTCCGGGAAGGAAATTGACTTTATGCGGCCGTTGCTCAATACGTCTATTTTCGCATCCATGAATACCGACCCGTCAGTAGCACACGCAGTTCCACACTTACTTTCCGGAGATTCTTTTCAAGGAAAGGCGTCCTTTGGGAAACTGAGGAAATTTATTCAGCCAATTTTTGACACTGGATACCCAGGTCACCCCAGACTTGAGAAAAATGTGCAAAGAACAATTAATAATCCCGTTACCACCGCATAATGGTTACAATAAACATTTTAAATTCTACAGTGCGCTTACACTAGAAGACTATATAACTGTATAAGTACTTTGAAGTATTAATTTTTCTTCGCACATTTTTCTCAAGTCTGATGATGACCTGGAGATCCCGCGTGGAAAATATGCTGAATAGTGTTCCTCATTTTCGCAAAGGACGTCTTTCTTTGAAATAACATTTCGTGAGATGCCTGTCTTCCACTCTGAACGAAACATACGATAAGTACTGCGCACACTGTGTGTATGTATCAGCTCTAACTCAGATTTTCTCTGATGAAAAACTCAAACGAGAATCCGAAGCGTTAGGCAAATTAAAGCTTTGTTTCAGTAATCGTATATTCTCCCTCTAAACTGCCTCCCGAGAGTCTTCCGTTCGCTTCCATCAGCCTTATTTTGGTCCGTTTGACTCCTGTATTTATTAAGGGATAGGTTTTGATTACTTTGTTAAGAATTGTTTTAGCCAGACTGATATGGCTTCTTCACTGTGAGTGTCGAGGGTTCAGTGTGGTTGGAGCATAGAGTACGTAAACCACACTGTCCAGGAAGGGAATGGAATATATTGGGGACAATCTGCGGCATTAAATCTTTCCAATTGCTCAATAACTTTTCGTTAAAGGAATATGGATTTGCAAGTACGACATGTGGCTGTGGGATAAGCATGCCTGAGTTCCAACTACAACCGCAACCACAACGCAGGCGTGATGGGATGTGTAGCCATAATCTAAAGCTGAAAGGAAAACGTTGGGTAAGTTACGCCCCTTTAGCTAGAACTGATCTCAGGATCGTGCAATAAGCAAATAAAGGTAATGGGTGTTATAAGGAGGTGGGATTCGCCCTTGACAAGCAGCGAAATATGTATAAAGAATAAGATAGTCCCACTACCTTTATTCTTTCAGGCAACGAATTTGACAGTGTGAATAAAAAAACTAAAAAGCAACTTTTAATGAATAGAAGAATTTGAAATAACGAACACTATAATAAAACAACCTGGGACATGTCATTAAATGAATACAGTTATCAACAAACTATACTTTCCGCAGCTATAAAAACAAATTAAACCAAACCAAGTTTTGTACAGTAAATTGTCTTTCGTATGAAAGGTGAGCCGAAATTCTAAAATTTGCTTTTGATTCAAAATCATTTCTTAAGTACGGCTGCAACTGTGATGAGTATGCGACCCAATATCAACATATTTCAATCACCTCCAGAATAAGCGGGATTTTAACCGACACCAATTAGTGAAATATGTAAAATGCTCAGTCAGTAATATGCCTTTTTCGCATGCGCCTTCATTGCCATTATAAATTGAACATATCTGATACAAAAATTGGACAAATATTATTTCATCTATTTGCTTGGTATCAAATGCGTCTTCTTCAATTTTGTTACTTAAACAAAGGAGTCTTTTGGTTTTAAACAAAAGTTCTAGTTATGACCATTTTTACGACTTTGAATTATGCATTCATAAAGCAACATATCTGTCCAGTTTTTATTGTTGCTTATGAAGCATAAAACTTGAATCACATCCATAACAACGTTTATGAGAGCTCTACGACTTCTGCCTAACATTGCAGGGAAATATTTACTCCTGCTACAACAGAATGTTTACAGCACATATCTTGGACACCTTGAATGCATATCCAACTGCCCGTAGAGTTAAACATTTTTTGACAATTTATAAAAAAATTTTAACTGAGAGGCCCCCTTTCTTCAAGTATAAAATTTGTTGAGAGCGTTATTTGCTACCAAGTGAGTGCAAAAAATAATATTTTGTGCAATGTTTCTATCATATATAGATTGCATTTATTGAACTTAACTTGCACACTGATCAATATTGAAAATCAACTTTGTTAGTACATTCGAGTCGAAAGCACATTTCAGAATTCTGGCTGACATTTCATGAGGTGGACAATTTATGGTATTTTAAACCCAATGTGCTTACATAACCTATCCACACTAATGGGAGACGCCGACACTTTTAATATGGGAAGGATGAATATTGGAAATTTATTGGGTGCTCAATGAACTTGACAGGAAGCTAGTTTTGGAAAGCCGAAGGCAACAAAACACATTTACGTAACTGGTTTGGTTAAATACACTAACAATGCCTAAAACAAAGCGATAAGTTTTAGATACGGGGTATAAGGAGTTGTAAACGGGCGGAAACGAGAGAACTGGGGGCAGTGGTTACATATTCCGGGCAAACTTCACCCACCCGGTGATGAATAGTAACACTGCAAGAGAAAGCAGGGGTGGTTAATATGTGAGCTTAACGAAACTGGCAGATGGCTGTTTTTCTAAAGGAAAAGGGTAAAATACGAGTTGACAACAGTTGCCTATAAGGAGTAAACATATGAAGCGTAAAAATGCGAGTGCACAATTTTTTTAATATTGAAGAAATTTGAGCTGTTAATAGACAGAGGAATAAAAGCCGAAAGTACTGTGTAAATCTTCTAAGCGAACTGACCACAGACCATGATAACTAGTCACATTAAAGGAAAACATCTGACGAGTATTTTATTAAAGCTGATTCTTGTGATGGCCATGGCGTAAGTAAAAAAGGAAGAGTTAAAGACGCCTATCTAAATCCTGTTCCTAGCTTCACGCTGAAACGTATCTAGATAATAGCTCTAGAGTGTGGCGTGACCAGTAATATGCGAAAGGTAATTTGAGCCTAAGCAAATTACATGTAAAAAATATCTATTTAAAGTGATGACCAGGTGCATCCATATATCAGAGCATTACTCTTGACACTAGCACCATCGCTTTTCCTTAACCTCCGAGCCCTCAACTTAACATAAACGCTGACCCCAACTCTAACTATAACACCAGGGTCAACATTTTCGTTAGGCCCATTGTAACTTGAGGCATGGCCACCAGGTTATAGGGTGGGAGTTTTATTTCCCCGGCGCAGTTGTGCGGCATAGTATATAGACTGACATTATACTTAGTGTTCTCGCGGTTAAGGAATGGTCTTTGCAATGTGACGCTCGGGAGATGGCTCATTTTGCACATTTTCTGTTTAACCAGCACCTGGCGGCCTCTTAAGAGTATATTAAATTTTGCCTGCTATATCATTGAATATGCAACCAAATACAGAAGTGTGGTTCCGATCATATAAAATTTATCTCAATTTAGTTTTAATATTACAAGCGTTGTAGTTTCACTTGAAGACTATTTTAGTCATACTAAGATTGAAACATTTAAACTAACTAACTTCCAGGTGACTACAAAAACCATAATACTTAAAAGCAACTATTTCATTAAAATACAATTTCCCAAAGAGTTCGGATGACCTATTACTTCCAATCCGCTTTACAACAAGCACAACTGAACATTATTTCATGTATCTGGCTTCCTATCATAACCAGCCATCAGTATAAACGTTTCAAAATCCCAGCACCTTCACCAGATCTGCGTCTCAATACATATAGATGCGCAACCATGGTTTTTACTCTGACAAATAAATACAGATATATTTTTTTAAGTAAAAAAGGTAAATATTCTTATTTGTGTACATTAAAAGAACCTTTCTCTTGTCAAGGTCATTCATGGATGTTTGTATGGCATTAGGGTAAAAATGGCTTAGGTTTATTCGAGAATTTCTAGTAAATATTTCATGATTTTCCGTCTTCTAATGCTCTTTTATCATAGATTTAAATTTCCAGTTTTCATGCTTATAAAAACCTTCAAAATAAAAATGTTTCTTAAAAGAATTTAACAAAAAACGAAGTCTTTTATATCATTTATCAAGAGGTATACAAGTTGAGTGATATTATTTGACCCACACAAACATAAGAACTTAGTGCTGTAAAAAATGATCGTCTACATCAGAACCTTGCCAAGAAATACTATTCTTGAAAAAAACCTTATGAAAGATATTTAGCGGCTGCATATCTACGACATTGCAATTTTCAAGATAAAATTTCAAGATCAATTTTAAATAAAAATGGTAATCATCGACCGATTTTTTGATTTTCGGCGAACTGCTGATTAACGTTCGGCTGCAAATAAAAAAAACAATTTTTTGGATAAATTGCAAAATTGGAAATGCAGCAAACGGTGGCCAAATTTATATTACGATCTTGCAAAAACATTTTATTTGTTGTCCGTTCCGTTTCTAAAGTACGTGGTAGCAGAAAAAGTGCATTTAAAAAACTTATCTTTCCCACTTGTATCCAAGTTAGCAAGGTTTATTTTTAAATGCCCAAATCTGCATATTTTTGTTTACGGTTCCAAACCATCGGTGCGATAAAGGAGAAGACGTTGAGTTAAGTTTAGTTCTGTCCTCTTTGACTTAAAATCTTCGCAAAACTCAATTCACACACGAATTCGTTCATGTTCACCGAAAAATGTGCATTTCCCCAGAAATGCATACAAATTGTTTTCACCGAATTTTAAATGCCGGGATATTTTAAGGTATTCTGCAAACGCTGATTTCTTCCAACTCCCGCCTGTTTTCCTCCAGTATAAATACCTCCAACAGGACTTTTAGGACAAACTAACAAGACAAATTGTCCACCTTGCTAATATTTTTATCACGATTTCATGGGCGTGACATCGCCTACCATCCATTCTCAATTTTTAATCAAGGAAAAACAACTGTCGCTTCTCATGATATAAGGCCCTTTTAGTATTAGAAAAACAAATGAACCAACAGTCCTTTCCGGGCGGGAAAGACGAAAAAGTGTTTCAGTCATGTCATTATGTCTGCTGGTGTTGACGGAAAGTTGCACCTTTTTTGCAAATAGACCTTCCAGAGCTTTATTGTCTGCACCTTTAAGGGTGGCCCTACGAATTCGCCTCACAGCAACAGTTTTGCACGTCTAGTTAACTTGAAAATGCTTATGGAGGTAAGTCACTTGAAGGAGGAAATCCACTCACTGAAAAGCCGTTTACTACATGATGTGATAAAACCACTGATGACGTAAATAAGTCTGTCATGCTGCAATAGTCAACTCTAACAAATACAAGAACTACAAATAAGGCCTGATATGCCATTTTAAGTGTATTGTGTAGGTGTTTATGAACAATTTCTAAGTTTCCACACTCGGTCGAAATTTTAAGGTCAAGTAATAACTCAGAAGAAGGAAGAGCGTTCGCCCAAGGGAGGTTTATTATAAGCCTGACGTTTCAAGTAGTTGTCTCGTCTACCAATCTTCAGATAATGGACACTCTGGCTCATGGTCATCGTCTTAACGCCGCTCAATCTTCCGTGCCAGCGTTCTGCCAATCATGGCTGAGTCATCCTGTTTGTGTCGCAACTCGCTGACAACCTCCTCATTCACCCTATCTATAAACATGCCGCATGCGTTGTTTTCGCCCTCGTGTGCGTTCCTTCATCATGCACACATCCACACAAGTTCCGTGTTCCACTTGAACTGCAGTCCACTGTGACCAAAGCGGGAAATCACTATCTACCCATAGACATGAGCACGAGCCGGTAGAGAAGAGACGAGACCATTTACCCCAGGGTGCACACACTGGACACGGGATACATATTTGCCGTTATGCATATACCAAAACGAGGGAGCCTCATTTTCAAAAAACAGCCCGCGCAATATCCTCCAAGCCGTCATCCAACCAATTAGTTGAAACTGATTAAACGTGTCTTAATGCTCATGCAGGCTTTTGCGTCAAAACGGTTGGCTTGATGGTTCTGCAGTCACGTTTAACGAGAACAAATACGAATATAATCTGCGCAATTTATATGCTCGTTTTCATGAAGATAGACACTGGTGAAGCTTAGGAGATCCTTGGAGCCCCAAAATGTTCCATATTTTTTGAGGGCAACCAACTGCTGTAAAAGCGATTGCCATATTTTGCAGTTACTGAAAATATCACGCACAGACAGCTTAAGGAAAAGCTTAGCCACATTTTATAGGTCGTATTCTAGGGCCTCATATAGTTTAAACAACATACCCGACAAGAGTTAAAGACACTCCAACCAACAGGCTATTTGAAGTAGCAAAACAAACTTCATCTGCCTGGATTTCTAGCATCAGGTGATGGACTACTGCGCACATATTCAATTTAAGTGGTCCTTGATCAGCAAGTCATGGGAAGATAATTATGTTTTTAAGGAAGTAACTCTAGCAACAAAACTCCTCGTGACTGTTTAATCCGTGTTTGTGCAAATGGAGGAGTTCCTGGTTTTGTTTTCTTCAGGTAAATGGATTATTTGTAATAGCGTCTGGAAGCCTAGCAAATCATGCAATGTTCTTCGTCAGTTAATGTGATGTGTTTTGGAAAAAGAGCGAGCCAGAAATTAGGGCTGAAATGGCCCCCTCAAAAGGTAAAATTAATCTCCCAAATCGTACAATACTGAGGCTGGTTAGTGGTTTTTGAGGCAAGCAGCTTGCTGCATGAGCCCCTCCCATAACTTGGTTTTGAGAAACATTACAAGTTACAGGGAGGCCTTGTATATTTAAATGCGCAAGAGATTTGTGGACTTTTAATATTTTTGCATTTTTGTCGCGTTGTATGCCATTTGACATATTCATTATACACACTAGGTAGTTCATCTGACCAAATGCCTTTAGGAACTCCTAATAATTATTAATTAGAAAAAGCTTTCAATTACCCAAAAAATTAAGGAAGACCGCGGGTCAGATCCATAAAAATAAACATTTTTGTAAGATTTGGAGGTGTTTTTTTGTTTTTTTTTTGGTTGAATTCAGCCATTTTTTCCATTCTTATTTATTGATGCACAAACACCATTATAAATTGCCAGCAGTAATCAGATTCATAAGAGTTTTGCGTTTGTTATGGTCTAGGTTATATCAGGCTAGTTATCAGAAAAATAATTTGCATCGTGGCCCATGTTGCCCTTTCTCAAAACGCACGGTACCCAAGATCAAACTGTTGAAGCTTTCCCATTGATAGCAAATTAGTGGCCAGTTCAGTTGACACAGCTTCAATAAGATTCGAATCTACGGTAGTAAGGTGTAGGCTTACTCCAGACAACGCCCGAGCCAGCTGGACTAAGAGGCCGCACTGGGAGCCGGGGGTTTGGCTTACTTGGGTCGAGTTAGCACACCCCATCCCGTTGGCAGATTCGCAAATTCTTTATATGCACTGAGTAAAACATAGAGACAATCCTTACTGATATCTGAATGCCGCCCAGAACGCGGAGTGTCGGCCTACTGAATTTCCTCTCTTTCAAAAGGGCAAAACCACTGCTGAGCTTTGAGTTCAGCAATAGAATCCCTCACATAAACAGCACAAATATTTCTGGTGGTCTATCTCGCTCTCACTACGCTACCGTAGAAGCATTTTCCGTCTATTCAGCGTCTAAAGAGCGACTCGTCCTAGACGTTACGTCATCTAAATGACGTCTATGTTGGCCAGAAATAGTCGTCTACGCTTCGTGAACGACCTTCTTTTGTACGTTTAATTCCAATTCACTCGTGGTAAGGTGAAGTCTGAAGTCTTTTATTAGTAGAAAACTTTATTAAAAAACAAAAAACGAAAAATGTACAAGCCAGCCCATTGTTTTATTACGCAGCTTCGGGGTCTGTACTCGTATATGAACTGCCTTCGGCGCCTAAGTGCCAGCCGTACTTGAAGAACTTGTGAGTGTAGTTACCATTTGTCTTATTATTTCTATTATCTTTGGCAGCATGCTGAGGGCATGTCTCAAACATTGCCTTTCGCCTCATAAGTGCAACTTTGGCTTGGTCCGACCGCTTGTACTTGCTTTCGAAGTTCAAACTGTCGAA
Organism: Ligula intestinalis; assembly: GCA_036362985.1. NCBI lineage: Eukaryota > Metazoa > Platyhelminthes > Cestoda > Diphyllobothriidea > Diphyllobothriidae > Ligula > Ligula intestinalis. The sequence goes on along the minus strand of JAYGXS010000007.1, from coordinate 9,820,618 downwards.
GAGGTCTTAGCATACACAGTCGAGTAGGTGATAGGAAACATACCAACTATAACATCGTGACACTTGGACTTGTAAATGGCCAATTTGTCATTTTGGCCTTTGAAGTTGATGAAGAGTCTTATTTCGTTTTAAAATATCACCGAAAATGTTCTCTTCACAAACTTTCCGATGGTTTTGCCACCGAGGCAGCAATTAATATATTTAACGCGAATAAACAAAAACGTCAGAAATTGTCAGTTTTTAGAGCTGACTTTCCCTTTTCCTAGAGTTGCAAATAATTAAAACCTAAGTAAAAGCAATAATTATATAGAAACATGTTGGAAACAGTTTTTGGTTTGTGCTTTTATGGTGAGTAACATTCACTTCTCAGATATCTAGTCCGCAGGTCTTACGTTTACGAAAATTTCACGTGATATGAATGCGGCAAACGAAATATTACATGTGAAAGTAGTGAATTATTATAATGTACACACGAACTTATGGGACAACCTCCAATACGTGTCCATCTGGATTGCGAACCTTAATGCAAAAGGCTTCGTCCCACGTTAGAGATAAGGATGGGGGTTGCCCAAAACGATAGGTGTGTTTTCTGAGACAGAATTTCGTCACCACTTATTAGTAAGTGTGCATTGACGTCGACCTGCGTGGTATCAGCTCGAACCATTCCCTGAGAGTCGCCTAATCTGTCAAAGGATCTGCACCAGATAAGCGTCGACTAAAACTTTTACCATCTGTGGGAATTTTGTGTACTTTCTACAGACTTCGAGTAAATTTGCATATTGCAGTGTTTTTTTATGTCTGATTTAAATCCTGACAAGAATCGTGTGATTTTTGAAACCTTAAAGTAGTGCTTAAAGCATGCATTTTATGTCGGCTGTCTAGGTGGCGGAACTGAACTGAGCCTTGCCGAAGACAAGTTCATAGCTAGCTGAACTACTGGCATGTATAGCTTTAATTTAATAACCCGTCGGCAGGAAAACGCAGCGGCGGTGGTGGCGTCTGTGGGATATAAACCACGAACAACCCTATCCACCTTGCAAACGTAAGTTAGCACACACACACATTAGGAAACTTCAAAATTTAGCCAAATTCCATGATAGGCACCCAACAAGGAGCGATTGTACTGGCAAATTTACCAAGTGAGATTCAATTAATTTCCACTTTTGAGTGGATTTGTCAAAAAGCAAAAAAACATCTGAATGCTGAGTCCACGTCAAAGTATGGCTCATCGGCCGTAGTTACTCAAACTCATACCTCATTTGAAAATACGCTCTATCTCAGATTTCTGCACCATCTTTTGATCAGCGCCATTGATGAAGCCTACGAAAAGTTTAAAAGTGGGTTCAGTAATGATTTGCTTGTGGCCATTTACAAAGCAAAGCGTACTTTTACCGCATGCAACTCCAGAGCCCTTACCAGTCAGGCTGTTGTCTGATTGCACCGCAGTATCAAGATCATTTGGCGTACGACCGACCACAGTGTCTGATGATACTAAATTTCGCAGTAGGGAGAGTGATTCTCGTTCATTAATGCTCATCGGTAACTAACGATATTCCTTTCTCCTGATCTTCCTTTTGACTCATTCTTGAGCCCTGCAAGAAGCTACTCAGCGGCTTTTAGTCTAGGCAGATAGCACTGCAGGCAAAGTTTAGGGAGGTTCGAATTGCAATTTCTAGCTTACTAGTAGTCATCAGCCAGTCATACCCAACCCTTAGTGATGTATCAGCCGAGGCTGGAACTCGCGACTTGTTGTTCAGCAGTCTACCGAGCACTTGGTTTAATTGTTAGAGAAGAAGCGGATACGTGTCTCAGGTGGGGCGCCGCTTGTAGTTGGATATAGCTGGCTGTACGATAGTTCGTGAGCCAGAAACGGCCACTCCAGTCTCCTTTGCTTTTGCCTAAAGACGTAGAGTGGTCCATCGTCAAAGTTAAAAACAGCCACAAAAACAGCAGTAATTATAAAGGTAGAAACCAAGCGAAGATCTGTAACGCCAGTCCACAGAAGACTGCACAGGACTCTGTATACCGGCACCAGATTGATATAGCTATTAAATGCATTCCAATCGGAGGCCCAGTTCAAAGCTTGTTTGTCTTTTAGCTCTTATATTCCCGGTAGAGAAGTTAAACAGGTGACAGCCACTTATGCTTACCTGCCAATCTTGCCTGCATCCAGCTTATCTTTGCGCATGCGTGCTGTAAGCATGCCTCTAAGCTGACCTGTGTAGCTGCAAGGACAGTTGAGGCAGGGGATGCGACACACGACACTCTGCAGCTCACTGGGGATTTAACTGGTCCACGATTTTCATGCCATTGACATGCATGTTACTTCTTGGCCGATGCGCTAGGCGTCCCTGATGTATGACAGCGCTTGTCAGGGTTACTAGAAACGTTGCATATTTGTTACATGGAGGAATGCACATCCCCATTTTTCCTTTCTCTCTGTCCTGTGAAGCAGGCACTGACGAATCTAGGAGCGCGTTCTTTGATGAGTAAATTGCTGCACGATTTTGCTAAATCTGTACTCCAAAGCCATTTATTTCAAGCTAAAACTGTTGTCAACTGTGAAAGAATTTTAAATGCCAAAGGGAAGTTCACGTTTCCACACTGAATATAATTTTCACAGCCCATCAAATGTTAACTATCTCCAGATACGGCCTCAAAAGCGATTAAAGTTATAATTAAGCCTATTTCTGACAATGGATAGTCGTTCAAGCTATACGTACACTCAGCAGGAAACAAAAGCCGTTCCGTTTAACCACATTGTGTTCTCAGATTATCATCCTGGAGACCTCCTTTTTAAGAAATTAGGACATACTTCTGCTTGTGAGGAAAGTTAATTTTAAGAAGGCTAAGCTGCCTCATTTAAAGATTCGGACAACCCCTAACTACATGTACAATGTTCAAAACATCCAGTACTTGAATTTTAAACATCAACTCTTTTTCCAAGACATTCTGATGACTGAAAAATCTCACGGGTAATCATAGAATATGACCTTAGATTGAACACGGCAACTGACGGTTCTTTTTATTGCGATTTGATGGGATGCCAAGTTTTCCACGAATCCCGCCAAGCCCAACTCACAAAATGCATTCAGGCTGGACAACAAAAATCTGATGAATGCGGTGTCACTTTGTATGTATTAAGGGATTTATTAAGTAATTACTCTCGAAGGGACTGTATGAAAAAAAATTACGAAACACTAAAGGACGTTTAAATTTCTCGTGAACGCCAGAATATGCCTTTTTGCGTCATCGCGACACCAGCTGCGGTAACAGCAGTCTCAATGCATTGCTTTAGTAAGGCTAGCTTGACGCGGCTTGGTTGACTTATAATTACGTCAGCAAGAACTTTTAAAGTTTGCAATAGATTGGCCAGCTCATGAAACGTTACCTGAGATGTGTGTGCTTTTTCGTAGGGATGATCACTTAAGCCACATTGTCAGTTTATTAATTTGAAAGAAAGAGGTTTTTTGGGAAAATAAGGTAAGTTTATTCCGTAAATTATTGACGCTGGATCCCCAGGTCCTCCTCAGACTTACGAAAATTAGTAACGAACAATTATCCGAAGTGCTTATGCATAGTCTTGATAGAGGTCACACCTTTGCATGGGACAAAACACACAGCTTTGGAGTTTGCCCGTCCAACGAAGGCCGAGAATTACTTGAGGGCATGCACTCCGATGAATCCTGCATCAACCGTCATATCGAGTTGGCTGAAATCTACACAAATCTATAAGAAAGATGGAAGCGAAAACAGCCGATCAATACGGACTAACGGAAACCCAACTGTTAATTAGCGTTCACGCCGGATGGCCACGTAGTGACGCAAATTACGGTTACCAATTTGCGATTACGAAAATTAATTTGTCCAGTATTGACTGGCGCGAATTGCAGCTGCCAATTAGCGCCCAAACCAAATGACTGCAGAATTGAAAGAGCACTTTTGAACTTCTAATTTGTCGTTGCCTCTCTTCTCAAGTTTGACAATGACCTCAGGTTCCATGCATAAAATTAACTGAGTAAACTAACCTCATCTTTCCAAAGAACGTCTTTCCTTCCAATTAAATTTCTTGGGTTGCCTGCCTTCCAATTTATCTTAAGTTTATTTTTCATCCAGTCAGAAGACTAATTGGCGAACATACGTTTATTTTCGATTAATTCTCGTCAGGTTCTTACATTTATATGGTAATTAAATAAACAATGCTGGTTGGTGGACAGATGAAGTGTTCTTGTTGTCACGGTCGGCGGGGAGGGGGGAGGAAGGGGGGTGGGGGGAGTTGTGGAAGTTAAGGTCAGAATGTCAATCTCTAGACGGCCCGGCGCCCTTGACCGCCGATAAGGTGTGTGTGGCTGGATTTGGGACTTGCTCGTCTCTGCGGGGACCCGTTTTCAAGGCCTGTTGTCCCCCGTGGCCGGTCGTGTTACCTAGTTTCGCCCATGGCAACTGCAGCGCCGCGACAAAATTATTCTGGGCGCATAGCACCGGTATGCGTAGCCTGATGGCGGCAGCCATTGCCATCGCCAACAGACGCTTTCCGAGGAATTTTGAGTAGCTTGAAGGCACCTTGTAAATTACTAGGAAGGCCTTTTTGGCATCCATGCAATGATTTGAGTCTACCAGGTGCGGCTGTTTGCGACGGCAGAGGCGGCCACCATCAGGCTACGCAGACTGGTGCTATGCGCCCAAAAGAATTTTGTCGCGGCGCTGCAGTTGCCATGGGCAAAACTAGGTAACACGACCGGCGGACCACAGGCCTCGGAAACGGGCCCCCGCAGAGACGACCAAGTCCCAAATCCAGCCACGCACACCTTATCAGCGGTCTTGGACGCCGGGCCGTCTAGACATTGACATTCTGGCCTCAACTTCCCCAACTTCCCCCCCCCCCACCGTGACAACAAGAACACTTCATCTGTCCACCAACCACCATAGTTTATTCATTTCATTACCATATAAATGTAAAGGCTTGACGAGAATTTATCGAAAACAAGCGTATGCTCGCCAATTTATCTTCTGAAATTTTCAATGGAAATTTTCGCAAAGTTTTTTGATACGAAGGGAATTTCCTGTTCTATTAAACACATCTTGTTTGTGCATGTTGCACTATAAAAGAACAGTAATGAAGACCAGAAACTTTTTAGTTATATATGGCCAGAGGACAGAAATTATTTGCGTTCATGAAATTGAGGTAAGTGTAGGTGTGAGATAACACATTATTATCGGGAGAAGAAAAGGCAGATTAAGTTAAAAAAAACAATATTTTGCAAAGTTGCAACACTTTGTGCCATAGCATTAAGTTATAAACTTATACGGCTGTAATTTGTTTACCAAACCGAAAATAACGACCGTAAACAAGCATATCGATGAACACCTGAGACATGCCGTCACTTTTTCCTGCCAAGCCGTATGCAAAGGACGTCCAAACCATTTCCATCTAGAGTTCAGTATGAACGAATAGGGAAACTTTCGACGGAACGAGCAAAAGATTCTCAGCTTTCGCAAAACCGTAGTACACCTTCTGACACGCCGTTGTACTTTTGCGATCTTAGAAAGGGGCCTAAAAGTAAGGAATTATACAGAAAAGCGAGTTCTTTCATTTTGATTAGGTTAGGAAGTTAATGATAAGCACCTAGGGCATTACCCTTATTTATGGACCATCAAATGAAAAAATTGAAAGCCGTAAAGTGTTAACCACCATTTCACGAACAATCCGAACCTCGTCGTAATCGAAGGCCCGAAATAATTACAAATAAATGTGAAAGAAGGCAATATCTTTTAGTGTGCACCAAAATGGTACGTTTACGATTGCAACTGACTATAACATTTACATTTATTAGGCACTGGCGAACATTTCCGCACATGAGCTCACAAAATATCTTACTCATGTGGCCTTCCAAACGACGCAGTCAAGCGAAAATCTGTTTGGCTTCGCCCACTGTGACTCCAGCAATTTATAAACGGAAGAAACAAATAACAATTTTCGCGAAATACGTACTCGAACTTTGGACTGTTCGGTAACAGTCATTTGTTACACTCTGCATAATATAGAAGCATATTTATCCGAAAAAACTATTATTTTCAAACGAAATTCTACTTGTGCTGCTTTATTCAGTCGTTTTTTGCATAAAAAGGCTTTCTCTTAATTTAAAACTTAAGTTTATCTAGCATGCCCGATTTCCCCTTTTTTTCGGAATTTTCCGCTTTTTTAAAAAAGTTGGTATTTCTAGAAAACGTAATATTGTTTTATAAACCGAAATATACCTTATTTTGAAGAAAGTTGATTGCTCTACTGCTGTAATACGTTGGTGAGGCAACGTGGGCTGAGTTTGCATAACAGGGATTTTTTTGTACAAATCCTTGGATTTCATGAGTTCACCCACTTCTGTACCACTGCCAACAATAGCATTATCAACACAGTAACCGTTGTTATTATCAGTACATTTATTTGTAGCCACCATCAACATCACCGCCACTGTCTACATCATCAAAGCTCTCCATGGAATTCTTCCTCGTTATCCCTTTTAAGTGGAAACCTACCTCACAATCCCTCTCCATGTAACATTTTGCCCAGTGATACGCCGTCGCCGCTGCTCCAAAATAGAATTCTTTTTAACACACATGACAGTTTGACCGTCTGCTCAACACCAGAGCGGGCGTCGGGACGGGGACTTGTGGGGAAATTAGATAGAGGTGGCAGAGGACTTGCGATGCATCTACCACACTCCCTCATCCTCCCACACCTGAGCCTAGTGTCATGACCAAGTCAAGAAAACTGGAATTTTGAAGAGAACCAGGCGCATTATCCCCCAAAAAAAATCGAAGAGGAAGAAGGGATGAGTTTGTTGACCGAACTGACCTTCCGGAGATTCGTTCGTACCTTGACCTTGAACCTTCGAACTAAACTATTCTGATGATGGAGATGAGAGACTCTCCAAGACGATGTGTGAGTCTGCCAGGTGCGCTAGAATTGAACAGTTTATACATTCAAGATGGCCCATCCCTAATCATGCTGGTATGTGTTCCTAGATTGAGAAGAAGCAGGTTCGATCACGGAAATCGGAGTTGTACTTGTCTGAGCTTTCGAACTCCTGCTGGAGTCCATCGTCAGAGATAAAACCATCAACGAAAGCAAGCAACATTTATAGGGGTAAGGGACCAATTAACCGTCAACACAAGCAGTCAAAATTAATAGGGGTGGGGGTTAATTAACCGTCAAAGGAAGCAAGCAAAATTTTTACAGAAGAAGGGGGCAATTAAGCGTCAAAGAAAGCAAGCAACATATAAAGGGGGGGGGCAATTAACTGTTAACGAGAGCAAGCAAAATGTAAAGGGAGAGAGATCAATTATCCGTCATAGGGGCGGGGGGGGAGTAAGTTAGCTGGGAGGGAGGGAGGCACAGGACCACCAGTGCCATGAGCTCGGGGGATACCCGCGCAGGGCAACATATGAAGGCGCCAGCTCGATGCATTGGTTAACTGAGTTGTTATCCGATACCCATGCTTCAATCAGCTCTGGGCCCGTCTTGCTGCTTGCGTGGGCAATTATCCTCGCAGCTGCGAAGTTGAACTTGTGACCCGCCCTGTAGGTGTGGGCGGCCACTTGCGAAGATTCATCACCCCGTTGATTAGCCGACTTGTGTTCCTGTATGCGCAAACCCAACATGCGTCCAGTTTGTCCCGTGTAATTTACAGGGCAGTTTAGACATTGTATGCGATACACCAAACCCGATTGTTCACTGAGATTTAGCCGATCTTTGATCCTCATGACCCGGCAGCGCATCGTAGACTTGGAACGATGCACAATTCCAAAGCCTAGTCCTGCGGCAATACGCTCGGTTGCTTTCGACACGTCCTTGATATATGGCAGCGCATACCAAATCGTGGGAGGTGGTTCTGTTTGGGTCCTCGGAGGGCGGGGGCGTAAGCATCGGTTTATGAAGGCTTTAGGATAGCCGTTCTGCATAAACTGTTCGCGCAGATGTCGAGCCGCACGTGCTCTTCCTTCCGGGTTGCTGCAGTGTGTCTGGATTCTTTTAAACAGCGTTCTCACACAGCTTCGTTTGTGAGCCATCGGATGATTGCTGTGAAACCTCAGAAGCTGTCGGGTGTTTGTCGCCTTTCTGTAGGCCCTCGTTTCTATTGTGCCGTTGAGAGTTCACATGACAAGCACGTCGAGGAATGGTAGCAGCTGATTCTTTTCTTCTTCCCGCGTGAATTGCATATCTGGGAAGATCGAGTTGAGGAGATCATGGAAGCTCTGCAACGTGTTCCTTTTGACGATAACGAACGTGTCGTCAATGTAGCGGTGACAAAAGATCGGGGGCTGTCGGGTGAAGGCAATCTTTTCCAGCTCCTGCAGGACCAATTCTGCTATTAGACCGGAAATTGGCGAACCCGTTGGAGTTCATTTGATTTGTTCATAAGTTGTTCCAGCAAAGGTGAAGTAGATCTTTTGAAAAAATTGGAAGAATCTTTCGAGGTGTTCGATTTTAAGTTGAATCTGGGTTTCGTCGTAACGCTCCTCGAGTCTCCTGCGCAAGACATTTCGTGCCAAACCCGGTGGAATGGATGCAAATAGTGATGTCACGTCAAAGGAAACCATAATTTCGTCTGGTTCCATCCTCTGGCCATGGAGTTCTGTCAGGAATTGGGATGCTGAACGGACCGAGGCAGCGGAGTTCTCTTGGAAAAATTTTAATTTCGAGTCTATCCATTTAGCCAAATTATAAGTGGGGCTGCCTTTTAGGGCAACAATTGGCCGCAGTGTAACGTTCGGTTTATGGATCTTTGGCAGACCATACAAGCGAGCCTGGGCAGTATCTGTTGGTTTCATCAGACGTCGTTCGTTCTCTGTGATCACATTCTGGCGTTTAATTTATCCAAGTAGTTTGCTCAACTGATTTGATACTGCTGTTGCTTCTGATTTATCTGCCTGTCTGAAGGGGTGTCTGTGATCAAGCAGGACCTTGGCTTTCTCGTCATAGTCTTCGCGATTCATGACGACCGTTGACCGTCCCTTATCTGTGGGCAGGATGATAATACGGTCGTCCGTTCTCAGTTCTTTAATAGCTTTCGCCTCATTCTTCGACAAACATTGGGCTGGTCGGTGTGTCATCAGTAGGGAGATGACCCGTTCTCGAACGGAATGCTTCTCATCTTCTGTTGTTTCAGTCCTTACAAGCATGGCTTCTACGATTGCAATGAAGTCGACAGGGTCGGCATCGGCGGTGTTAAGACAAGCTTCATGCTGGACTACCCGTAGTTGAACTTCCGTTTGTTGTCTGGAGGAAAGGTTATGTACCAATGGGTTCGCCAATTTCCGATCTAATAGCAGAATTGGTCCTGCATGAGCTGGAAAAGATTGCCTTCACCCAACAGCCCCCGATCTTTTGGCGCCGTTACGTTGACGACACGCTCGTTATCGTCAAAAAGAACACGCTGCAGAGCTTCCATGATCTCCTCAACTCGATCTACCCAGATATGCAATTCACGCGGGAAGAAGAAAAGAATCAGCAGCTACCATTCCTCGACGTGCTTGTCATGTGAACTCTCAACGGCACAATAGAAACGAGGGCCTACAGAAAGGCGACAAACACCCGACAGCTTCTGAGGTTTCACAGCAATCATCCGATGGCTCACAAACGAAGCTGTGTGAGAACGCTGTTTAAAAGAATCCAGACACACTGCAGCAACCCGGAAGGAAGAGCACGTGCGGCTCGACATCTGCGCGAACAGTTTATGCAGAACGGCTATCCTAAAGCCTTCATAAACCGATGCTTACGCCCCCGCCCTCCGAGGACCCAAACAGAACCACCTCCCACGATTTGGTATGCGCTGCCATATATCAAGGACGTGTCGAAAGCAACCGAACGTATTGCCGCAGGACTAGGCGTTGGAATTGTGCATCGTTCCAAGTCTACGATGCGCTGCCGGGTCATGAGGATCAAAGATCGGCTAAATCTCAGTGAACAATCGGGTTTGGTGTATCGCATACAATGTCTAAACTGCCCTGTAAATTACACGGGACAAACTGGACGCATGTTGGGTTTGCGCATACAGGAACACAAGTCGGCTAATCAACGGGGTGATGAATCTTCGCAAGTGGCCGCCCACACCTACAGGGCGGGTCACAAGTTCAACTTCGCAGCTGCGAGGATAATTGCCCACGCAAGCAGCAAGACGGGCCCAGAGCTGATTGAAGCATGGGCATCGGATAACAACTCAGTTAACCAATGCATCGAGCTGGCGCCTTCATATGTTGCCCTGCGCGGGTATCCCCCGAGCTCATGGCACTGGTGGTCCTGTGCCTCCCTCCCTCCCAGCTAACTTACTCCCCCCCCGCCCCTATGACGGATAATTGATCTCTCTCCCTTTACATTTTGCTTGCTCTCGTTAACAGTTAATTGCCCCCCCCTTTATATGTTGCTTGCTTCCTTTGACGGTTAATTAACCCCCACCCCTATTAATTTTGACTGCTTGTGTTGACGGTTAATTGGTCCCTTACCCCTATAAATGTTGCTTGCTTTCGTTGATGGTTTTATCTCTGACGATGGACTCCAGCAGGAGTTCGAAAGCTCAGACAAGTACAACTCCGATTTCCGTGATCGAACCTGCTTCTTCTCAATCTATGCACGTTCCTCGAATGCGAACCTTTGCCTCTATATGTATGCGTTCCTTTACTCTTTTGGAGAAGCACCGGCTCGTGCGACCAATATATCCTGCCCCACAGGAACAGGTAAATTAATATATGCACATAGAAGTTGTCTGAGCTGGCGGTTTATCCTTGATCTCTCCGTAAAGGATGGACGTAGTTGAGAACAATACATGGACGTTGGCTGCTGGGAAGGTTGTTGATACGTCTTGACTTAGGCGCCTCCTTATAAGTTTGCTTGGTCCGTCTCCTTAAAAGGGGACCTGATGAAGATTCGTTTCTTCTCCACTGTTAATACTGAGGGCTTTGACGGCCTTTAAGTCATGTTTTTAAATATAAATCGATAAGATACCCATTTTGTCGAAAAATCTCTTCAACAATCTTACGCTTTTCTTCAGTGCCATCAGTCGAGCAAATCTTCCTCGCCCTTGGCGTCAAACACCGTTCTATATTCCATTTGAAGTTCAACAGTACATCTACATCAAAGATATTCTATCCGTATGTATCGGTATTTTGCATGAGTTAAAACATCTACTCTACCTCAGTGAAGTTATAATTATGAGCCCAAGAGATTTGAGTCACGTCCAGATGCAGGTTTTTGGATGAGTATCCCTCCGACTGCCTATACAAATCACAGCCGGGTTAAATAACCGCGAAAGTATTAAGAAGTATTCTGATGAGGTTTCGAGGCCTTTAATGACTGAAATATTGTTTGAAGAAAAAAATTTGACTCTGCTCTTGGACTATGTTTCTGATGATGAATCTGTGATGGATCTCGAAACGTCAGGCGCATTTAAATATTGCCCCAACGATCGAGTATCATCTTCTTCAGTTTTTCAATGTGTTATTTGCTGTAGTCCGAGTAAATGGCTTACATCTCTTTCAAAATATGTCTTCGAAGATGGTATGTCTTTTTTTAAGCGTTCGCATGTGCTCAAATAATGTTGGACTCGATCGATCGGTGTACTTTTTTAAGGGCTTTAAACTTACCCTCGGTGGATATACCGTTTGAAGCAACGCGCATATCCCTGTACAGTGGGAAAAAAGACGTCATGTATAGCCTACACAATTTTGTAAGCAATGCAGACTACGTCGCATAGTCTAAGAGTAACACTGATGCAATGACAGATATTTTTATGACTGTACTCTTCTCGGTCTTAAATTGGAACGTTCTAAAACAAAAGTTACACTTTTCAAAAGCGCAACACATTAAGAAGACCTATTTTGCTACTTAATGCGTGAAAATAATATGTCTGTGCATAGTTTTCATGCAGATATATTTAAATTTATAGGGGAATAGAAAATCAGTGAGAAAATCCATAGTAAGTATAGGGGACTTTTTCATGGAGTATAGTCTCTCCAATCGTTCAAATATCAGTATCCTGGCATGACCAAAAAGCTTTAGGGTAGAGTGTACAAGAATTTTGAGAAAAACATTCCTCAACTAATATTTTTGAACTGAAAAGGCGTTTGACGATTTTGGTTGATATTTAATGAAATAGAAAGTCTACGTTTTGATCGGCTAATTGCAGAACATGCTATAGTCTGTTCAAACGAGTTTTTGTGTCTCGAAGCTGCTGAAAGTAAGAACATTGGGCTTCTTCGTGAATTTGGACACGCCAAAGTTAGTTTACTGGCATCAGTGAAACAACGATGCGGCGAGCTGATAATATAGTGAGGCTTTGTATGATACGTGTCGCTTGTTTCATGAATATTGACTAACAAAATAAACTTAAAAAATAAGCCATCCGGGGCAATAGTGAGGCCCTCTGGTCCTAAAATATAAAATTTATTTATTTATCTAGAAACTAAGTCTATTAGCTACTCTTTATTCATGAAGCAGGCATATATCATACAAAGCAGGACGAGAATATTAATTACTGGAGTCAATATGTAAGAAACCTACCGACGATATTTTCTTTCTGAAAACTGAGAACTTTATATTGATTCTATCTGACATTTAGCTTGCCCTTTGGTTAGGACTTGATCTCTGTGCACCGAACAAAAGAAAAAGTGCCTGCATTATTAAATAACTTGCATCTGGCTACTGACCTTTTTGAAGGACAAAATCTAAAATTTAAAGAAGGGCTGCCTTCTGGGTGTTCTCGGACGCTAGTTTCATACGTAATGCCTGTAAAATGGCAATCAATAAATATGTAAGTGCCAATTTTATTATTTCGCAGCGTATTTACCAGTCAAATTTACCATTTATTGCAGGCTTTTTAAGTTTCCTGTATTTCGCCCGTTAGAAGGCGTAAGTGGTATTACTAAACGCCCACATATAAACGCATATTTTGGATCGGTTCTCTCTGTAAATGCGCAAGCTCTTCAAAGTTACGATTTCGTCAAGTCAAACTTCAATTTTACAAAATGAGTACTGAAATGACCACCTTCTAAAACATTTACGACGTCAGTGAACAAGTAACCTGCAAAACCGGTTCCTATCTTTGCTCATCATATTCTCGAAATGCTAACTGAAAGGGAACGCTCAGATTTGCATAAAAAATGAGAATGGAATACTGGTAGCAAGGCCTAGCATCAGTCAGGGTTAACCCAGACCCAACTGCCTTTGAGGAGTTTGCCGGAATTACGAGACACAGCTGCCAGTTTGTGCATGTTAGGACATGAGAAAATGGCTGCTTAAAATTGACACCCCGACTCTGCTTCCATTCACTGGTGGACGCTTGTTTTTTTTGTTTCTATGCCCCAGGTTGAGCACCTACTCAGCCAAACGTCTGACAGTGTATTCGTGTTCCTCGATAGGGCTGTCTGCTGACTATGTCTGGACACCTCTGGGTGAACTGAATGTGTGCGCAATTTGTGCACCACATCTACGTCGCTGGAATTCAGAAGAAGAAGAAGCGATCATTAGAACAAGAGGTTTGTCGTCCCGAAGTGTCGGCTTCCCTCGGGAATCCTTAGTCATAGGTAATCGTAAATAAGTCGGAGACATGCGCAGATAAGGTGTTTCATCAGTTGCTTCTGTTTGGCTCCGAATTGATTCTATAGCAGCAACCATGTCGGCAGGTCTGGCATCAGCTGTGTTGAATGAGGCTTTATGCCTTCACACCTGCATTTGTTCTTCCGTCAGCTTTTTGGATGACAGGTTGTGCACCAGTTTGTCATCTTTGGATGAATTTGGACAAGGAAACTTGCCGAATTTAACTGCAAGTGCTGCCTCTGGATTCGCTTTGTGTTCGCGGGCTCGTTCGGCCACCCTCTTCTGGAGCAGTTGTGTACATTCTCGCCCATGAATTCAAATCACTTTGTCTTCTCTTCGTCGGTCCTCTGACCGTACTTGCTAAGCCTCGCGTGACAGCCTTAAAGGATGACCCGGATCATATCTCTGCCGTGCTTAAATTATTTGCGTCTCGCCAACTCTGTATTAATCGGAGGCCTGTACGAAACTCATTTCGGTAACATATGGTTGTCGAGACAACTGTGCACGAATCAAATCTGCACATAAGTAGATGACTCTCGAATGGCAAAAGCTTCCCACCGACGAGCCGACCTGAGCGCATCGCGCCCAAAGAGATTGCCAATAGACGAGAATATACGCGTTCCAGGCAGCAGTTCAGATGAAGAAGAAGAAGAAGAAGAAGAAGAAGAAGAAGAAAAGAAGCGATCACTGGAACACGCGATGCACACAAAATGTCCAATTTCTCTGCAATGGTCAGTTATACAGGCAGATTGATGGTGTGGCGATGGGCTAACCCCTTGGACCGTTTCTTGCAAATGTCTTCATGGGCAAGATCGAGAAAACGAGTCTAGGGGACACCATCAATGACCTTGCATTCTACGGTCAATATGTAGATGATATCTTCTGTTTGACTGACTATAACACTGACATTGACGCCTTGGTCGCGAAGTTTAACAGCGCTCACCAATTGCTCAAGTTTTCTGCTGAGACTGAAATGGACGATGAAATTGCGTTCCTTGAAGTCCTTCAGCGAAGGCACGAGGATGGATCTATCCTACGCAGGGTTTGCCGAAAGAAAACCTGGACAGGACAATACACTAACTTCCACAGTTTTGTCCCCTCAATATAAAATGAAATCTGGTCCAAGGATTAGCAGCTAGAATACGACAGATGTGTTCTCCTGAAACTGTCGAAGCAGAACTCCAACAGCTGCAGCATACACTAATTGAAAATGGATGCCCGGAAAGGTTAGTTCGCAGAAATATTGGTGAACGCGCCAAGAAGCCTGTCACTTTAACTGCAGAAAAGAAAGACGTGTTCATAAGACTGCCTTTCTTAGGCAATGCAACCAGCAAGCTGGTCAGACGACGCTTGAGGACTGCAATCACAAACGCTTTCCCAGCGGCGAACTTACGGGTGCTCTTCACGAACTATCCCTTTATAAGATTGGGAGGTAAAGACAGACTCCCTTTGAATGCCACATCAATGTGCATTTACTCTTTCACTTGCTCCTGTGGAGCGGGATACATCGGCCGTACAACGAGACGTCTCGAAAAGAGGGTACGTCAGCACATACTGACCTGGCTAAGTAAAGGTGAAACTAGATCGATCTCGAGTGCTATTCTCGCACATCTAGTCGATAAGAACAATCCAGTCGATATTAACGAATCCTTTCATGTGGTCTACAGGATACCATCCAATTTTTCCAAAGGCCCACGCCAACGGATGCTTGCTACAGCCGAAGCAGTGGCTATAAGGCTAGCAAATCCAGTGCTGTGTTTTCAGAAGACTCTGACACAAGCTCTGTCACTTCCATGGCCTAAACCGACACCAGGTGGCGAAAGGATTTCGCCTCTCCCAACAAGCAACAATCCCTCAACCAACACGCTGACATGACCTACATGTGTAAACTGACATAGTCCGCGTTAGCCAATCAGTGCCCGTGTTAGATAGTTATTGATTTTTCTACCTATTCAACATTTTATTGTTATGTACAGCGTCAATTTCCCTTGCAAATATTTGGTCTGATGAAGAGTTGCTGAAAACAATTGTTTGCCAAAAACTGACTTCTAATATTAACCATGGGAATATTTGCGGAACAAGAGGTTTATTGTCCTGACGTTTTGGACTCCGTCTGTCAGATTTGTTAACAATTACCTATGAATAAGGATTCCCGACGGAATCCGAAATGTCATGACGATAAACCTCTTGTTTAAGTGATTGCGTCTTTTTTATCTTCTTCTTCTTCTTCTGAACTGTTCCATGAAACTCGAATATTCGCCTGTATTGATCGCTGGAATTCTTCAACGTCTTAGAGATTTAGATTCCCGGTTCAAAGGTCATGGGTTCGAGCCTCGGGCGGAGCACTACTCGGGGTTGGGTATGACCTGCTGATGATGGCTAATGAGCCAGAACGGACCATTCCAGTCTTCCTTACATTTATCGGTGATGCTAGCCGCTTAGACTACTGGCCGCTGGGCGCCTGTGCGGCTGCTGGCAGGGTCTCGAGAATGAGCTCCAAGCCGGAGGGGAAGATTGAATTCCGTTAGCGATCAGTGAACAACAATGAACTATTGTCAACTACATCATTAGTGAGAAGAAGACGACTCGACTTTTATTAGCCTGACGTTTTGAGATCCGTCGCGAATTCGTCATCAGAGGTCGAATGTCTCGCAAGAGGTGACAATCGGGTGAGCCGAGAATTACTTGAGGCATAGTTCATGGTCCCCCAATCCATAAAGAAGTGCAACGATTTGCCCAATCCTTATTCGGTGCTGAGACTCAATTTGACCAAAGCAAGTCACCACTTGGGGTACGGACAGGCCTATGCAAACACCACAGGGCCATATGACTGAGCAATAATCACGCCCCTGTCCACCACACGTGATGAACGTTCAACAGGTCAGAGCCCGCATGCCCTCCAACAAACTATTCACGCACAAGAAGGCAATTAACGTCAATTTTCTCTGCATGTTTGCAGCAATGACTGTCCTATAAATATTGCAAACCCCTGTGCATGTGTTACCTGTTTCTGCTACTGCTGTTTGACTGTGTATCTGATGACGAATCCGCGACGGATCTTGAAACGCTAGGCGAATAAAAAGCATTGTCTTAGCGATGGAGTCGTCTTCTCCTCAGTTCCTTCCTGCGACTCGCATGTTCGCATATATTGGTGGCATCATTATTATTATATCATAACTTGGTCGGCGGACAAATTATGCAGTAGCCGAACGGTTCCTCTGTCTTCCCTGCTAGCTACTACTAGCGGGGCCTCGAAAATGAGCTCTAGGCAAAGTGGCTCGAGCGAGTTCCGTTATCGATCGATGAACTCTAATCAATGAGTGTCATTGTATTCCCAAGTCTGTTGTCTTTGTGCAGACCTTAACAGGACTTAATTTGGCTAAAGTCTTGTGCGGCGATGTAGTTAAATCATTATGTGTCGGCCAGACATACTTGAGGGCCATTACGAAACAAATCAAAGATTCGATCTTGATTAAGTATAACACAGCCTAATTCACATTTCGGAATAGATGAGTCTAAAGTAGCTTGCCTTGACTTCAAATGCTAACTTTTGCTTTTTCTGGAAGCATAAGGTTGGCCTAGTTGGGTTTGTTATGCAACAGCTATGGGAAGTAACCCTATGTATGTTATGCACTACATTCATTCAATGACCTGCACAAAGTTATTTTATTTTCGCAAATATTCCCATGGTTAATATTAGAAGTCAGTTTATGGCAAACAATTGTTTTCAGCAACTCTTCATCAGACCAAGCATTTGCAAGGGAAATTAACGCTGTACATAACAATTAAAGTTTGAATAGGTAGAAACATCAATAACTATCGAACACGGGCACTGATTGGCCAACGCGGACTTTGTCAGTTTGGGCATGCAGGCCATGTCAGCGTTTTGGTTGAGGGATTGTCGCTTGTTGGTAGAGGCGAAATACTATCGCCTCTTGGAGTCAGTTTAGGCAATGGAAATGACAGAGTTTTGTCACAGTCTTCTGACAACACAGCACTGGATTTGCTAGTCTTATAACTACTGCTTCGGCTGTAGCAAGCATCCGTTGGCGTAGGCCTTTGAAAAAATTAGATGGTATCCTATAGACCACCTGAACGGCTTCGTTAGTATCGACTCAACACGAAATCTCCCTTCCTACGATTGGGAGGAAAAGACAGACTCTCTTTGAAGGCCACATCAATGTGCATTGACTCTTTCACTTGCTCCTGTGGAGCGGGATACATCGGCCGTACAACGAGGCGTCTCGAAAAGAGGGTACGTGAGTACATACCGACCTGGCTAAGTAAAGGCGAAACTAGATCGATCTCGAGTGCTATTCTCGCACATCTAGTCGATAAGAACCATCGAGTCGATACTAACGAATCCTTTCATGTGGACTACAGGACACCATCCAATTTTTCCAAAGGCCCACGCCAACGGATGCTTGCTACAGCCGAAGTAGTGGCTATAAGGCTAGCAAATCCAGTGCTGTGTTGTCAGAAGACTCTGACACAAGCTCTGTCACTTCCATGGCCTAAACCGACACCAGGTGGCGATAGGATTTCGCCCCTCCCAACAAGCGACAATCCCTCAACCAACACGCTGACATGGCCTACATGTGTAAACTGACATAGTCCGCGTTGGCCAATTAGCGCCCGTGTTAGATAGTTTTTGATTTTTCTACCTGTTTAAACTTTAATTGTTATGTACAGCGTTAATTTCCCTTGCAAATGCTTTGTCTAATGAAGAGTTGCTGAAAACAATTGTTTGCCATAAACTGACTTTTTATTATTTTATTTTGGTTCATCTTCTTCACATTTCTTTTATCTAGCGAGAATCTGTTTTTTTTAAATCACTCGCTTTCGTTGCTAGATGTAGGCCCAGGAAAGCAAATAAAGCGGATATTGGCTCATTTTTAGGGTTTTCTTGCATATATTTTTCTGTTGAGGCCCCAACCTTAAAACTCCGCCATAACTACCATTCCGTTTTTACAAGATCCTGAAGTTACTGCAAGGAAATCCTGCTTCACGTGAGCTAGAAACCCATGCATTTCGACTAAGAGAACCGTCATTTTTGATTTTCCATATATGTGTATCTACTGAAACACGTATCAATGCAGTATTTTCCCTAATGTTTTTTAGTGCAAGACCTATGCGTACCTTTATGAGGAGGAAAACTGTCCTTCCGGGCTTTCCGCTCCGCGCTTATTAGAGCTTTAAATTGTTCCACATCTTACTGAAATATCAGTCACGAGTGTTGGCAAACGTTTGACAGAGAAGAAATCGGTGGGCCACGTGCAGGAACCCGTTGGAATATTTGTTTGTTCACACAGCCTCCTAATTTATTAGGAAGTTTATGTCATTCAAACAAACTGGCAAGCGCCCCCACACCGTCCCAAACTTACGATTCCGCATTATTTTAACCTTATGTTTTATTTCAGCGTGCGGTTATCTAGCGACAACAGGTATGTGCGCTCAATCATTGCCTTTTGATCAGACGGGGGGGAGGGGGAAGGAATGCTTTGAGTTTCATCCATTCCGCACAAAAACCGAGTTGCAGAGTTTACTATGGTATGCGTCCTGCTGCTGAGTAATTAGGCGGGTTCGAAACTCGAGTGTAGCGGCAGTTTCTGTGGCTATACTGGAGTTGGGTATGTGCAGCCGGCGACGGCCAATAAGCTAGAAATACGCGTTTTCTGCAAGGGTAAGTAAGGTGCCGTTTTGTAGTGATTACCTGTGCCTAGAACGCAACACGTTGAGTAACAGGTACTCCTCCTGCATTTTGTGTTTATTTCAACACAGTATTCTTGCTGGGGTTTTAGTGCTTCTTATGAGCTATAAAAACCTCTTTTATAGCCTGAGAACCGTTAGTTTAATTTTCTAGCGGCTGCAATGTAAATTTTTGGCCACGAGTGAATCTCGCAGTAGCCGCGCTGCCTAGCGGTGTGAATAATTCTGCAGTTGGAATTTTTTATCCAGTTATCTGACCAATTTTGCTCCACTTTTTCGTCCAGCCGACTGCGGCCTTTTATTAAGCCCTGGTGTGGGACTGATACCATAAACGCAACGCAGATTTAGCTTGCGTGAGCTCTGGATCTTGCTAGTCCAGGGATGAAATGACCTTCCTTTCACTACCCTGCGCATATACTTATATTGAAAATCACCTCCTATTTTCACAGTTAATCACGCGAGCAATCAAGTTTTACTGAGAGGGAGACGTACACCGCGATCACGAGATAACCCTTTCAGTGTCGTTATCAAGCGACCGTATAGAGACATGGTATTGCCGCCAAAGACAAGCAGGAGACTGGAGTGGCTATTTCTGACTCATTATCCGTCCTCAGCAAGTGGTACATCACCCCGGGCTTGTACCCGCGACTTTTTGATCACAAGTCTAAAACTCTAACCGACGAGCCACAGTAGAGAAAAGCCGTTTCGTAAACTCTCTGCACGCATATGCATATCAATATATATTGTTCAAGACTAAGATTATTATCATTCTGAGAAAGCATAAAGTCTACAATAAGAAAATAGCATACATATTTATCTGCTGAACTAGTATAGATATGTGCGCTTATTCTGCACCTCTATGTTGTTTTTATCTGAACGATGTTTAAACTAGTAATTTACCTTCTGCTAGAGTTTGATAAAGCACTAGCCTGGGGACAAGGCCGAACCCCTTCGGTGCCAGAAGGCGGATGACATAAAGGCTTGGCTGAGAGTGAGGGAGAGATAGAGGGTGGTTGTTGTTATGCAAAAATAGTGAACATAAAAACGAAACAAAAATAGAGAAATAAGTTGAAACACACGCATATGCGAAAATACTCTTCCACATCCGTAGCTTACGCACATTTGAGTATCAAATAGCTATAGCCTTGTAGGAGGAGGATGAGGATAACAAGAAAGTGAAAGGTAGAGGGGCGAGTGGGGGTCCTGGCTACAAAAATAAAGTTTGACGAAGCGCTTAAAGTAGCGGACGGGGCAGCTTGGACGCCAGATTGAAACCACAGTATGTGGACCAGCTTGTGCCGACGAAGGGAGAGACGGGATTTAGTAAATGACGTACACACACACACAAGAATACACACAGCTGGGGGGGGGGGGGGGTGAGTGCTGCCAGGCATGAACTGAACAAGCGCATGTCGGAGTGAAAACGCAAAAACCGCACCCTTAGAGAGGATTGTTTTGCTCCCCGAGAGAATGGCCAGACTAGTATCCTTGAGGCCGCAGCCAACTAGTAGCGTCCGTAGAGACCGGCAAGTCGCCGGTTTTCCTCGTAGATGCCGCTATAGGCACCGGCCGTATAGCGTGAGGAGGCCCGCGGTTTCTCGTGCGCATGCGTCGAGGTTGACGGCGATCGGCCGTAGCGTGAGGAGTATCCATTCCGCAGGCCCACTGCCGGTACAGTCAGCTGGCTGGTAGCATCCGAGAGGATCCGCATGGACCGTGTGCCCCTCACCATCTCCTCGTACGAAATGAGTTGACGCCAGAAGCCGGCATTCGGTTGAATGAAGGGTCGAACTCCCCTCACAAGATCGTAGGCATCCGCCAGGCTCATATTCTGGTGACGTATCAGATAGGCCAGGACCAGAGAGGCTGAGCGTGAGATACCAGCCATGCAGTGGACCAGAGTTTTCCCACCCCGCTTCTTCTCCGCAGCTATCCTCTCCCCCACCGAATCAAAATAAATCCTCAGATTTGAGGTTTCCGCATCCTCCACACTGATCTGGATGTGTGAATTGACGCTGGAAAGCAGACTGCTGGGCGGCGGATCTATCATCGCAGTGATGACCTGCGTTATCCCATACTGCCGGAGCCGCTCAGGGCTCAGGGCCTGCAGTCCACTGAGGTAGAGGTGATCAGTGATACGAGCTATTTGATTAAACATATCTGACCAGGAGGTGGTTCTCGTGGGTGGACGGCCACGTCTCTGTCGTAGCTCTGAACTGTAGGAGCTACTGGCTGTCAGCGCAGGCAGTGGTCTTAGCGTGAGACCGTAGGGAGAAGAAGAGGGAGCACGGTTCACGCTACTGTTCAACTGGCGATTGCAGGTGAGGGCATTAAAGGGAGATCGCGGTATGTAGGCAGCAGCAGCGGCAAAAGTCCCACCCGGCACCCAATTGCGATCGTGCAGGCAGGTTGTGTAGTAGGTTGGACCAGTCATTCAACTTTTGGGCGGTTCGTGCCTTGACTCGAATCAGCAAGGTATGAAGATGGTATGATATGTGCGTGTGGCAAAAACAACTGCAGCGCGCGCGTGTGCGTTGCTGCCCCCCTCGCTGTTGCCGCCGCCGTCGTAGTGTGGCTGTCCTAATCGGTCAGTAGTGCTTTCCGATGCACACGCCTGCCGCGCGTGCGTGCGTACGTGCCCATCCCTACCTCGACGCGCATTCGTTCGATTGTACTGGCTGCACGCCCATTGGCTGGCCTATCGAAGGATGTTGATGCAGTCCAGCCAATCAGCAGGCAGGCCTTTTTCAGAGTGCTTTTGCATTGTACTTGCACTTTTCTTGACGAGGAAAACAAAAGCCGAGAAACCAACCCCAGAAATGCAGTTGTTTACGTGTAGGCACGAAACGGGGTCTTTTGTTTGTTGATTAATAACCCCCGGAAAAGTTGTAAATGGGTAAAAACAGAAAAAGCAGCCTAGAAGGAAAGCAAACACACAGTGGCAATTGCTGGGCGGAAGGAAAGAAACTGCTAAATGTTAGTAAGAACTGTCATTCAGTAGGTTCCCGAATGCTAGAAACGCTTTAACAATGCGTCCAGGCTTAATAAAAACAATTAATTGAGACTGTGAAATCAAAAGAACAGTGACAGAGAAGTAGGAATTTCCTTGTAAAGGCAACTTATTCAAGTAATTCCTCGTAGCAAATATGTAAGCATAGACACGCATCAACAGTATTTCCGCGTCCTCAGGCTGGCTACTTGGAAAGACATAAGCACTACTTTACGAGTATGCCGTCTGATAGGAGAAGGCAGGCAAATGTTAGTACTAATTTATTCGTACACAAGGCAAGTTGCCGTGGGGAGACTGTTTGCTTGCAAGAGATAAAAGGGTCCGTCTGGGAGCTTGTCCGAAGCGGTGTGTTGTAATACAACCGTTCTGTGAACAAAGTAGCAGTAGTGTGTTTTGAATGCGTTTGCCATTGTTCGTGTCAGGATGCGGGAGTGCGTGTGGGATGTTTGGCCAGACGGGGGAACGTTAACACGAGGAACTATGCGTGAAAAGGCAGGCTGGCCGATGCACACTAGACGCGCGTTGCCTGCATCTGTGACCCTGACTATGCTGAGGTCAAGTCTGGGGCGGCCGTGCTTTGGTGGAGCTTCTGTTAGTAAGCGAGCTTTTGGGGGCCGGTTGGACGGAAGGGGAAAAATGAGACACGAGAGCAGCCACTAGGTCAAACCTGGCGGGCTTCCTGAGGACATTGAGACAGCTGCCACAGGTCTAATACTGGTCGATGAGGAGCTGTTTTTATTAGTTTTTAGGCATGATTAAAATACTTTCGTCTGCAGCCTGTGTTGAGAAATACGTACACACAGGAGACTGCGAAGCTTACTTTTTTGAATTGTAACGATTACAGTTTGGTGATCATTTGTGATTTGGGAAAAATTTATAACTTAGGGGGGTTGGCAGATTTGCTTTATTTAGTTGACCCAACTGGAAAAAATTTGCGGCCTTGTTCGAAGTGGAAACCTCACAGCAGGGAGGGCTTTTACGCAGCCAACGCTCTACCAGTGAGCTATGACGCCCACCATGAGCCGTGAATTTAATTATACGTAGATCGATTTTATCGCATGAAATCCACTAGTAAGGAAAAGCAAGCTGACTGCCCAGACAGAATTTCCTATAAAATAATCTAGAATGCAGCAGAATTGCTACTAGGCTCAGGTAAATGTTAAGGGGGTTTGGTAGATTTGTTTAATTTTAATCGATTCAATTTTCAAAGGTTCGCGGCCTCGGTGACTACGCAAAAGCCTTCGCAATTGGGTCAACTGAAATTTTATAAGTACAAAATCCTAAAATAAATATTTCTCCATATCTCCACCAGACTTTAGGTGGCTGCTCAAACTGCCTTAAACGCCGTTCTAATACATGAATAACAGCTATGAGTATAGAAATCAAGGATTTTCAAGTAAGCGAATTAAATCGACAGTCATCCAATGTAGGCCTAACTACTTCACCGGCAACCTTCCCAAAAACACGCAAAAACGAGTTTTCTGATACCTGATAGCCTCCAAAACTTCAAATAAGGAAATGGGATCCTTCTTATGGTTCATTTATTATTACAAATTTTTGAAAAACCCAGAGACTTTCTCCTGCGGTGTTGATTTTAATGATAAGAATGGCAGCTGCATATCGTCCTGCATAGAGGAACACTTGTCTGGATAGGACAAACCAGGCACGGTCTTCTGTGAAATACACACCTTCAAGAAGAAATTGGAAACTTCTCGTCTGATACTGCAGAATTGCGCTGGTTGCGTTCAACAGCTTTAGCCTCTAAGTCAACGGCTTGGCTTTCTCAGAGGCTCTTGAGGCAATATGTCTTGGAGGGGAAAGTGGTTTTTTCACTGCTAGCCCCGAGCAAATTACTCGAGTGTTGAGAATAACGTAAACAAACGTGCTTTTGCACTGCAGATGTACTCGCACGCACCTTTGCTCACGTGATTAACCACTCAGCAAGGTGATGCACACAAACAGCATTCACAGCGAGCCGATCACGTGACGCGAGCCCTCAAGAAACTGACCTTGAAACGTGAGAATTCTGCGCCAGCTCTCCTGCCCTGCCCTGCCCTGCCCTGCTCTGCCCTGCTCTGCCCTACTTCCGCTCATTTTCACATAATTCTGCAGTCGCGTCTCAAGGTAGGCCTACTAGGCTGTAAAGTTCCCAGAGTAAATTAATGTGCTGAGGTAGTTAGGGGTCCGGATATTCTCTGCAGTAGGGGCGAGGAAGAGAGTGTATGCATTGGGCTGGCTTTCAAAATAATGTCGATACGAGAAAAAAATTATCCTAGCATCGCAAATCCGCCACCTTCCCAGTGCCAAGGGCATAGGAATTGTAACCGAAACCCAAGGTTGCTTTGTCCGGCGTCCTTGTTCAAGGTCAGCTGCCTCAAGGTCATCCAATATGGCAGTGAGCGATTTCAGACGCGCTGGCCTGCAGACAATTTACCGACTTCCACTCGGCGACACGTGTACGTCCTAGGTGGCCGCAACATTGCTCCGAAGTTCGGGAAGGCTACCTCCCCCCGAAGTCCTAAACCCAACACTGACCGTAGCCCACGCAATAACCGCAACCTCCCTCTTAACCGTTACTCCGACCTTAACGGTACCTTAAACAAATAAGCATAATTTCTCTGGAATTTGGCCTGGAGTCACGTGTACTACAGAACATTCCTCTTCCATTATTCTGTCGGGAGGTCACGGAGTCCGAGCAAAAGTGCTTTTGCAGTGCAAACGCACACACACACGCACACCTTCGCTCACGTGACCAATCCCTCAGCAAAGTGAGGCAGATAAACATTCATCACGTGGTGCTGGCCTTCAGGGAAGTGACCTTAAAAGGTGTGAATACCGCACCAAGCCTTGCCCCATTTTCGCTCATTTTCACATAAATGTGTGGTCGCGTCTCAAGGTGGGCGTAGTGAGCGTCATACTCCTCAGAGAAATTTAATAAGTAAATAATGCGTTGGGGTGTTTAACGATCCAGATATTCTCGGCACTACGTGTCAGGGCTAGCTGCAAAGAAGAGAGTGTATGCAACTTACTCGTTGTCATAATAATAATAATGAAATGAGAATAAGTATATAAGCATCGAAAATCTGTGACATCTGCAATGTAAAGGACATAGGAGCGTCCGCTTTGATGCAGGAGGCATTGCTCAGAAGTTCATCGCGGGGAAGCCCAGACGCTGGGATGAGCAATTTGGAATTTATATTTGTTAGTGCCAGGAATACACTGTGTAAACAAAAGTGCTATCACAGGAAAAAGTGCACGTACAAAACGTTCAAATTCGTAGTAATATGAGCATAATTTGTCCTTTTAGGGCAGTAGTTGACAATGTATTGAAATTAATTGTGAACTACAAAATAGGCAGTGAAAAAAACTCCTACGCCGAAAGATGGAGGCATTGTCCACGGACGTTCATTTTAAAAATAGTGTAGGAGAAAACTGCTTAGGATAATAAGATGGAAACGTAAAGTAAGCTAACACTACGATAACAGCTCACAATGAGATAGTGAAATGTCTATATATTTCGTTCATGATCGCTACTGTGCATGAAATTTAATCTCACGAAAAGGCGTCAGTCCACTAAAGAACCTAAAGTCCGCTAAAGAACCAGTCTGGAATTCTGATTATAGTTAGTAGCCAACGAGACGAAAGCGGTTAGACTGGGTACATCCATATAACTTCCATCGTGAGAATGACTGGTGGTATAAGGAGACATCGGGGTTCTTGAGGAACACGAGGCAGAGAAAAAGAGCTTAAGAAGATCTCCTTAATTCCCGATGGTTCTTTCTCAGAGTGATGCAAAAAGTCGTTCGCAATAAGCATATTAGTATCGACAAGATGCCACCTCCCTAGTGTAATGGAGCGCCCTCTTCAGCACGGGCGGCATTGCTCTGAAGTTCGAGCGGGATAAATTTTCCCACGACCTAAACCTAATTCTAATCATAGCCAAAGCAATAACCGTCATGGTAATTTTCCCCTTAACCCGGAATTCAACGTAACCTTGAACAAATAAGCATAATTGCTCTGGAATTAAGCGCAAAGCCTTATGCATTACATGAAATTCCTCTTCACTTGTCCTGTCTGGTAGTCACGCACAAAACCTTACCAATTTTCTTCAATTTATTACGAGAAGACTTCTTAATCCTCCGTATAAAGTTCATTTGATTCTTATTGTTATCTTTTGTGATAAAATAAGCGTGTAAATGCATTATAATACTGTGGCATTAACCGATATGGTTACAGCACATATATGGCTTCTGTTGTATCTTGAAGCTCACATAAGAGACTTTGCTAGCTGTCGAGTAGTGACTTGTGGTACATGTTACACAGTAAATGAGCTAACTCACGCAAAACAGCGGACTTTACGAAGGAGTTATCATCAATAGCAAATTGACATTAATGCCTGCACCAACAATTTGGAACAATCATGAATAACTTTGAGCAAATTAAAAAATAAGAGGAAATATAAAAAAGTACTATCGGTTATTTTAAGGACTTAGGTTTTTAAGAAAGGTTTCTAATTCAGAAAACGTGAAAAAGCGCCATATTTGTCCCAATTAATGTAAATAGAATTATCAAGTGAACAAACTCTTTCGGTCTATTGCAAGAGAAGGTTCCCTTTTCAAATGTACTTATAAGTATTTTTGGTATAGGATTTCAATGAACTTCAACTTATCTTTGGAATACCGGCGATTTTTTCAAGACTTTAAGTGCGCCGAAGCGCCGGACCACAAGTCTATATTGTGAGAGAGCTTTAAATGGATCGAATGCCTATCATATGTTTACTTTTGTTGTGGGCGTTCATTTGTTCACTGAAATGAGCTATCCCATTTGGCTGGAAATGAAACCAACC
Source organism: Ligula intestinalis (assembly GCA_036362985.1). NCBI lineage: Eukaryota > Metazoa > Platyhelminthes > Cestoda > Diphyllobothriidea > Diphyllobothriidae > Ligula > Ligula intestinalis. The sequence goes on along the minus strand of JAYGXS010000007.1, from coordinate 9,793,465 downwards.
AGCTTCACCAGAAGGAATTTCTCAAAAGGCACTACGTTGATAAATAAATTTTAGAATAAAATATTTCTAAAATTTATTTATCAACGTAGTGCCTTTTGAGAAATTCCTTCTGGTGAAGCTGGTCGGTTGCATTTCCAGCCAAACAGGAAAGCTCATTTCAGTGAACAAATGAACGCCCACAACAAAATTAAACATATACTAGGCATAAGATCCATTTAAAGCTCCCTCTAATAAGTTGCCCCTTTAAAAAGAAAATCAATTATACATTCTACTGACTTAGATCTGCATACTTTATATTTTTCAGGTATCACCAGGGTAAGTGAAACTTTAACTGGCTTTCTCGCCTTCCGGGAGATAGCGGCAAAAACTGAAAAACAACAATATTCTCCTTATATTAGGGAGTATTTTGACTAAATGTACGCCGTATTCTAACAGTGCAACTGGAAGAAAGCATTTTTTTATTTTTTTGCTAAAACGCATAATATTCAGCCTGTTCCGTTTCCAATTGATGTAATAGTGGCCCGTAAATTGGACAAAAACGTCTCCTGTCACATGCATTAAATGTAACAAGGTTGCTTTCGGGGCCCACCTCCACGGGAAAATATACGTTTTTTTGTTTACGGTCTGAAAACGTCGGTGCGGTATAGGAATATTCGATCAGTCATGGTTCCTTACTGTGCGTTCTGACATAACAATTCCAAAAGTGCAAAACACAATTTTTCTTCCTGAACTCATTCCTACTTTTTACAAAAAAGGTGCCTTTCCTTAGATTTGCTTCCGTGGGACTTTCAGTACCTTAAGAGTAGACTTTCCGGTCCAAGAAGAGGTTTGTTCAAGAATGTGCGTTTACTTATAACAAAATCCTAAAATATATGTTTTACTTACGTCATATTGAATGGAGACTTTTTAAGTTATACATTGGCGGAAACAATAAAATGCAAAAACTTAGCCTGCTAAATATTCAAAATTTAGTATCGATTGTTTCCATTGTCCAACTCCACGGTAACACATGTGTAGTATGCTTACGGTACCGAATCTTAATGTGCTAAAACAAAAATCAGTTTTTTTATGATAAAAAAATGACATTCAGAAATGGGAAGGGTTTTCCAGGGCTTAGTTAGTTTGGTTATTTCGGAAAAAAACTGATCATTTTGGCTTTATTACCCCTGATTTGCCATGACTTCGAATCAGATGCCCCGAATGCGACAGCTGTTTTAAAAATAAACTTCCTGTTTATATTAATTTTCTTTAAATAGCGCTATGCACTTAAACAAAAGGGGTTGCCTTTCAGCACTAATCAGCAAAGAACGATGAAGAAAAGCACGTAAGCATAATCTCTATGGAATTTTGCGTAGAGTCACCTGTATTACAGGATATTTCTCTTCACTTGTGCTGCCGAGTGGTCACGCAGTAAATTCCTACAACCATCCTTCTATTGAGATTATAGGTGTGTGGGGAGCCTAGTAGGCTTCAAAAACCTCAGTACAAAGTGCATTCGATCCGTCTTTTGTTACTTTGCGATAAAAGAAAGCATATGTATGCATTATAATGGTTTGGCGTTAACCCATCTGGTAACGGCGGACATATTTTTTCGTTGAGTCCTGTACCTCACATCAGAGACCTCGCAGACAGTCGCATGTCGATTCATAGTGCAAGCTTATGCAGCAAATGACCAATACATGCAAAACAGCGGACGTTAAGCAAGACTGATCAGCACTCGCAAACTGGCAAAACCGTCTGTACCCTCAATGTTAAATAATAATGTGCCAACGTAAACAAACTTGAGAGTTAAAGAAAATATAAAACTTCCTTTTAGTGTGTTAAGAAACACGGCAGGAGTTTCCTTGGTAACGTACACATGTTCTTATTTATATTTCAATTCCTAGACAATAAATTTCTGTCAGAGTTAGGGTTAGGGTAAGGGTTAGGGTTAGGTTTATGGTTAGTGTAAGGGCTGGGGTGAGGGTTCGTGTAAAGGTTAAGGTATGTGTTAGGGTAAGGGTTAGGGTTAGGTTATGGTTTGGGGTTAGGGTAAGGGTTAGGGTTATGGTTAGGGTAAGGGTTAGGGTTAGGTTGGGAAAGTGATATCGCATGTAAAATGCCCCAATTTTTTGACTTACGTGAAGCGTTAGAGTTGGTTTTTAAATATAAATAAGAACATATGTGCGCTACCAAGTAAACTCCTGCCAGAAATACTTGCATATATATTGGGAAAATCTCGAATTTCGGAAACATGCAAAAGCACCCTCACTGTTCCAATAGACGTAACCGATATTGGATTTCGATGAGTTTCTGATTATTTTTGGAGTACCGGTGACGATTTCACGATTTTCTGTGTGTTCAAGCGTTTGCCCAGTAAGTTAGGTGATAAAATCAATCAAAATAAAATTATTCTTAAAAGCGTTTACCGAAGTACTGATTTATTTCTGTCTATTCTTTATAGTGCACATGGTCGTGCAGATGAGAGTTGTCATCCCAACTAAACGGGAGAGGTTATTCCCAAGAAGAATAAACGCCCACAACAAAATTTAATAATAAATAGGCCCAAGATAACTTGATAACGCTCTATACGAAGTAACTCCTTTCAGAAGCGCATCACTTTGACATTCAGCTGATAAATTTCTGCGTATATTTTATTTTCCTATCTAACGTCAGGTTATAATTGATTCATTTGACCGGCTCTCACATCCACCAGAAAATAAGTGATACAACCGCAGCTGCAAATAAAAAAATTGTTCTCGTAATACGAAAGCGCGTTTTGATTGAATAAAGCTGATGGTCTAAGACTGAAAATGTACCAAAGGGAGGCTGAGTGTATATAAGGGTTTTGCAAAAACTGTTAATCGTCTGACTGTTCCGTTTCTACCTAACGCCCTAGTGGCAAGACAGTTGCATAAAAACACCTCCTGCCACAAGCCTCAAAGGGTGACAAGATTGTTTTCGGTGCCCATCTCCATGGAAAAATGCGCGTTTTCTTGTTCATGGTCATAAAACGTCGGTGCGGCAAAGGAAAATTTGGTCAGGCGCGTTTACGTACTGCGTGCTCTGACATAACAAATCCAATAGTGCAAAGAAACAATTTTTCTACCTGAATTCGTTCCTTCTTTTCACGAATGAATTTGTGCTTCCTTAGACTTTCTCCCATCTGACTTTCACTGTCTTAAGATAAGAGTTCACGCTTTATGAAAGGGTTTATTTAGGAATGTATTGCATTTACTGGCGACTATTTAAAGCAAAATGCAGGAAGTAAGTGATACTATTATGCCACATTGTAGAGGAAATTTCTTCAATATATGGTGTACAAATCTTTCAATATAATGTAGGTGCATTAAATTTGTTCTCCTGAGTGCGAAATTCACCTTTAGTTTAAAATTTAGCATTTCGCATTTTGTGCTGAATACTAGTGGTAAAAAGCGCCTGGAAATGCAATAAAGGACACTTTTTTCTTTAATTTCGGGTTTATTTCACTAAATTCAATTAACATAAGCCCCAGGTTCCGGGAGTGAAGATGCACCAATAAGTAGGCGAAAGCAGACTATCATATTTCTGAGTTGACTTCAAATCAGAAACTTCGGATGTGGAAACTGATTTTGAAATAAAATTTCTGCTTTTATTAATGTATTTTTCATAGCGCACTGCACTAAGACACAAGGGGTTTTCTCCTCAGCAGCAAATAGCATAGGGATATTTTTGAAACAACCGAAAACAGACAATTTCTGAAATTTACCGTAGGGTTACCTGCACTACAGGATATTTTTCTTCATTTGCTCTGCCGGTTAGTCAGGCAGTAAAACCCTACAACCGTCATTCTATTTCTTCCGAGAATATAGGTGTAGGAGCAGCCTAGGAGGCCTCTAAAACCTCGGTACAATGTGCATTCGATCACTCTTTTTATCCTTTGCGATAAAAATTAATGGGTGCATGAATTAGAATGGTGTGGCCTTAACCCAGCTGGTTACGATCCACATATTTTTACGTTGAGTCTTGAATGGCACACGAGAGAATTCGCAGACTGTCGCATGGCGATTTGTAGTGCATACGTATGCAGTAAATGACCAATCCATGCAAAACAGCGGACTTTGAGAAAGAATAGCCAGTACCCACAAACTGGCCGAAGCGTCTGCACCATTACCTTGGAAGAATAATGTGCAAACGTAAGCAAAGATAAAATAAAAAGAAATATAAAACTCACTCATAATTTTCTACAAAATACTTAATGATTTAAAGGAAGTATCCTATTCCGGAAACGTGAAAAAGCACCGTAACTAGGCCGATAAATTTAAACAAACTTTCTGGTGGCAAATTCATCCGATGATTGTTCAGACAGCATTCTTCTTTAAGTGTCTTTAGAGGCATCGCTGACGTTAAATTACCATGATTTTTCAATAATCCTTGAAGAAGTGAAAGGTATTTCACGACTTTCATTGTGTTCACTCGATTGGCTAGTTACCTAAGTTATAAAAACTACAAAAATAAAATGTTTCTACAAAATGTTTGTCGAAGTAATGCTTTCTTTCTTTTCATTCTTTCTAGTGCAGATGGTCATTTAGATGACAGATGTATTCCCAACCAAACGGGAAAAGTTATTTCCGAGAAAAATATATGCCTACAGCAAAAGTTAATAATAAATAAGCCCAAGATAACTTTAAAATGCTCTATAAGAAGTCACTCCATTAAGAAACCCATCACTTAGGCATGCAGCGGATGAACGGCTGTGTACATTTCATTTTCCTAGCTAACGACAGGATCAAGTAGATACAGTTGACCAGCTTTCGCACCTTCCGGTAAATTATTGATGCAATTGCAGCTGAAAATGAAAAAAATCCTATTTTTTTCTTTATATGACAGCATGTTTTGTTTGAACGCAGCACATGATCTAAAAGGGTAAAAGAGTGGCTGGATGTATATAACGGATTTGAAAAACTGTTAATCTTCTGACTTTTCCGTTCCTACCTGATGCCCTAGTGGCAAGCCAGTTGCATAAAAACGTCTCCTGCTACAGGCTTCATGTTTAACAAAATTGTTTACGGTGCCCATCTCCATGGCAAAATATGCCTTGTTTTGTTTTACGGTGGCAAAATATCGGTGCGGCAAAAGGAAATGTGTCCAGGCACGTCTCCTTACTGCGTTTTCTGACATAGCAATTCCAAAATTGCAGAAAAAAATGTTTGCACAAAAAATGCGATTCCTTAGATTTGCTCCCATTCGACTTAAGATTGGAGATTCCGCTTCCAAAAGCGGTTTATTTAGGTATGCTTTGCATTAATTGGCGTTTATTTATAGCAAAACACAAGAATAAATAACTTTTATACGTCATATTCAATAAGAGATTTCCTACATATATGGCGCCCAAATATTTCCACATAAAGAACCAGCATGCCGTTTTTATCTGCCAACATGCTTTCTTAGTATAAAATGTGCTTGAAAGATTAAAAACAGCAAGATGCATTTTTTGCGCTGTAAACTGGTGATAAAATACCGGCTGGGAATGGAATTAAGGACCCTTTCCTCTTAAATTTCGAGTGCTTTTCACTATATTTATTATCACCAGCTCCAGGTTCTAGGAAGGCAAATGTACCAATAAGTGGCCGAAAGCATAGTTAGAGTTTTCCTTTTGTCTAGTCCGTTGTTAACTTACACATTAGTCGAAACACCATTAAACATGTAACCTGCCAAATATTTCAAATTTATAACCGATTTTTCCCATTGTCCCTTTCCTCAGTAACTTATATGTTATTTTTTTATGGAACTTAATATCAGTGTGCTTAAACAAAAAAACTTTTATAAGTGCGTTTGAGGGGAAAAATGCCATAGAGATGTGAAATTTATTTGAAGGCTTAATTCGCTTTGCTATCACAGGGAAAGAATCTTATTTTCCAAACTTGCTTCCCTTGATTTGCCCTGACTTTGAATCAGACGTTCCGGTTGCAGAAGCTGTTTGTTAAAAAAATTCCTGCTTATATTAATGTTCTACAGACTACGTTGCAAAAATGCGATCCATTCTGTCATACGAAGAAACGTTAAGCAAGACAGAAAAGGATCAAGATCGCACGGATGAGGTTGAAACCCAGCGGACTGATTGCCTGAAATGACTTCAAAAGGACGGCATCATAAGCGAGTATGACTAAGAGTGTCTCCGTCCCATTGGCACCTACATATCTCGACTATACGGGCTGCCTAAGATTCAAAAAGATGGCATGCCCGTTAGTCCCATCCTAGATATGAGAAACTCGCCATACCATGCGACAGCAAAATGGCTAGCAGACAAGCTGAAACCCATACAGAGTCGAATAGCACCTCACAGCCTCCGAGACACCTTCGAATTCTTGGACGGCGTAAAAGACCTCGATCTGAACGGGATGATGATGTTCTCGCTTGATGTCTCGTCCCTGTTCACGAACGTGCCGGTCACAGAAACATTAGAATACATCTTTGAACTCATTACCTTGACTCAGCACGACATAAGAATGCCAGTAACTGCACTGAAAGAATAATTGCTGAAATGCACCTTGAATGTACAGTTCCTATTTGACAATAACCTGTAGAGACAATTAGACGGAGTAGCAATGAGCTCGCCCCTGGGCCCACTTCTAGCATATATATATTCATGGGCAAACTAGAAGCTACGCAACTTAGACACCAGAGAAATAATCTAACGTACTATAAACAGTACGTAGGCGATATATTTGCAGTTGCATCAGATCAAACAAACTTATCAACGCTAATGTATACAGTAAATCGGGCGAACCCATCAATAAAATTTACCCTAGAAGAAGAAAAATCTAGATCGCTTCCATTCCTTGATGTACTATTGAGTAAAAGAGCTGATGGGAGCATTCAACGTAGGGTATATCGCAAGAAGACGTGGTCCGTGCAATACATCAATTTTGCTAGTTGCGTACCGTTGAACTTCAAACGCAATTAAGTAAAGTGTTTGACGCAAAGGGCAAAGAGGCTTAACTCGACTGATAGCATTGAAGAGGAGCCTAAGATTGTTGAAGGCTTGTTTCGACAAAATGGGTATGCTAGTCAATTTATCACTAAAAACATGGCTGAAAGGCCGCCAAAGCCCTCAGTATTAACAGTAGAGAAGAAACGAGTCTTAATCAGAATCCCATTGCAAGGGGACGGACCAAGCGAACTGCTAAGGAGGTGCCTAAGTCAAGCCGTAGCAACTACCTTCCCAGCAGCCAACGCCCATGTATTGTTCTCAAATACTTCCATCCTTTACGGAGAAATCAAGGATAAACCGCCAGCTCAGACCACCTCTATGTGCATATATTCATTTACCTGTTCCTGCGGGGCAGGATATATTGGTCGCAAGAGCCGGTGCTTATCCAAAGGATAAGAGAACACATGCGAGCATGGTTAGGGAAGGGCCAAATTAAGGGCATAAATAGTTCCATTCTAGCGCACCTGGTAGACTCCGACCATCGCGTGGATGCCAAAGAGGCCTTCCGAGTGACCTACAAGGTGCCCTCGAGCTACTTTAAATTCCTCGGACAGCGTCTGTTGGCGACGGGAGAGGCTGTCGCCATTAGGCTTCGCCGACCAGTGCTATGCGCCCAAAATAACTTTGTCGCGGCGCCACAGTAACCATGGGCGAAACTAGCTAACATGCCTACACACAATGGACCACTGGCCTCGGAAACGGACCCCCGCAGAGACGAACAAGTCCTAAATCCAACCATGCACACCTTATTACCTGCGTCGGACATCGGACCGGCTAGAGATTGACCTTCTGTCCGCAACTTCCCCAACCCCTCCCCCTTTCCCCACCCACCGACCCTGACAACAATAACGTGAAATTTTCCACTAACCTTCATTGTTTATTTATTTCAGTACCATATAAATGTAAAGGCCTGATGAGAATTTATCGAAAACAAATGTATGTTCGCCAATTTATCTTCTGAAGTTCTTTAAATAGCAAAATGCACAAAAACAAAGGGTTTGGTTTCCCGCACCAATTAACACTTTGGATATCCAACAGCTTTGTTACGTAAAAATCTTTGTGAGTTTTAGGTCCACATAAAGTCAGAAGAAAAACAGGGCCAAAGGTTTCTAAGCCACGCACCAAACTTTTCCTCATTACGTGAGTTGATTACATTCTGTACATGCAGGGGCAGTGTCCGCCTATTGTCAGTCATTGCAACCCTAGGGATATCCTGGCATTCCTACGCAAGTTTTGAAGTTGTTGTGCGTTTAAAATTAAGCCACAGACATACTGTTCAGAATACTGAATAGGAAATGGATGCCGCTACACTGAATAATTTTCAGATTAGGGGCAGTTGGAACAAATTTGTCTGAAAGGGCACCTACAATATTACCGGGTTAGAGTTTTAATTAGGCATAAACATGATTGACTTCCGGTTTAGTGTACAACACTTTGTTTAAGATTAAGCGGAGTTGGTTAAAAAGTTTAGACAAGGTCGTTTTTCAGTTTCAGTTGTTCATTTTGTGCATTTATGAGAGCCACTTTTTAAGCAAGTATGTGTTATGGTCAGATGGGCTTGCTACTATACCCCAAAATATCATCAACATTTAAACTTAAGTCGAGAGATGGGGTACATTGTGGCTAGCCTTTTTTAGGCCATGATAACAAAACATATAGGAAGTAGAATTAAGTTCAACAGACTATGTGAACTAAAGGGCACACCGATTTACCTATTCACCTTGGGTAGAAAGCACAAAGTAATGTACTGGCAAACATGCAGCGGGCAGTATGTTAACGACTGTATCCGTTTATTATGGCCTTTGTTTTGTATAAGTTGGTGTCCCCACCTCTCTTTGCCTCTTATATCCTTCCCGCAAAAAAAGCATGCTTGCCACCGAAAGCTGCATATTACATCCCTTCTTGAACGTGATTAAACCAGAGTGTTATGTAACAGACACCCTTAAAATTGTTGTTGCACATAATGGATTTGAAGCCTTTAACGCACCCTTCTGTATTTTTTTCATTTTAAATTTTTCTCGTCAACCACTGTTTTCCAAGAACATAAGGTCCGCTTAATTAGCTGCTTCTTTAAGCTGGCGGGTAACTTATTCTTATTTGAGTATCTTGTCCATCTAATCCAGATTCAAGTGATGCTCTTATAATGTTTAGCCCATTTTATAACTTACTTCGCCTACTACATATGCCTCAAAAACTTACCAGAACAAAATTATCTATCTTCCACCGATCTAAAGATTAAATAAAGCTTGCTGTTAATCAGTTAAAAAGTCTGTCACATGGACCAAATCGTATCCATCTTTTTTGGCAGTGGATATCAAACTGCAAAATCTCAAAGTTTTTTGTACACAAAAGGTGTTACCTTAATTCATTCAGGAAATACTTTCACACTTCCGCGTTTGCGACTGTAGGCTGTCGACCTGCTGGTGAGCAGGGACCTGGAAAAATGGAATCCCAATCAACTGTATTCCACTTAGCCAATTACGATTGTTCATAATGTTGATTTGGGTAAGAACGTTGGTACGCCTAAGAAAAAATGTTACCGTTCAACTTGCATAGGGAAAGCGAAAGATTGCTTGTTAAAAATAGCGAATCAGAAGTAGAGCACAGAAAATAAAACGAGATTGAAAGTCTGCACGTTAACTGATTGGCGCTGTATTTAAAATTCAAAGTTAACGAAACCTATAAACAGAAGCCGCCGTTGATCATGCAATATTTCGACATATGCGAAAGTTGTGATACTGATTATTGTGTAGTCTATTCTGAAGTCATTTCAGTGAAGATAGGATGTCGGCTTTTCGAAGAGCTTCGTTCCGACTCCTAGCAACACGCATCTATTGTAAAAACTGACTGCTTAAGCAGTATGCCTTTTTATCATTGATTTTGACTGCCTTAATAAATTCAAATATATTTTATGAAAAAAACATAGATAAAAAATTTCTTGCACATGTTTGGTAGCCAATAAGGCCTTGTTTAAATTTTATACTTGAAGGAAGGGAAGCTTTCAGGTTTAAAAAAGTTGTTAATAATGAGCTTTTCTACAACTGTGAGGCGTTTATTCATAAAACGCCGTATCTGTCAAATTATTAACGCCTCCTCAAATGCATAAAATATGTTTCACATCTATTTCAATATGTTATGACAACTATGTGACCTCTTCTGCAGGCTGTATGTGAAGACGTACTTTCCCTTAAACAAGATGTACACGATTCGCAGTTTCTAAAAGTTGAATTCGAGTGTAGCAGTCACTAGGTTAGACAATTATTCGGCAATTGGGCAACTTTTTTAAAACCGACAACTATCCTTCCTTCGCGTTTAAAATTTAAAGGAAGCGTAATTTGCTATCAATCATGTATAAAAATAATTCTTTTATCTATGTTTTCCATAAAATATATTTGAATTTATAAAGGCAGCTAAAATCAAGGATGAAAAGGCATAATACTTAAGTAGTCAGTTTTACAAAAGCTACGTTTCAGTAGGAGTCAGAACGAAGGTCTTTAAAAAGCCGGCAACCTATATTGACTGAAATAACTTCAGAATACACTAAAGGATAATCAGTGTCACAACTGGAGTGAATTCAGATTAGCGAAGAGTATTATTCTTTCGCATACGTCGAAATATTGCATGATCAACGGCGTCTACTGTAGTAGCGTTATTGACGGTGTCCGATCAGCTGGTGTCCAGCAATTTCAGAAAATCGAAGTTGTTCATGATTGGCCTATTAAGTTTATTTTTCTACTAGGAGACATGCACTGTCACATACGCATTGGTTTGAAGGAAATATGCTTCTGCTCTGTAAAATACGTCTGTTGTGCTGACTTTCGATGTGAGCCAGAAGCCTATGGGACAGCATAAGCTTAACCTATGTTATCGCCCCAAGTGCCATTTGTCAAAAGACGTCACGCTCAATCACGCTGACACGCTTTTTTCTACGTCCAGTGCCTAACTGCTGCTGGGACTATTTATTTAAATATTTTCTTAGTTGAAGCAAGATATGCCGGTTACTGTTTTATGTACATTCGCAGTTTTGTTGAAGAAAACACGTGGAAATATAGTCTTTCACTTTTAAAAGCGAACTTTTACTTGAGATAAACGCTAATAGATATAAAAAGGGTATATATATTATATTTTAACCTTAGACTTTATGCTAACTATGCATGCTTGATAATGTATGTTCACTCTTTTTTGCCAAGTAGTAAACGATAGGGCAAGAGGATGGATCTATCCTACGCAGGGTTTGCCGAACGAAAACCTGGACAGGACAATACACTTACTTCCACAGTTTTGTCTCCTCAATATAAAACGAAATCTGGTCGAAGGATTAGCAGCTAGAATACGACAGATTTGTTCTCCTGAAACTGTCGAAGCAGAACTCCAACAACTGCAGCATACAATAATTGAAAATGGATACCCCAAAAGGTTCATCCTCCGAAATATTGGTGAACGCGCCAAAAAGCCTGTCACCTTAACTACAGAAAAGAAAGACGTGTTCATAAGACTGCCTTTCTTAGGCAATGCAACCAGCGAGCTGGTCAGACGACGCTTGAGGGCTGCAATCACAAACGCTTTCCCAGCCGCAAACTTACGGGTGGTATTCACGAACTCTCCCCTCCTACGATTGGGAGGTAAACACAGATTCCCTTTGAAGGCCACATCAATGTGCATTTACTCTTTCACTTGCTCCTGTGGAGTGGGATACATAGGCCGTACAACGAGACGTCTCGAAAAGAGGGTACGTCAGCACATACTGACCTGGCTAAGTAAAGGTGAAACTAGATCGATCTCGAGTGCTATTCTCGCACATCTAGTTGATACGAACAATCGAGTCGATATTAACGAAGCCTTTCATGTGGTCTACAGGACGTCATCTAATTTTTCCAAAAGCCTACGCCAGCGAATGCTTGCAACAGCCGAAGCAGTAGCTATAAGACTAGCAAATCCAGTGCTGTGTTGTCAGAAGACTCTGACACAAGCTTTGTCACTTCCATGGTCTAAACCGACACCAGATGGTGATAGGATTTCGCCCCTACCAGCAAGCGACAATCCCTCAACCAACACGCTGACATGGCCTACATGCGCAAACGGACATAGTCCGCGTTGGCCAAGCAACGCCCGTGTTAGCTAGTTATTGCTTTTCTACGTATTTAAACTTTTATTGTTATGTACAGCGTTAATTCCCCTTGCAAATTTTTGGTCTGATGAAGAGTTGCTGAAAATAATTGTTTCCCATAAACCGAATTCTAACAAAAACATATTATTAAGAAGTTAGAACCATAATTTCCGCGAGGTTTCAAAACGAGAAAAAAACATCAAAATTCTCCTATTTTGTCAAAAAGACTTTTCGGCCAAGCTCCAATTTTGTTCTTTGTCAACTTTGCAATGACTAGCCAAGTGGTTCCAGAAACTTAAATATACGACAGCAAATATATTATATGAAGTCTGGGCTTCTGAAAGCCCAAGGAAAAGTGGAGGACGCGATCACTATGGCAGGCGTTTATTTTTAACTAAAATTCCAAATCAAATTTGCAAATTATTATCGGAGAGCAAGTACAAATCCTTGTAATGCCAATTCAAAGCAGAGTCGATATAGTAAGAATTCGTGGTTGTTAACAATTTCAGCTATTATTCTTAAAAATCAAGGTTCCGTTTATGGAAGGAGGGCGGTAGAGTACATGGTAATGAGTAGCGGAACAAAAGCACAGCACAGAAGATAAAACAGCACACAGAGATTGTATAGTAGCATTATTTATTGTGTCCGACCATTTATTATCCAGCGATATCAAAAATTAACGCTCTCTTTATTGACATATTTGGCTAAGACCTTTTATAGGAAGCGGGCATTCTCACGTACGCATCAAAGTGTGTTTGAAAGAAATATGAATCTGTTGTGTAGAACACGTCTGTTATGCTTGCTTCCGGTTTGAAACAGAAGCCGTTTTGACAGCAAACGATTAACAAAAGCTATCTTCCAGGGGCCATTTGTCAAAAGCAGTCACGGTCAATCAGACTTAACTGCTTTTCTAATCCAGTGCCTTACATTTTCTGGGAATATTTTCTTAAGGTAATTTTCAAATTAAAACAAGATGTGCCGCTAATTACTGTATGCATATGTGCATTTTGTCTTGAAAAGAAATGCGGTAATATAGCCTTTCACTTTCAAAAATGCAGCATTATACTTGAGAAGTTTATTCATAGATATAGACAAATTATATAAATTACGGTTTCAAAATTAGACTGCATTTTAACTATGTACGGTATATGGTGCATATATGTTCTTGATTGCTAGTAAGTAAACGGTTGGTCTTAACATATCTCAGAAATAAGAGACCGTAAATATTACCTAGTTTGAACATGTAAGACGTAGTCACAAACCTCATATATTGTCAAAAAGGCAGTTAGGCTAAGTTCCAAGATTTGTTTATGTTAACTCTACCACGGTTGGTCTCCAAAGATATCAATTTTTAAAGTGTTTTGAGGAACCAGCATGAAAAACAGCAAACAGCTTGTTTAGGGTCACTTGTAAGAGTCCAAGGAGTGTAAAAATCTGACTTATTATTCCAAATTATTATCGGAAGGAGAGGGGGAGAGTCGAAAAATTGAGGATACTTGGTTGCTGATAAATCTTCTGAATATTCCTAAACTCAGCATGCCCGTGATAGAGTTTCAAGGCCTATTTGTCCTGATTGAAGGTTTGTTTGCTTTTATCGCTAATTTTTAGCGCAAACCCAGCAATTAATAAACACTTTGTTAATCGAGTGCAATTGCTCTAATATTTTAGCCAATGAGGATTACATCGTCTGATATAAGGGTTTCCGAGTAGTTTGGACCTCAAAAGTAAGTTTGAATACCCAACGACTTCACTATTCCCAGCTCGATTTTATCCAAAGCGTTCACTAAGGACTCAACGAAATTATAGGCTAAACAGTCATGCTAAAGCCTAGTTTACTGGTTAGAATACTGCGAATGCATTACCAAATGCTTATTTAATCTCTGAATTTGACTCTGCATAGGCGTTTTCTCAAAGACCGCAATCAACTCTTTCGGGTCCACAGGAAACCTTACTTGCATCAGTCTCGCAAATAAAGTTGCCATTTGTCGAGTGCACTTCGTGTTCCATTTTCAGAGTGAATACAAAAAACTCTGAAAAAGTAAGCAATCGTAGCTTCCGACGTAGTTTGACGTTCAAAGGTATGTGTGCATGACAGCGGCTAAATAAATATTATAAGTCATGCAATGCAACTGGGATGTCAACTCTCCTAATTAGTTAAGAAAATATGATAAGCACAGAACCAATTAATGAGAAGAAAGAAAACTAAAACTCTCCTAGAGGAAATAGAGCAGATGAAAACCCCATTGTAACCAATTACGTCGTCGGACTCTAGTATTGTTTTGCTGCAGTATATGTGCTTGTAGTGAAACATGCAAAAGCATTGCAAGTAGTTGGTTGCATGTCTCGTTTGATCTGTAGCAGGCAAAATAATAGCAAAGACACTTTTTTTCCAAATACCTTACTCTCCAATATGAATAAATGTCAATCTTTATTCTAACTTTATTTGTTTGGTCATGGCTGGGGTTTAAACAAATTTGCAGCAGATAACTGATGCCTTTTCATATTCCGTATTTAGACGGTGACTATCCAACGAAGGTTATCAAAAAGAAACGAGCATTTCGTGACCTTATGAGCAATCGTTTTGCCTTAGTGATTGTCTCCTAGCAAACGGATCGGGTGTGTTCCGCAGCTCTTTGAAGTGGCGCTATTTTAAAATTATGAACCGCCGAAAGAGTTTTGGCTTCTGAAGTGGTATAACTTGTTTTTGTTGCCATATTAAACAAAGTAACTGTCCTGTGTTTTGCAATGATTGAATGATTACTCTAGGTGACTTTTGATTCAAATTCTATCAAGCCAAAACCAGTTGTCTGCTAATTTTTGAGATGTATTTCAGAGAGCTACTGGTTAGCAGTAATTCAAGGAATGCAGGCTAATTAATTAAGGCATTTTAAGAAGTGCACGTCTTTCCGGGATATTGAACATGCAGTAACTTCTCCATTTCCAGACTGGCAGCGATTAAGAGCGTTAATTTTGGAATGCACATCGATTTCTTTATTGTTACTTGTTTTATTCAAGAATCGACTAAATGAGAGGAAAGAAATGGAAGTTTTTGACCTTCTGGGATTTTGCGACCTATTATTCACCTGCTAGTTATAACGTATTTTATACCAAAAGCGAGAAAACACTACATTATAAGACTTGTTGAGCATAAGGTTAGTAAAGGATGCCAGGCTCAGTTTAATAATGTAGGAGAAAGATGTATGTGCGGCTGAACGAGGAACCGGAACAGAAAAAGGATTTTTGACTTACACAAAGCTGAACTAAGCTGCCTTCTGAAGCAGAGGATGAATAATTATCCTTTAAGCTTCCCAAAGGACTAAAATGGAGAGTTGTCAGTGGAATTCCAGGATTAAATAGATTGAGCATTGGACTGGAAAAAATGCGGTCACTTAAAGGATCTAACTTGTAATCTAACCAGTGATCTAGTACCTACTCCATTGTTTGCTACTTAACTTGACTCAGGTTGAATTCTCCCGTCCAAAGCTAATGCGTTTTTAATTACTGATAAAGTTCCTGATCTCCTTGGTTTTTTGCGGCTTATTCCCAGCTATATGTCTTAAGCTCGAAAAAAAATTGTACACGACGTTCATTTGGCATTCATTCAAGGCCTTTATGAGTAATTTTTAGAGGAGCCTGCTTGTAGAGTATGGGGGTAACTCATGATATCCAACGATTTTTACAAGTGACCCTCTGTTACACAAACGCAGCTCACGTTGTCTGCCCCAAAGTTTTGCAGCAGTAAATTAATGACTGTTCCTCAACATAAGGCATATTGCAATTTATCAAGTAATATATAACGTTGTTCAAACATACCAGATTTACAGAAAAGCGGAAAATTCCGAAAGATTCGGAAAAATGCTGGAAATCCGGCCAACTAGGGTAAACTTTAGTATTCAATTTAGAGAAGCCTTTTCAGGCCAAAAAGCACAAATGAATAAAGCAGAAAAAGTCAAATTTCGTTGAAAAATAATCCTTTTGTAAAATTTTCGTATGCATATGCTTCCATATTATGTGCAATTTAAGGTGTGCTCGTTGCCAAACAGCACAAACTCCGGGCTTGTAGACTTACATGATTTCACGAGCTAGGCTAGCTGCTTTTACCGTTTAAGGCGGATGAAGACAACCAGATTTTCCCTTAACTGCATCGATTGGAAGGTCACAGCAGTAACATTTTATTGCGAGCTGATGTGCGAAAATACCGGTCAGTGTCTAATAAATGTAAATTTTAATGTCAGGTGCTATCCTAAACGTACCAGTTTGTGCAGGCTAAGGGAATTTTACTTTCGTCACATGACTTTGTGATTGTTGCAGGTTTTCGACTACGACGAGGTTCAGATGATTCTTGAAACTGCGGTTAACACCTTACGATTTTCAGTTGGTTCAATTGATTGTCCATAAATAAGGACTATGTTCTAAATGCTTATCGAAACCTTAAAAATAAGCTAGTTTGTAAGCACATTTATCTAAATAGTGAGGTTCTGGGCAAACTTTATCGGGCACCTATCCATGTGGGTAATTGTTTTAGAACTTCCCAAACAGGTCAACTCATTGCTAAGAAAAAATGAGTATTCGCAACAAAGGTCCGATAGTGATGTACCTAGGATCAATTTAAAGGCTTTCTTTAACAAGTAACCTCTTGGAAAAGTGTTTTGCTTAGATATTTTGCTGTCAAATATAACTGTTTTGCATCTTTTTCGAAGATAAAGTCAAGATACAAATGTCAACACCTGGCCACTGTTTTGATTTTCTTGAATATGTAGAATATGGAAGGTCTCGCTCTCTTACATACTGGAGCAATTTTCGGTATACTTCCTTACTTCTAGGCTCTATTCTGCAATTGCAAAAGCACCATGGAGTTGCAAAATAAATGCTACAATTTTGGAAAAATGAAAATCTTCTGCCTGTTCCATTTAGATTTTCCCATTTGTTCATACCGAACTGTAGACAGAAATGTTTAGATATATTTTTAACATACACCTTGACAGAAAAAAACTAACGGTTTGTTTACGGTCGTTATTTTTGATATAGTAAAATCAATTACAGTTTTACAAATTTATTTATAACTTGCATAGCAAAAATCGCGGTCGATGTACAGAACAGGTAGTCTTTCAAATAAATCAGATTTTACTTTTCCGGAAATAATACGTTTTCTTATATTTACATTTACCTCATTTCAATGAAGACAAAAGAGTCTTTTTTATTCTCTGGAAAGATATAAGTAGAAACGTTTTTGGTCCTTACTATTGCTACCCACGAACAAAAAAGGTTTGGTCCACAACCCTTTATAATGTAGGAAATGCCCTTAGATATCAAGAAAAAATTGTATTAGGCCAGTATTTACCAAAAGGATTCCTTTAATATATTGATCTGAACTGATCTCTTTCCTAGTCAGCAGCATTTTGCGCCTCAAGCCTATTCCATGAATAAAATAACCAACCTCCCTGTGGCGAACTTATGCGTATTCTTCACGAACTCTTCCCTCATACGATTGGAAGATAAAGACAGACTGCCGTTGAAGGCCACATTCATATGCAGTGACTGTTTCACTTGCCCTGTAGAACAGGATTAATCGGCCGAACAACGACGTGCCTGAAAAACAGGGTGCGTGAACATATACCGGTTTGGCTACGTCAAGGTTCAAATAGATCGATCTCGAGTGCCATTCTCGCATATAGTGTCGATACGAATCATTGAGTCGATACTAAAAAAGCCGTTCGAGTGGTCTTCTGGACACCAGCTAACTCTTCCAAGGGCCTACTCTAACGGGTGATTGCAGCAACCGAAGCAGTGGCTATATGGCTAGCGAATCCAGTGCTGTGTTGTCAGAACCGACTGACACAAGCCCTTGCACTTCTGTGGCCGACCCCGATGTCTGGTGGCGATCGCATTTCACCCCCACCCCCTAGTAACAGTCTTTCGCCTCGTACAAATAACAGCAGTTATCACTCCATGTACCTGACCTCTGATCAACACCCACAAACTAACCCAATTTCCTCCGCCCTTCTGCCCCATCACACGAACCTCTACACACCGACCTTACCATGAGAGTGGCGTGTGAAAGTTGAACTGTCATCAAACTAAACTTATTAAACGTGTCCAACTGTACAGTTTTAATTATACCTGAAAATGTTTAGCCTGGAGAAGATGTGATGAAAACAGGCTTTTGCTAAAGCAAATTCTCAAACCTGAAACGTCTGTGTGTGTTAAATCGCACGTTTAAATCCGGATCTTCCTGAGCTAGCCAATCTACTGTACGATCAGTCAACAGTTTATGTCCCACTTCACGTTACACACACAAACACCTTCATTGCGAATGTGCACACAGACGCACTGACCCCTTCAGTCGCGTACGCGCGCCCCAACCTTGTGAAATGCAACTCCGCAAACGGCCCCGTGAGCTTTCCTCGATTAGAAGGAGGATGACATATTTAAGCAGCTGCCGTCTCCCTATCGGCCACGCTCACTCAAACAGAACTCACGTCTGTCCACGAACGAACGAACGAACGCATGCACGCACACACGGACACGCACGGAGTGGACGCGCTTGCCGTAGCACCCAGGCCTCGCAGGATTTGACGCGATAAATGTGATGCGCAGGCCTTGATGCCCTGACTGGACAAGAAATCTGAGAACTACAGAAAATCAGATAATGCGACGTAAGAGAGGCGCAAGTGAAGAACAAGAACGAGGAAAGAAAAACTTACACATATGTGGCCCTTACACGGGTAAAAGAAAGAGAAACGAGCAACAGTAATTAATGTAGTGCAGCTCCTATACACCTAGTCCCAGCATTTAATTATATGGAACCTGCGGTAATAGGCGTATTGGGGGTGGGGAAATAGGAAAAACAGTGGAATAAACTGTAATGACTGCTATATGCATTTTTATTTTTGGCATTTAGCAATGTCATTACTTTATATTTGTAGCTTCCCTTAATCTGTATAATCGTTTAACGTATAGCGTAAAAACCCGATTATCAAACTGCAGGTTCCTTGAAATTCCTGAAAAAAATAGCAATGATGGTTGGGAGGTCGTCCTCTTCAACTAACCTGAAGTCCAACTTAACGTTCTGCAGTGAGGTTTGAATAGACACACACCTTCAATGCATGTCTGGAACAACTTATTCCCTGCGGCCGTGGGAAACAAGTTCATCTTTATTTTCCTCTTTCCACTTACATCTACAAGATGCCTTTACTACCTATCCTATTTCCCAACGCCGAATGCCCTTATAACCACCGCTTCCGTAGGAAAAAAATGCATGAACTCGGGGTATCTGCAGTGCACTACTTAAACTGCCTTTGTCGATTAAAGGAAATGCCCTGCACATAATTTCAGGTAGGACAAATATTCGAGAGCCCTAACGTTGACCGTGACATAAACCTTAACCCTAATCGTAAAGGTAACACTACACCTACCGTAAACACTATCCCAAGCCTTTATCCTGATTTCACTCCTAATATGCCTTAAAACTAATCGTCGACTTAACCCTACACCAGACACCCTTGGCATTTAGCACAAACGCTCGTAATGTGGGCTATTTCTGTAGCGATACCTTATTT
Source organism: Ligula intestinalis (assembly GCA_036362985.1). Taxonomy (NCBI): domain Eukaryota; kingdom Metazoa; phylum Platyhelminthes; class Cestoda; order Diphyllobothriidea; family Diphyllobothriidae; genus Ligula; species Ligula intestinalis. The sequence goes on along the minus strand of JAYGXS010000007.1, from coordinate 9,773,847 downwards.
AGTAGAAATATAGCAAGTTACCTGAGTTTAAAATAGATAATTTGGCCTCATTTAGTTTCCTTTTTCATAATTCCGTGCGTTAACTAGTTCATTCATTAAAAGGCATCTGCAAAGTATTTTAAATGCGGTTTCCTTTATTCAAAACCCTTTTTTACTGAAACAGTTGCCTTAGGCTTCGTGCCAAATTAAATATCATTGTCAGTTTCGTTGCTTTATATATAGGCCTAAAAAAATAGATTGGGCCTGAAAATCACGAGGCATTAATCAAAATTTCCAGGACGATCTGAGCATCGTCCTTTTAGAAATCTCGAAAAAATTACAAGCATGTGACGAGAGGAAAGTTTTCTTAGTATGCACAAATGGTACGTTTTACGATTGCATGCACAGTGGACGCTGCTGCCGTAGCACCCAGGCCTCGCAGGACTTGACGCAAAAATTGTGATGCGTAGTATTTGCCGTCTTGACTGGACAGGCAATCTGTCAACTAGAGAATAGCAGATAATGCAACGTAGGAGAGACGCAACAAGAGAAAACTTAAGAGGAAAGGAAAAACTAGTCCTATTCAGTCAAAAGAAACAGCAAGTAAACTGCCCAAAGGTGGCCCTGCGCATAATTGCATGTAGGAAAAATATTTTCCAGCGCCCGAAGCTTAACCGTGACATAAACCTTTACTGTAGACGTAACCGTCTGCCTGAGCAGACGACGATTCGATCACTGGGAAAACACTTCTAATCGCCTGATGTTCCGACCTCCGCCGCAGATTCATCATCGGGGATATGAAATTACGGAATAATGTAAATTCTCAAGTCGCGGCTCATTCGACGAGACCCGGCCACACAAATAAATTTAATGAGGGCTAAATTCTAGCAAGAAATGATACTCGTGTGAGTCGACAATTATTTGAATCATGGTTCACAGGCCCCCAGCATATAAAAAAGTGCAACCACTTGTTTAATCGATCTTCGGTGCTGAGGCTCAATTTGGCCAGAGGTAGTGGCCACATATGGAATGTCCAGACCGCCGCGTCCTCTTACGCCAACATAGACCTTAACTTACCGTAAACCCTAACACATACCGTAATTCTAACCGCATTCGTTACGTGCCTCAAAACTAACCGTCGAGGTTACCCAATACCTAACACTATTTACTTGGCATTTGGGACGAACCAAATAATCGGACTCTTCACCTTCAACAAAGCATATACATTTTTTTCAGAAAGTGTTCCTTCTCATTGTAAATGGCATCTTCACCCTTACTTAATGCTGACAAAAATGTGTCTACATTCAGAGGCCGGTAATTAAGTACGGCACTGACATCTAAACGCAAATTCTAAGTGAGTGACATTAGTTTGGCTTTTTACAGCAGAAATTTTGTTTTATCTTCATACGTTATGCTTAAAGTACAAATTAACTATTTCTTCGGTCGGCGTTTCAAGGTAGAATAACTCTTGTAGGGTTACCTCCCGGGTTTGAGTGTTAATTCACTCGTTTTAATTGCACCCTTATGGATATTGGTCTCGGGTTATGAGAAGACAGGCAAGAGGAGAGAAAGTGACGGTGTTTCACTCGCTGTAGACCCTAAACGAGCAGCAAGATAATCGAGTTAACCGATGCAAGTTGACGCAAGATCTGACCTTGGAATCAGCGAAGCCAGCTCCCGGGATCGTGGTTTGCCCTCCACTTACACCAGCAAAGATTGTCATGCCTGTCTTCCGTTCGCATCTGAAAGGAAACGTCAATCTCGCTGGGACGTTATCATACTGTGGGCAGTTCCTTTTCTAATGTCAGCTATCGATACAATTATAGGAATATTTTCCTTGTGTGGTACGAAGTAGTCCGGCTGAATAATAGAAGATAGAACATATCCCAACGAATATAAGCTAGTTGAAAATATAAGGCGTGGAAGGCCAGAGCGTTGTGGATAATTTACTTAAGCGTTGAATGGGTAGAATATAAGCAATGAGTAATTGAATCCCAGACGAGTGCACGCCAGCCATGAGTGGACCGGAGTCCAGAGTCGCATTCTGGTATGTGTAGTTGCCGGGTCTGGAGGTATTCAACAAGCACTAGGTCGCCTGCTCCGGGCATTCAAGCCAAAATTAAATATAGTGTGACATAGGTTTTGGTGGGTAGAGGTGAGAGTCAGAAATCAAGGCAAGCCCTGATGTCCTCAGGGCTTTTGACATGCATTGACTCCAAAATAGCGTAAAGGCAGATTCATAACCCTTGCTGATATCAAGGGGATATGAGTCCCAGCGTGGTTCTTAATTCTCATCACCACTGACTAATAATGCCGTCAAAAATAGTATCAATTATACTAACACTCAGCAGTATTGCTAGTTAGTAGAAGCAGCCGTATTGGTTTCGGCCTCCTTGAGCCTGTCTTGACACCTAATGAAGGTGAGTGAGTGTACATAATACGGTAGAACCAGCACAAAAGCCTACTGTTACTTAAGGTTAAGTAACCCGGTGGTTTCCGGCTTACATTGGAGAAAGTGGCCAACACCTGATCCAGTCTAGTCTTCTTGACCCATAGGGAGGGTGAAGAATTGGGTTGGCGCTAACTACGTCTGGTGGAATTTTACAGCTGCCCCTGTGGCTAGTCACCATCACTGTACCAACCTGTTTGTGCATATAGTGGACTTAATCGAAATCGATTGTTGAACAATTATCACAATCATAATCATCATTATCATCATCATCAACAGTAGACGCATGGCAAGGATAGGTTATGTAGGACACCTGGGTGTAAATTACACAGTCTGACCTGGTTTTCTTTACTTCTTCATAGTTATGGCGAATGATCTCCCTTGTGTTAACTACTACATTCATATAATGAAATTAACAAAGTAGTTTGAATGCGTTTTTTTGTTACTCGAAACCCTTTTGTTTACTGCGAGCTGCCTTTGCGTTCTTCGAACTTCAAATTTGTTGCCATATATAGGCACGATGGAAAAGATTTGGACAGAAAATCACGATGTATTAATCAAAATTTCCATGATGATCTGAGCATTGTCCTTATCCAAATCTCGAAATAATTACAAGCATGTGACCAGAGGAAAGTTTACTTAGTGTGCACAAATGGTACGTTTTACGATTGCACGCAGAGCGGACGCTGTTGGCGTAGCACCTAAGTCTCGTAGAACTAGATACAAAGATCTTGATGCACAGGCCTTGAAGCCCTGAGTGGACAGGCAAACTGCCGACTAAAGAAAATCATATAATGCGACGTAAGGCAGACGCAAGTGGAGAAAATGATAAAGCCTACCTATCAAGGTAAAAAATCAGCAGGCGTTCTGCCTTAATCATAAAAGTGGCCCTGTGCATAATTACACGTGGGCCAAATTCTCTTTGCCGCCAGCCGTGTGTTATACCTGTGCTCACTGCACGTTCTTTCGCCTGCCTGGTGGCTGCTGGTTGACTCCAAAGATTTTGCGGCCGACTAATGGCCGGTACGCGTCCCCTTTATTCCCTGTGCCACTATCTTGGTTGCCGTGGCGTCAGTTTTCACGCCGTCTTTCCCTTCGTCAGGCGGTGGATCGATCGGCCGTTGAGTATCGATCGCAGCGCTGTTTTGAGCAACGATAAAACACATGGCTCACGGCAAGGTGGATTCATTTAAGGCCTACGGAAGAGTCAGCATGGTACTCTGACGATGAAGGCGAGTGACCATTTGAAACTTCAGTCGAAATATACTTCGGTACATTAATTTTCCCCTTTTTCTTCTTCCTCTTCGGAAACGATGCGCATGAAATCAGTATGTTTCAGGTCTATAGGCATAGAACGAAAGTTTAAGTGTATACTGGGGCTGAAATCCGTCAAGCACTGCGTAATATACGCATGTTGCTAACGGACAGACTAAAGTACTATACACAGTAGTCGCTGGTTATTAAGCTAACCTCGGGCCCAGTCCGAATTGGGCTTAATAAGCGGCGGGCGCACTAACCGGAGAGTCCTAGTTCTTGATTAGCAAACGCAGGATAGACACTATACATTACATACGTACTGTTTTATGTGTAGAGCTTGGTTATGTACAATAAAAGAATGCTGTTCGTCTGTATTTTACGTAATAACAAAAACAAAAAATGATTTGCGACACGTTTAAAAAAGCGGTCTAGTGTCAGTCGTTTTGGAGGAAACTTCACTCGCAAGTGCTCTTTGATGTCCTTCTCCAGGCACCAGAAATCGTCGAGTTTTGTGAAATCTGATGCCTGTAGACCGCGTTGCAGAGTGTAGATAGCAGCTGTCATCTGTGCAGCAGTGGTAACTGGCTCTTCGTCCTCCTCATTATCATCATCCTTTGCTTCTCCTCCATTCTTCACATCTTCCTTCTGCATAATTTCACTGACCAAGTTCTTCTCAAAATCTTCCTCGCTTGTTGCATCAGTGACTCCAACATCTGCATCGATATCCACCCACTTAAGAAATTTTTCCTCATCGATTCCTGGCGAATAAGGCAAGACATTGGCAGCACCAACAGCAGGACCAGCAACAACATCAGGGGTTTTAGAACCACCTTTTTGCCAGCAGTTTTCAATTGTGCTTTTATTCACCTCAGCGCTGAGAATCGGGCGCGTTAGCCTTTTGCGTGTGCGGCTTTCTCGTGTTGGGGATTTGTCCTCCTGACCCCTCATGTCTGCTGCCGTCCAAACAGCGAGTCACAAAATTTAACTTGAACAATGAAAACCAATCACATCCGGCACCTTGTTTGACGTAAGAGTGGCCGAAATTCGGTAACTACGTGCGCACGCAGAGAGATTAGAATCTCACTCTATCCTGTTGGCAAACTTGTCTTTGTAGCCGGCGACTGGGCTTATAAGCCGGCGGATTTCGCTATGTGAAATTCCTTCCCCGGCTGATTTGGGCTTAATACGCGGGTGGGCCTAGTAACCGTGGGCTTAATAACTGGCAACTAATGTAGTGATTTTGTAACTTACCGTAATAGCTAAAAGGCAATTAAAAAGCTGAATATCAGACCCGGTATATCAACCAGAAAGCAAATAGGAAAAACTGGGGGAACCCACGGATCAGCCGGACCCTTCGCAGTTGTGTTAAGCAGCGGCAGAATACCGGCGAAACACGGGTGTCTGGGCCTTTATGTGGTACCTGGCCTGTTAGTATGCCACGTTACAACACCAAACCTTAATCCTAACTTCACTCCTTAATTGCCTTAAAACTGAAACTTAAAACTCAAACTAAAACTAACAATATTTCCTTGGCATTTGGAACAAACCACCTGTACGGTTCTGTTCTTCTGGCTTTCTTGGAAAGCAAGGATGGCTTATATATGCCAGCTAGGTTTAAACTACTTTTTCTAATCCGATATTACGCCTATTAAATAAGTAGAGGCAAGCGTAAGGAATTGCATTGCTTTAGAAAAGCTTGTTACTAATTTAGCCTCATCAATTAGGTTATGAAACTTGCTCACATCTTTTGACAAAAAACGCAAAAGTAAACCTTTCTGTCCAGAACTGGGAGCACAAACAAATAGCCACCTAGAACCCATGACATTTTGTCCCGTTTCCGTGTCCCACCTTGCGAGTATCATGATACAAGACTTCCTGTCGGACGTTACGTTTACCACACACGGGAATCGGAAGTCGAACAACAGCCACGTGATCGTTGGGTAGTTCTTTTTGATGTTTTCATGGTTACACGTTCAAGCATTTTTGACCAGAGAACGGTGTCTAGAAGTAACCATGGTGGACCAAAATGGTCAAAATCGGATGCCGATTGCATTCATTGCACACGAAAACGTTGCTATTGCAGAGAACATTTGTGAATGTCCTCTGCGCATGCTTAGAAAGAAATATGCCGGAATTTAGCCTTCTTCAGTGTTCTGCGATTGTAAGGCAATTTTTAAGTGTAAAATTTTTTGTAAACATTTCTTCATTGAAGTTTACATACATTAAAGACTTTAATTTTTGCAGGACATTTATTTTTCACATGAAGTCATATTTTCAGACAAACCTCCAAAGTCGGTCCAGGTGGTCATATTTGTGGAGAACTTGGACCGAGGGCACACTGTGTCAAAGAGGACGTAACCCTTAACCTACCGTAGACACTAGCCTAACCCTTGATCGTAAAGGCACTTCTAACTTGCCTCAAAACTGGCTGTCGATTTAACCTACGCCAAGCCATATACGTTGGAATTTGACACGAAGCAGCCGTAATAAAGGCAGTTTCTGTTTTTAGTCGAAACATATTAAGAATGGGTTATGTATAAGCCACAGGTTTTAAGCTTACTAATCAGCACTGGTTTGGATTCCTATTTCCTAGTCATGCGGAAAGACCCTCCGGGTGTTAACTCTACTACATTCATAAAAGTACAAGTACGTGGTAGTTCTAAAAATGATTTTTCCTACCCAATTCCCCTATATTTCCTGAGAGTTGCTTTTTATTTCATTCCACTTTAAATATCATTCTCAATTTCGTGAAGCATAAACAATAATTTTAAGAACGATCTGAACCCCGCACATGGGAATTGGAGGGCCGGATTTAAGTCTAAAGAGAGGCCTGGGGGCACATAATGGCACAGAGGGTAAATATAAGCCGTGACCTATCCCAAACGCCAGCCCTAATGTAAATCTTAGAAAGAGTCCTAATCCTAACTTTAATTTTCCTCTGGGTCATAACTCCTATGGCTAACAGTAGCCTTGAATGTTAAGGGAACTCACTTGTTCCACTCTACGTTGAGTCTCATTCCTCGGACCCCGAAAGCAGCCGCACAGCGGCTTGCAGTCTTAGAGATAGCATTGGTTAGATCGTTAGATCTTAACCAAAATCGTGGCTCTATTTCCCGTGAATTTGGTGCAAAACAACTGGATAGGTTCCTGTTCCCATGTCCTTTTTATTATGCGCATGAACGCACTCCTTATAGAAGCACAGGAAAAATATTTTCGGGTTGTACAATGAATATTTAAAGGAAAGCATTTAGTGTTTGATGTTTTGAGAAAATAAGGATAAAAACTGAGGCATTTACGTAGCATTTCCTCAGCGGAAAACTGAACAAAATTACATGTACAAGCTCTTACGAATTTATACTGCCACATGAAGCAGCTGCAACTTGCTGACCCCTTGTGCCAAAAAACGCGGCAGTTAGTTCTTCTGTCCAGAACTGGGACCGTAAGCAAATACCTGCCTAGAACCCATTACATTTTGTCCCTTTTCTGTCTCCTGCCTTGCCAGAATCAGGGTATAAGACTTCCTTTTGGACGTTACGTTTGACCTACGCTGATTGTGTTCATTAAAAAACTAAAACGTTGCCGTTGCAGGAAATGTGTGTGAATATCCACTGCGCATACATAGAAAGAAAGATGACGGAATTTAGCCTTCCTCGGTTTATTGTGATGATAAGGCAATTTTGAAGTAGGAAACTGATGGTAACTTTTTTTATTTACATAAATTACAGACTTTAATTTTGGCAGGCCATTTATTTTTGACATAATGTCATATTTTCAGACAAACCTCCAAAGTCGGTCCAGGTGTTCCTATTTTGGAAAAACTTCGACCGAGGGCACACAGTATCAAGCAGGACGTAACCCTAAACATAACGTAGACACTAGCCCAACCCTTTACTCCTAAACGCACTCCTAACTGAGTCATTTACGCAATACTGGCCATAACACATGGACACGCTTTTTAAAATTAACACCAACACATGTAGTAGCTGCTAGGAGGTCGGCTCATCGATGGGTACACCAGCGTCCCCTGAAGATATACTACTTAAATTATTTGAGTAGATACTGATAAGAAGATGAGAACGCTTGGGGTCCCAGTGAGAATATGAACCCCTAACTGCTGCACAAAACGTCCAGCTGGGAGTATAATTAATCAGGCACAATTTTCGGCACATCTATCTAGCCCTTCGCACAATGTGAACAAAGGGTTGGCCAAGATAACGCTTAGAGTTATTTCATCTTTTGCTCACGTTTACCAGTTTATTGATTTATTTTTTTCTCTTATTATGTAGATACCGTACTAAATGCTCCTATTTTCTCAAGCACCATGCGTTCGCGTCAAATAAATTCGCTTTAAATTGTTTTCAAACATGCAAATTGAATATCTACTATTCATAAGGCTGTTATTGGTCTGTCTCTCAGTACAAAGGCAAGTCCCCCCCCCCTTCGTGTCCTGGTTAGAGGTCAGTAAAATAATCCTTTCCGAGAATGACTATTACGAAAATAAGCTGCCATGGCTAGCAGATTATACCTCACGTTAACCCATCAAATGCCTTGAAAAGTCTTGTACCAAGGCAGTTGCTTCAGGGTCCCAAACGATTTTTGAGTGAATTAAAGGGCTGGCCAAAAACGAACAGGATTGGACAGAAGCAAAGGAGCACAGAGCCCATCGTCACTTTACGGCGTGACGATAATCCATAAGTTGATGTTTGTGCATTTAAGTGTTTGTTAATTGTATGGATTTGCCCAAAATATTCCGGAACTTGCGTTTTTGTGTTGTACCTGTTTCTAAGTATAATTTTTAGGCGCACTCTTCCAGCTGCAATTTACGTTGTATGACACGTGGACTATTTACTGCGTAAATAATCCTCCTAGACTAATACTACGATCTCACGTGCACTTCATACGAAATTAGATTCATATATTAAAAGTAACAGATTTTTGTCGACTTAAAAAAATCGGTTTTTAAAGTTGAGCGATTCGATGCTCAGAAGAACCGTGATAACGTGTGTAGTAATCTTTTTTGAAGCAACGGTACCTGTATAGGTACCTATACAGATCTTATATTTGCCAATATTTCGCAAATATCAGAATACCCATTTTATGTATAACTTGGAAGATAGGCATTCCAAGCAATGCAATTTCAAGGAAAGACGTTCTTTTGTAAATAAGCTAACTCAATCCAGTAAATTGTCAACGCTGGATGTCAGTGTTTGCTAAGCGTGCTCACAAGATCAACATTTTAAAAGAAAATGTAAAAAACATCAACTGGAAAGGCTAAGAGGAAAAAATGCGATCGCTGGAAAAGGATCCAGAAAATTCTTACGTATATGGCTGCCTAAACAGGACATGGAAATAAGAGAGCCGCACGCAAGGTCAAAAAGAGAAGCGGTGTGTTATTCTTTGTAGGGTAAATATGAGCGTGATCTAACCTATTTACCGGCCCCCAGGTAAACCTAAGCAATATTCCTAAGTTTAAAGGTCAGTTTATGGCGAACATATGTTTTCAGCAACTTGTCATCAGCCCAAACATTTGCAGTGGAAATGAACGCTGTGCATAACAATTAAAGTTTACATAGGTAGAAAAATCAATAACTGCCTAACATGGGCGCTCATTGGCCACTGTGTACTATGTTAGTTTGCGCAAGTAGGCCAGATCAGCGTGTTGGTCGAGAGACTGCCGCTATTTGGTAGGGGCGAAATGATATCGCCATCTGGTGTCAGTGTAGGCCACAGAAGCGTAAGAGCTTGTGTAAGCGCCTTCTACAACACAGCACTGGATTTGCTAGCCGTATAGCTACTGTTTCAGCTGCTGCGAGCATTTGCTGACGCATACCTTTGGAAAAGTAAGCTAGTGACAGTCTTTCAACCAACACGCTTATTTGGCCATCTTGCGCAAACTAACAGAGTCCGCAGTAGCCAATCAGCGCCCATGTCAGACAGTTATTGATTTTCCACATATTTAAACTTTTATTGTTATGCACGGCGTTCACTTCCCCTGCAAATGTTTGGCCTGATAACGAGTTGCTTTAAACATGCGTTTGCCGAAAAACGGACTTTTAAAATTAACCATGGGAATATTTACGGAAATTTAAAAAATCCTTATCTCAAATTAAACCCAAACCCTAAACTCTAACCCTATGACTAACAGTAGTTCTGAACGCTAACGAAACCCCCCACCCTCTCCATGTCCCGCTCTGCCTTGGGTCCCATTTATCGGGCCCTGACCGCAGCCGCATATCGAATAGAAGTCTAAGGCAGATAGCATTGGTTAGAGCGCTAGAATCTGATCGAAAAGGTCGCGAGTTCGATTCTCGTGTAGTGTACTACTTGAGACTGGGTATGATTGGCTGACATAGGCTGACTGGAGTCTACAAGTTAATTTCGGTGCACGGAAGAGTATATGAACTGTATTTTTTGACAAAAATGTTCCAGAACCTATGATTATCTTTTTCATGGAAAGGCATTCTTTGGGAAATAGGTAGTTTATTGCGTAAATTTTCGACACTGGTTCCCCAGTTCGTCATCAGACTTGAGAGAAATGTGCAAACTGGGGAACCAGTGTCGAAAATTTACGCAATAAACTACCTATATCCCAAAGAATGCCTTTCCATGAAATTACATTTCTTGGGATGCCTGCCTTTCGATTTATACGAAACAACTATGATTATCTGTAGTATATGTTTCTAAGTAAGATTGGCAGGTGCAGTCTTTATACATTCCAGCTGCAATCTGCATTTTCTACCATTTGAAAAATTGAAAAGTCGTATTGGCAAACAATTGTTATCGGTCATTCATCGTCAAGCCGGTACATTACATGGGGATAAAAATTGTCATTAAATTGCAACGTTCATATAATCGTCAGGTTACGGGAGGAGGAAAGGGGTAAGTATGTGGCTGAGTGTAATTAAGCATCTGGGTTTTCCCTCGTCTCCTGAATGCGGGCACCCGTGCGGGTAGGACGTTGGTTGCGATGCGCAGATAAAACAAGGTGAGGGGGTCATTCTCATGGTCAGCGGGTAGAGGTCTGTATTTCAGCCGCGTAGCTAGCGCTTGACTTTTTGAACAATTTACTACATAAATAATTACCTAAGACTAATATTGCAGGTTCACGTGTATTTTGTACGAAATGACATCAATGTATAAAGAACCTGATATTTGACGCCTTAAAAAATTCTATTTATTATTAAGAGGTCTTGCACATTTGCTTAATTTGATTGAGCAAATTGTAAAGAAACTGGAGGCGTTCGGCGGGATTTGAACTCATGCATCAGAGAAGGTCTTTGTTGGAGGCCAATGCTCTAACCGCTTAGCTACAAACGCCCCGACTCGCGCCGTGAATTTAATCACATATGGGTCAATATTGCAGACCTAACTTTACCGGACATATGGAATCCACCAATACGGAACCGCAAGCTGACTGCCCAAGCAGGATTTTCTAAGCAATCATCTAGAATTCACCAAAATGAATACAAGGCTGACTTAATTATAAGGAGGTTTGGCAGATTTGCTTAGTTTGAGTTAACCGAATTGGCCTCCGGCAAAGGCCTTTCCTGATGCACGGGTTCAAATCCCGCCAAACGCTTCGAGTTTTTTGCATAATTGGGTCGACGCAAGGATTCTATTTGTAAGGTTGACTGATTATATGTAAAGAAAAACCCTAATAACATCTAAAGTAATATATTTTAGGACGCAAATTTCATAAATTACGAAACACATAATTTTTGAATAAATTTGAAGGCAGCCATTCCCCAGGAATTTAATTTGAAGCAGGGATGTTCTTTGGGAAATAAGGTTAGTTTATTCAATACATTTTGACGCTTGATCCTCAGGTCGTCTTCAGAGTTGAGAAGTTCTGGAACGAAATAGGAAAATGTAAAAGGTGCGAGTATAATTATGTGGTCGTCTAGTGTGGGCGCTAATTGGCTGCTGAAATTTACATCACTCCATGGTGGACCAAATTAGTACTCTTAATAGCGTAATTGGTAGTAAGCAACTGTAATTTGCGTCAGTTTGGGGCGGAAAATTGAGAGTCCTCTAGTTAAGGGCGCTAATTAGCAGTTGTGGTTCGCGTTAGCCTGTCGTGATCGCCAGTCGTACCTTCCTTCTTTCTTCATTTAAACACGATTTGTGTCTAGTAAAAGATTTTTTGCTTTCGCTAAACATTTTTTTAAGAATATGTGTTTGGTATTGAAGCACAATAAATTGCAGATTACTCCTAAAATGCAGAGCAAAATGTAAGGATTTTCGGATGATTTAAGCTTTTTTTTTTCTAAATATTTAGATTATTTTCGGTGTGTTGATTACAATCTTTTAAATAAGATAGTTCTTAAAAGCATTTACCAAAAAAGTGAGCTTCTGAATATTAATTTTTTGGAAGATTGCCGCTTGGTGCGTATTTTAAGACTCACCCAAGCATTAAAGCTCGCTGCCAAGCACAGTGAACACCCATAGCAAAGGGTGACTACTTATGTGCCTCAAGTATACAAAAGTCCTTTGCTGCATTATTGCGTTGTTACATCGTATACGTTATGTCCATTTTACTTAAGTAGCGCTAAAGCCACAATGGAAAATGATGATCAGTTATTTAAAAAAAAATTTCAAACCAAATTTTGGCTGTAAATGGATAAAACGCACGTGTTTCATACTAAAGCTTTAATCACTGCAGTTTACTAATTAAGCTTTCGTCCTTACATTGAAAATGCACAAATGAGTGACCAAATAAATATTAACATTTTGCAAAAACAGGTCATCTTTTTTATTTATGATAAACGGTGATTGTCTGAATTTTTGAGCCTGGTTTCTCAGCTCGTCCTCAGGCAAATGAGAGTTATGTAAAAACAGTTAAATCAAAACAATGCCTAACATACGATACTACGACTGCTCAGAGTATAGGAAGATAATCTTCCCCTGCATATAATTGTGCGGTTCATCTTCTGTCTGCCAGCATTTGCAGAAACTGTATTGCACAAAAAGTATCCTGCCATATGCGCTAGATTTAAAAAAGATTGTTTTCTGTCTCCGTGTTCACAATAAAATGCATGCATTTTGTTTACGGTCCAAGAAATTTCGATGTAATAAAACATGTTAATGCATTTCAAGACCAAAACTTCGGACATTGGCAGGCCATAATTTTCAAAACTGGAATTGTTTCTCGTGTCTGAAAAAAGTATGATTCTTTATACCTTTCTTCCCCTGATGTTAATCAACTAAAGGCGTAATTTTCCGGTTCTTTAAGGAATATTTGTGAAATATATTTGTTCATTTTGGTGTTCTCCTATAGCACAAGACACAAACTCAAAAGACGTGGGTCGTTCATACTTAATAGCACAAGACACTTCTCCGATTTTCGACACCGTCTGATTTTACCAACACTCTACCTCTTACCCGTGAATAAACTGAATTAGACAGGCAGTTTTCCTTAATTAAGACTTTCTCAGGATCAAATCCACTAATCATTTCAATAAACGGGACCAAATCTGCACTAAACTACCAACTTCAATTTAGATCATGATTTTGCATGAATTACTCCGCCTAAAGTGGTGTCTAGTTAGTACTTATGGTATGTGCTATGATATATATTAAGGTGTAGTATAGGTGCTGGTGAGAAGTAAGGTCATGTAGTTGTCTGGTCTTATACATGTAAACGCCGGCTATTGCGAATATTGTTGTTGATCCAGATCTCCGCTCCGTACGGGAATGCCGTCAGCATGTCAGCCATTTACAATTTTAGTTTGGTGTTCACTTGTGGGCCGTGGCAATTCCACCCACAGAGGCTTGCAGACAGTCGAAGACCTGGTTGGCTTGGAGAACCGTTGAGCAACCTCGTCGTCCATTGCCCTGTTCCGTAACAGTGTGCTTCTGAGAAAGCTGAAGATGGCCATGGGGTTTTCGTTGAGCAACGTTGACATTGATGCGAAGAACACTGTATTCCACACCGGGCGGCAGTTAATGCATGACCACCGTTTTGTCCGCGTTGTGAGTCGACAGTCGGCAGCGACTAGGTCCAGACCCCTTTGCATGTTCTGCTCCGTCGTGGTATTTAGGATGTATTCGTCTGCGAAGAGAAAGTCATGGACTGTGACCATTGACATGTGCCTTAAAGCTTGTTTACACCGAATTTGGAGAAGGCGCCTGTATGCGATGTAGATCGGAAGGTACTCATCACGACAGGTCACCTTAGCTCTGCTACACTGTGTTCATAATGATGAATTCCTCGGCGACTGACCATCGGCTGGGACTTGCCGTTTAATCGGCACATCAGAATACGGTTCACCGGTAACAATGCGTGAAACAGTGCTAAAACAAAAGTATCTACTGAAGTACACTTCAGTAACCACATTAATACGTATTTGATAAGGATTATCGGGAATCGGAGCAGGATCTTTCTACTTTTTAGATGGTCACAGAACCTGTCTAATAGCAGGGTAAACAGGCATCTATGTCCATCGTTTTTATTCTTACTCACCTAACTGTATCTACTTCACGTCTGTGGGCTTAGTAGAACAAAAGAAAACATCAGTTATTACCTGGGCTTACAGTATGGTACATCCTCAAGTATTTGTATACTATTGACTGCCATTTGGCGGCTTGTGAAAGGTGTGGAGTAAATTCACAACGGCTCTTGGATTTTATTTCAAAGGTTCATAAAAACCCTTAAATAGAAACCCGATATATTGGATCCGACGTATTTACTGCAAATTAACGCATTTTTGAGGGAACAAAGAAGGACAATTAAGTCGTATGCATGCTCCTCCTCCAATCGGAATTAGACTTAGTCATTACAACTTAATCAACGACTTTCAATATTATTGTAGACAGCTGGCCGAAGAAAGCCTGCCTTCCTCAACTTCTTCTTCTCTGGCATCAACCCGGGCCGCATGCCTATAATTGGTTTTCTTAAGACACGGTTTATGTGATTGTGATAATAAAACACGTTATAAATAGCCTTTGTTTCGCATATTCTGGCCTTCCCATACGGAAAATGAAAAATGCAGTGTTGGTTGTAAGTTTTGAAATTTACAGCTAAGGCCGGAAAAAAAGTCTTCAGCTCACAGAGTCTCGCGGGCAACAATAAACCGGAGCTGAAGCAGCCTGACTCTCGTGACAAAGCCATCAGTCGGCAACGAGTTTCGCGATGAATTTAAGGGCACCCTTCTATTGAATTAAGCAGTGGGTAAATTTACCAAGAGACCGGATACCCCAATCTCAGCCGCACTTTGAGCTCTTACATAAATGGACTCTCCAAACCTGTCAAACACTTGACAATGAGATTTAACAAAGTTTGAAACATCCCGCCCACGCGAACCCCACCTGGAAATGTGTCGATGCAAAATTAATCGAGGCGCTGCAAAATGACTGCAAGACAATGCGATTTCTCACACTTGACCCCTTACATTTGAATTTCACTACATAAAGATCAGAATTTCCTGCTCCGGTAGGGGTTTCGGTGAGAGCAAACTTGCTTGAATTTTTGTTCTTCAATGACACCACGCACAAGGGCAAAATGTTTGGTTCTGTCATGCTAACTAGCATTTCAAATTACGGGGATATCCTGCAGCCTTTGATTTCGCCAAAATCCTGCCCATTTTTTATGCAATATAAGGAATTCATGTGCAGTTTTTATTACTAAAAGACATTTCAAACTTCGATTTTTCTCACCAGGTGTAGCTTAACTACTCGCTCACAGTTTAAACTTGACATTTATTTATTTATTTAGGTCATCTATTGTGCTTCTGAAAACTCATCAGACCAGACGCAGGAGGAATATGAAATTATTTTTGTAGCGCGCAAAGAGTTACCTTTGACTGGCAGACGACAATGCCCACTGTCTGACTTTAGGTATCATTTATCACCATACATTAATGAGCTCCCAGATTATATGATGTAATCAACTTCCAAAGACAAAGGAGACGACAGTAATTGCATCTCCTTCCTGGCCTTTTTAAAGCATAATATTGTCTGTGCAGTGTGTACTTGTGCTGTGGGGCCTTAGGTACGTCTATCTTTTCGCCTGTACAACGGATGTCCTTTGTTAAGATAAAACGGTGAAAATGTTGTGAGTTTAGAGTGTGCAAAATGTAAATGCTTTATTATTTGAATATCTTTGGTTATTATTTGAATGGAATGTCTCATAACGAGAGAGGAGTTACTTTACTACTTCATCTGGCCGGTGCGCTTTTGTATTGCTATTTTGCTAGCTTCCAATCGATGCCATTATTTGTCTGTCAGATATTGATAATAATATATAAAAACAGGGAAATTTTAATATATTTTATCGAAATGACCAGGTACATGACTGTTATCCATATTTACCTTTTTAAAGCGGTCGACGGTTTTTTTACATTTCGGGTTTCACAGTCAATCTGGCCACAATTCGCGCCACGTTAAGTTAACTTAAGTTAGCTGTATGGCTAGACTAACGAAATGCCTGAAAATTTCTTTTTTTAAATTCATATGAAAGCCTGAGATAGGGAGGTCAGTTTAATTACCTGATATAAGTTTTGAAACACATCGAGTTATTTTTTATCCAACCACATCGCATTTACTTGGTCCTGTAGGCGTCCTAGACTATTCTGGCTTATAGCGTGCCAAATCGTGGCTGTCGTGCAAGAAGTGTCCAGTACGTGGCGTGACGTGGCGTTCATTGATTGGTCCGCTCGTGCGCGAAGATTTTTTCCAGGAAAGTATCGACTAATCAATCAGCACCACGCGTGAACAAAAGTCTCATCAGTACTCGATACTTCTACAGGTGGTTATTAACTTTCTTATTCAGCATTCCCTGGCGTATTGGGCACACGGTACAGTGTGTAAAATTCTTCCTTTTGTTCTAGACCGTGCTGCAATGACCGAACTCATTAAAAAGCGTGATCGGAATATGAGTGGGAAATTCCATATACATCTGTTGCCAGTTTTTTATTGGAAGAAGGCGTTACAAATCTGGATTATTGGAGGAAAACAGGCTAGATTTGGCAAATCCTGCACTTCTATATATGCATTTGATTTCTTACGCTATTTAGTATCCGAAATCAGTGCCTGGAATGCTTATGCGTTATGCTGTAAAAGAATAGGTAAATGAAGCTTTCATATAATTCTCTTTTGTTCTCGCGTACCTCACGGAAAATCTGGTGAACGCTGGCGTGAGAAGGCGCAGTGTTTTCTGTTTGCATGGAAAGAATTCGACTTTATAAGTTATTTTTCAGAACAATAAAAGCATTTCTCGATAAAACATAATAGTAACCGTGTCTGATAGTATTTGGTTTGGAAAACAGGCAAAAACAGCAAAATTCAAATTTCTCAAACGGCACCTCCCCTTGGATATAATAAAGTCCCTGGATAGACTTTTACATTTGCGTTGCAAAATAACGAAGCACAATACAAACATTAAATTTCTACAGAATTGTATTAAAAGCAAGGAATATCCAGTGGAATTCTACAAGGTCCTAACGTTTCCCGTCCTTTATCGATTAATTTTTAAGCTAACTCAGGTTCTTTGCTGTTGCCAGTAATTCTGTGAAATTCACCACTGCTGGATGTGTCCTGGTTATCCTTCTTCTGCAACTACAAGAAGCAGCTGATAGGCTTTCACGAAATTTGTGGATATCAATGAATTCTGCTGTTGTTGCCTGATTTCAATTTTACCGGGAAAACACTGCTTCAAGTGTTTGGTTTGCCATTTTAAGATGGTAGCCTGACCAAAAGCTAGCAACCTTGTCGGCTCTCCTAAGACATCGAGCCTGCCGCTGACCGCAACAATAATTCCCATGTGTAATAGCATTCGTTGGGCTGGCCCCAGCGAGCGCTATTGAACGCTATTGAAGCTTGCTGGCGTTCGTGGATATCATATAAATTGTTGATTCTACAACTCGAAACGCATCGCGAAAATATTGCTACTTATTGAAATTAAGTAATGTATGAGTCATGAACTAGAACACCTTCGAACGTTTATAATAGACTTTGCTGGTAAGCGCTTGCCTTAGCCCAAAATGACCGTCGAGTAACACTTAAAAGAGTTTTTGCAAATGCCTGGGACAGAGGCGAAAACCCGTCTTACCAATTAGTGCCTTTAAAAATACAACATGCTCATACATTTGCTTTTGCCCTGTCCAGATATTTCTAAAGTAGCAAAGACATGTCCAACAACCCCCGTCGGTGACTTCGAACTCAGTATTCTAGGCTGGTCATCTTTTAGTGCCAAGATATTGTTATACTAATTGAAACGTGGGCAACACCCTTCGTATACAACTCCTACCCAAATCTTGTGCGTCATAGGTACATTCAAAGTGACCTTTACGACAGCCGTAATGGAGAAAGCTGTATATTTGTGTAGCAATTATTAACACTTTTGTTTTTAGACATCCAGCAGTTTACCATGAGAGGAGATAGCTGTCTGCTTCGAATTACTTTGAAAAATAAAAAGTACAATTCATTGAGCAGCCATCCTAGACCAGTGAGCTTGACATTCATTGTCTCTGACAGTCATTTCATGCCGTGGTTAACTTTCATTTTAAAAATTACTTGCTTGCAGATGACACCAGTCTTCCCGAAGTTCGAAGGTTTCCCCCTTCCGGTTCTAGAAAAATCAAGGATGCGTAACGTTTAAGCAGTGGTTGTGCTCTGGGCACGACCATCATCGGGCCACATCCCAGGTTGTATATACAATCAGAAGACACCAGAATGAGGGATGGATTATGTACAGAACCACAGATTCCTGCTGCAGGCGACGGTGGCCACTGGCCAAGCTAGGGCTAGTGTTGACTGCGTTCAATCATGCCTGAACGAGTGTGATACAGTGGCGGCAGCTGCTCTTGTATGATTGTTAAGCAGGTTTTGGTGGTGTCCAATTGGCATGTTGCATTACCAGCGGGGGTGTCGTGTTTAGCGGTCCATGGCGCGGTCGGTTGGCCCGTTCGAGTCTCTCTCAGGCAGCCGCGACTGTCTGGACGCCCGTGTGTCCGAGTGTAAGTCGGTCAAGGGTCAGCGAGTAGAAAACAGCAGCCTGTGCGAAGTTACATGACGTTGAAGCAGCGGGTATGGACTCCGGGAAGAGCAGTGTTGACTGACAGTCACATTGAGAAGTAGTACATGACTCGTTCGATGAGACAATATGTTTATTCGCCTGACGTTTTGAAATCCGTCGCAGATTTATCTTCAGAGACATACTCATAGAACAGTAGCAGAAAACGTTTGTGTGCGCACAGGGTTCCGCCGTAAAATTTAAACGTGCAGAAAAATCAAAAAATGCCTTGAGTGTGTTCTGATTCGCTGTGTCAGCAATGACCATCTGGCCTTGTGGTGTTGGCATAAGATGATGTGGTGGCCCGTCTGTTCCCCGAACGGCTATTTGCTTTGACAAAATTTGATCTCAGCACCGAATATGGCTTGGGCAGATCGTTGATGGATTTGGGGGCCGTGAACCATGACGCAAGTAATTATCGGCTCACTCGATTTACAGCCACGTGATAACATGGGTTACGTTGTGAGCTTCTGGGCAAAACGAAACATAATTGTTCCTCTACTAGGTCGGTAAAACAGATATATTCAACCACACTTAAGTTAAGTTGATGTCCATCGGGTAAGCTGCATTACACGAGTCGCCCATACCGCGTGGCCATAGGGGTGGCATGTTCAAATGACGCCTAGGAAGCTGCGACTGCCTGGATGCGTTTTGGCGTGCGATTAGATGTTGGCAAAAAGGCTGCACGTCAGCGAATTTGAAAGCGTTCCCTACGGCGTTGCATGTCCTTGAGGCAGTGGGCATTGCTACTCTTGCTGTACTAACTTACTCACTTAACCTAGTTTGCCAAAAAATACATGGCATAAAATTTTTAAGAAAGATGAAGGTATAAAATGTTGAAGAAAGATGAAGAAATTCGGTGACTTTGCCTGAGCGAAGCCATAGGTCCTCAGGCGTGAGGTCCGTAGGGTTGGTCGGGCAGTCGAAGAGGTTACATGTTGTGTGGGAAGGAAGAAGGCAGTCAGGACAGTTGTCTGTGACGTTGTCGAAGCATGAGTTGAGACGGCATTTGAATGAATTCAGCAGCGTGGAGAAGCCGGAACGCAGCTGGGATAGTCTGGTTCTGGCGTTCCTGGACAGGTTGGCCCTACGATCTCTAGCCATGGCCAGGCAGTGGGCATTGCACAAGGAAGTCGGACAGCAATGTCGGCTGTCCACCACACAACCACTGACTCAGAAGAAGCATCTCTTTTTGTAAAAAAGCGATGCTTTGCCAGAGCACAGTATGCTTGCTTCTAGTGGCATCTAATATTCCTTTTTTCCGTTTCTCTTAAAATAATGTGAAGAGAAGTTTAGATTTATCAAAGGCGGTGAAACTTTGTTTGAAATGTTGTTCAGTTTTTAATAAATAAGATACACTACTTCTGCTTTCCAAATACTCACGAAATATATCATTTTAATTGTTATCATCATGCTTTAGAACGTTTTCGCAGCAGCAGCAGCAGCGACAGCAACCATCAAAAGTTTTCTTCAGAAGATAAATTAGCGAACACGCGTTTGTTTTCGAAAAAATTCTCTTCAGACCTTTACCTTTACAGAGTTATTAAGTAAATAAACTATGCGGGTTGCTATAAAAAGTATTGCAGTTGTCAGGGATCAAAACGTGCCAGGGATCAAAGTATGATTAGCGTTAGAGGGGAATTGGTAGTCGGCCGAGGTGATAAGCTGCTGGCTGTTGGATAAGCGGCTCTTGCCCATGGTAAATACTGTCCCATGACGAAGTTCTTTTGGACGCACAGGGCAGGTCGGCGTCGCATTAACCCTTTCGTCTTTTGCGATGCTAAACTGAAAACATCGGAGAAGAGCTAAAAATTGTTGAAGGCCGGTTTCGAAAAAATGGGTATCCCAGTCGATTTATCGCTAAGGATATGGCTGAAAGGCCACCAAAGTCCTCAGTGTTAGCAGCAAAAAAAACCAATGCTCATCAGGGTCCCGGTTCAAGGGGACGGATCAAGCGAAATTCTAACTACGCGCCTGATTCAAGCCGTAGCAACTACCTTCCCAGTAGCCAAGGCCCATAACTGTTCTTGACTACTCCCATCCTATACGAAGAGATCAATGATAAATCGCACGCCCTGATCAACTCTTTATGCATATATTCATTTACCTGCGCCTGTGGGGCAAAATAAATTGGTCGCAGGAGCCCGTGTTTGTCCAAAAGAGTACAAGAACAAATTCCAGCATGGTTAGCAAATGACCAACTAGCGGGTATAAACCTTGTAGACTCTGACCATCGCGTGGATTCCAAGGAGGCCTTCCGAGTGATCTACAAGGTACCTACAAGCTATTCAAAATTTCTTGGACCGCGTCTGTTGGCTATTGTAGAAGCAACCGCCATCAGGCTACGCCGACCGGTCCTGTGTGCCCAAAAGAACTTCGTCACGGCGCCGCAGTTACAATGGGCAAAAGCCGCTAATCCAGCAGTCAGCAGCTTATCACCTCGGCCGACTACCAGTCCCCTAACGCTGATCAGATTTTTACCACGATTCCCCCCACCCCACACCCACCCTGACAACCGTGCTATTTCTTCTACAAACCCGCATAATTTATTTACATAATTACCACAAAAATGTTAAGGCCTGACGACAATTAATCGAAAATACACGCATGTTCCAATATTTTTCAGTGAAAATGTTCGCAAATTTAAGTTTTTTCATCAAACCTATTGCTTTATATTGGCAAACTATCTAGGACAGTGAACCAAATAACACTTCAAAGATTTTACCCTCCCGCCTCCCCTGGACGATTGCCCGCGACCGTTAACCTTTTGTCCTCTGATATTTAACCCACAGAGGAAGCGGAACAAATTCCGGCTGATTTCAACTAACTTAACGCCCCTGTGCATTTGCTTAGAAGTAGGGCATATGTCAATCCATTTTGCGCAATAACTTGCCTGTGCAACAGAAATTCACCAAAATGTAAGACTTCTACCATTGAGTACCCATAAATAACCGTCTTTGAAGCAGGGGAACAGGGGTTTTTATGCCAGCCCCCGGGGCAGGCGTTATGCCGTCACATAAAGTCGGTTAATCGGATTCAGAGACGCGAACGGTCAACCAATCAGCGTTGGGCTGTGCACGCGACGCCCTCAATTGAAGCAGCCTTGGCGAGCGGCGCGTGTATACTTTGGTAGCAGAATGTAGGTCAGCACACGCCTGGAGGTCCAGTAGTTACATTGTTGCTCTCGTGGACCTCTTCCGTCGGTCTTCAGGGTGACTCTGAGCCGAAAAGAAGTATTGTAAGGCCTGAATGCAGGACTTAGTAGTAGGCTAGCGTTTGAATGAGAGAGAGAGAGAAATATGCTTCATTCTGAAGGTATACATCACAAATTTGCAGCCAAAATTGGCTCCATTCACTGAAAACAAGGAACAAGGTAAGGTAAAAGGTCATGGAATGCTCAACGTGTAAAGGTTTACATGATCTCCACATCAGTAATGGCGACCGGTTTGATTTCCACACTTTCCGTTTCTTTACACATGAGGTTGCGTACTAGGAATGGAAGTTAAGAGTGTTGATATGCCGATGTACGGCAAATCGTATGACGAAAGCTTCGCCGCATAGTACGGGAGGACTTCGCAGTCATTAGCTAAGAGTGGAGATGATGAGCAACCTCAGTAAATTGATTGACCGTTTTAAAGTGTTGCTCTATTGTAAGGTCAACCAAAAAACATAGGAAACACCGGCAGCTGAAGAGAGCGTTCGAAGGATACGTTTATAAATGACCAGGTATTTTTTTAACCAAAGTTGGAAAAATAACTGGAGGGCAGTAAAGGATAACATAGAGAATGCAGGGATCTTTAAATCACCAGAGAAAAGTTTGCAGGGTGCAATATGCACGCAAGCTTACGGATTTTAACAAAAACGCCTCCTATATGAAAAGTAAATGGTAGATCGGATGCCAGAGTAACACCAAGGTACCTGAGGGAGGATAAATCGCTGGGCAGAATGTCAATAATTTGAGGACTGGGAGAGGGTTGCTGTTGAAAAATACGCTGGGCTGTTTTCCGCTTGTTAAATAGAGGGCCATTTTCTGACGGCCATTTTGAGACGTGGTCCAGGCCATCCGTCAGTACATGGTGGGGTATCTGACTTTTGAGAGGATGGTCAACAACTATATCCTCAATACATTTAGCAGACAAACACTCATTTGGCAACTGTGGGTCTTAAGTATCGAGGAAGAAGACTGAGGGGATAGTACAGACCCTTGGAGAACTCAATAGTTGCTAGATAGGACCGTGGATATTCAGAAGACGAAGATGCTATCACTGGAACAAGAGTTTTATTTGCCTGACGTTTCGGATTCCGTCGGGAATCCGTCGTCTTCTGAACTGCTTCCTGGGATTCGAACATTCGCTACTATTGGCAACCGTGGATATTCCCTTGCCGCACTGAACCAATTGAATACAGGAAGTTAAATAGTCCCCAAGCAAAGAGAGAACGCAGCCGGGAGAGCCGCATGCAAAAGTTTTATTAAGAAGAATATGGCGCGGGATGATATAAAAGGCTGAGGAGAAGTCGCAAAAAGCACATGCGTATGCACAGCAGCCCGTATCCAAATTTCTTAGAGAAGAATGGTCTACCAGAGGAACAGCCAAAATCGATGAAATTTTTAACTTTCAGTCTCAGTCAATAATTGGAAGCACCCGAGTTAAGCAGATAACAGTTTGCCCTCTTTATAGCCTCAGTAGATCAAGGTGCATTAAAATCATAATTTCTGCAGAAACAAATCCTCCACCCTTTCGGGAATGGAACAGTTTATTCTCACTAAAGTGACTCCATCACACCGTCGTCCGGCAGCGAAACCTAACACACGACAACATGCTAATATATACAACAATAGTCCGGCTATTACTCTTCCCGTTTAGGGACGACTTTACATATGACCCCACCTATATATGGGGTCTGCATTTGCACATGTCTTTTAAGTGAAGCTGGAAAAATAACTTTAGATTGTTAAAGAATAAGGGAGGAGAAAGCAGGCATCTACAAGCCGCTAGATTAAGGCTTGAGGGATGAGATATTCGCGCAAACTGCGGATATAATATCACATTTACAGAGTTTAATAAAGAGGCCTCCTTTATCAAGTTTGATGACAAAGGAAGACCGGAAAGAGGATACGTCATTGGTCAGAATGTCTATGGATTCAGGACTGGGAGATAGTCGCAATCGAAAACCACACTGGACTGACTCCTAGCCATTTGCTAACGCCCATGCTGAGACAGTGTCCCGGCCACCTTTCACTTTTCGGAGAGGTATCTGACTTTTGAGAAGATGGTTAGCAACCATATCGTTTGCATATTTAACTTAAAACCATTCGTTTGGTGGTCGTTGAGAGTCAGTATGTAGGGAGATTAGGCAGGGTGATAATATAAACCCTTGGAGAAGTCCACAGTTGTAGAGAAAGACTGTGGATATTTGCTTGCTGTGCTGAACGAATTGAATGCGGGAAGTGAAATAGTCTCCACGCCGAGAGATAGTCCAGCCGGGAGCTTCGCATGCAGACGAGAAACTGCAAGTTCCAGGAGTGCAGAAGGAAAGGAAATTGGACGAAAGTATTTGAGACCAGAAGAAGAGGGATTTTCGGAATAGGATGGATTATTTCTCAACGCCAATCATCGGGAACCTTGGACTCTACGAAAGATAAGTTGCTAAGATATGTCAAGGCGGGGGTAAACGAGAGGAGTAGGATTTAAGGAAAAATGGTGAGACACCATCTGGGCAGCAGTGGTGATTAATAAAACCACTGGTATTTTAACCCTTTCCTAAGAAAGGTTCATGAGAAAGAAATGAATACTTCCGCGTTTATGTGTTAATGTATTTTATCACAGTGGAAGTACAGAATGGCGAGTGCTGCATTAAACATTCCGCAATTTGGAAAAGATCAGTAATCACTCGCAAAACAACATTAAGTAGGGTTGCAATACTGTTCTTCATGCAGTTCAATTTCGATAATTTTCAGTCACGCTGGAATGCCGACTCTGTGATTAGCTTCTTTTGACTGCTGCGACAAATTTGATTCTGTAAAAAAACGGCTATCTAAATAGTATGCATTTTATCATTGATTGTTATAAATTCAAATATATTTTATGGAAAGCATGCACAAAAAAATTCCCTTTCTCATTTTTGAAAGCAAATTACGCCTTTTTAAAAATTTTATTCGTCCCTTAATAAAGTGACTTAAAGGAAGGGTTTCCTTCAGTTTAAAAAAAGTTTCTAATTTTCCGACTGATTTTGAAAGCCACCGACTACTAGAACTGAATTCAACTTGTACAAACTGAATATGTGTTTATCCTGTTAAGGGAAAATTACGTTCTTGGCTACAGTTTGAGAAAGTGGTTGCAGACCTCTCATAGAATTTCACAATAGACATGGATCATGCTGTGTATATCAGTGGCAACATTAATAAATTGACCAATACGATGTATTATGAATGAAAACCGCACAGCCGTTATAAAACTCAAAAGTTGAATTTTTCTAAAACAGAAGGAAACCTTTTCTTTATGAACAACATTTAAAGAGTGCATAATTTGCTGTCAACTAAGTACAAGAGATGATTGTTTTCGTGCATGCTTTCTATGAAATATATTTGAATTTTTTAAGGTAGTCAAAATCAATGATAAAAATGCATACTTTAAAAGTAGCTATTTTTTACAGAATCACATTTTTCACAGCTGTCAAGAAGAAATTCATCACGGATTTGGAATCCTAGCGTCATTGAAAATAATTGAAATCGGAGTATATGCTGAGCAGTATTGCAACTCTACTCAATGTTGCTTTTGAGTGATTACCAGTTTTTCAAATTGCGGAATGTTTCATGCAGCTCTTGCCATATTGTGGTATTGCCGGCAAAGACAATGGAGAATCGAATAACCATTTTCGACTTATTAGCCGTCGTCAGCCAGTCATATCCAGAACCAAGTGGTGCAACACCGCTACGGCCACTTTCAGGGCTCAATAAATGAGACCCAAGACAAAGTGGAACAAATGAGATGGTTTAGCGGTTAATGAGCGTTCGTCAACGAGTGTCATGCAGAAGTCACCGTCACGCGGTCGAACACAGGGTGGACATCGTCGGATTCGACGGTTGAACATGTCCCTGCCATTTTAAGCAGGTTGTTATGAGCCAATTCATGTACCGAGAATTGTTTAAAGGTTAGGAAAGTTCTCAATTAAACACCTGCGTGAGGATGGTGACTGCTTAAAGGCCCACGAGTTTCCGGAGCTGGAAATGGTCTGGTAAAGCACATCCAATGAACAGATCAGGTATGCAGTGCATACCTTCGCCATGTTCGGCTGTTCACATGTTCTTCACCTATTCCGCAGATAGTAAAAGGAAAACGTTGAGCCTCTTACACGATTAGGCCTCAAGGAACGAAAGTGAGATGTCGAGCCGCTATAGGCTTAGGATCAGTTCAAAGCTCATACATTTTTTGATATTCGTCTCCTCATCCTTCGCCCCCCCCCCACGATCACGTCAACTGGGAGGCCTGTGGGAGCCTGCCACGCTAACTTTGTTTTCGTCCTGCCTGGGTTTACACCCCTACCTAATCATCTAATCCACGCAGTATCGACCCGTTACAGGGTATCGACCCACTCGCCGTTTCATACGC
>JAYGXS010000007.1:9717387-9747532 GCA_036362985.1 Ligula intestinalis | reverse complement strand
GTGGGTTGTACGACCAAGACCTTGTCTTTATGAGCTGGCATGCGAAATAGCCTCGCAATGGGTACAGACTGTCTCATTTGAAATGCATCTGGCTACGGGCTCATCTTCCACATGCACAGAAAAGGAATGAGATTTGAAGGCTACATATATCTGCAAACCTCAAACTTTGAATTGAATTGAACCCGCGTGGTTTAAATTTTCGAGCAAAACAAAGGCAAAATAAATTCAAGGTTTAAACTGAAATAAATTGTCGAAAGACAAAAATTGGATCAAAAAACACACTGTTTTGCGACGATCCTCCGTCCAATTCTCTGCGATACTCTCACTGTTCGACCAGGAAATTTCTCCAAATCGAGCATCCTGCTGAAATTATTGGATTGGATTACACAGTCTACCTGTCAAAATCAATCTCGTCAGGATTACTGAGGAGTATCCACGGAGAAATCGAAAAACGCACAGCGTCTGTTGTCCAAGTTAGATGAACTGAAAGTGTAGATATATGACCTAGCTTCCGGCATTATCTCTCTGACAGACACCTGGCTGTCTGTAAACATGGATGACCGCGAAGTGGCACTACCTGGCTTTAATCTGTTCCGGAGAGATAGAACAGGGCGCCAAGGAGGAGGAATTATAATCAGTAAGTTCATCTATAATGGCTGGAATACATTCACTAAGAGATTTCAAACATTTTGGAAATCGTCTGGTAGTAAAGCCCAGAAGCTATAGTTTTTTTTCTGATGATGATTTGAAGGTGTCCATAAACAAGCTGTTTGACCATTCATATTCGCATCTGTGCAATCCCGATGCGTGCTTAGGCTTGCAAGACCTAATTTTACAAAATCATCTGATATAACTGAAGAGGTCTCAAATTGATAAAGATACACCTAAGTACGTTCGTTATTATGATCCAAAAACACATAAAACCATTTAAGAAGTAAACTCTACATTTGCACTTAGAGTAAAGTTTTCAAACACAATATTTATGAGTGATCGAGGGTTGGCAATTTTTGGTAGTCCGGTGCAGCATTAAGTGCTGACGTATTAGCACGGAGAATTGTCAGATTAAATTCTGCACAGTGTACTGAGACAAGTTTGATAAATTCGATTGGTTGAGTCATTTTTTCCGATTGACTGTGGTGTTGCAAGTGTTTTGTATCTAGTCGATAATTGAAGCCATTCGTACAACGACTAAAAAAAAATTTTATGACTAAGAGTTTTAACACAATTGGGGCAACTTTTATTAAGAAATCCTGCCAAACCTCCTAAATGTTCGCTAAAAGTAATAAATTCAAAAAATATCTTTAAATTTTTCTTTAAATTGAAAAGTTTGCACCTTAAGAAATGCGGAAAATCACACAAAGTTAATAAAAGACGATCAATAATACCGCTTACCATGAGGTCATGCTGCACAGTAGCCCGCCCTTCTCTGTGAGTTTGACACCCACAAAGGCCGTGAGTTTTTTTTCGAAATTTGGTCATCAATTGCATATTTATTTGTGGTGCGTCGTTATAAAAAGTTGGGTGTACAAAGTAATAAACAGCAAGCGAGAACTTTTTATTATATTTTAATTGAAGATAACTGTTTTAGAATAGTAATCCTTTCCAAATGCTGTCTTTTAGATGTAATGGACTTGCACTAATAGATTTTCTACTCTTCGAGAAATTGCATATTCTTCTAGAGGAATGCTAGTACGTTCCTCCAGTGACTGTAGGTTTACCTCTTCTACGGCTTCCCTTTGAAATTGTTTCCGGGAAAAGGAGAAGTTGCAGGGTGGGAGCTAGGTCGGGCGAGACGCGGGACGAAGAACCATTGTCATTCCGTCTGTCGGCTAGAACTGGTTGATGCTGCAAGATGGGTGGGCAGTCGCACTGCCATTACGACGCGGCCAGTCTCCCCAATCGCCAGGATTCAGGTCGTGTTATTTCCGTCTCTCCCACAAAATGGCCGCAGCATTTGCAACTAGTAATGCTAGTCCACTGGCATGCCCCGAAAAGGACACGAGTGTTTATTATGATACAGTAGAAACACATCAGAGTAGACGCATCGTTCCTTCCCGTTCCCCATCGTAAAAATCGCTCACAGCCTCAGGAGGGGATTTAATAAAAAATTAAACGTTGGTTTTATAGGAACGCTACCTAGGTAACTGAGCAGGAAGAATGTCTACTAAACGTTTCTAGTGGGAGAGGTAAGCACAGCCAGCTAATGTGCCTACGTAAGATAAGTCTCTCTCTTTATCATTACTTCATCATATGCGTCCACTCGCCTCGTTCTTTTAAGAAATCTATTGATTTTTGGTTGAATAACTACTGAAAGTGCCTGCAGTTTCATTGACGGATCTCTGGGTGACTAAGGTCTGTATTGTGTTTCGGGAGATGTTTTCGAAATTTCACTTGTTGTTAATGCTGTCATAGGGATGCCAAATATGACAAACCTGGCTTATTTGTTGTCTAAAGTCAGGCGTAAATCATTGAGCTGTACACATAGACCTCTGTAATGAGTATCTAGGTCGAAATGGCGGTGCATGCTGATTGCGTTGGCGTACCAAACGTCGGGGAATCGTTGCGCTCGTCAGTGTTACCTATGGCGACAAAATAAATCCCGTCGCAACTGAAACTTTTATCACAATAACCGACGGGTGCGAAAACAAGAGTAACAGCTTACCATTGGCGGATGGTTGGATAACGTTCGTTAATACAGAAACATAAATAATTCCTCTTAAATTAACACTTAGTCCGCATGTATTATGGTGAAATCGGAAACCTAAAAAAACACCGCAACAAGCTCTTCCTTGAATTCCTGCCAGAACAGTATCAACAGAGCGATTCTATATCCGAACTATGCATTTTTCTACTTAATCCAGAATCACTTATATACGTAAGCCCCTTAAAACTGAGCTACGTCAGCGAACATATGTATATATTTTCACTCAGGCATGAGCAAACACTAATCCCATTCGCTGCCCGAAGTAGACAAAATTCATGTAGGTGCTAGCGGCCACGAACAGGCAAACAGATTGTTTGTCGTGGGAAGCCAGTTGGATCGGTGTTCGCTAATTTCTGACTGAATAAATATCCGGTGTGCAGCGAAAATGAATTACGGGTGGCAAAGCATTGATGCATTTAAGTTCGATGAAGTTCATCTGACCCATATAGTAGACCCCAGTGGCGGGCCATCTGTGTCATCCGTGTATGCACATATTTGCGTTTCCGGACAAACTTCTGGCCTTGGCCAAATGAAGACAAATAAGCTCGAAAGTGTTATATATCAAGTTACCCTCTTTGTTATTATGACTTGACCAGCATTTGGCTGGCAGGTGGCTACCCTTTTTGGGTCCCCTAGTCGCCAAGTTAACGTTTTTATAAAAACCGAAAGGCAGGCATCCTTTTGAAAATAAGTAAGTTTATTGAGTAAATTTTCTGACAGCTAACTGGGGATCCAGTGTCGAAAATTTACTCAATAAACTTACTTAGTTCCCAAATGATGCCTTTCCATGGAAATAACTTTTTGTAGTTCGGAAGCCAATTGAGTGAGTATTCAGACGTTCCTGCGTGAATATATACCCGGTCTACATTGACTATGAATGGCAGGTGGCGAGGCATTGATAACTGCGGTTCGATGAAGTGCTTATGACCCATTTGGTAGACATCAGTAATGGACCATCTGCGTCATCCGTGAATGCTCATGTTTGTTTTGTCCGACCCAGCTGGTGGCCAGGGTTATGCTTGACTGAACTAAAACAAATAAGCCCGAAACAGTTTTGTATCAGGTTGCCCCCAAACGCTGGAATCTTCGTTTTGGCTTATTCGCTGTCATCAGCCTGCCGTTCCCATATATATAACCGTAAGCGATACTATTTTAATAATATTAAATATCAGTGGAAATAGACCCACATTATGTTTCGAAGTTTTTTTCTTTCGACGTTTTAACGCAAGCTTCCACAAAGCGAATAAGCGAGGTGAGCGTTCATCCAAACCTCACCTGTCAGAGATAGATGAATTAAAAACTGCTGCGCATGAAACGGAATTTAATGAACGTGCTACTGAAAGTACCATTTCCGAGGCGAATAACCATTTACACGCAACCGGTGAAGGATAGCACTTAGCAAGTAATTAACTGAATCATTTGACACAGTAAAAGCCAGCTAGCAGTTTTATAAAACACTCCATATCCCATATTGACATTTAAGAAAATGAGAAAATTTACGGATAAAGTTATCCTGTTTAACAGAGTTGCTAGATCCTTTAACTGACATATCCATCATTCCAACCAAATACGTTTGTAGCTGACTATAGTCAGCTTAATTCTGTTCATTTAAAAATTGAACTTAAAATTAACATGTGAGATACCATATAATCCGGCCGGATAGTAGACGATAGAACGTAAGCCAACGGTTACGAACTAGTTTACAATATAAGACGTGGTAGGCCAGAAGGATAATTTAACTAAGTGTAGAAGGAGTTGAACATGAGAAATTGGTAAGTGACTCCCAGGCGAGTGCCAGTCTACCCATGAGCAGGCCGCTCCGGGGCTGCCCAATCGTAAACAACCCCTGCACTAAGGTCATTTGTGGACTGGAATTTGGATGTGGTTGGCCAGTAAGGCCAGACAGAGTGACCTTGAAAGAAAGGTTTTGACATCTCGTGTGCATGCGTGTTGGACACGAGAGCCAGACAGGCGGCCTGTCCCAGCAGTCTGCGAGGAAAGCATGACCTAGAATACGAGGTCGCTATAAAATGTAGGAGACCTCGAAAGAATGCGGATATAAGTCCATTTTTGCTTACAACAGTTACTAGAAAATAACTGCACCATGTGGAAAACTAAAGCATGTTTAGCCTTTTTCTCAAGCATTATATAGTTTTGAACATCTAAATAAATGACCAATTTTTTCCGATGAAGCTAACATGCAGAATTGGAGGCACGTTCAACGTCGAAGGCACTTGCAGCATAATTAACTGAATTGCATTGCTGCGCACACTGCAATTAATGTTAGCAAGTAAAAAACACGAAATAATTCAAAAGCATCAGCAAAATATAATGCGTTCTAAAACCAAACAAATTAAGAGAATACAAAAGCCATTAAATTTAGATGAGGTGGCTGAAGTGCGCTGATTGCGATAGAGCTTTTTTCAAAAAGGGCATTCCCCCGCATTTATCATAAAGCGGGTCAAACCATTCTCGACGAATTTGCATGCAGAAAGTACAATCACACTGCAAAAAAATCGCAATATAGGTATGCACAACTTTTTGCAATGACACAATATTCACAAAATGCCACAACTCCAAGATCTTGTTATCACAAAAAAGTGATCCAGGAAATGAAGGTTAAAGCAACAGCTATAATAAGAGTTTTTTATGCCATTTTACTCACAGACACAATGAGTCATACATCAACCGAAATTTCGAGCTGCATAAAACGTATAAAAACTCTCAAGAGAAGGTTGAAGAGAAGACTGCCGATTAATACAGACTAAGGTGAACCCCGGGTGATAATTAGCATTCACGCCGGATGATGACCCAGATTACAGTTGCCAATTAGTTAACCTGCTATTACGGCTATTAATTTGCCCACCATGAACTCATGCGAATAGCAGCTGTCAGTTAGCGCTCACACCATATATGTATACAATTGAAACGGTATTGTGATAATTTTAATCTTTCGTTGCACACTTTCCCAATTGTGACGACGACCTGGGGGTCCGGTGTCAAACATTTACTGCATAAGCTTACCTTGTTTTCCCCCCAAATGAGCTCTTTCCATCAAATTACCTTTCTTGGAATGCAGCCTTCCAATTTCTACGAAAGAATCAAATCCGTTGGATTTATTAAGTTGAATAATTTGCTGATGTGCCGTTATCATGTAGTCCTCAGTGCCGACGCTAGGCCGATGGTCTAAGGCCTGGGCTGGTGCATACGCAATGCAGCCCATCGATTACAGTAACCCCCTGCATTCGGATATAATTCCATTTTTGGTTACAGAACTCCCTAGAAAACCTGTGAAAAATTTGACCACATTTAACTGTTTTCCTAAGCATTCCATATTGATGAACATCCAACAAATGAGCAAATGCTTTCCTTTGGAGCTTACCTGAGTAGCAGAGTTGCAAGCTGGATTATCCCTAACTCGAGCTGAAGGCATTTGCAGCATGGTCAAATGGATTCCATTCATTCGGATCTTAATACCAATGTTAACACGTAGAAGAACACAAACGAATTCAAAGAGTTCATCAGGATATAGGGCATTCTCAAACCTAGTGAAAGGTAAGAAAGTTCACAAGAACGCGAAAACATTAATTTAAATTTAAAACACTAGTAATAAGGTAGCTGGAGTGCGCTGATTGCGAGAGTGCTTTAAAAATGGCATTCGCACATTTATCATAAAGTTGGCCAAACCATTATCAACAAATTTGCACACAGAAAGTACTATCAGACTGCAAAGAATACAGCACAACGTTTTAGTGACCGAATGTTCGCAAAGTGCAACAACTCCAAGATGCTGTTATCACAAAAGAACGATCCAGGAAATGAAGGTGAAGACTATAGTATTAATTAAAGTGCTGTATAACATTTTACCCCCAGACACAATGTAGGCCTTGCATTTCAACCGGAAAACTTTTTTTCAGAACGATACTAATGTGTAGGGTACTTCTCACACCGTCTAGCACAGAAAATCGGAAGAACCATACTGCCGATCCCGGACATTTGCGCGTATCAAAACTGTATAGAAGAATTAGAATTTGCGATTCAGTTAATTTTAGGCGCTTGCAATCCACTGTCCGTTAATGCATTATTTTACATATCTCACGAAGTCCACTGCTCATGGTCAACAGCGCTTGATTCTGCCCATTAAACTCCGAATTTGCTCAGATTTCATGGGCAACATCTGAAGTACAGAAAAAAGAATTGCCTCAAACAAGGAAAGCCAGATTGGTTCGAAATAGATTACAGAAAATTCACAAGGCACAGCAACTGAATGGTATGACTACAGAAAAGACCCCATCACTCCAATACGTGACAGTCATTCTAAAGCACATGTGTCGACAGAACGACCACCAGCCCGGGGAAACAGCGAAAGTATGTGATATTTTGGTTCCCCACCATCGCAATCTTCCTGGATGTTCTCAGGTTTCGTGGATCGCTTCTTAGGTACAGAAGACGTAATGCCATGACACAAAGCGAACTGTGTCCACAAAAATCCACTTTAGTTCTGAATCAACAAAAATAAAATTGCAAGGCACATCAAGTCATATCGATGACCATAAAAGGATGACGAACAGCTGCTTTCGAAATCCCACTAGAGTCAATAGAGAACGTTGGTATGACGGAAACAGTGAATGCAAACGCAAAGATGGTTCCGGAAATTTGAGTTGAAACGTTATTTTTTATTAAACTGTTGCAAAAAACGTTACCCAGAAGAAAAACTTGGTCCTCGGCGATGAAACGGAATACAATTTACTGTGCAAATTCTCGTACGATTTGTCCAGGCACATCAGACATTTATACTAAGATGCCAAGCCTGCTGCGTGAGTACTCGCAATTGACTGTCAGGTAATGCATGAATTCGCGCGCCTTATAAATTCTACTGCGCTTGAGGAACTGTTTTTTTTTCTCATTTTTTGCTTGTTCTTTAGGAATTTCCTCCGATTTCGTGCATAACGTCTTAGGTAGACAAGGCATAATTGTCTGACATAAGGCAGAATTTGTTAATAAAAAGTCACTGTACCTCTAAGTAGACAATAGGAAGTTGTCAAGGCACAAATAATGATTTGGAGAGCGGCCGTTTGGAATTCTGTTGACCGAAATAGTGACCACCGGTCGGGGAAACTAGTAAAAGCATGATTAATTTCGGTCCACCAAACAACCACACCGCTTTTCAAACAGGTATTGTGCTGAAATTGCCAACCAATGTCCTAAAAGTACATTTTCTCCTGCTACTTAATGCAAATGTCATGTACATGACACGCCCTTTCCACTGGGTGAACATTATACCTGAATTATCTCGGCTTTCATGGGTAACGCCTGAATTAAAGAATACATTACGCCTGGCAAAAGGGAAAAATATGTTAATAAAATTTCATTATGGCTCTAAATAAACAATTGTATTTGGAGTCGCACACAGGCCGGAAGCAACCATAAGGCGTCAGATAATGAAACTGATAGACCCGCTGCCACGGCAAGAAACATCTGGAGTTGTCTACAGGATCTGGTGCAGTTGCGGGCAAAGAAACTATGTCGGAGAAACTGACAGGCTTCTCAAGAGGTGAATTTTTAAACACGCGGCAGTTTTGCGGCGAAATGATGCCAAATCTCAAACTGCGACTCACTTGACCAGAGCCGGCCACACATTCAAATTTGATGAGGCCGAAATTCTCGCAGGAGGTGAAAATCGGGTGAGCCGAGAATAACTTGAGTCACGGTTCACGGGCCCCAATCCATCAACAAGTGCAACGATTTGCCCAATCTCTATTTGGTGCTGAGACCCAGTTTGGCCAAAGCAAGTCGCCGCTTGGTAAATGGACAGGCCACCGCCTCATTCTATACCAGGCCGGAGGGCCAGATGACTGGGCAATCAGCACGCCCGTGTCCACTACGCGTGATGAAAAGTCAGCAGGTCATAGCCCGCATGCCGTTCAACATACCACCAACATTCACGAAGGCAATCATGGTTAATTGTCTTCGTATGTTTGCAGTAATTACCGTTTCCTATAAGTTCTGCAAACTCCTGTGCATGTGCTTCCGTATATGCTTTTGCTCTCTGACTATGCCTCCGAACATGAATCCGCGACGCACCTCGATACGTCACACGAATATAAGTATTGTCCCAGCCATCGAATTGTCTACGTGTTCTCAAACAACTGGAAATTGGCAGGGCAATGAAATTCGAGATGGTGGCCATGAAGAAGACTTTGACCACTCCAAAACGTGGCAGTTTTTTTAAAGCCCACCAGTCGGCATGGTGAACACCAGCCCGGCAGAAGAGCGAATTTACGATTCGTGTTACTCCTCCATTGCAATCCCATTGCATTGTGAACAGTTGTCTTTCTGAAATTGGCGGCCAAATCTCCTAAAAGTGCACTTTGGTCTTTGGAAAAAGCAGTTAGCTTAACTATAAGTGACGCTTTACCTTTGTACACTGCAAGATGTTCGACCGACAATTACTTCAAACACAATAGTATTGGGCTAAACGAATAAATTGTGGAAACACTGTAGAAGCAAGTGAGGAAATAGTCTATGCGTTAAAAGAACGGTTTATATATCATTATCTATATCTGGCCAAATGACTGACTGTGTGTGACCGGCTGACCACCGCTAGTAACCCAGGAATCCGAAGAGCGATTGACGGGCATTCGTATGCTTTCATAAAATTCTCACCAGGCCGTTACATTTATATGCGAGGGAGTAAAGTGTAAAGTGTTACAGGCAAATTTGTCTTGGGAATATGGGGAGGGGTTAATGTAGCAACGAGTGGCTAATTAAGCAGCAATTAGAGAAAGGGGATGAGAAGGGAGGAAGGGGGCACGGAAGAAATGCCTTTAGTTAGGTGATCGTTGGCAATGCTAAGCTTGGAGTTTGCAGCACGTTCCTTTGTCCACCCAGAACCGGCTTCCTCAACCTAATAGCGTTTCCTTTTGCTTTTGCTAGCAGGCGCTAACCCAGTGACTTAGGGTGGTTTGATTGTGTTTTAACTTGGTGTGTTCCTGTGTCAACACTGGTTATGTCCCCCAGTACGTGTTAGGAAGAGAAGGCAGAGCAGGATAACTGCTAGTAATTTACTGTCAGGTGTTTTATTACATCAGCTCAGTTTCTATGTGTCCAGCAGCTTGCCTTCTGTGGTCGGTCTCGTCTCAGCAGCAGTCTCGGGTCGTCGGCAGCGTATCCAACAGCGGGATCCCTGTTCTGCTCGCAGCCTCGCTATTAAAGGGGCAGTTGTCATTGCTCCCCGTTGGCTCTCCAATTGGCCATGCGCGCACTCACTAACGCGCGCTTATGCATCTGTCCTCAGCGTGACCTCAATGAAGGCAGCAACTCGGCCCCCAGGGTAGAAACACTCTCGCGTGTCTCCTTGGTCCTGGCCTAAGGCCCGCCCTTTGAAGGTCGCTTGTAACTGCATGAACCGGCCGTCAGTCAGGTCTATTGGTTCTGGTACACTCGGGATTGCCCAAGTGATAACTTGTGTCCTGGCCATCCCAACAGGTTGTACCTTGTAGATCACCCTGAAGGCTTCGTTGGGGTCCACCCGATCTCCGAAATCCACCATGTGCGCTAAGATAGAGCTGTTGATGGTCCTGGTGGTATTGACTTCGCCTTTGCTTAGCCATTGGGGGAGGTGTTCATTTATTCTTTTGGGTAGGCGCCGACTCATGTGACGAACATAATCCGCTCCACAGGAGCAAGCAAAGGAGTAGATGCACATAGAGGCGGTCCGTGTCGGTAACCTGTCCTTAGATAGTTTTGCGTGCGCAAAAGAACCTGCGGCAAGCCCCAAGCTTAGCATGGTCAACGGTCACAGCTACCGGCATTTCTTCTCTGCCTCTTCCCTTCTCATCCCCTCTCTCTAATTGCTGCTTAATTAGCCGCTTGTTACTACATTGATTGACATTTACCTAAAATTTTACCTTTCACACTTTACTCCCTCCCATATAAATGCAACGGCCTGGTGAGAATTTTATGAAAGTATGCGTATGCTCGCCAATCGCTGCTTGGATTTCTGTGATGGGAATTTTCACAACCCAAAATGGCCATTTCAGTCTCCCTTGTATTTGCCGGCACTACTATCTGTATTTGATTCATATTTATTGCGTATTCGTCCCGAATTTGCTCAGCTTTTGTGGATAACGTCTGAGGTGCATAAGGCGTAATCGAGGCCATTGCAATGCACAGCTACCATTCCAAATCACACTAGTCGAAATAGCGACCACCGGTACGGTGGAAACAGTGAATGTATGATTAATTTTGGTCCTCTAGCCAATCGTGCTGATTTGCAAACCGTTGTTGTTCAGAAATTGCCGGCCATCTATCCTAAAAGTGCACTTTCTTCTGCTGTTGTTGTGTGCAAATGTCACGTACTTGACGCTTTCCTTTTGAACGTTCTTTAATCAACGGTTGCACATTATTCTTGAATTATCTTCGATTTCACCGGTAACACCTGAAGTACAGGAGAGCTGATCACCCGACAAAAGGCAAAATATGTCAACAAGTATGAAAAATAACCAACGGAGAAACTGAATGCCGCGGCCATTATGAAGGCCGTGACCACTCGAATACGCGGCTGACATTCTAAACCCATCGCTGGACATGCCGACCCCCAGCCCGGGGAAACGGGGAAAGTGTGATTCATTTTGGTCCCCCCCCCCCCCCCCCCCATCCAATCCCGTTGCACTGCAAACAGTTGCTGCACTAACACTGTCTGCCAAGTCTCCTAAAAGTACACTTTAGCCTGCTGGCTTGTGGCAAGGGCAATTCCCGTAGCTTCCCCTTTGTACGCTGTAAAACTGTCAGGCGATAACTACTTCAAACACCATAGTTTTGGGCTAAACGAAACAGCTAAGAAGCACAAACCGGGAGAAATGTAGAAACGGGTGAATAAATAGCGCATCATGTCAGCATGTGGTAAATCGGGCCGAACATGATGTAGACGCTTTCTGGTATATCGACATATAACGGAAGCGGCCTGTCACATTGTAATGCATTAAGCGCAATTCCAAGCCATTTAATAGAAAACAGAAATTGATTTAACAAAACTTATGACATTGACAAAGAGAAATTAGCGAAAAGTCTACTGCGCCGGGCCAACGGCGTTTGATGCTTCCCACTAATTTTCAAATTTTCCCAGATTTCATGTGCTACAGAAGAAAGGATTGCCTGAAAGAAGACAAGTCAGAGTAGTTCGAAATTGATGATAAAAAATTGACAAAGCACAGCAACTGGAGGGTATGACCACGAAAAAGATCCTGACCACTCCAATAAGTGACAGTCATTGTAAATCAAATGAGTCGAAAGAACGACCACCAGCCCAGAGAAAGAGCGAAATTATGCTATATTTTGGTTCGCTAGCACCATATTCTTCCTGATCGTTCTCAGATTACCTGGAGTATGTGTTAGGTACAGAAGGCGAATTGCCTAAGACAAGGCAAAATAGTGTCCAAAAATTGGCTTAAGTCCTAAATAAACAGTTGGAAGTTGACAAGGAACATCGAATGATTCCGCTGAATATAAGAAGGACCGCGGTTATTCAACTACACAGCTGCGGTTCGAAATCCCTTCAGCTAAAATAGCTACCACCGGTGCGGGGAAAAATCGAAAGTATGATTAACCTCGGTCTGGCAAGCAGTTGTTATACTGAAATTACCAGCTAAATATCTTGAAATGCACCCTCATCTCCTGCTTTGTGAAATTGTCACGTACCCGAAATGCACCGGTTGTACTTTATTCCTGAAGTATCTCAGATTTCATGGGTAACGCCCGAAGTGCGAGAGATCCGACTGCCTGACAAAGGGCAAAACATGTCAGTAAGATTTCACTGTAGTTATAAAAACCAACCAATGGCAAATCGAGAAGGCTATGAAACTGCAGGCGCTGGCTATGGTGAAGGCCTTAACCACTCGAATACGCGGCTGACATTACCAGCCAAATATCTTGAAAGTGCTCTTTCTTATGCTGCTTTGAGCAAGTTTCACGAACAAAGCATGCAGATGCCCTTTTGTCATTTAAACGTTCAAAAAGCACCGGTTGTGCATTATTCAGGAAGTACCTGACCGATTGTGTGTAACGCCTGAAGTACAGAAGTTCTTAAAATGTCACTGAATAAAATGTCAGCATGGTTATTAATAAACAATTGGAAATTGCCAGGGCAGTGGACCTGAATGTCATGGCCATGAATAAGACACCGACCTCTCAATAACGTGGCAATCATTCTAAAGTCCACCAGTCGACATGGCAAAAACCGTCCCAGGGAAACAGCAAAAGTATGATACATGTTGCTCCGCCATCCCAATCCCGTTGCCCTGTGAGCAATTGTTGAGCGGAAATTACCGGCCAAGTCTCCTAAAAGTGTAATATGGTCTATTGGTTCAGGAAAATGTCAGTTACCTTAACTACAGCTGACGCTCCCCTTTTGAATCTTTCGAAATATCCGGTCAAACACTACTTCAAACAGTATAGTTCGGGCTAAGCGAAACAAATGGGAATCAAATAACGGGAGAAATGTAGAGATGGATTAAAAAATAGTGTATGTTACGGTTTATATGTCACTTTCAATCGCTGAGTATCCCAGAATGTCCTAAATCGTGCCGAATATTACTTAAAGCACTCGCTACTTTATCGACAACTGTTGGAAGCACCATACTGAGTGCTATTTCGAGCCGTTTATTGGGACAAAAAGAGGAATCAGCAAGCTAAATGCCATCGACTGAGAGAAATTAACAAAAGTAAAAACCAAATATGACACGCAAATACTCTGTGTTTAAAGTAACGATTGATTTGGAGGATGCCAAATGAAATGACATGGATTTAGGTTCTTCATGCCAGTATCAAATGAGAAATAAATCAAAATGGGAAGAAGAAGAGTAGAGATAAACAAGCACTAATGGTTAAATAAACATAAGAGGGGAACTGATGAATAAACAAGATGAAAAGGAAAAAGAAAAAGCAAAATTGGAAGAATTATGAAAGGTGGGAAGTACACTCTTCATGAACAACCTTAGATTTCAGGGTAAAATTTTCAGTGCAAAAAATTAATCCTCCGATGTAGTGTAAAATAAATCCATAAAGGTTCAGTATCATTAGAAATGAGCAAGCATATATTGGCAGGGCAGAGGAAACAAAAATATGGTGGCCAGGTAAAAGACTTCGACTACTAGAATACACGGCTGCCATGCAATATCCCATCAGTCGATAAAGCGATTACCAGGTCCGAAAAACAGGAAAACAGTTGTTGCGCTGAATTTCCCGGCCAAATGTCTCCTAAAAGTGTAGACTGCTTCTTTTTCAATGTTGTTAAATTTTCGGTTGAAAACTTCTGCGAAATCAAGAAAGTGTTGGTCAAAACAAAAAACGGGAAACGAAGTAACCGAGAGGAACGTGGAAGTGGATGAAACGTGACAGGCTAGATGCAGCTTTCTATATCTACTTCTACCAGGACGTCATTAATCTTACCAAGGATGGGGTGAAGAGTTTCCGTTTGCTTAGACACGCCGCAATGCACAGAGTGTCATTCCAAGCCTTCGATTAGAGCAGAAGATTGAGTAAACTCCTCAAAATTGGAGTAAATGAAATCAATAGCATGAACTTAAAGGAATTTAGAAAGACCAACAGCAGAAATTTGGTGCAAAATATTCATTTTTTATAAAGCCAGGATCACGAGCAGATTGCCGGCGTCTAGGGTTGACCGGATTTTGGGTTCAAACATTATTACAACTAATGAGCCTACAAACGTATTAAAGGCAATAACACCGTGGCAGAGAGCCAAAGAACACGACACAAGATGAAAGGCTCTCAAGCTCCGTACGGTCAGAAAATGATATCTGATGACTAAGACTCTGAAGTGAAACTCAAATCAGTCAATCGTATAAAACATTTGCCAGTATCAAATGGGAAAGAAGTCAAAAAGAGGAAGAAAAGAGATTTAGAAGCATGAAGGGTGAAAAAACATGAGAGGGAAACTGATGAATGAGCAAGATGAAAAGAAAAGGGAAAAAGAAGAAAAGATAGGGAAATTAGAAGAAATTTAAAAGGGGGAAGTACATTATTCTTGAATAAACTTAGATTTCATGGGGAAAATTTTAAAGACAAAGAAACTAATCGTGTGATACAGTGTAACATACATCAATATAAGTTCAGTATGTTTTGAAATAAACAAAAGCAAATCGGCAACGCAGAGAAAACGCAGCTGCCATTCTAACGGCCATCAGTCGACATGGCGATCACCGGTCCGGGAAAACAGGGAAAGTATGATTCGCGTTTGTCCGCCACCCCAAGCTAGTCGGCGTGGAACAGCTGTTGTGCAGAAATTGCCAGTCAAATCTCCTAGAAGTCCAGAGTATATTTTTCTCTTAAGCGTCGTAAAAATTTCGCTTGAGAAATACTGCAAAATCACAAAGTTTTCAGGCAAAAAAACGGGAAACGAAGAAACCGCTTGGAACGTAGAAAGGCATGTAAATTGACAGTCTAGATGTAACTTTATTTATCTGCTTCTTCTTCCATGACATCGTCAATCGTAAGGTCTTCAAACATTGAGTAGGAGTAATTTGTAGTATCAACTAAAGGGAAGTCAGAAACACCAATTTCAGAAATGGTATATGAGAGTTTTGGCTTGAGATTAAATTGTAGTTTTTTATGAAGCAAGGAACAAGAGCAGGTTGTGGGCATCTACAGTTGACGAGATTATGGAATCAGGCATTTTTAAAACTAATAAGCTTAAAAAATGTTGTAGGAGCACTGACACCGTGGATGAATGCCACAGAAAATGCCAACGGATGAAAGGTTTTCAGGCTACGGACTCTCGAACATTCGGGAAATTATATCTGATGACTAAGAGGATACAAAACTCCAGTTATCGTCACGCTGGAGAGAAACTCAAATTGCTCAACCAGGCCTATGGTATAAACCATCCGCGAGTACTCAATGTAAACTATGTCAGCGAGGGAAAGAGGAAGAGGAGAGATTAAAAATCCCGACGGAGAAATAAAAGGTAAACAGGTAAACGAAGGAGAAAAATCAGGAAGGTTGGAAGGGGTGCAAAGATGGAGACGGCCCTGACTGTCCAGCTAAGCATTTTCGAATAAATATATTGAGTGTTTTAGAGTTGCGAAAATTCCCATCTGAGAATTCAGAAGAATCAGACCAGTATATGTATATGGGATTGGGGTAGAAGCTTAAAAATGTTCGTATGGTCGTACAAGTGGGTCGTGGGAAAAGGGGGTGGAGGGAGGTCGATAACTGAAGGCTGGTTATGAGGGTAGGGTTTGGCGGAGCCAGTCTACGAAAGGAAGGGGGAAGCGGGAACCAAGACTAGGTGACTATGGGCCACGCTAGATACGGAGTTTGTAGGAAATTCTTTTGTGCAAACAACGCCGGCCTCATCAACCTGATTACGATCGTTTCTGCTGTTGTTAGCAAGCGCTGACTCAGATACCCTGGATAAATTGATGGGACATTGTAGATTACTCGGAAGGCTTCGTTGGCATCCACCCGATGTCCATAGTCAACCTCGCGCGCCAGAATAGGACTGTTTATGCACCTGACTTCGCCTTTTCTCAGCCATACCGCTAGGTGTTTCTTTATTCTTTTCGATGGACGTTAAATCGTGTGACCAGTATAATCTGTCCCTGCCCTAGACTGCTGCACTAAAGCCTAACCTCATAACCAGCCTTCTCTTATCGACCCCCTGCGCTCCTATTTTCACGACTCACTTGTACGAAAAGACGAATAAGTTTCAGCTTCTACCCCGTTCCCAATTTATTTAAAGCATACCTATGCTCGCCAAACTAGATTTCTGAAATATATCGATAAAAAAGTCCTACACAGTGGGATCTGTAATAAATTCGAAGTCGCACCCGACTGCCCATCTGCTAGCGTCGTACTTTAAAAGTCAAACAAGGCAAAAGTCACCGTTTGCTTCGCACTTGTATGTAACAGACCATACTATTATTTGAAACCCAAATATCACAATCCAGAATCATAGAACGAAACATCTGTTTATGGCAAGCAGTAAGATTTCGCGCAACTCAGCAGTGAACCTAAGGTGATAGAGGAATTGGCAAGCAGTTCGACAGCATTCGTCTCCGTGGAGTACCATTTTCTTCCGCATCAAAACATTTCCGGTCGCTGCATATTTTCCCACGAACTTGCTGTACCGTTGCAAACCAAAGGAGCCGCAAATGCAATCTGGTCTGCCAATTTACTATTTACAAAGCAGTTAGGCAGTAGAAGTGGCCATACAATGCACTGCCGGTGGTTGGGCCAGTTGGCAAGAAAGTGTATACAAGATGCATATTGTAGCGAAATAGATAGGAATTTGCCATTAAAGCAACGTTTGTCTGGCCTCCTTAGTGGGCCGTAATGCGTTTAAAGTAATTAATTTAGCCTACTGTTAAGGTATGCGCACTACTAATGTAAGCAGTTATAACGTCAAATAACAAGAAAAAACATCCTAGCAACGTGTAAAGATTATTTTAATCATAATTTAACATTCATGGTTGGATGGATGCTCGCCGATTAGTTGAGGAAAGAACACTTGTCCAGTTGTGCTTTGAGGCTTATTTGCGGTCATCATTAACAGCTGCATAGCAGCTCGTATATTCTAGGCGGAAAAGCCTTACTGACCAGGAAACTGGAATGGCTATTCCTGGCTTAGGCGCCGTCCTCAACCAGTCATACCCAAGTTCAAGTGATGTAAAGCTTCTTTTCCCTGGCGAAAATTTGAAGACTGTATAAGCAGCAAAATTTAATGGATCCATAAATTTCGAGAGGGCTCTTCAGTTGCCGCCCCTCATTGCAGAACGGGAATGAACGTTAGAGAAAATGCACAACTGAATGCATACAGAAAAAGTCGATAAAAACCGGCAAGGTCACTGTACATGGCCAAGAGGCATTCGATAAAGCTGAAAGTTAAACGCTGTAGACAGCAAAAACTGGAGAAAAAAACGTCTAGGCAAAAAGAAAGAAAATTTGGAGTGGGGGGATGTGTAAACAAGGAGCCAGTGTTACCAAGGTAGAGTTAGGTTAACTTCATGCTCCAATTGTTTACATAGGTCCGGTTTAAACCGCCTTATGTACGCTGCCTCCAGGTAGCGTAAGGTGCGAGTTGTTCGTGCTTGAACAAGTACTCGGAAGGAGGTTTTAGGATCCACGGAGTGGCGCGTATCTAGCAAGTGTTCAGTGATTGACGAGCGAGGTGCTCGTTTTTCTTGCTTAAACAACCAGCTAGGTAAGTGTTTCTTTGCTCTGGTGGCCAATTGCCTTTGCGTTCGCCCTATGTACTTGCATCCGCAAGTGCATTTAAATTCATAAACACAGTTTGAAGTGGCGTGCATCGGCAAGGCATCCTTCACACGAGGAATCGGTAAAAGCTTTGTTAGATTGCAAATTATAAGCTCAGCAGCATAATGTGTCCTGTGAATGGCATTAATGAGTCGTCTCTTGATGGTATTGAAAATGTTGTAACCCTTAAACGGCAAAGATATGAAAACGCGTTTCTTCGGAACTATCTGTTGCGTCATTTTAGGCTGTAATGGTTTTTTATATTCGTCTATAAACTGTGTTAGGTACCCGCGCTTCTGTAGAGTTACTTTGAGTTTAGTTATTTCAGCTTCCAATGTATCCACAGAACAGATTTTTCTCGTTCTATGGAAGAGAGTGCATACCAAGTTTCGTTTCCATTGAATGGGCACAAAACTCAAATAATGCAAATACTGTCCTTTCCACGTATTCTTATGGTAGACCGTTCGTGTGATGGAGCCATCTTTCTTTCTTGACATGTGAACTTCGAGGAAAGAAAGCTGGTTATCCAGTTCCTATTCCATGGTAAATTTGATCTTGGGATGGAGGCTGTTCATTATAAGCAATAATTATTCAGCTTCTTTGA
Organism: Ligula intestinalis; assembly: GCA_036362985.1. Taxonomy (NCBI): domain Eukaryota; kingdom Metazoa; phylum Platyhelminthes; class Cestoda; order Diphyllobothriidea; family Diphyllobothriidae; genus Ligula; species Ligula intestinalis. Next base: position 9,728,951 of record JAYGXS010000007.1, on the reverse strand, counting down.
TGTTTTCTACGATCGCGAAGACGTCATCTACGTATCTTCTGTACAGGGTTATCTTGTTCAACTTCGTGGATACTTTTTCTTCTAGATGCCCCATAAATATGTCAGCAAACGTTGGTCCCAGGGGACTTCCCATTGCTACTCCATCAATTTGTCGATATAGATGGCCATCAAATAGAAATTGCACATCGTACACAATTTTAATAAATCACGTTATATTTCAGGGGATAGGCGAGTTTCGGAAGAATAGGTGCAGATGATTTCAATAGTTTCATCTAGTGGCACGTTGGTGAATAATGATTCAACGTCAAGAGAGATTATATATTTGTCTGAAATATCTTGATTCCTAATTTCATCAATAAAATGGAAGCTGTCTCTTAATGTTCAGGCAGAAAATTTATTGCGGATCGGTTCCAATTTTTTAACTAGCCATTGCGCTAGTCTGTGAAAGGGAGAATTGTACATCGATAGAATAGGAGGTAACGGAATATCCATTGTAAGAGTTTTAGGTAATCCGTATAGGCGTGAAATATAAGAACCTCTCGGATTTAAGGATAGCGCTGTTTTGGTATCTATTAGATTATTATCCAACAGACGCTTGATAGTTTTCCAGGCGGAATCTTCCAATGCCCTGGTTTCTTCTTTGCCTTGTGGTTCTTGACGGAATTTACTTGAATCATTTAAGATATTTTTCATCTTATTAGCATAATCCTTACAATTGATAATGACAACTCCATGCCCTTTGTCCGGTTTGGAAATTACTATTTCTTTGTGATCTTTTAATTCGGATAGAGCAAGCATATGTTCTTTAGTTATAGGAGAACGTTGTGATATTCGAGCTCTTCTGTATTGGTATGCGATATCCACAAATTTGGCTTGCATCCATCCTAAGTCGTCATTGGATCTGGGTATTAAATCTGATAATTGAGAGCTCAAGTCTTCAAATTGGGCTTCAATTTCAACTGGATTAATTCTTTTCTTTGGCACACAGAAATCAAGTCCTAATGAAAGCGCTTCTGTTTGTAATTTGTTTAATTTAATGTCTGATAGATTCAAGAAAACGTCGTCTGAGTTCAGTGGAAAATATCTTCTGTTGGCTTCTTACAAATTGATTTCTGTAACTTAAGGTGAAATGCATCTCTAGTCTGGCCTTGTATACTATATGCATGTTTGATAAATATGGACCAACATAAGAAACTTAACTTATCAAGAATGTCCTTCGTTTGATGCAGGAGGCTTTTTTGTAATCTAACAACTGAATTGAGTCCTCTATTCTTGATTGTGTTAGACGGTCGAGGTTTTGAAAGGTTGGGCGTAATTTCCCACGTCGAAGGATTTTGTAGAACTCTGTAGGGTATTCCTTGTTACTTAGACAGTTCTGTAAACATTAAATTCGCGTATTTTCTCTTGTTATTCTACATCGCAATTGCAAAAGTCTTTCCAAAGACTTGATGGTTTCCCACCCAAGACTCGAACTCGTGACCTTTTCGTAAGGGCGATGTACTTCTAACCAACAGATGGCGGAATCGAACCTCGGGTGTTTCAGCACCAGGGGTTGGGTATGGCTGACTGATAGGACTTATGAAACCCGGAATGGTTCTTCCAGTTTCCTTCGTATTCGCGGTCCCTTTAAGTGCAACTTTAATTTTCTATCTGGTTGTAGGTAGCTGCGTAGGCTACGAAGCTACGAAAAACTGCTTGCTCATGCTTTTGTAGTACTTTCTTCCGAATGAAGGTGACAATTCTGCCATAACCCCCGGGACCTTGCTCAATTCCTTTAAGAATAAGGTCATGCATGTTGACTGACAGCTGTATCATGTGGCCCTCCATAATCATTGGTCTTGGAGACTATGCAATTCCGTTCTCTGATTCTCACACGCAGTTGGAATTGTAACAGCATGCAGTCTTCCTTGAACTCCTCCAGAAGCAGACAAGCTGTTCCTAACAGATTCTTTTATATAAATCCTGTGACAATGTTATTAACCATCATCTCTAATTTTGGCTGCTTCTAAACAAAGTTCCAGAGTATTCATAAATTTTCTGCATTTGCTGATGCTGGGCGGGGGATTTTGGTCACACGCGCGGATGTCATACATTGCAATTTAATCAACTAGTTTAGAGCACCATATATTCATCCATCGTCATCTTGATTCTCGCTTTCAGTCACGTAAATATTCTCCATTTCAACTTAAAAATATCACATTTCGTATTGCCGTCAGAGGCAAGGGGGGCTGGAATGGCCATTTCTGTCTTATAAGCGGCTGTCAGCCAGTCGTGCCCAACATCAACTCGTGCACCACAAGGGCCTTTGAGCCAGAAATGGCCATTCCAGGCTCCCTTGTGTTTGCCGGCAATATTATCTGCCTAATACTACTAGCCGCTATGCGGCTGCTGTTAACATCCCAGGAGCGGCTTCATTCTCCTTTTCTTCCCTTCCCTTTTTTCTTACTCCTTCTTTTCAATCTGCTCCTTCTTGTCCATCCTCCCCTCTATCTTTTCATGTTCTGCCGTCTTCGAATATTCCCTTTCTGTAGTCTCAAACTTCCCTAACTGATTGCTCGTTGCGCATTAAATTTGCCGTTCGTGAGTGCTGATATGCTAATAGTGTGAGAAGAAGTAGAGGCGATCGCTGTTACCAGAACTATATTCGCTGCCGGATCCTAACTCGAACCCATCACGAAAGGCAGAGACTGGCAGTATTAATAGAATTGCAATTCCGGTACAATCAAACGAGCTTCACCACCGAATCCGGTCTGCCGATATTCGCTCCTTACAAAGCAGTTATGCATTAGAACTGGCCGTGGATAGCTCTCCTGCCAAACCGTTCTGCCTGTGACTGCGTCAGTTGTAAAGAACGTGTGCACCGGACGCGGATTCTTTTTAGTAAAAAGACCATATCTTAGTGCGTAGTTCCAATAAAAATGATTAATTTAACCTACCGGAAAAATTCGTGTGGATCCATACCCGTGAACGCTTACGACGTGTTGGGAAAAACGTTTAAGGTATGCGCTCTTATGATAGAATGTAGAGGCCATTATACCATCATGTAGTAACAAAATTCCAGCGTGCAGCGTACTTCAAGCGTAATTAAACATTCGTTGCTGGATGGAGGCTCGCCGATCGATTGAAAAAAAGCACTCATCAACTTGCGCGTTGTGGCTCATTTTTGGGCTTCATTAGCGGCCGCATAGCAGCTCTTACATTCTAGGCGGAAGAGCCTTACTGACCAAGTGACTGGAATGTACATTCCTGGTTTAGGAGCCATCCTCAACCAGTCATACCAAAACCCAGCTGCTGAGGCCCGAACTTGCGACCTGTCATGGCTCTTATGACTATCTGACGACGGCTAATAAGCCTGAATAGGCCATTTTAGTCAATTCTAGCTGCCTAGACGACTAGCCGCTGTGCGTGGTAGGTCCCAGGGTCCCAGGAATGAGTCCCAAGGCAGAGCAGAGCGAGTGAGTTCTGTTGGCGGTCGATGAACGTTCATCAACGAGCGCCAATGTCACCTATTCTAGACACTGTGATGCCTCTTGTGTTCGCACCAATGTTTTAACATTTGAGAATAACCAAATGGCATGGTGTGCCTATCTTATGGACACTTGGTGGGAAAGGTTTCTGCTTCTGTTCCCTCCTCATGTCTCTGATGATGAATCCGCGACGGATGTCGAAATGTCACTCTCACTCAGTACTTGCTACACATGAATTTTAGTGTTCTTAGGTGCTGATATGCCGACATTTTAAGACGAAATAGGTGCAATCGCTGTGATCAGAACCGGATTCTAACACGAACTCTCATCTTGCGAGACAATAACACGAGCAGAAACCCATAGTTCTTACACAGAGAGGGGCAGTATTAATAGGATGCGGTGACTACGCTGATTCGCCCTGTGTCGAGGATAGTTGTCCGTATGTGCGTTAATTGGCCATCACTTCTTGAAATGTAATCGCTCCTTCTGGATTTCGGTTAGTGATTGGCCGTTTAGTTTGCTTGTTTGCTACCCGAGCGTCGAAGTGAATCGCAGCACCTACAGGGTGTCCACGAAGTCTGGGGACATAAAGGATAAATACATAGCTTTAGAACAAAACAATTTTATTAAATTATAATGTTTAGAAATTATATTTTTAATATGATTTCCATTATTTGCAATGCATAATTCGATGCGCCTTGCTAAATTCTGGTGAACTTGATTGACTTGATGTACGTTGCTGTCGATTTCAGCGAGGAGGCGTCAATATTCACGGTCCAATCAGATCGGATGGAAAATCGATAACTATGGATGCGTTGTCAAGCCACGGCGTGGGACTTTACGCTGCAGCTGCGCTGAGAGCCTGAGCGTCGTTGACTAATCATGGGCTCTGCCATCCCAAAAAAAATAACATAAATAAATAAAATATGAAAATTCCTATGCAGCCAGACTTTGTGGGCACCCTGTGGTATGGGTTGGGAAGGTCACTGCACTTGTCTATAGACTGGGGGTCTGTAAACCATCACTCAAACAACTTGCAATATACTCGATAGTCACCTCTCGCGAGAATCTCGACCCCATCGAATTTAAGTACGCGGCAAGGACTCATCTCCTTATGACAGTTTCTCAACGACGTAATCGAATGATCCAATCAGTTACTATGCAGAACTATCAATCGGGGTCGTCAGTAGTTATTTTTAACTTCCTACCTTCGATAAAAACAGAAAGTGACGCGATTCGAAGTCAACAATATTTAATTCTGGGGAAAAGTTGTTAGCGGGAGTTTGGCAGATTTTAGTAATTTATTTAACAAATTTGTAAAAAAAAAGTCGGCGGTGCTGGTGGGATACGAAACCGTGGCAGCAATGGGGACCCATTAGTATAGCCAATACTATATCCAACTGAGCAATCGAGACTAATGTTGACCCAACCTCTGCACTACTTTTAAGCAAATTCAACGTTCCGTTTCCGCATTGGAATGTAAGAGAATTCGGTGTTTTCACGCATCCACAGAGTATGGTAAGTTGAAGTGACCCAAAGTACCTCTGCGTTACTGGCCGGTCTTCTAGGAAGCATCTGATGATTTCTGTAGTCGGCGATTTTGCTACAGGTTGCATGCAGAAATGCAGAGGATGGTATCGTATTTTATCAGCAGGTATCACAAAACTAGGCGCAACCAATTGTACTCAGTCTAGACGAAAATAGACTCGAAAATGCAGGCATCACTGAATATTGGAGGTGACATTGGTATACTCTTAAGTTTAAATTTATTTGAATCTTATATTCTAATGAAGTAAATGGATGAGAGAAGCTTCGGAAACGATAGTTTTTAATACGTATGAAAGACAGCAAGGGGATAAACAAGAAAGTAAATGTTGCGAAAAAAGGGACGTATGCATGTGAGACGGTCTCTGTCGAAGTACTCTGACCGCGAAATGTTAATCAGCACTAACAATCAACCCTTCGTCATTAGCTCCTGCATGGAATTGCTTAGACTTCTGGAAATGTGCACACAGAGTCACTGTTACCGAACGGCTACAGGGGATATACTGGGAGTTCTAAGGAAAAGCAATTATACTTAGAGAAGACGGATCACATGTTATCGGGCCCTCAACTGCGCGGTAGAATCAGAAATGAACTGGCTGATATTTTAGGGGAAGTGGTGTTAGCATATTTTTGGGTTCCTACCCGTGAGTTTGCCTTCTCCAAAAAGTCATCGAGCACGACCCTGGGAAGGCCAAAAAGATTATGTCCAAAAATCATATTTCCCTCGGGAAAGGTGTTTCAATGTAATTATCCGTTCTTCGAAAGTTTTTCTGAGTTGCTGACAAAAAAGAAACCCCCCTCCCGACGCCTGATCAAATATCCAATTCACAAGGACATCTTGTTGATAAATGATGCCTAATACTCTTCACATGTCAAGTCAAGTTTATTAAAGGAAGTATAGGTAAACACCTTTGAACTCCCTCTTGGTACAAAGAATTTAAGAAACGCATCGGCACAGCCGTACATTCCAAAGAAGTCGTTGACACAATTGTAGACGACTACTCGCTTTTTTCAAGTTATACACTCACACTCAGTTCACACGAGCCGGCAGGGTAACTGAGCAAGAATAGCAGACAGTGAAAAATCTCCTTAGGCATGGCTTATAATTTAAAGTGGAATGTCTATTGTGGTTTTCTAGGAGAAATACTTTCGCTCGTGGGGGAAGTATGTGAATGATAGGGGCATGATGCTTCTGTGAATGTTGACGGCAGCCGTGGCGTCCATGACGAGTAATATCTACATCCGAAGGACCAAACGAGGAGGAGACCTCGGAGTCACGAGAATGACCCGAAGACCGGAGATGCGACCATGATACGCCTTTGCTGTGCCAAGAGCCGAGGAACCCCTCGCGTCGTCAGCAGTCGGTCGATACGAGAAAGGGCGTGAGAGGGCTGCGTAGCCTAGAACCATAGGTGCGGTAGATGTGACCTCAGACGCGATCAGCACAGTTCGCATATTGAGCAGAGACGTTATAGCTAGATAATAGCTTCAACTAATTTGGTTAAATACTAATAATAATACTACTTACAAATTACTATTAGTATATATTTATAGCATTTCAGTCTTTGGATTCAGAAAGTCAATTTCTGCGGCTCTGTTTAAAGCGTTCTACGCGGTTAAAACCGTCGAGTTTTGTTTTAAATACGTCTACGGATGGAGACATGACAATGTCCGCAGGAAGGGCATTCCATGCCTAGATTAACCTCTTAGAGAAAAAGAATTTTCTTGGGTCAAGTCTTGCCCCAGTCACACGTAATTAGAGGGGGTGTCCTCGCAGCCTAGTGGTGGTGGCCTGCACAAAGAAGTCATTTGTTTGCAGGCAGCAATCCTGACCACGCAGCGTGCGAAATGCCTGGATTAGGTCCCCGTGTAGCTGTCTGTAATTCAGAGGAAACAAGTCAAGATTCACCCATAGCGTCTCATAAGGGAGGTTCCGTTGGCCTCGTACTAATTTTGTTGCGCATCTTTGTACCCTTTCGAGGGTTTTTCGGTCTTTCGCTGTCCAAGGTCTCCAGGGTTGGATGGTTAATTCCAGTTGGGGTCGCATGAACGTGCCGAAAACCTTGCCAAATACAACTTTATCAAACTTAGCAAAGGCGCGCTTGATTAGATACAAGCTCGACATTGCGGATTTAGCCACTTTCAGGCAGTGGAGTGATGGCTTCAGTGAAGGCGTGAACCACACTCCCAGGTCTTTCTGAGCCTCTACCTCTGGTAGCGGTGTGTGATTCAGGTAATACACCCTTAGAGGCGCAGTGCTGGTTCTACCGAATCGCATTAAGTTGCATTTGGCCACATTAAATGGCATGAGCCAAAGGGTCGACCATTGCTCCAGTCGATGCAAATTTCCCTGGAGGTTTCATTCATCGTCTTGGTTGCCATGGACTATCGTCAACATTCACAGCAGCATCATGCCCCTATCATTCACATACTTCCCCACGAGCGACAGTTTTTCTCCTAAAAACCAAAAATGACATTCCATTTTGAATTATGAGCCAGCCTTAGTGGTTTTTCACTGTCTGCTATTCTTCCTCAGTTACACTGCTGGCTCGTGTAAACTGCGTATGAGTGTATTACTTGAAACTAGCGAGTAGTCGTTTGAAATTGTGTCAACGACTTCTTTAGAATGTTCGGCCTTGCCGATGCATTTCTTAAATCCTATGTACCAAGAGGGAGTTCAAAGGCGTTTGCCTATATTTCCTTTAATAAATTTGACTTGACTTGATTTGACCTTTCAGAGTTTTTGGTCATCAGCAATCATTGCGACTTCGCAGTCTAATCCGCTTATGCCGTCATAAATATATATAAGGAAGAGGATAGGGCCAAGAACAGAACCCTGTGGAACCCCGCTCTCAACTGCTACCTCCGCCGACCCCTGCGGAATCCGTGCTGCTTTTCAGAAAGAAGTTCATGTTTCTCCAAAAAGAGCATCAGCTCGCGTTTGACTATGCGTTCCATGAGCTTGCAGGATATTGAGGTGATGCTGACCGGTCTGTAGTTATTTGCGGTCGCTCGACTCCCACTTTTGTGGATGGGTGAGATCCACGCTGCCTTCAAATCGGGTGGCACTTGTCCATTATTAAGTGAAGCTCAGAAGATTAGGTACAGGGGTACTGCCAAATCTATGGCTAGCTCTTTTAATAGTTTTGCAGGTATCTCATCGGGACCTGGCGACTTCGTTCCTTTGAGCTGTAGAAGTTCTCGCAGAACGGTAGCTTTCGTGATTGCAACCGAGTCTATGGTCTGCATCTCGCTTAAAGTTGTTTTATTGTGTTTAGCCTGACAATAATCTCAAGCAGTTATCAGTAGTGCGCACATCCCCGTCTTCTCTTGCTCCCTTCTGATTGGTCTAGCCAATCAGTCAAAATTAATTATTTTGTTAAAGAAATTGCGCAGTTAGTTTTGGCCTGCCTATGAAAAGATAATAAATAAACACAGTGTTTCCAGTACAATTGCCTGTCCGTGTTTTGCCAAACCTTCGTCTAAGGGGCCATAACTGGCTTAGCTATGGGCAGTGTGGTTAGTGCCACTGTATAAAACCTAGCAGCTGTGTCAAGAACGAATGTTGGTATGGCATTAAACGACGCTGAATTCGGCTATTTAAACGGCAAAGCTATGGTTCATGTTTTCACACCAGCATCGTGCAAAAATGTGCAATTATCGGAAGTACACCTAGTGAGACCAAAGGATTAAAAGTTTTCCAATCTGTCTATCGTATTTCATTTAATACTGTGTATTTTTGGATTTTTACAGTTGACTGTAAAGAAACGTTTTGTTCTGGCGGCTCGAAATGGAATTAAGGAGTTCGATTTGCGGGTTTCAAATTAAATTCTCCTCTGCTATTAGGAGGATATTATTGCCGGCAAAGACAAGGGAGACTAGAATGGCCATTTCTGGCTTATAAGCCGTCATCAGCCAGTCCTTACCAGAGCCAACTGGTGTCCAACCCGAGTCTCGATCTCACGGCCTTTTTGATCAGAGACAAGCGCCCTAACCATTGAGCCACGAGCTCGTTTTCTTGCCAGTTTAAGTCAAGGGATATTAACACTTGTTGATGCATGTTTATCTGACCGTTAACGGAACTCATTTATGCCGTTCTGCCTTGAACCTCGACAGATGTTTTGTTCTGACGGGTAGAAGTTGAATTCAGGAGTTTGATCTTCAGGTTTCAAAGTACAGTATCCTCTGCTATGTTTGCATGAGGTGGGCATGAGAATATTGCTGTGGGGGTTTCATTGAGCTAACACTCTCCGTATATATTCATTGTGTTTCAAACTCTTTGACTTATCTGTCCGAAAATTTGCTTGATACGAGTTGTTCTTATAGGATGCTAACAGGTGGACAGTGGTGTAAGAATTTGTATTGATTATTGGTCTTACTGTAGTGGTCGCTGCTGCTCAACGCCCTCCTAAGTCTTGACACCACAGAGGAGGTTACTCAGAGCGTAGGACCTCGTGCGAAAGCAGTTTTCCTGCGTGCCTCGGGGCATGTGCAAACGGACGCGTGACCGTCACTGCTGGCGAACGCACGCACCGTGTCTCCACCGTTCTGGCCTTAACCCACAATGACGTGACATCAATCCGCCTGGACAAACCTCAAGGGCGTTGTTGTCACCAGACAACACCTCAGACCTAGCCCGCCTCGCGGCCGGATGTGTGCTCCGATAGTTAAATCTCTCACAACCTATTCTTCTATCCTTTTACAGACTAAAATCTTTCTAAAATTCTGGCTTCCCAAGACTTCGCTCTCCTCCTCGGGCCTGGAAGATGGCAGCCGTTATGTTTAAACCTCAAACGCCCTGACACGTTGCGATATTACTGTCTACAATGAAGGATCATTTCATCTATATGTGTGTGCAAATGTTTGGCAGAGCCATACATTGGGAAGTCAAGATTGGCAAATCAATCTCAACTTAAGAATGGGAATATTTGCAGAACTTAGAGCCATAAGTATTCTCATTTTCATCGCCATTTTTCTAATTTTTCCCTTTCTCAGTTTTCTTTTTGATCGTCTTCATCTTCTAGCTCGCCTGTCTTTTTTTCATATTCCTTTGTAATTCTTAATCTCTGTCCTATCCTCGTTCCCCTTAATTATTTCCTATTTAATACTGCTAGTTGTTTTATACAACAGGCATGATATGGGCATTTGAGTTTCTAGCAGGACTAATGTTGACAGGCCTTCGTCATCTTAGTCATCAAATATCCGAAAAAATGCGAGGTGCAGATAAAATTTTCTTTGCATCATCCCCCGAAGAGGGAAGAAGAAGAGGCAATTTCTGGGACCAAAGTGTATTTTGGCTGACGTTTCAACAGCGTGCTCACTTTCATCGTCAGAGGGTAGTGTCTGTACTCCTGTTCGCATCAGATGAATGTGTTCGACCAGTACAGACACCACGCTCTGACAAAGGGAGCGAGCATGCTTTTGAGACGTCAGCCAAAATGCACCTTTTTCCCAGAAATCGTCTCTTCTTCTTCCTCTTCCGGGGATGATAAAAGGAATCATCAAATATCATCTTTCGACCGTTCGCTGGTACGGAGCCTGAAACAGTTTCTTGCGGTTTGGCATTCGCCCACTATGTCACATTCAGTAACCCGTTCGTAAGCCTATTACTTTTACTAATTTCTGAGTCCGCAAACCGGCAAAATTGCAGATACCCACAGTCTGTTCATATTACTTGTTCTTATTATCAACAAAAGTTTTTTGGACGAATCTTTTGCATTCCATTTCTGTAAGTTATGTTTCCACATTCCTTTCAGTTGATGCTATACATTTCGCCATGTTATCTGAGAACATTCAGCAAGAATGTGGGGAACCAAAATCTAACATACTTTCCCTGTTTCCCCGGGTTGGTGGTCGCTCCGTCGACTGACATGCTCTAGAATGACTGCCTGGTACTTAGGTGGTGGGGGTAACACCAGTCACTTGCTGTGCTTTGTCGATTTTCTATCATATATATTTTAACTACACAGACTTGCCTTGTTTCAGGCAATTCTTTCGTCGGTAGCCCATGAAATCTGAGTAAATTTGGAAAGCATTAAACGTCATTGACCATGCGCAGTGGATTTCGTGCGACCGAACAGCCGATTACAGGCGTCTACAAATAATGTATCGCAAATTAAAATGCTTCTATAAAGTTTAGGTATGCACAAATGTTCTTTCAATTTTCTGCGCTAGATCATGTAGGAATTATCCTGCAGGCTAGCATCTTTTTGAAAAATATTTTTTTCGTTTAAACTGCAAGGCCTAATGACATGCTGGCAGCAGCTTGTTCCACATGTAAATTGAAGATGTGCGCGGAGATTCGCGCCGCGGACTATACAAATCTAACTCCAGAACGATCAGTTAGACCACAGGTTAGCTGACGTAGATGACCTCCTAACCACCACTTCCGTTTTTTGGGAAATTCAAGAAACCTGCAGTTTGATATTCAAATTTTTCCGCAATAAGTTGAATAATAATACAAATAAGGAAAATTTACAGCTTTAAATCAACAACACTTTTAATTGCAGTAAAATAAAAATGCATTTAGCATTTATTAAAGTATATTCCACT
>JAYGXS010000007.1:9687296-9704882 GCA_036362985.1 Ligula intestinalis | reverse complement strand
CCATCAGACAGTCATTAGTAGTATACATTGACACTGTAACGTACCATACTAACAGCCTAGGTACTTGCTAAAAGGCCCAGACACGTGTTTTGCCGGTATTCTGCCACTGCTTGACACAGCTGCGAGAACTCCGGCTCATCAGTGGGTCGCCCAGCTTTCCCTATCTGCTTTCTGGTTGATATACCGGTTTTTAAGCTTCATCTTTTAAATCTCCAGAGAAATTAATTTCTGATCGCGGTATATATCGGTATATGTAAGGTCCATAGGCGTAGACCGAAATTGTAAGTGTATATTGTGTTGAAACCCTTCAACCGCTGTGAAATATACACATGCTGCCATCAGACAGTCATTAGTAGTATACATTGACACTGTAACGTACCATACTAACAGCCTAGGTACTTGCTAAAAGGCCCAGACACGTGTTTTGCCGGTATTCTGCCGCTGCTTGACACAGCCGCGAGGGCTCCGGCTCATCAGTGGGTCGCCCAGCTTTCCCTATCTGCTTTCTGGTTGATATACCGGTTTTGAAAGGTAACCTTTTTAATCTCCAGAGAAATAAATTTCTTACCATCATACAGGGCGGACCAAGTGACGACTTAGCTGGCAACTAACGGAGCACAAACCGACAGTGCGGATAGGTGACTCACTGTCCCAGATCGCCATAATACCCCGGAGGAAGGCCATAAATTCAACCTTACGGGCAGGCGGATAACGGCACGAGCCAGTAATAAGACGGGGCGAGAACTACTGGAGGCCTGAGTATCAGACTCCAATTCCATCAACAAACATGTTGGTATACCGACTTGTTATCATGCCGTCTGTTCGCGCGACCAAGAAATGTGGCCCAGTTCCTGTCCAGGGACGCACCTCGAGGCGACAGAGTTGGACGACGTGGGCGTGGACTCAATCAATCCTAAATGCTACTCCCCTCCCCCTACCTCATTTTCTTGTAGCTGGACTATAAAACAAGCCAATTCTTGCTGTTTTCTTACTGCCTCTGTGGATGGTCTCCTGTATGAGTCCTAAAATCCGGCAACAGACCTCGGATCTTATCTGAGAAACCGAGCAGCTCCAGCTTTCTTTAAGCTTCCAGGGATGCAGGTATGTTTGACTTCGATAATAGTTGAACATAGGTGTAACACTGGCAATGTTTCAGCGCCAATTTTGATTGACTATCTGCATTCAGCCGGTCGCACGGTTTGGCCGATGAAGCGTGCCTGATTTGTTTACAAAACTTCAGGGGGCGTGGGACGCGCGGGTGATTTCTCTGTACACGCTGTTTATGTTCATTAATCATTCGATGCGAAGCAAACTGACGGTAGGGGGGAGGTTGATAGATTACCAGAAATGAGGTGGTAGCTTTGCTGCGTACATTTGTAAACTAATAAAAGCACAGGGCTACTAGAGCATTAAGGACGCTCTAATCCAGTGGTTGGAAACCTCTTTGACTCAGAGGGCCAATAAAGCAAATATTTGGAAATTAATTTCAGTGGAAGCCATATAATATATTTTAAGGAGAATATAATAGACCTCATTGGAGGAAACGAAATCAAAAAATCTGAAGTTTCTTATTTCATATATGCAATCATCAAAAGAGCCACACCTGCCTGGTGAGCCAAATTGGCCCCAACTGCTAACCACGCCAGTTCATCGAAGCTAGATAAGTAGTTTCTTTTACCTCCCACACACACAGAGTCTCATATTTAATGCTGCAACCGTAGTGTCAAGTGCAATACGTTTGTTAATCAACTTCACTACAGCGTTCTTATCCGAGACCACAGGATAAAGACTGATTAATAATCAGGGGGTTGGTAACCCGATGAGGCGGCCTACTAGGCAATGTCCAGCCTTAACTCAGCGGTCAGATCCGTTAGTTTAAACACTGCGGCCGCTATGTTGATGGCATCTTCGCTATCGCCCCAACAGCAATCGGTGTAGACGTGCTCTTAACTACTCCAATCAAGCAAACCCCTCCATCAATTTCACCTTGGCGATAAAAACGGCAGGTTTTCTCTCCTTCTTGGGCGTCGTCCTAAGTCGAAGGCCTGATGCTAGCGTCTGAAGGAGCGTTTATCGAAAGAAAACCTGGTCCGGACTGTATAAAATCTTGGTCAGCAGACAATATTAACATGCAGCTCAAGAAAATCCAGGATCTGTTTTGTGAGAACGGGTATGCTGACAGATTCATCATAAAGAATATGGTAGGGAGAGAAATAAAATCTACCGCATGCACTGTGGAAAAGAAGAAGCTATTTCTTAAAGTCCTCTATCAGGGGGATGTGGCAAATGAACTCCTAACAAGACGCCTTGTCCAAGCCATGGCATAAAACCTTCCCAACAGCGAGCGATCGGCTGTTATTTTCAACCAACCCGGTCCTGTATGGCGAACGTAAGGATAGATTGCCAGCTCAGACTACTTCCGTGTGCATCTTCTCATTTACTTGCTCTTTTGAAGCAGGTTATATCGGTCGCAGGAGTCAGTGCTTATCCGAAAGTATACGAGAGCACCTGCCGGCATGATTGAGCAAAAGTGCAGTCAGCGCCATTTCCGTCCACTTGGTTCATTCCGGACATCGTGTAGACCCCCACGAAGCCTTCAACGTGATTTATAAGGTTCCGCTAAACTATCCAAAGTAAGCGCGTGTCAGCAACGGCAGAAGCAACCGCTATGGGGTTAAGGAAGCCAGTACTGTGCGCGCAACAGAACCCCTGCAAGCCCCGAGCTTGGCATGACCAACGGTCACATAACGGTTTGCATTTTTCCACGTTTCCTCTCTTTCTCCTCTTTCCTTTAATTTTTCTTCTCATTGCCGCGTAACCAGCCGCCTATTATCAACTTCCTCGCTTATCCTTATTACTAAATTGTCTGTAAAGATGAACTTAACTGCCCGCATGTTTAATTGTGCCTTTTATTCCGTTCTCATATAAATATAATGGCCTGATGAGAATTTATCGAAAGCCTACGTACGCTCGACAACTACTCTTCTTAATTTCCCTGTTTTTGTTTGTGCAACATCCTGATCATTTATTCTGTGCTGTGTTCGATTACGATAGGATTTCAGTCAAGGACCTATTTTGTTTTGCTGGCTAGTGAGTTCAGTGCGAGGGGTAATGAAAAAGCGGGGTGTATAAAGCGCCTTCTGGTAGATTAAGGTTATTGGTTACGTTTCTCTACTATATGAGAAGTCTAATTCTGAGATCACGCGTTGTTCTGTAGGCAGCGACTTGCAGCTTTAACGGAGACAGGAAACTATGAATAGTCTGCGGTAGTAAGTGGGGTTAGTCCTTGTTGAACTGAGTGAAATAAGTCAATCTCTCTTCAAGTGTATTGTGACTAATTTTTTTTCAAATGCGAAATTGAACAGGTCTGTGGGACTTCTGCCTTAGGCGAATTTGAAAAACAGTGTGTAGTTGAATAAACTTTTTTTAATGCGTCATTGTGACAAAAGAATAATAATCAGCCGAAATATTTACAGTTTTGCGCTACAATTGATGTGAGCCAATACTAATGTTTAGACGAAAACTTACCTCATAGTCCAGGTGGACTTAATTTGATTTGCTCATATCTTTTGAACACCTCAGTGGTAGGGACGCGAAAATATTCCACTCGAACTTGAAGTCAATATTTACTCTACAAGTGGATAAAACTCAAGCTGTTTGTTAAAATTCAGTCTGCACAGAACGTATAAAAGCACCGCAAAATTTTAAAAAGTTGATATGGAAAGCAGTTTTTGGCACGAGCTGCGACATGTAAAGCATGTATCTGGCGTCAGGCCATGCTCAAGGTCACGTGATCGCAATTCTCAGTTCGCCTTCGGGACAGCCAATCGCAAGTGCCGCAAGCTGTACGCAACGCATGTACTAGTTTGTCTTCCCTTGTCTGGTCAATCACAGTCAAGGCCGACTCACAAAGGACCTTTCTGTGGTGACTGCCTCTGCTCTAACATTTCAGACCCGGTTTCCCTCGCGGCCCAACAGCACTCAGCCGATAGTCAACTGCCTCCAACTTATTCTCCACTCCTTCTGCAGGGAATAAACTATTCCTTCCAATCTTGCCTCCCACAGGAAACCGGGCCTGAAGATCGTACTGGCTAGGGTTTTATTCAATAACCTAAAACACTGCGGTATGTGTAAGTTCGACCATCGCAATCGGCGATGTTCACCATTTGCCCGATAGCAAGGGACGATGACTGTTGCAGGTATAATAAAAGTAGACGCACCGCCATCCACCCCCCCCCCCCTCTAAACCCTCTCTTCTGCTTCAACAGATGACAAGACAAAGACGAGATGATCGAGCAGGAATCAGGCGTGACACAGCCTAACTTAGCCTTTAGTGACAGTTGATTTTGCGCGGGTACTACTGCACTGTCTATTTCCAATCACCTATAGTAAGTGTTGAACCAGACTCTATTAAAGGAGGGTTGGTACTGCTATTAATACTACTGCTCTTTCTAATACTACTAACTAGAGTGAAGCTGAGTGATACTATTTGCTGGTACTATTACTGACTGTTTTGTAAATCAGAAATGATGCTGATTAAAGTAAGCATTGACTCATATCCCCTCAACCTCAACAAGAAGTGTATTAGTACTGGTGTTAGCACTGGCGCCACCGTCTGTCAGAGGTGACGCTGACTAAGCCAACGCTAGGGCTCATCTCCCCTCGGTCTCAACAAGGAGTGTGAATGTAGGTTTAAACTATTTTAGGGTAAGTACGTGCTAGGGGCCCTAAGCACGGCAGAGTTTGCCCTGGTTTCCGTCATCTCAAGTCTATCCATCGAGCTGTACGGACTAGGATACTGCAGCTATAGGAACGTGGCTATGCTAAAAGTGCTACCGGGTAGTGTAGCCATTAAAAGTCACTTGATAAAGATTTGTGTCGGTCGAGCGCCCAAATTGGTTTGTGAGTGACTAATATCTCCCGGTTTTGCGCGCGACAGTTCGGCCATTAGTCTTGATTTTTTGAAACTTCTACTCTCTAAGCAGGCTGGTGCAGTGGCTTGAGCGTGAGATAGAATTTAAGTGATTGTCGACTTTCCGCAGCACTGACCGCACTCTGTCTTCTTTCGTAACCTAAAACACTGCGGTATACACGCCGTCAGATTGACAGGCAGACCGACAATGTGACAGTCGAGAAGAAGATAACTCGATCGCTGGGACAATATGTTTATTTGCCTGACGTTTCGACATCCGTCCTGGATTCATCGTCAGAGACATAATCACATAACAGCAGCAGACACAGGTAGTTTGTGCGCAGGAATCTGCCGTGAAATTTAAAAAAGCAGAAAAAATCAATGAATTCTTGGAGTGTGCGCTCATTCGGTACGCCAGCAATGATCATCTGGCCCTGTGGTGTTGGCATAGGCTGATGCGGTGGCCTGTCTGTTCCCCAAGTGATGACTTGCTTTGGCCAAATTGAATCTCAGCACCGAATGTAGATTGGGCAAATCGTTGTTGTTGTTGATGAATTGGGGGCCCGTGAACCATGACTAAGGTAATTCTCGGTTCACCCAATTGTCAACCCTTGCGAGAATTTTGGTCTCATCAAATTTGAATGTGTGGCCGGGTCTCGTCTAATGAGCCGCAACTTGAGAATTGCTGTCATTGCAGCCTCGTTTTCAGACCGCCAGTCAGCCACTCCGCAAAACACGAGATACACACATAACTGCCCGCAGTCTCCGAGTTATCCCGTCAGTTGGCAACCCTCCAAATCATGGATTGCAGCACAACTTGATAGCTTTTAGCGCGCCAGTTTGTTAACAGAGAGAGCGAGAGGAAGTGCTTGAATGTCAAACTTAATTTCTATTTGCATTACTACCTTCTGTCCAAACCAGTTTGTTTTGAGATGCAGAGAATGGGCGAAATGGCTGACACAGTGGCTGTTGACCATGTCTGCATTTGCCAAATATACGGTATGGCCTCCTAAACGAAAGCAGGAACACTTCAATCTAAGTGGACAGTTCGACCAATGAAAGTGCAGATCTCTACCTGTTAGTGATAAGCATGTTAACTTTATTCCAAACGTTCTTTGTAAATATAGTATGAAACTCCCGTCGTTACTTAAGCAAAAGGCGTGTAGGATACATAAGCTCCCTTAGAAAATAACAATAGCGATATGCGCAAAGATTTGATGTCCAGATATAATATTCCTTTCATCATCCCCGGAAGAGGAAGAAGAAAAGGCGATTTTGTGGCCAGGTTGTATTTTAGCTGACGTTTCAAAAGCAGGAGAACGGTCACCACGCTCTGACGACGAAAGCGAGAAGGCTTTTGAAACGTCAGCTAAAATACAACCTCGTCCCAGAAATTGAGCTTTCGTATTCCTCCGGGGATGATGAAAGGAACAATGGCGATTTCCAGCGCTTCAACTAACTGCAAAATACGCATTGATTGGACTTTGTGTCAACTGGTTCGAACTTTTACCTGTACTAACGCGAAGAGATAAGAAGATTCCGTTTTCCTATCCCGTCGGCGTCACCATGGTAACTAATTTTAGCAGACAGGTAGTATTGCCAGCAAAGACAAGGGAGACTGGAATGGCCATTTCTGGCTTATTAGCCGTCGTCAGCCAGTCATACTCACACCCAAATGGCGTCTCACGCGAGCCTTGAACTCGCGACCTCTTTGATCAGAGTCAACCACCCTAACCACTGAGCCACAAGCTGATTGGCTTGCCGGGTTAGGTCGAGAGATACGGCTGCTGTCAGGGCGCGAGGAAAGAGACCCAAGGCTTAGTGGGACAAGTAGGTTCCGTTAGCGGTCGGTGAACTTTCATCAAGGAAGTTTGGCAGAATTCAAAATTGCATTGCCAGTCTGCTGGTGGGATGGCGAGCCCCCCAAGTCTGACAGTAATAACACACGATAGATCAGTCACCTTACCACTGACTGAAGAGGCCGATCTAAAATATATTTTAACCAGCTCTGAGAAACCTGGCCGCTTGCCTACGATTTTCACTAATGAAACCAAGGGTAAGAATTTGTTTAAGTCAGCATTCTAATCTTCTGATACACGAGGCTCCCACTAAGAGTCGCGAGTGTTCGGAGGGAATGGCAACCGGTCTGACTTCGTCAACCGGTGTATGCACAAACGAGACGGACGACAAAATTGCAGGACGTCCGTGAAAAACCTAACGGAGGCCTTAGACCGCCTTCTCGTTCCATTTGGATTTGGAGTCGCACGCAGACCGGAAGCAACCATAAGGTGTCAGATAATGAAACCAAAAGACCCACTGCCACGGCGGAAAGCACGTCGAGTAATCTACATGATCTGGTGCAAATGCGAGAAACGTAACTACATCGATAACACTAGAAAAGATCTCATGATGCGAACTGCCAAACACACGGCAACAGTGCGAAGAAATGACGCCAATTTGTAACTAGCGGCTCATTCGAAGAGACCCAGCCGCGCATTCAAATTTGACGAGGCCAAAATTCTCGCGAGAGATGACAACCGTGTGATCCACGAGTTGCTTGAATCATAGTTTAAGGGCCTCCGGTTTATAAACAAATGCAATTATTTGTCCAACCCATATTCGGTGCTGGGCCCCCGTCTGTTCAAAGCAATTCTCCACTCTGGAAGCGCACAGCCCAACGCGTCGTCGAACGCCAACGCCAGGGAACCAGCTGGCCAAAAAAATCATCAAACCCAAGTCCGGCAAGGGTTATAAAAGTTCAGCAGGTTACAGCCCGCATGCCGACCATCAAGTCGGGCGACTATCCTCGATAGGGAAGTCGCTACTTTTCATAGGTTTGCAGTAGCATAGGGACTGTATCTTATAAATACTACAAATATCCTTGTATGAATTACCCGTGTCTACTATTGTCTCTGATGATGAATCCGCGATAGGTTTTGCAATGTCAGGCAAATAAAAATCTTATCTCAGCGATCACATCTACTTCTTTCCCCTTACTTCCTGGGACTTGCGTGTTTGCTTGTTCAAACAGTTGGAATACATCCAACAAATACCGCCACTCTCTGTGTACAACCTATTGGGAATCGCATGTTCGCTTGTATTGGCAACCTATTGGTTTCTGCTAGTGCTATTTTCGGCAAAAGTTGCTTATGTAGCCCCATTCATTACTTCCTACTCCCTGCAGGTTTTCCTACGAAAACTGTGGTTATAAAGTTTTGGAGGGGGAGGTGAAGGAACAGAATAGGCAAAAAAAGTAATTTTCAGACGTAACTGTAAATGGAAAAATGTAGTCCAAGTTACTCTCCGCGACGGCTGGGAGCAGGATGTTCCACATGTAAATTGATGGTGTGCGTGGGGTTTCGCGCCGCGGACTTTACTTATCTAACTCCAGAACGGTTAGTTGGACCTCAGGTAAGTTGAAGTAGACGACCTCCTAACCACCATTTCAATTTTTCGGGAAATTAAAGGAACCTGCAATTTGATAATCGGGTTTTTCTGCAATAAGTTAAACGATAATACAGAGTGGGAAAATCTGCCTATGTAAATCAACAACACTTCTAAATACAGTAACGTCAAAATGCATTTAGCGTTGATTAAAGTATATTCCACTGCATACCCTTATTCCTCATCCATAAAACCCCTATAACCACCGTTTCCGAAGGACGAAATGCTGGTACAAGTGGTATACAAGGTGCACTACTTAAATTACTGTTGCCAATATTCCTAGGTAAGGCTTACTACTGGAGAGTTAACCGGATAAAGTAAGTTTTACATTTTAGGAGAATCTCCATTTTCATCAAAAACAGGTAAATTTGGCCAAAATGTATTGAGAAATAGCGCCATTCGTACACAGACACAGCAGTGGAAGCCTTCAATTCAAACATTAAAGGGTTTAGCCGACTGCAATGCATCCACGAAAAAATCCATCGGAATAAGTTGTCCCCAGCCAAGAGCTATTCTTGCAGGCAGTTGCATCAAAAGTAAGCCATAACTGCAAAAGCGTCCTGGTGCTAAGAAATTAAGCACCCCAGATTGGCTTTGGAGTCCACGGACATGTTTGTAGGTTGATGCTGGCACGGCGATTTACAGCGAGGCAAAGTGATGGCTATATTACTGGTTTTGGAAAGAGTTCTGCTGGCCATTAGTTTCAGTGAGCCGCGTGCGCTGTCAGCTACGACAGTGTTCTGAATCGCGACGTAGGAAACCGGTCACTGTACTGGCTGGTCGACTGGTTGATACTATTTGCGATTTCTAAGCCTAGCGACATGAACAATGCATACAAATCATATTACATCAGTCTTCTTATCATAGTTGCGTTGATAAAGTCAACGCAGACTTGCGTACCCTCTCACGTTGGAGCGTCATATGGCAGATAAAGTTTTCTCCAAATGTAGTTTCATGTATTTTGGTCCGGCAAAGCTTCCTGGATCCATTATCTTCCAAAGTAGTTCACTGTTAGAACGATCTAAGTTAAAGGATTTGGGTCTGACTTACACGAATACTCTTGCACTATCACCTCAAGCAGATCGAATTTCTGTCATGACCGCACAGATATGTCGCATAATTGATTCCATCCAGAAATAAAGTGAAAACTATACCACATGTCCATTCTCCCTAACCTAGAATACTGCTGTCCACTTTTTGGTTTTATGGACGCGACTGACCGTAGTAAGTTTGAAAAGGTTCAGCGAGTTTTAACTCGTAAAATATTTTCACTTTCTGGGTCCAGTATTTCTTATAAGATAGATTTCAGTTAGCAACCATTACTTTTTTGGGAAAGAAGACTGGAAGCTGGTATATGCTTTTGCTTCGCGTTAACAATAGTCCTAATCTCCAACGAATTAACGCTCTTATTCCGATAAACCGACCCTACGCCACTTGTTACTCCTCCATGATAATTTCACCAGCCTTAAGCTCCACATCTAACCCTTCTCGCTTTTTTGCCTCCAAATATGCTTTTATTTGGAACAGTCTTTAACTCAAAATTAGGCTGATTTCTGCATTATCGATTTTAAAAGGCAAGTTACGTAAGCATTTAAATTTGGAGGAAATAAAGTCGTTACTGTCTGTTTCCTTTCCAAACACGCAAGTTGTAGATTTTGAAAAGGGTCCTCCTGGCATTTGAAGCTCTTCCCAGGATAGTAAAGTGGTCTCTAATATGTTAGCATTTTCCTCTGCAGAGTCAAGCATCACGTCCAAATGCTGCAAACTCTTCTCCACTTTACAACCCTGGTGGTGGTCTTCGATGTCACCATTTAGGATCATTGCGGGCTCTTACTTTGTCGCCAACTTGTCGGTGGACTCTGAAGTCTGGTGGGTCACATCTCGTTGATGTTGCCTTGACTTATACTGTCTCTTCCTTGATTCGATCCTGTTGTCCCGGATGATCCCTTCTGAACTCACCGCTATATTCCAACCCAAATATCTTACTTTCCCCATGGAGTACTTCTAGCGGGTTCGCTGCTGGTCATTAACCTGAAAAAAACGCCATATTATATCATCACACCTACAAGCGTTTAACAGGGAGATTCTAAATATTTCTACTCCACTTATGATTTTGATGGCACCGTAGACATATTTACTGCATCGGTCATTCTCCAGCAGTGGGGAATATGCTTTCCATTGAGTAAGAGGAAAAACCAACCGTTTGCCGTTTCATCTGTTTATATTAGAGGGAGGGTGCTTGTCAAATTTCTACCAACTATGCGATGGGATCATCAAAAATACGTTAATCTTACGAAGACTTTTCGAGTTCTTGGGACAGACGAGTCCATTATTTTTTTAATATTCTGTATGGGTTAGTAGGATAAAAATCCAGATTGTTTGACTCCTATAGAGAGATTAACTCCAACTTGGAAAATCAAAAAAGCTAAACTGGAGAATCGACTAGAATGCACACAGAAGACGGTGAGAGAGACACAGTAATGAGACGGAACTCCTGCAGCTGTGTCATGCAGCAGCAAAATATCGGGCTAAATAAGTGTCCGGACTTTTAGGAAGTATCTGTGCCATCAATGTGTTGCCTCCTGTAACACAAACAGTGTCTGATGGACATCAGTTCATATATTCGGCAAAAGTAGCTTATGTAGGCCTACTCATATACCCCTAGTCCCTGCATTTTTCCTGCAAAAAGACTGGTTTTAGAGTTTGGGGGTGCGAAAATAGGGTAGGCAGAAAAAGAATTTTTTAGGCGTAAGTGTAAATTTAAAAATGTAGTCGAAGTTGCTCTCCGTGACAGCTGGGAGCAGGATGTTCCACATGTAAATTGATGGTGTGCGCGGGGATTCGCGCTGCGGACTATACTTATCTTACTCCAAAACAGTAAGTTGAACCTCAGATAAGCTGACGTAGACGACCTACTAACCACCACTTCCATTTTTCGGAAAATTCAAGAAACCTGCAGTTTGATATTCAACTTTTTCCGCAATAAGTTCAATTATAATACAGATTAGGAAAATTTAAAGATACAAATCAACAACACTTCTAAATACAGTAAAATAAAAATACATTTAGCATTCATTAAAGTGTATTCCACTGCGTGTTCTAATTTCCCATCCATAAAACCCTATATCCACCGTTTTTGTAGGAAAACATGCAGGGGGTAGGGATTAATGAGTGGGCCTACATAAGCTACTGTTGACAAATATTGATATAAAATTTCAGTACAACCCTATGGACTGTTGACTATGCTAACCTACTCCAAGTTTCCAATTAATTTCTTAGGAAATTAAAAAAGATACAAGCTTCTCTATGTCCTGGCCACATCTGTGTCTTTCTTTTCATGTTTTTCTGCGCACACGTTAAATGCGATTCGAATACCTAAATCCCGAAACGTGGGGCATCCTATCAGACGAGCAAATTCCTAGGAAAGGCATTTCCTGAGCCACTTTGCCTCCTTTCAGTTCGGCAGATTTAGGGTTGGCAACAGAAGGCGTAGGAAGGGTATGCCATAAGAAAAAAAACTCAACATTCAGCCAACTCTGTGTGCTCTCTACGCAGAAATGGTGGAAAATGTGGGCCTTCACCAAAACAGAATGTGGAGGCGGCCACTAATAAATTGATTTTATGACATTATTGGCACCGGGTTGCTTAGGCAACAAATGACCGTGCGTGGGATTCCGCATAGTATGTTCAGGTGTTTTTTTTTCACAAAGCCATATCCTCCTTATCGATTTATCAGCTCAATAGCTGCGTGGTATTCGAAAGTGATCGCTTCTTTTACCGCTCCGCTATCAGGTTACTCCCAAACAGTTTTTTTGCCCATGCCATGTAATATGCCTTGCTTTTTGTACACCCTCAAATAAGCAAGCATCAGGTCGAGCTCAACGCACCTTTCCGACGATTGTGTTGCGCTCAACCGATGTCTCGGCGGTTGTCAAGTTCACTGTTGACGCAGAGGCTCACCTTCGTCATCACCGTTTACATTAAAGGTGTGCACGGTTTTTCGCGCCGCGGACTATACTAATCTAACTAAAGAATGGTAAGTTGGACCTTAGGTAAGTTGGGCAAATCTACAGATATGAATGAACAGCACTATTAAATACAATAAAATAAAAATGCATTTAGTATTTATTAAAGTATATTTCACTGCGTGTCATAATTCCCCACCTACGAAACCCTATAACCACCGTTTTCGTAGGAAACATGCAGGGATTAGGGCTAAATGGGTGGGGCTACATAAGCTACTGTTGCTCCATTTTCTCCTGAGATGAGTTCACTTTTATGAACATTTGAAGTACATTTGGATCAATTTACGCACCCAATCTGCTACAACACATGATATCCATCAATTCAGATAGTTTAACTTGGCTGGCCAAGCAGGATTTTTAGGCAACCACTATGGAATTTACTAGATGTGCATGTAAGTAATAGGTATGCGTTAGCCTTGGCCTTGCTCTCATCACTTCGATTAATATCCATACCATTGCGTTTTTCACAAACGGATCATATTACTTATTCAACATTGTCGAAATATCTGCTTATTTGTTAGGGATATGGCAGATTCCAATAATTTTATTGACTCGATTGTGACAAATCCGTGGCTTCGGTGTGATTCGAACCGATGCAGCAAGGAAGGCTTTTGTGCAGCCAACGCTTTACCATCAAGCAATGAGGCTTACCGTGCGCCGTGAGTTTAATCCCACTCAGGTCGGCTTGCTTTCCCGGCTTTACTGCACCTATGGAATCCACCAATAACGACGCAGTAAGCTGACTGCCAGGCTGGATTTCCTGAGTAATCTTCTAGGGTCCACCGGATGGACTACTAGGTTAACTCTTACCGAGGCCGTGAAGTATTCACAATTGGGTCATCTACTTATATTCACTATGCAAATGACTTTGAGCCATGGCTTTCTTGACATGGGTTTTCCGTCTATCGTTGCTCCTAGTGCGTTAAAACAACAAGTGCGGATATAGAAAAGACACCAAGTCAGTTAAAGGCAAGAATTAGTCAAGCAACTTGCTCCAGTTGAATTGTTCGAGACAGAGGGATTTGCATGTTCTGAGCATCGATTAAAAAGGGTGCCGGAGGACTCTGATTAAGGGTCAGGAATTTCCTTGGTAGCAACGAACAAGCTTTATTTGTAGATAAATGCCTACACCCATGCCTCCCGTAAGCCAGAAACTTGGGATCTTTTTGACATAAGATATTACTATCCCAACCTAACCCTAATCCTAACCCTAACCCTTACACTAACCCATACCTTTACCCTGACCCTAACAGAAATTAATTGAGTAGGCATGTAAATATAAATAAGAACATTCGTTGCTACAAAGGAAACTCCTGCCGATCAAGACTTTTGCTATTAAAACTGGCTGTAAGTGAAGCGTGCTTTTAATATCTATACTGGAGCCTCGGTCGATGAACAGCAGCCTTATCTACGAGCATTTCAGATAACAAGCGAGCTACTCGCTGAACATGCGTTTCGATTAGCAAACTTCTGTTCAGTTAACGAGTTGTCAGTGCGTGTGTAGCGCCCGTGCCCGCCGTTCAGCCTTGCTCCCGGAGCGTGGGTCACCTGCAGCCAATCGGCGAACCGCTGCAGTCTGATTGGCTACAAGATTTCGCAAGACGGGTGTGTTTCACATGACGACGACGAGCTCAGTGCTGAAACGCATTAAACGCCTTAATAGAGGTTCAGTTGGTCTACTAGACAACGTAAACTCGCTGCAACAAAAGCGGTGTCTAGTATGGACTACCATGCTGGTGGAAAACATGTACCTGGGGCAGCAGCGTTGGTAGTGGTGGCGTATGCAGTCAGACGGGCGTGTTGGAGCAATGTCAACAATGTCAAAACATGTCTGGTCTGCTAGTTGCAGGTCGTCTGTTAGTGCATGTGTCATGACGGCGACGACGGTACCACAGACGGCGACACTGCCATTGCCTCCTTTTTTACTGTCTGGCACGGCCGTCTCACAACAGCACTAAGATGGCTGTACAAGTGTATTTTTAGAGCTAGCTTTAAGCGTCGTCTGATCGCTGCGACACTACCTTCCGTCTTGACAGCCGCAAGTTGTCACAGTCTGTTTGTTAGCCAAAAGAAAAACCATTAGTTTAATATGGGAATGCCCGCGGGGATCGTTGAGCAAGACTTAAAAGTTGCGAATACAAGCGAACTTGCGAGTCTCGGGAAGTAAGGGAGATGAAGACGACGAGTCAACTGCTGGGACAATATGTTTATTGGCCTGACCTTTCGAAATCCGTCGTGCATTCATCATCAGAGACATACTCACAAAACAGTAGCAGATACAGTTTGTGTGTGTGCCCAGGGTTCTGCCGTAAAATTTAAACGTATAGAAAAATCGATAAATGTCTTGAGTGCGCGCTGATTCGTTGCGTCAGCAATGACCATTTGGCCCTGCGGTGTTGGTATAGGTTGATGTGGTGGCCTGTCTGTTCCCCGAGCGACAACTGACTTTAGCAAAATTAAGTCTGAGCACCAAATACGGATTGGGCAAATCGTTGCACTTTTTGATGGATTGTTGATGAACCATGACTCAAGTAATTCTCGGCACACTCGATTGTCACCTCGTGCGAAAATTTCGGCCTCATCAAATTTGAACGTGTGGTCGGGTCTCGTCGAATGACCCGCAACTTGAGAATTGGCATCCTTTCGCCGCATTGCTGCCGCGCGTTCAGGAATTCGTGTATTAGACGTCTGCCAGTTTCTTCGACATAGTTTCTTTGCCCACAACTGCTGACACGACGAATCAGCGCACACTCAAGGCATTTATCGATTTTTTATGTGCGTTTAAATTTTACGGCAAAACCCTGGGCACACACACAAACTGTTGCTGCTACTGTTCTGTGAGTATGTGTCTGATGATGAATCCGCGACGGATTTCAAAATGTCAGGCCAATAAACACATTGTTCCAGCAATCGAGTCGTCTTCTACTTCTCAGAGTTAGCAGTATTAGCGTGACCTTCAGTAGATTTAAAGTATATTTTCCCAGGTACAAATTTGAAGATTGCATAGACGGCAGAATTTAAGGAACCCAGTAAATTTTTCGAGTGCTCTTTAGCTGCGGCCTCTTGTCAAGAATGCAAAAATTGATTTCATAAAGAAAAATGGATTAAACAGCAAGGTCGTAGAAAATGGCCTGATGTTTCCAAAGCATCATCAAGTGCTCCATCTGTTCGCATAGGGGGGTTTTAGCTGCTTTATGTAAGCTGCTTCCAGGTAGCGCAGTATACTAGTTGTTCATATCGCGGAAAAGTACTCTAAACGATGTTTTGGGGACTGCAGGATGACTCTTATCAAGCAAGTGCTCAGTAATATATGAAGGTGGAATTCCAGTTTCTTATTTTACCAGCCATCTAAACAAACGGTCTTCAGATCTAACTATCAATTGCCGCTGCGTTCACCCTATGTACTTGCATCCACAAGGGCATCTAAGTTCATAGACACATAAACACAGCAAATAATGGAAAAGATAGGCCACAGGACAGAGACTAACTGAGACCAAGCATACCAATAACGTCTCACTCGGTATAACTTTTGTTTTTTTCCGCACCTTTGAAATTTTAGTTGTTCATTGCACTTTTCTTGTTTGTCTGAAGACGAGTTGGGGTGCCAAACTCGAAAATTCACTCAGTAAAGTTATTTTATCCCAATGGAAATCTTATTCAAATTTAACTTTCTTGGGATTCGCTTGTTCCAGTTTATACGAAACAGTTGGGAATGGCAGGCACTGGCAAGGCATCCTTTGCGCGTGTAATTGGTAAAAGCTTTGTAGAAATACACAATATGGATCCTTTGGTGGGTGTTACTTCGGCGTCGCTTGATGCTATTTACAAGGTTGTTGAGCTTAAAGGGCAAAGATACGAAAACCGATTTTTTCGGACCTGAATGTTCCACCATTTTTTGGCCGTAAGCGTTTGTTATATTTGTGGCCAAACTGTGCTGGATATCTCCGCTCAATTAAAGTATCCTTGAGGCAGGCTATTTTTGCCCTTAATATCTGCACCTTTGCTATCCACGGTGTTTAAACTTGCTACCGTTATTGAGAAGCCCTTGTGAGCACTTCCTATGACGTTAATATTGCCTCAATTTTTCTGTATTAAGTCAACTTTTGTATTCTCGCACATGTTATTCATGTTTTGCAATAAGAGGTCGCAGCTAAAGAGCACTCGCGAAATATATTTGTTCCATTCAGTTCTGTTGTCTATGCAATTTATGGTAGATTCCCCATCTCATGAAAGTAAACCGCTATTCTGAAGTGTTTTTTTTAGGGTTGGAACAACCTACTCGAGTAAGAATGTAATAATCCCTATCGTACTCCCTAATTTCGAGATATTTCCGTTACATCAGGATGCCGAATGTTTGAAACAGCGCTTTCACTGTCGCCTGCTAAGTCCACCATCTGTAAGAAAAGGACTAATTAATACAGGATTGCTTCATTGATATTCAGTGCCCCTATAAATTCGCACCTGGTAGTAGATTTTCAAGGGTTCCAAACTACATGCTGTGGGCATTCTGTCTAGGGGAAATTACAAATTTCTCTGCGCGGTTAGGCATAGGTCACACATTCCTCATAAAATGTTGCAACGCTAATAAATTGATGCCTATGAAAGGTTATGGATGGGCATTTCAAGATTTAAAAAAAATCTCACAATTAAAACTTTTTAAAACCGCATGAAAATTGTTTTTCAAGTATACAATTTGGAGAATGCTTGAGTTGTTGTCGAATGAGTAGGCAAAAGTTAAGTTTAGAGTTCACTACAGCACGCAAAAACCCTATCTCTCGGTTATACAGGAGAGGTGGTAATAAGAGTGAAATGGGTGGGGTTTATCAAGGGAAATAAGTAATTGAAAAGTTGTGCATATAAAAAATAGAAATAATCACTTAAATAACCAAATATTTGCCCGCAATAATTAAAATGAGAAATATAACCGATATTGCCCATTCGGACATAATAATTGACGCTATATCAACGTCATATCACGTCTACATCAGTTCTATAGAGATTATATAAACAGAAGGAGATTACTGACAAGGACATAGGACGCTAGAATGGCTATTTCCGGCTCACTAACCTTATACATACAGAGATAGAGATATAGAGATAGCTTCTAAGCCAAAAAAGCAATCACATGTCACCATGAAAGGGTAACAAAAATAAACTAAAACTGCACTATCTAAAAATAAACTAAACCAAAAAAGAAACTCATCA
>JAYGXS010000007.1:9622965-9647374 GCA_036362985.1 Ligula intestinalis | reverse complement strand
TGTTTCACAGGACTGTAGTGGTTCTTTAATACAACCTGCAGGACATCATTTACACTCATGCCAGATGCAGGCCGTCTCATGAGCATCCCATACATGCTGTGGAGACCAGACCATCTGAGGAGAAGAAGCAGATGCGATCACTGGGACATCAAATGTGTTAGCCTAACGTTTCGGAATCCACAGCGGATCCCTCATCAGAGACAATAGCAGATGCGTTGCTGTGAGACAAGTAGATTGGCTGTCTAGCCATACGTCAGAACCGACTATTTTAATCGCTAAAAATCGGATGCTACCGCTGTACACAGTTAACGAGGAGTATGTGTGTGTGTCGTAGTCCTTGTTGGATCAAAAGTGCCCGCCGAAATCCAGATAGGCTGCAGTTAGAAGACAAAGAGAAGCCATGACCTCAACCGGCTTGAGCCAGAGTGGCCGGGAGGGGCTGCTCCGTCAACAAAAGAAGACTGATTCAACGTACAACGATTGGTGTAGTAGACCTTTGCCACCGTGAGGGGGTTGGGAGCGTGACGAAGACGCGTCTGCTGTGGTTCCCATTAACGAAAGACAGAGAGAGAGGGAGGTCGTCGGTTAGCAAAAAAGCGCCCCTACGACGTGCATGAAACTGGCCACCGGCGGTAGGAAGACGCGTCTCGGCGTGAAAGCAGCAGTAGCAGTCTTCAGTGTCACTTTTGATAAGCGACGACCTCTCTTCCTGCACAATAATAAACTGATGGCAAGATGAAACCAGGCAGGCTATAAATTGAACTTGGTATGAACCACCCGCCGCCTTCTGCGTGACTCTCTCTCTCTCTTAAACCATCATCCGTTTCCATGACAAGTAGGGCGCATCACATGAGCCTGTTCGAACTCATAGATGAGCACGATGGATTTTCGGGGTACCCGATTAGGCCATAAATGCTGCTGTCTGGCGAATAAAGCTCCTAATTCTCTTGGTGATAATAAAGCTATACCGAAAGTAGGCAAGTGAGACCCTGTAGGGGGACACCTTTGACAGGCTGGAACCATCCGCTTTTAAGTGACACTCTTTGATTAAAGTTCACCAATCGCTAATATAACTCACTGGTCCCAGTGTGCCCTGGACCTTGCTCTCGAGCTCTGTCAGCAATCGCATAACCGCTAATGCAGTTTAGGCAGAATAAAATTACCGTCAAAAAAGACCAGGGACACTCGAATAGACATTACTGGCTCATTAGCCATCATCAGCCAGTCATACGCAGCCCCCATCCGAGGCTTGAACTCGGAACCTGCTGCGCCAAAGGCTCCTTTTTCTGCAAGGTCAAAAGGGTATTTGTTGATGAAAGCTCACGGGTGGCTAATTGCCTCGGCACCTAGACAGCCCTAATCGCATCACGAGAGGCCAAACTGTCAGCGCTTCTTTCAAGGTCACACGACTGACCTGCCTAGGTCGGGGCACACTTAAAAGGGGAGACAGGAACTCGCAGTACAACTAGACACTTTGCATCCCACCGAGTGTAGAAGAAGCAGGAAAGAGAGAGAGAGAGCGAGAGAGAGAGAGAGAGAGAGAGCGAGAGAGAGAGAGAGAGAGAGAGAGAGAATGTGGTGTACGTTAGTCTTCTTCGGTCGTGAGTCAATGAGAAGGAGCAGCGGGGTAGGGTCAGGGGGGAAAGGATTTAAGCTGCGCCGACCGCCAGCGAGCCAGCGAGCCGCAACCTCCCTGCTTGACCTGGGAAAAACCCCACGCGGTCGCCAGCTGCAGTCTGGATGTTTGTGCGTGTGGCAGGCTAGGCGGATAGCAACAGCAGCAGCAGCAACAGCACCCACTGGGTGCGTGCGTGCGTGCGTGCGTGCGTGCGTGCGTGCGTGCGTGCGTGCGTGCGTGCGTGCGTGCGTGCGTGCGTGCGTGCGTGCGTGCAGGACGATGCCACCGGACAGTTGGCGGGGCGGGGGGGGGGCGGGGCGAGATTGTGGTGGGCAAATCGCCCCGCGGGGCTGGATACTACACGCGAACATGCAATCTCCCACCACGAGCCAGCGACCTAGCTAGCGAGCGAGCGAGCGAGCGCGCGCGCGCCGTAAAGGTCGGCACAGCAACAGCAGCAGCGGTCAGTGCGATGAGATTAGGAGTGATTTGTGCGCGCTTGAGACACCTGGGTGTGTGTGTGCGTGTGTGTGCCTGTAAGATAGCCTCCTTTTCGCTGCGTAAACTAGTCGGTGAGAGGGCGTCCGCCCGCCCACGGGGCCTGCTGTGTCAGCAGCCAGCTGCAAGGACTGTGCGTGGAGAAAGGCGAGGATAGCCCAATCTAATCCGCCAGGCCGTTGGATTGAGAGGAAATGGGAACCACAGCAGACGCGTCTTCGACCGCGTTCCCACCCGCCCTCACGGCGGCCAAGGCCTGCTACACCAAACCTTCCTACGGTGGATCTATCCTCCCTTCTCCACATCTCTGTTTTTTGACGACGGAGCAGCCCCTCCCGACCACGCTGCTCTGACTTCCCCTCCTCCACGCCGCCAGGATTGGGGCCAACCCCGCGGGCTACTAGCCAGCCATTGAGAGGAGGTAGATGTGACCGCCGGACCGAGAATTCTATTTGACGTTCCGAAATCGGTCACGAATCCATTCACAGAGGCACAGAGAAGAGTTAATTGATACGCAGGAACTGCTGTATTTATCGAATAGAGTCGCTATAATACGGCACACCTACTGCAATTAGCGCCCCCCCCCCCCCTATCGAGAACAGTTGGCCAATTGTGCGCTAACTGTCGGGCGGCCGACATGCGAGCCGTAACCTGCTGAAGCTGATTGGTCAATTAGCTGACTCCCTGGCCCTGGCGCTAGAAGACGAGTTCGCCCATGCGTTTGCGAGTAACGAATTGCTTTGACCTAACTGAGCCTCAGCCGGTCGTCGCACTTGTTCGTAGAATGGCGGCTCCTGCAACTCGCGACACTCATACGATTGTCACCTCTCGCGAGAATGTCGAACTCACGAAATGTGTGGCGCTGGGTCTCGCAAGAATTTTCAAGTCGCGGTTCACTCAACTCAACTTGCAAAACGAACAATCAAAACAGGATGGGTGCATCCTGAAACAGATCGGCGCACAATAGCCCATTACTATCTAGTCCCGATCACCAAACCGACAACACGGCAGACCCGTGGCTCAGAGGTAGAGCGTTCGCGTCTGGCCCGAGAGACGCGCGTTCGAAACTCGAGTGTGGCGGCAATTTCCGCTGCTACACTGGAGTTGAGCTACCACCACTTGATGACGCCCAATGAGGCAGAAAAGACCTTCATGAGTGTGCTCTCTGTTTGTCGGTAAATAGAATTGTTAGAGCATTTTTCTCCATTCCACACCGAATGTGAGCGTAGGGCAACCAGCTCCTCTACGCGTGCCACACGCAAGACCTGCGCTCGGGCCACACCCACATGGCAGATTTCAAATAGTCGAGGGGGCGCACACACGTGTTAGGAATGAACCTTTGCAGGCTGATCCAGCAACTTGGAATTGCACCGCCCGCAGCAGTTGGCAGTCTTCCAAGCCGCCACCACCGCTAGTGCTGCCGACAGCAAGCCAGCGGTTGGCAGGGCGCGTGTTCGTTAGGAGCAGCATCGACCCCACTTGCCTCGCTCGCGCTCTCTCCCCTCACACCTGCGCGGCGAACGCCGGCCACACCAACCAACATATACACGTGCTGATTTTGTGCCGCACATCTCACGGCCGTCGCGCGCCCGCGTGGCCGCGTGGCTGATGTGCGCAGGCACGTCCGCATCCCCCCAGCCACGCGCGCGCACACACACGTAAACACGTATGTACGCGGGCGCGTGCGTGCGCGCATGGACACACGCACATATTTGTGAAAATGAGGTCGTTTAGACTGGGTTAATGTTCGAAAACTATGTCACCGGCGGGCGGTCGGCCGGGCGACTACAGACGTAGATGAGAGTCAAATTTGATAGACAGCACATATACACGTCCGTCCGTCCGCGTGTGTTTATCAACTCTCTCTCGCTCGCTCGCTGCGAGTGTGTGTCCCGCAACAAGTGTTCGGAAGGGGGCGCGTCCATGCGCGCGCTCGCGCAAGTCATCATCAGATTGTCACGAAGAGGCGCACAGTGACGTGGCACATTTTAGGGTGCAGATTTTTTTGGCAGTGCACTGACCGCAGAGCAGTTGACTCCTCTTTTTTTGTCTCACAATAAAACGGGACCGCAAGCAAAAACAAAGAAGGGTCTAGCGGCTGTCAAGCCGATGGACATTTCGCCTCCGGTGCACATCCGGTTTTAGTTTAAGGTAGGCGGCGGGGTGCAGACGCATAAACAACCAGTTCAGGGGCGCTTAAAGTACAGAAGCCCTTATTCTGCGGACCGAAACGGCAAGCTCCGTTATTCCATGCTTTGGGTTTAAAAATAAACTTGCGGCCTCGGTGGGAGTTGAACCCTCACATTAGGGCAGACTGTTGGGCAACCAACGCTCTTCCATTGAGCTTCTAGGCTCACCATGAATTTATTCACAGTTGAATCGATTTTACTCGCCCAACTTACTGCTTGTATGGAATCCACCATTACGGAACAGCAAGCTGACTGCCCACTAGAACGACAAGGGCCCAAGGTGAACCTCGTAGCTCAATGGCGGAGCGTTGGTTGCGCAAAAGCCTTCCCTGACTGGACAGTTTGCCAGGCGTCGCAGTGGCTACATCCAACGTCCTCATGACAGAATTCGTAGAAGTAGGCGGCGAACTGGTGATGTTGTAGGGCGACGCCTAACAGCGCTTTGTCCGGCGTCCTTGCTCAAGGCCAGCTGCCTCAAGGTCATCCATGATCGCAGGGAGCGCTTTCAGACGCACTGATCTGCAGAAAATTGACCGACTTGCATCCACGTGCATCCAGGCAGCCAGGACTGCCTAACCGCCGCTTGAACATGACCCTCTCCCCCCCCCCCCGGCCCACACGACACCCCTCGGCTAGTGTCACACGCACCAAGCGCAGAACACTTGACCCTCCTCTGCAATCTTACTCAAGCAGCTGCCAACACTATCTCGCCCGCTGTCTCGGTCATGACTGCACGCAGTCAGTGGCTACTGCCGCGTCTTCGTCGCGTTCCCACCCGCCCTCACGGTGGCTTAGGTCTGCTACACCAATCTCCCTACGGTGGATATATCTCTCTTTCTCTCCATCTGTGTTTTCGATGGCGGAGCAGCCCTTCCCAGCAATGTTGCTCTGACTCCTCTTCCTCCTCGCTGCCGGAATTGGGGCCAAACTGGCGGGGCTCCGGATCCAACAAGGGCTACTAGCCAGACAGCCAGTCGCGTGAGACAGC
This sequence comes from Ligula intestinalis, assembly GCA_036362985.1. Classification (NCBI taxonomy): domain Eukaryota; kingdom Metazoa; phylum Platyhelminthes; class Cestoda; order Diphyllobothriidea; family Diphyllobothriidae; genus Ligula; species Ligula intestinalis. The sequence continues at coordinate 9,642,081 of JAYGXS010000007.1, read as the reverse complement.
AACAGGGAGTTCTGTATACAATAAATCTCTCTCACAGGTGTCTTCAAACTAATCGCTTAGGCATTAGGCCTGACGATTGTAGTGCTTAGAGTACACCTACTACGTAGACGCTACAATGTCTATGTACGATTGTGGGAGACTCCTGGACCGCGCGACCGCTGTGAGTAGAGCCTAACATGGCTAACTAACAACAAGGCCGTCGGATACTAATTTGGTCACACAGGCCGTTCTTCTAGGTAGGAATTTCTCTGTGGAAAAACACTCAGAATATCTTCATGCTCACCAACAACCAAATCTTTATTCTTTGCTAATATTCTGCTCCTAGACGATGCCCACGGAAACTCTATGCCCTCAATCGCACTAACATGCTTAACTGTACTGGGAGCAAAAGGCGAGGTGACGTCCACATTGACGATACAGTCAGTAAAGACCGAGTTTGCCAAAAGGCGTTTTCAAACACGGCTTACTGGTAGTGTTTTATCGCGGTGCATAATACCCGAAAAGTCTTCATTCGAGTTCTGACTGGGTGACTAGCGAGGGTCAACATGTCGAAATATGCCACTATTCGGGCTTGATCCGATCATTGGAAGAACGCAGTATGCTGCCCAGGAATCAGGCACTTTATCCTTGCGTACGTACAATTTGCTCCTTATTTCGTTGACGTCTTCTAAAACAACAGAATTGGGACGACCTGTAGGTGATTGGGGGCAATCGATAAGACGCCCATCACAACCTAGCAAACGCAGCGCGCTTGCTTGGTCGGTTGTCTCCCCCCTGGCGTATCTAAGAGAGCGCAAGGCAGCCAAAAGAAACCATTTGTTTGCGCTGAAGCACTTTAGAAAAGCATGCAGCAGCAGTTACTGCTGAACCATTTTCACCTTATTTTGTCGGAGGTGTCTAGACCGAGATAACGACCGACCCTGCCTGTCAGCTCCGCTGCTCTACACGGTGACCCCACCAAGCACGAAAGACAGACGGAGCAGCCGCAAAAAGGTTGCCAATCGTCATCTGCAATGTGTCTGTCTGCAAACTCTCTGTCGAAGACACACAAAAGAAAACTGCAGCAGCGGTAGCATCAACAGACAGACACCTCTAAAATCTACGCTGTCTATCCAACCTTACACGGGCGGTTTGCATCACGCCACCGCAACAACAACAATTGTTGCACGCTTTGGTGCGTGCATGCGTGCGTGGGTAGGTGTGACGCGCTCACGTGACTGCCACTTCACGAAACTTACCCACCCTGTCCCCGCACCCCCCCCCCCCCCCCCCGCCCCACCCACCCTTTTACCTGGAAAATCGCAAGGGTTGTGAGTGCGTTTGAGGGTTTGTGTGTATGTGTGTTAGCATGGTGTTAAACGCATTGCGATGGCAGTTCGCCAAGTGAAGTGCCTTCATGGCAGACAAACTTTAAAAAAGAGTGGTTGTGCCAGACGCCGGTCTCTCGCTTTCTCTCTTGTTTTTGAGGCGGCGGCGGTGGTGGCGGCGACGTCGGCGGCAAGTAGCAAAGCCTGGCGGCGAAGGCGATTTCGCTGCCAACCAAACCCCAGCTGATCTCTCTCTCTCTCTCCCTCTGGCACCAGCTTTGCACAACTTAATCCATAATGCCTTTGTAACGCGGACGACTGCCTACTGCGTCGCAGCGCATTCGATCTAGTCTGCCGTTAGTCGCCAGCGTCGTCATAGCGACTTATTGGCCTAGAGACGGTGTGTTCTCGATGCCAGCTGCGGAAATACCGGAAAGTTTCACCAATCAGTCTGGGGCGACTATCGTTGTGGGAAGAGGTTTTCGAGACAGAGGCATGGGCGTCCACTGCAGAGTGACTTACACTTGGATTAATTTATCGCAGAAGAGGTTTTTGCAGGACCTAACACACTTTGCCACTAGAGGTGAATATGCGAGTTCCAAGATGACCGATACGAACTATAAATACCGTGCAATCTGTACACGTTTCACTCCCAGCTGCGCATGATTCAGACTACTGTAACATTACCTATGGTTAAGGATTTCCGACAGAATCCGAAACGTCAGGAAAATAAAACTCTTTTCCCAGTGGTCGCATCTCCTTCTTCTAACACACTCTGTCGACCTTCACTCTCTCTCCCCCACCCTCCGAGGAAGAGGAGGTTAAAGCGCCCGGAAACAGTGACGCCAGGGCAGTGGCTGACGAACACAAAAACAGCTCACCTATGCTTACTAGGCACATACGCGCGTGCAATCTGGTCTCCGCATGATGGACCTGACGGAGGCGACTAGTTAAACCGTGACTTTCAAAAACTCACCCACCTAGGGTGCAAGTGTAAACTAAGCAAAGATTTCGGGAGGGGGGCTATATCAACGAAGCATGTCACTAAGGACAGGAATACCAAGTGCTTTGTGACCACATACGTTGGCAGCTTCCGTATCCAGTCTTCAACCGAAAGTTCCCTCAAAGCACTGGAAATCGCCCCCAAAGGAGCAGTTGGATGTACGTGAAATAGACCACTGACGTCACCGACATTAGTTGGCGCTGAATGGAGTACCTGTAAGGGTACCTACCTGGAGTTACTTGTCGAAAATTAGACAGTAAACGCTAGACCGAATCACTAGCTTCGCTACTTCATGCTCCTTCGCCAGTTCTAACACCGACTAGATCCGTCCACTCCAGATAGTTGTCCCGACTGCTGTCCCGACTGCGGCGTCTCGCCGCATGACTGCCGTCATCTGTTTGCCTGCAGTTCCCGGCCCGCTGAGATCGCGGCTTTTCTCCGTATCCCAATTGCACCCAGTTTGGACCCCGGCGGGGACCCCTGATCCAACAATGGGCTACCAACCAACCAACCAGCTTCGCTGCAACTACTGGTTTTACAATTAGCATACGCAAGACGACGTTCCTGATTAAGCATCTTGGCACAGTACAACTACTGTTTATCAGTGGCCAAACCAACGGGGAAGTTAGCTGCTTCCGTTATATTTGGGCTCGAATGTACTGGCCAACGGACAGACCAAAGAAGAAATCAGAAACCGAATCGTGCAGGCTCGAGACGCATTTAAGCTGCTTGCCAGAACACGCTGGTTTTGCTCAGACATCAGCTTGCGTACAGAGCATCCATCAAACTGGTGCTAGTATATGCTTGCGAAACATGGCCAGTCAAAAATACTGGCATTCTATCGCTCGAAGTTTTTCATCGTTGGTGTCTTCGACGCATCTTTAGAGCCCTCTTGGTCGAATCGACTTTCCATTGTGTTAACAACTACCAAGTCTAGCGTCTTATATCTGACACCACTGATTTGGGCATGTCTTGCGCAAGCCATTGACGGAGCTCCACAGAATGCTCGTGAATCCCTCTCGTAGGTCAAACTGTAGGTATCGAGCAAGGCGGTCAACTGAAGACATGGCTCAACACAGCCAAATCGGACGTCGAACGCATGCGGCTTGTAACCGTTTACGACTAGCGATACTGGAACAAGCACTGGGCTGATATCTGTTTCTGACCGCCGCCAATGAGCCGCCGCTATCCGGGAAGCCAATTCATCCAACCATAGGAGCTAATCGAAGTACAAGTACAGTATGAGCATCTCAGAGAGGGTAACTTACGGCGTTCCGCTGGGACATAAGTGTACTCTCCTTGGCAAGACGACCAATCTCCTCCTGCAGGGTCATGATGACGATGTCACTGGGCCGCGAAGACGTAGCCGCTGCCGGCGCCGGGGCTGGCGCAGGCGCCTCCTGAGGAACGGGGTCGGACTGCACAGACTTGGAGACACAAGTAACCTTCGCTGGTTGTTGTTGTGGTTTTCTGAAGGACAAGGAAATCAAAATACATGTATCATTATCTCTCTCTCTCTCTCTCTCTCGGTAAAACCGCAAACTACCGTCTGAGCGAAATAAAGGATTCAAATAGTGTAAACGTGATCCGAAATGAAAAAACACAGCTTACAAATGATGAATAACTTGAGGTAACCTTGCCCTATTTGAGAAGGCGATAACATAGTCCCCTGGATCGCTAAGCACGAAGAAGACCTGGAGGTGTATGGGTCGCTTTTTGTCTGGATTCAATGAGTCTGGATTGTAAAGGAGTTTATTGCCACAAACATGACCACGCTTGTATTTGTTATACTATCGTTAGGGTTGGCGCTGGTGCTTTAGGTAATAGGAGACTTACATACCGAATATGAGCAACTCCCGCATCCGCAATGGAAGACGGTGATGCCTAGCTGACCTTTTTTGAGAGGACAGAGAGGGTCAGAACAGGAAACAGTCACGGTCACTCCACCAGCCCCGCTCGGTGTCAAGACACAGTCCAGAAAACCAGAGGTGATATCGGGCGCAGGCGGCTGGCGTGGCCAGCCCTCCGCCCTCTATGTTCGGTATTTGTTATTGGTAAGCAACCCGAAAAATGCCCGCCATACCCTCATCTGGCCCCCATGTTTAGTTCAGCGCATCTACCCCGCGGTCCTTTTAGCGGACGAGCCAGACAACAGAGTAGGTATCACACCAACAGCAAATGCCGACAGTGCAGTTATGGTGTTTAACGATTTGGGTTGGGAGCACTAAACGACTAAACGCCGCACCAAATATGATGTTCATTTTAACTAGGTGTGGCTATTTGCGCAGCAACTACAACCACACTCTCTATGCATCAGCTATTCTCAGCAGCTGTCTCAACCTAAGATGATGGTTCCGGCAGGGGATCCGAAACCCCAGATGGGTAAAACACACTTTCTACCGATCTCCATGCCTCCAGCACGTCCAGTCCTGAACCCAAATCCTCTGGTCTCCGACCTTGCCTCACCACCTGGTCTTAAGATCTTACAATTCAACGCCAACGGCCTCCTTGGGAAGCTTGACCAGCTCCTTGCCTTCATGCGCTCGCACAGCATAGCTGTGGCGGCTATCCAAGAGACAAAGTGGTCTAACTCCACTAAGGTCCCTTCCTGTGCCGATTACACGATTGTCCGTCACGACCGCGGCCGCAACAAAGGCGGAGGTTTGGCCTTCCTGATGGACAAATCCATTGCCCATCACCAGCTTCCTCTGCTTGGAGCCGATCCCACGGAAGTACTGGCGATTTCCCTTGACATTAGCTCGGCGCCGCTAACCGTCGTGAACGTGTACATCCCTCCAACTTCCAGTTGTCGGCAGGGGATCCGAAACCCCAGATGAGTAAAACACACTTTCTACCGATCGAGTCTCCCCCCCCCTTCCCCCTGCCCACTCCTGCCCCCACATTTAGGAGCTGCCTGGAATTCACTCTATGCCAGTAGCAGTCGGTAGTAAATACCATCTAAACAGGTCGCATGGTATATGCGCTGAACCAACAAGGGGGGCGAGGGTGGTCAGGGCTCGGCAAGCGTTATTCGAGTTGCGCTCCAATAACAGATGCCGAACAGGGAGAGGCAGGGCGGTTTCGACCACGCCAACCACTTGCGTCCGATGCCACCTCCGGCCTTCTCTTAGCTCTTTCATTAGGCCAGACACTAGTAGATTAGGGAGAGAGAGAGAGCGTGCGATAGATGCTGCACGATTTTACTATCAACTAAAACCAATCCGCGTACAAGGCACCATCTCTGCACCATCCTGCTGTGGAACACATGGTGAACACGATCGAAACCGTTTCTGCTTCTGTGTCCTACTCATGTCTCTGATGATGAATACGTGACGGGTGTCGAAACGTCAGGCGAATGAACGTATTGTCCCAGCGATCGAGTCTTTTTCTTCTCATAATCGAAACCAATAGTCGTGAAGCGCCGGCACCAGGCCCACCAAGCGTCACGTGATTGCGCTCCTCTGTCTGCTTCTAGCACAGCCAGTCACAGGTACTGTAGACTGCTAGTGGCCAAGCGATTAGTGATTCACTTTCGTGCATTAACGCCCATAGCACGCTAACGGATAGATGCGCGCGTGCGGGCCTACCGCGGGTCAGGGCTTCAGACCACCAGCGAGGGAAACCACGAGAGACGCGTCTACGAACCGCGTTCCCACCCGCCCTCCCAGCGGCCAAGGTCTGCTACACCCATCTCCCTACGTTGGATCAACTCTCCCCTCCGCCCGATCTGTATCAGTATCAGTATATTGAGGGATATGTAGGAAAAATTCCTTTGAGTGCACTCTTTGTACATATGTGCAGTGGTAGCAGAAAATTTGTTTCTCAGACTGTTGGCGAGGCCAGTTGTCCTGTGTCATAGGATGAAAATAGGAGCAAACAGTGAAAAAACTCCTCAGGGATTTTTAGGAGAAAAACTGTCGCCCTTGTGGGGGTAATGCGTGGGATTTAGGAGAAAAAAGGGGGTTCTCACTGGGGGGGGGGGGGCATTGCAAAAGTTCCCAGGATCATCACCGTGTGGAAGCCACGTCTTGATTCTTGCTGATTGCAGAGTCCGCCAACGGAACTGGAAAAACAGAGGCATCCGTTCAGATCGTCGACAGTCCGCTTTGGGTCAAACCAAGGGTGAATGTTTAGGCCGTCAGGTCTGGTTGATAAGATCGCTAGCGGGTTAATCACGGTACGCAGATAGCCAAGTAGGGTAGACCGCTGAGACCTTCGCATGAGGCTATGCGTGGGAGGGCGTTATAAATAGCAAACGTGAATGGATCCGTGTTTTTGATGACGGAACAGCCCCTCCTGGTCACGCTGCTCCGACTCCTCCTCCTAGCCGCCGGAATTGAGGCCAACCCTGGGCCTCTCTGGTACTGCTCGTTCTGCCGAGTCCGTCTGGGCCGCCGCGACTGGTCTGTACGTTGCAGCTCCTGCAATGGTTGGTTTTATCTCCGCTGCAGTGAACTCGCCACGGCTGCCGATTGGTCGCCCGCCTTCGCGTATCCCAGCTGTCCCGTGCCCCGACCGGTCTCCACGCCTCCAGCCCGTCCTGTTCTGATCCCAAATACTCTGGTCTCCGATCTTGCATCACCGCCTGGTCTTAAGATCTTACAATTCAACGCCAACGGCCTCCTTGGGAAGTTTGACCAGCTCCTGGCCTTCATGCGATCGCACAGCATAGCTGTGGCGGCTATCCAAGAGACAAAGTGGTCTAACTCCACTAAGGTCCCTTCCTGTGCCGATTACACGATTGTCAGCCGCGACCGCGGCCGCAACAAAGGCGGAGGTTTGGCCTTCGTGGTGGACAAATCCATTGCCCATCACCATCTACCCCGGCTTGGAGCCGATCCCATGGAAGAACTGGCGATTTCCCTTGACATTGGCCCGGCGCCGCTAACCGTCGTGAACGTGTACATCCCTCCAACTTCCAGTTGTCCTCCCGGTTTCACCGCCTCTATCGCACCCTACTTACCTCCTGGAGACAGTTTGGTGCTAGGTGACTTCAACGCCCATCATGACCTGTGGTGCTCTAACTTGGCGGCCGACCCCCGAGGAGAAGCTCTGGCTGATGAAATAGAACACGCCACCTTTGCCGTCCTCAACGAGAACAGCCAAACGCGGCTCCCGACCAACGGCGCCTCCAGCTCGCCCGATTTTTCCGTCGCCAGTCTCAGCCTGCTCGCCTCCACCATGTGGAACACGGAAATCAGCCTGGGTAGCGACCACCTCCCCATTGTGCTCGAATTGGCCACCGCCACCGAGCGTATCAAGGCCCCCAACCGGCACTTCATCAATTTCAAGAAAGCCAATTGGGCAGCGATCACGACCGAATGCGAAGCCGAGATCGATGGCCTACCGCCTCTTACCTGTGTCCACACGGCGGAGTGAGCCCTTCGTCGACTACTCCTGGCAGCAGCAGATCACCACAATCCTAACGGCCGCATCCCCGTTATCCGTCCTAACTATCCACCCGAAGCCTCCCGCCTGGAACGAGAGAGAGAGACGAAATACGAGCGCGTGATGCCCAGTGACCCACGCGTCGGCGAACTGAATGGCTTGATCACTAAGACTATCAACGATGGCAAACGCCAACGCTGGCACGAACTAGTTGCAAACTGCAATTTCAGCGGCAACTCAGCTGCCACTTGGAAGCTTTTACGCAACCTGACCAAGCCCCGGGCTGATACATCTAACCAGTCTATTAGCTTCGGGGACGGCAAGTTCATTTTCAACAACGGTAAGATCGCCGCGAAGATGAACAAGTTGTTCTCGCCCCGCTCGGCGCCCAGTCTCCTCCATAAAGCCCCACCCCCAGACATTTCCCTTTCGGCTGATGCCATCCTCATCGCCGTCAAGAAAATGATAACTTCGAAAGCCTTAGGACCAGACGGTCTGGCGCCTATCCATGTGCGCCACATCGGCCCAAAGGTGGCTGCCTACCTTGCTGCCCTCTTCAACCTTTCACTGGCAACCTCAATCATCCCCGATTGCTCGCGCCAGTCGATCATCATCCCCCTAATCAAAACGGGCAAGGACCCCAGCCTAGCGACCTCATATCGCCCAATTGCCCTCCTCAGTCCATTGGCGAAGATCCTGGAACGGCTCGTCCACCCAATTCTGAGGTCTCTGGCGGAACTATCTTGCCACCAACATGGTTTGGGATCGGGTCGTGGGAATACGACGCTATTCTCGAGGGCTTCAATCAACAAAAGCCCGCTTCGAGGGCCGTGGCAGTCTCAATTGACCTGTCACGAGCCTTTGACTGCGTCCGCCACGATCAGCTCCTGCAGGACTTGGTCTCGCTGAACGTCCCGACTGGCCTGGTCCGATGGTTGGCGGCTTACATCCATGGCCGTCACGATCGTGTCCTCTTCCGAGGCGCTCTCTCTAAGCCCAGTAATCAGATCTGTAGCGTCCCTCAAGGTCTTGTGCTCAGCCCGATGCTCTTTAACATCTACATGCGAGAGCTCCCACTTCTCCAGGCACCTGTGCAAGTGGTATCCTACGCGGACGACGTTACGTTCTTCTGCCAGCACCATAACATTGATCAGGCTGCACAGCTCCTCACGGAGTTCATGCCTGCGGTCGAAAACTTCCTCACCCAGCGCGGAATGACGATCTCGGCAGCCAAGTCGTCCGTAACTGTTTTCACGCTTGATCCGAAGGAGTTTAATCGTCACCCGGCCATCACCATCAACGGTGCGTCCTTACCGCTCGTCCACAAGCCCAAACTCCTTGGCGTGCGTTTTGATCCGCTTTTCACGTTCGCAGACCATGCCAGGGAGACCGCAAGCAAAGTAAGCCGCTGAACCAAGGTCCTCAAGGCTCTAGCAGGCACATCCTGGGGCTGCACGAAATAAACTTTCTCGACTGCTTTCAAGGCACTGGCCAAGCCGCACCTCACTTATACGGCATCAATCTGGTCTCCTACGATGAGCTCTACCAGCCTCCGCCGCCTCCAGTCGGCACAGAACGCTGCCCTCCGCACGATCACAGGTTGCTATAAAATGTCGCCTATAGATCATCTTTATGTGGAGGCTTCTGTTCTACCGGTCGCCCCTCACAACACTCTCCTTAGCCGGCAATTCTGGTGGACTTGTTCGCAACGCGGCCATCCCAATCATCACCGTTGCAACGCTCCCGAGCCCAGCCGCAACGGCCGGCCGTCTATTCGAGCACTCCAAAAGGAAGCTGTTGCCTCGTCTCTCGCGGATCTACCTGTTGATAGCTCTGCCACCAAGACAGGCTTCCAGCGTCTCCACCAGAGGGTCATTGTCGAGGAGAAACGAGGTTACCGTCCACCGGTCCTTTTGGGCGGCTATCCACCTCCGATTGCGGCCTCGGAACGTCATCTCCCGCGGGTCACTCGCTGTACTCTGGCGCAGCTACGCAGTGGCTACTGCATGCTCCTTCGCCAGTACCAACACCGGCTCGACCCGTCCATACCCGACTGCCGTCCCGACTGCGGCGTCTCACCGCATGACTGCCGTCATCTGTTCGCTTGCAGTTCTCGGCCAGGCACCCACCTCACTCCCACGGACCTGTGGCTGAAGCCGGTCGAGTTCGCGGCTTTTCTCCGCCTCCCAACTACTCCCAGTTTGAATTCCGGCGGGGATTCCTGATCTAAATATGGGCTACGACACACACACACACACCACCACTGAGTTTCTGTATACAATAAATAACTCCTACTGATCTTACCCCTTCTCTTCCTATATGGAGCTGGACGTGATAATTGGAGTACTCTGAGCACAGTTACGTCCTAGACTCCTACAAATTGGTGACCCCGGCTGGATATGAATACGCAATCGTCGGTAGCGGCGGTAGCAAGTGCAGTTAACCATAATAAAGAGAGGGGGAAAAGCACAATGGAAACGCACTTCTCCTGAACAGGTTGTGGGGGCGGCGGCGCTGCTGCTAGTGGCGCGGTGAGGGCTGCGGTTTTCAGAGAAATGATGTCAGAATGCATCCTTACGACTTCGTCACGAAGAACCTGGTAGAGAGGAAAACAGACGCGTGACGCCTGACGCGGACTGGATACTAAACTCAAAAACTAAGACTAAAAGAGATACGTTCGAGGGTTGCGCGTGGTGGTGGTGGTGGTGGTGGTTGTGGTGGTGGTGGTGGTGGTGGTGGTGGTGGTGGTGGGGGTGGTGGTGGTGGTGGTGGTGGTGGTGGTGGTTATTAATCGAGGCTGCAGACAACCATAATCCTTAATCAAAGTGCAGAATACATGGTATAAAGAAGCATATAAAAGGAAAATGACAAGGAAGTAGAAGCATTGTGGCAAAAAATATGAATAGAAACACTCTCAAAACTGACCTGACACTCAGCTTCTTTGGCTCGGAGGTGAGCTCTTAGTTGGATAACATCTGCAGGCAATGATGCCTAGAAGAAAACGTTAACAATGGTGAGAAAATAAATTTTGTAGGGGATGGGGGGAGGTCAGAAGTGTGCACAGTTGGCATAGTCTTCAACTGCTTTCTATCCGTACTTGGTACGACTGCAGTTATATAACTAAAATCTAGAAAAGTACGTGAGAGACCAGTATTTTGCGTGTCTTGTGGAGCAATGATGTCAAGCATTTGCGGCTCTGAGTTTTCTATCGCTGGGGGGCAGGTAGGTGAAGGCTAACTTTTTGGTGTGTCCACGTGGCCTGAGTAGATGGTACGGTCTTTAGAGAAAGTTTCCTGCTGAATGTGTAACCTCTTTGGGGGCTGACTTGAAAACTACATGAGGAAATACCTTTTTCTTTCTAACCGGGTCCTAGCACCGTGGAATAACCTACCCAGGGCGATTGTTGCGTCGCAATCCGTGATGACATTCAAATAAGGATTTCTTGATAGCCCTATGTTGCAGCACAACGTGGAGTAATTAACAGTAAGACACCAGCGAACAATGCAACCTCGTCCACATTCACCTGACTGTAATTTCTTTACACTGTTGGGGGGTTTTAGGTTCTTATGTGATAAATTGGGATTTAAAGGGCGTTAGCGGCAGTTACAACAGGATGTGTTGACTACGGAGGACAGTGGCATGACTACCCTTATTGAGTAAGATCGCTGACCACCGCGGCCCCTCGGGTAGGTTTCTGAGCCAAAGCGCCAGAAGAGGCAACATCGAACACATATGCAAAATATACAAGAATGCTCATTAACATGTTTAATCCAAATATTAGAATCCGTGGTACATTTGACCCAGTGGTGAAAAACGAGACGGCCTCGGTGGAATTTGGGCCCACGTCAGCTACGAGTAGAGGCTTTACTACAGTGAACGTTCTAGCCAATTGAACCACAAGGTCCGCGTTGGAAGCCGTGGGTGTAATCACACAATGGGGTCGATTCACAGGCACGGCCTACTGCAACTAATACTGACTGCGCATGCAGGATTTCTTAAGCAATCAGTTTAGAATCCCCCAGATGACTACCAGGCAAATTCTATTAAAAGAGGGGTTTCTCAGTTGGATAGATCCCTTGCTGGCACGGGTTCGAATTCCACCGAGGACACCAAGGAGTTTTTGACAATTGGGTCTAATGAATTATTCAAATATGTGAAAGGCATCTATGCATCCACATTACGGCTTCCAGTGCAGCGCTACTACGCTGGTTTAGTGCCGCGGGCAAATGGTATGCAAAGTTAGCTACTTTGATTGGCTACTGTGTCAACTAGACTCGCCGTCATCAACAAACTGCCCCCGATGGTAACATACTCATTCCCACCCACTGTAGAAAATGAACAGGGCACCGCAGATGATGTAGAATGCGAAGGCACTTCGACATGGCAATAGAACTCTCCAAACATGAAACCGAACCTTCACGTAGGGCATCACTACTGTCCATCCGGACAAGCTTAGGGCGAGCCGATAAACAGTTTTCTTCCTCCCCCTAGCAATGCTTGCGCGTGCTGGACGCAAAACTGAAAGAAGTGATTCTTCCGGAGAGAAGATGTGGTTTACAGAAACACTCTGGACCATCACTCTTTACATATTTTCTTTTTGACCTCAGAAATACAGTTAGTACGACTGTGGTCATAGCGTCTGATCCAGTCGGTTTTGATGAAACTGAAAATTACACCGCAACTACTATCTGCGACAGTGGTCACGCGGAAACCGACTCATTCTTACGTCCAGTGATGATTATGCTAGTTCGACCATCGATTTCGACGCTGTCCACCAAATGTCCAAGAGCAGGGACGGCGCCGGGAGTCTGAAAGGACACGCGCAACCGTCTACCTCATTCTAAACCCTTATCCGTTTGAACTGGTGACAGGACACAGTCACGATGACCCAAAGAGCTCAGGCGTAGGCCGCTTTCTCCAATGCAGACCAGGACACCAGCTAACTTAGTGTTAAGTGACCGTAGGTTTTTGCGCTATTACCATCGCACTATTTACCCTCACTCACCTTGAGTAGGTGTCAAGACAGACTCAAGGAAATAAGGGTTGGTACGGCTACTACTACTGCTACTTCTACTACTACTACTAACTGGGAGTGTAGCTGAATAGTAGGACTGTTAGTACTGTTTCTGGCACTATTATTACCCAGAAGTGGCGCCTATTACAATCAGCGCTGGGCGAATGACCCCTCAATCTCGACAAGAAGTGTGAACCTCGAATTATGCTGTTCCCAGTGATAACATGCTTGAAGCCCGGAGCACAACAGGGCTCCCCTTGGTTTCCTCTCAATTAGCTCTATCCAAGAGACTGTGGCAGTCTCTATTCAGTTTGAACTATGAAAACTACGATACTGCTGCCAGAATAAGTGTGCCTACACTAGGAGTGCTAATCCTACTTCCAATCTGATCCAATCAGCTTTTATGAGACTGAAAATTGCATCGCAACAACCATCTGCTGTAGTGGTCACACGGAACCCGACCCATTCTTGCTTTGAGTAACAGAGACTCAATACCATGGGCTCCGAGGGCTTTTTTTCAAGTCTTCATAGAAAATATGGAACTGGGCTTGGGATTACTCGCTACTTCGATGCTTACAGCTCTGACTGCATAAGAGAAATGAAAAAAAGCTTCAAGACGCACGCAAGCGTCCTCCATACATTTCCGAAACGAATGACGTGATTACAAGTAGAGGAAGCATTGTGCTATAAAGGAGGTGGCAGGGGCTAATTATTAGAAGCATTATTAGCCATCGTCGGCTAACCTCAACCTAAGTGCACCTATTGGCCACAAGTATTAGGACTTGAAGAGCGGTGGGGGGGGCACTTTTGGTTACAAGCAGGCTAAATGTTATATATTACCGCTGATAGGCTAGTCGGAGCTGTAGAGTGCGCAAAAAGGTCGGGGAGGGCAAGCTCCGTGAAACGGGTTCTGGTGTTGACTAGGGCCTCCAAGCCCAGTGCCTCGGCCACCAGGAATTCCAGCTCCTGAGCGTAGGTCAGGAGAGTCTTCTGGGAGGAAGCCGCCTTCACAGAAGTAGCAGCAGCAGGTTTGGTGTGAGAAGGTTGGGCTGCAGATGTCTCCGTGGAGCGCAGAGAAGTGGACTTTTGACGAGGCTGTGTAGGCATAAGAGAGGGGAGAGGAGAGGCGATTAGTAAAGGTCTGTAAAGCAAGACTGGCACATCGCCGTAACTACAAGATACCTTCACGGACAAACTGGTCTTAGGTGTTACCTAAGTTGTGGGAGCACCTTTAAACTGGCATCTAGGAAGGATTAATTGCAAAATAGGGAGGCTCTGATGTCAGTAACAGACCTGTAGTGCAGGCACAATTGGGAATTGACCTGAAAAGTAAACCACATACACTGTCAACGTCCCGAAACCGATCGATGAGCACTAATCCACTGATGCTATTGTTCCGGATCGCAACCGCCAGGAAAATGGGCCTGTGGCGCAGTGGTTGGACTTCTAACTAACAAGATCGCGGGTTCAAACCTCGAGAGTGGCCACCCTGGGGTTTGGTATGGTTAGCTGATGACGGCTAATAAGTCAGAAATGGTCGTTCGAGTCTCCCTGGTCTCTGTCGCAGGCAATCGCACAAAGACGTATGTTGATAAGGTGGCACCGACAAAGACGAGGGAGACCGGAATGGCCACTTTTGGCTTATTAGCCATCATCAGCCAGCCATACCCAATCCTAGGTGTGGATCACCCGAGATTCAAACCCACGACCTTTGGTCATCGAGTGCAACACTCTGGCATTGCACCACGGGCTCGTTATTTATTTTTCCGTTTGTGATCGGAAATATGATGGAAGAAGGGCACTTATGTTTCTTTAGGGGACCTGGAGCTCACTGTAGGGTGCTCGCAAGTATTGTTGATAATATGGAACCAACAAAGACAAAGGGGACCGGAGTGGCCATTTTTGACTTATTAGTTGTCCCACTTCTGGGGTTGGTTATGGCTCGCTGATGAGAGTTAATAAGCCAGAAACGGCCATTCTGATCGCTCTTTTAGTTTGCCTGAAGACCTTCCTTTTGCTTGGCTTTTGGATATATTCGGCAGTTTATAAAGATGGCCTTCTTCATCATAATTAATACCCTAAAAGTCGCATTTTCGGTAATTGCTTTTAAGAAATACCTTTTTTCGAAGTGCCTGATATACAGGTCGAACAGAATCAACCTTTATAGAAGAAACCTTGAAAACGCCGAAGATCTGCAACTAAATGAAATCTGGTGAAAGGACGGTTCTTTTAATAGTAGGTTATGACTTCACCTGAAGAGTACAGTTTACATTTAGTAGTCAAATTTACTACGATTTGCATATTTTTGGTATTCGAGGCTTCTTTAAAAAGTTGGTATTTCTAAACTATGAGTACTTGTTTTATTTCCTAGTCATGGAGTGTGACCTGCTAACAATCCGGCATGAGGCCAGTGTCTTTGTCGGTTGCGATCAGGAATAGCAGGGCGCACACCGATCTCATTAGGGCACAACGTGCGCATCCAGTTGTGCCCTGACAGGCAGTCGCATAGCGACTTTTAAAATACACTGAAATGGAATCGATGAAGGCAAGAGGGGCCGGCTGATGACGGCTAATACGCCAGAAACGACTATTCCGGTCTGCCGCTTGTTTTTGTCGGTTTATATACTAAAAGTCGTTGTGCGAATGCCTGCGGTGAGCGCCCTACTATCAAACAATTAACTCCCTTTTTGTTTATTTTGCTTAAGGTTGTTCATATACTCCTAGTCTCAGCATTTTATCCTGAAAACGGAAGTCATAGAGTTTTTGGGGGGTGGGGAAATAGGATAGGCAGCGAAGGAAATTTTAAGAAGTAAGTGGAAAGTGAAAAAAATGTAGTCGAAGTTGCTTCCCGCGGCAGCAGGGAGTAAGTTGTTCCGCGTGTAAATTAAAGGTGTGCGCGGTGCTTCGCGTCGCGGACTATACTAATTCAACCCCAGAACGGTATGTTGGGCCTCGGGTAAGTTGAAGTAGACGACCTCCTAACCACCATTTTAGTTTCTTCGGGATATTCAAGAAACCTTCAATTTTATAATCGGGTTTCCCCGCAATAATTTAAACGATAATACAGATTAGGAAAATCTACAGATACACACCAACAACACTTCTAAATACAGTAAAATAAAATTTATTTAGCATTTATCAAAGTACATTCCACTGCGCGTCCTAATTCCTCACCTATAAAACCCTATAATCCCCGCTTTCGTAGGAAAAATGCAGGTAAATAGGGATTAATGAGTGGGCCTGAATAAGCTACTGTTGACAAATATTAATATAAATTTCAGTACAACCCTATGGACTGTTGACTATACTAACCTACTTCAAGTTTCCAATTAATTTCTTAGGAAATTAAAAAAAGATACATGCTTCTCTATGTCTAGGCCAGACCTGTGTCTTTCTTTTCATGTTTTTTTCTGCGCACATGTGAAATGCGATTTGAATACCTAAATCCCGAAACGTGGGGCATCCTATCAAACGAGCAAATTCCTAGGAAAGGCATTTCCTAAACCACTTTGCCTCTTTTTAGCTCGGCAGATTTGGGGTTGGCCACAGAAGGGGTAGGAAGGGTATGCAATAAGAAAAAAAACTCAACATTTAGCCAACTCTGTGTGCTCTCTGCGCAGAAATGGCGGAAAATGTGGGCGTTCACCAAAACAGAAGGTGGAGGCGGCCACTAATAAATTGATTTTATGACATCATTGGCACCGGGTTGCTTAGGCGACAAATTACCGTGCGTGGGAATCCGCATAGTATGTTCAGGTGTTTTTTTTCACAAAGCCATATCCTGCTTATCGATTTATCAGCTCAATAGCTGCGTGGTATTCGAAAGAGATCTATTCTTTTACCACGCCGCTATCAGGTTACTTCCAAACAGTTTTTTTGCCCATGCCATGTACTATACCTTGCCTTTTTGTACACCCTCAAATAAGCAAGCATCAGGTCGAGATCAACGCACCTTTCCGACGATTGTGTTCGGTATCTTGCGCGATTTAGGACCCAAACTACATAGGCAGAGGTCTGATCGCATAAGCCTGGTGTTTTGTCTTTTTTTTTGCTTGCAAGGCAGGAACCTGCCAGGGAAGCTGAAGTTTCGACTGAATAGCAGAACTCACCTGTTGTGGTTGCTGTTGTTGTTGTTGTTTGGGGCGCACGGGCTCGCTGTCACCGGCTGCCGAGACTGCGGGGGGAAGGGGAGGAGGAGAGGCTGCGGAGCTGGAACCGACCGGTGAAGGAGCATGCTGCTGCTGCTGCTGCAGCTGCAGCTGCGGTTGGGGGGCCTCCTCAGAGGAGGAAGAGGACGTTGCCGGCGGAGCTGGCAGCGTCTTCTTTTCTGTTTTGGTTTTACACAAAAGAGAATAGATTAGCTTGTAATCTGGACTAGAGGGCAAAAAGCGCGGCCAATCAAACGTTAATAATTCAGTTGACCCAATTGCAGATAATTCGCGGCCCCGGTGGGAGTCGAATCCACACACAGCCAACGCCCTACCATAGAGCTACGAGGCTCGCTGTAAATTTAATCACGCGTACGTTCGTGTACCCGCTCTGCATTGAAAAGCAGACAGTTAAAAATTCCGATAATATCGCCAGTCATCAAGGCTAAAGTGGTCTAGACACATTCTGCAGGTTGTCTGAAACCTGTTAAAGGGCCGCTATGGTGTGGCTGTTGCGAGTGAAGACGAACTCGAGGTGAGTGCCTTTCGAAAAAGTTAGAACCTTCACATAAATCATAGAAGAGAAAGGAAACGGATTTGGCCAACATAGTGCAGTAAATGAAAAAAAACCAAATAAGAAAGACAGCCATCGGTTAGCCACCATGTGTGCGCAAGAACCCGCTGAGGAGATCGATTAAGTTAAAGAAAACTAGAACAGATTTGGTCCAAACTTTGGGTGATTTGGTTGGAACGCATTTCGATCAAATAGCTCTTGTCTGGCCAGATTACCTACTGAAACTACAGACGATGATCAAAAACGATTATTAATAGTAGTAGTGGTGATCTAAATTTGTCAGTTATCAAATAATAATAAGAACGCGTACGAGGTAGCGGCTCGGTAATTCTATGTTTAAAGTGCAAAGCACGACAGTTGCTCTCTTAGGCTGCTAAAAAATGGGTTACATTTAATAAATAGACAAATTTATTTCCTCGCAAAATAAGCTCCAATAACCAAGATCATATCTTCAGTCACACGAGGCTTAGTACGCCACCCACAAAGGGTCGGAGAAGCTTAAGACTACAACTTTCCTCTGCTTACAAAATATTTCTGATGAGCAACCAACGCCTGCACACATACAGTGTACAAATATCAGTTTCCCTACCTGATCTCCTTTTCCGCTTCTTCTTTTCAGACATGTCGGTGGTTCCGGAACCGATAGGCGCTGCTGTTGGTTCGACAGCCTCCTTGTTGTTCTGGGATTTTGTTAACTTCGTTTTCTTCGAGCTGACGGGCATCCAGGGATTCTCATCCTCATCCGTGTCTCCTTCTGCGGCGGCGTGATTGGCAGACTTCTTCTTTTTCTTCGGCTTCTTCTTCTGCTTGAGGGACGACGACGCAGGAATGGTAAACGAGGGAATATCGGGACCCCCATTAACGTGGGAAATTGAGGCAAGGGAGCGTTCGAGGGTGGTTGGGGCGATTGATGAAGGATAGGCAGAGGAAGTAACTGGAGGTTCGGGATTGAAGTTGTCTGCAGGGGCGTCGTTAGAAGGTGTGGAGTTAGTCTTGGGCTTCCTTCTTCGAGTTGACTTTTTTACGGCTGTTTCATTGGATTCCATTAGCATACCGTTCATTGTTGCGGGGATTCAGTGACCGTCCAGTAGCTTAAGGTAAACAATGAAAAGAGGCATAGACTGACATAATGGTAGAAGACAATGGGAAACTACGCCAAAGTCCTGGCGACTGGAGAAAACTCGAAATTATCACTTTGCTTATAGTAATATCCAGTATAATTTACATCAACTACTTGAGACACGGTGAGAGAACTAATATGCTTTTTATGCCTTCGGGTAGTAGTGATGTTTTAACCAAAAGACCTCTCAGAGTTTGGTGCCAAAATATTATTGACCTTGTCTTTCCTTTTAACTCGATTTCTTGAATACAGAAGTTGGACGAAGTTGCTTATTCCAAATATATAAATCTAAGTACTATTATTTAGGCATGCCCGCTAGTTAAATGCAATCTGTGATCAGTTTCCGTTTCAAAAAACCTATTGTATCGATCACCAAGATCGTAAACATGAAAATTAATCATCTAAGACAATAAGCCAACAATTTGTTGGGACAGAGATCATTTACTGTTGGTACTGGCTTTGCAGGTTACGATTCGGTGTGCCTTAACGGTAAGGTGTTTACCGATTTTCGAAAAAGGATTTGTCGGTTCACTCGGCAAAGAACGCGGTTCCTTTGCTTATT
>JAYGXS010000007.1:9607766-9622865 GCA_036362985.1 Ligula intestinalis | reverse complement strand
AAACGCCCTCTATGGCTTAACTCTTTGAAAAACTAATTGCCAAAAAAATTACAGATTTCTGCATGAATAATAACATTCTCAGCTCCTCACAGCATGGCTTTGTACCGGACCGATCTTGTGAAACATGCCACATGTCTTTTCTAAATCTACTTACTTCTCTTCGTAATGATCATCTATCTGTGGTAGTTATCTATGTTGACCTCAGTAAAGCAGTTGATAAAGTTCCTCACAGGAGGCTCCTAGCCAAACTAGAGGCTATAGGATTTCGTAGTCCTCTTACTGACGTCATCAGATCTTATCTTTCAAATCGACAACAAAAGGTTTAAGTGGGATCCTCATACTCTAATCCTACCGCAATTTTGAGTGGTTTCCTTCAAGGTACCGTGCTAGGTCCTCTGCTCTTTTTGCTTTGCATAAATGATATCTCATTGAGTGTTAAACACTCCCAATCTTATATTTATGCAGATGATCTCAAGTGTGTTTACTCCTTCTCTAACTCTACGGCCGCGAGATGCTTAGAACAAATTCATTCTGATCTGCACGCTCTTTCGGCGTGGAGCACAACATGGCAGATGGAGTTCTCACCTTCTCGGTGCCGATACATGTGCTTTGGGCCTGAAAGGCTGCCACAACCTGTTATTTTTCAAGGTTACCCAATGACTGAATGTTCCAGTATCAAGGACCTAGGATTAAGCTACACCAATAAATTAGACCTTTCTCCTCACGCCGATAGAATAACAGCCAAAGCCGCACAGATTTGCGGCTTAATCTCTTATAATTTCTATCTTCCTGAAATGAAATTAAGACTTTATCGTATGTTCGTGCTCCCCATCATAGAATACTGTTGCCCCTTTTTCGGTCTCATGAATGAAGGTAGTCGTTCAAAAATTGAACAAATTCAAAAAAATTTCACACGAAAACTGCTGTATCCGACAGCTTCTAATACTTGCTACTCAAATAGATGTCAATCAACAAAACTAAGGTTCCTTTGGGTCAGGAGATTGGAAGCAGGCTTTTTTCTCCTTTTTCGGCTTAATAATTGCACAAATTTACCCAGGACTTCTGTCATTACCCCCGTCAGCCGTCCCTACAACCTAAGAAACTCGGCACTTGTTATACCCCCTCCTGCATCTTCCTCATGTAAACGCTCTTTGTTTTTTGCTTCCAGCTATAGCTTTTTTTGGAATAACTTGCCAATCGAAATTAGGTCGTTAACTAGACTGTCTGCTTTCAAACAGAGACTGCACATTTATCTTAACACTGACTCTATTAACCTTCTATTCTCGTCATCTTTTCCGAGCAGCTTTCTCCATGACCCCGAGAAAGGACCATCGGGAATTTAGGAGATCCGCTTGAAACTATTCTCTCTGCCTCGTGTCCCCCGAGAACCTAGATGTTTCCATTAACCACCGCTGAATCAACCGAAGCCACGCGGAAGTACTCAGTCTAAAATGCTGCAGTTTCGTTGAATACTAACCTTCATCAGACCACCCACACCTATTTCTGCTCTACTACTATCACCCTAAGCAGTTTTTTTCTCTTGCACACTTTTTGAACATATAGGCCCGTTGAACACTGTCTCCATTTTCACTGTAAGAGTTTTTTTTAACTGCTATAAGTTTTCGTTTTTAGTTCAAAATTACCTGCAAAACATTGCTAAGTGTTGCCCCAAAAGGACAATTTCTGCTGAAATTATTACGATTTTCTACATCTACTTGCACATATTGTCAAATTATTTTTGAATTTTTATTTTTTGAAATTAACTTTGTATAGATAGTGCCGTACCGGCGCTGAAAAATATAAATTCCACAAGCAAACATATCCCGAAAACGATGAAATGCTCAGATGAAACGGGAAATGTACAAAAGATGATTTGATATGAAGAAGGCAACCACCGCCACGTTTTTCAATGCGGTCTTGTCGGTACAATCTAAAATTATCGATAGCGAGCGTTGACTCAGAGATACGAGAGTGAGCCCAAGATTCAGTGATACAAATAACATCTGGATAAAGCTCAAAAGCTACTGTTCTGAGCTCTGTCATTTTACTTACAACTGATCTTGCATTCAGAGAAATTATACTGAGCGTATCCCTGAGATGCAGGTTACGTTCATCCGTATTTATAAAAAATAGAAAACTTGGTGGCGGAAAGGGAACTGGCATGGGAGAAACAATAGGCGGAAAGAAAGATTGCTGTGGTCTACAATTAGCTGAAATGTAATTGTTAAATATATTAGGATTATTGTATGGCGGCAGATTTGCTTGAAAATTGAGGAAAGGGTGCCCGTTTTGTGGAGTAAGAAAAGTAGGAGCCGGTCGTAAAAAAGGATTATGATAAGAGTTAGCATAATTCTTCGGAAAACGCACGTTTGAAAATGATCGAAATGGGTATGGAAGACTATGATCATAATTAGTAGTTTTGATTATGTGTTGATTTTGGGCAATTTGCGGGTTTGGAAAATAACTAACGTGAGTATTTACATCTGCTATAGATGCTGAAGTGTCAGCATAATTTGTCGGAGGACAGGCGTTCGAAAATGGCATTGAAGGTTGCGAGAAGCTATTCATAGTATTATTAGAGTGAATTAATTGTGGATTGTGGGCCATTTTGGGGATTGGAAAAGTAAAAACATGAGTGTTTACATCTGGTGTAGATACTGAAATGTTAGTATTGTTCCCATTATTAGGTGAATTACTGATTTTTGCAATTGGCTTCGATTTACGGGGGGCACGTTTAGGTCTATTAGGTTAAGCCTCTTTAGCAGGCGAGGTTCGCTCAGAAGGCGACGGAATTTCACTCGAGCCAGGAGTAAGGATTGCGGGTGAGGTTTCGGGTGAAATTATCGTTGTCCCTGATCCGGAGGGACGTGAACTTGCGTCGGCCTCAGGAGTAAGGACTGCGAGTGAGCTTTCGGGTGAACTTAACGTTGTCGCTGATCCGGAGGGACGTGAACTTGCGTCGACCTCAGATACCACATTTGGAATAGTAGGGGTAGGAGTGGGCATAGTTTTTGCAGATGAAGGCGAAATCCTACGTTCCATGGGGGTTTTATCCCTACATATAAAAAGCTTATGTTTTTTTAGGTATTGAGATGAACGTTCATGCTGTGAGAATAGGTTGTCAACTTCTATCGCCGAAAAACGTTTTACCAAAATCGGCGGATTTTTGCTTCGAGAGGACAATCTTTTAGCTTCTGCGACCTTAAAGTTAAAGCCACACGAGTAAAGGAATTGACAGGCGACGTCTAGCGGAATTTTACTTTTTGGGTAATTCTTTAAAAGAAAATTATAACTTCTTTTTTGCCGGTCACAGGTCTCAGTAGACACCAAATTGATGAAGGGCTCTAATTTCTTACATTGCTGAGAAGTGAGCGAAGAGACATTTCCATCAAATATGGTACTGAGAACCGTAAGCAAACAGGATCTTTTTGCGAGGAACCAAGGCTGGGCCGCAATAAGTAGGTTGTTATCTGTCAGATGACGCATCATTTTGTATTTCATCAAGGTCTCCAAGATTTTCTAGGCTGCACGGAGTGTATTTATTGGCCTAAAGTCGTCAAAAGACGTCGAACGGTCGTGCTTGAGAATAGGCAGCATTTGCAATTCCTTCCATAACAAAGGAAAGGTTTTGCCTTCAAGAGCAAGATTAAATATGTTACACAGAATAGACGGAAAAATACTATTCGCTGCAGCTTCTAGAAGGTTAACTGGGATGCCCTCTGGTCCTGGACTCTGAGATTGATGAAAACGACGAATGGATACAGTCACGGCCCAGAGGGTAATACTTGTGGTTTCGAGGATGGCACCCGTGTGAGCCCGGGTAGTCGGAAGTGCAGAGGCCGAGTTTTCATGAAACTGTTTTTGTCCGCCTAGAGGTTGGAGAACGAGTGCATCTAAATGGATCACCATTCCCGATCGCAGTAATTTTGAGTGAGTCCGCCTTGTTTATATCTGCTGCAATTAGTTTGCCAGTATATATATTCGCCTTGGCGAATGTGACGTAGGAAGGTTGTTGGATATTTAAGATAAACTGAAGACAATAGCTATTCGTAATGTCGCAAGCGTTGAGTACAGATGATAGAATATGAGTAAGATATCGAGGGAACACCAATAACCTCCGAATATGTATAAAGTATGACTAATATGTGAAGTAAACTGAATAAACAATATCCTTACTTGTTAAAAAGCACCTTCAAATACGTATAAAAGGTGTGCAGGATATTCGGTAATAACTCAGCCGCTTGGAAACCATGGAGGCCCTGAATAACTGCTGATCTTCAAGAATGTTTGATGTCCTTCTGCACTGTTGGCTTCGTAGAGTGATTTCAGTTGTTTTAGTTGTAGGCCGTGCATTCAGTTGACTGAGTTGAGAAAGAAATGCCACCCTGATTCTGATTTCTGATGAATTTGACCCAATAATAATATTAACTATATGCAGAAAGTAACTATGCACGGACAACTGAAGTGGTAATATCCACATCAGTACTAGGGAGGTGGTATCCGACACCAAATAGTCCAAGTTGGAGAGAAGATAGTACAGTTGTATTCGGTCGGGCTTTTACTCCAGCTCAATCTCTACTCCTTCAAAACAGAATAAATTATTCCTTCCACTCTGATTTCCCATTTTTTCTCCTTCCAACAAGTAATTAGACCCGAAGATTACGCTGCTAGGGTTTAAAATATTAACCCACTCCCCCTCTACACCGCAAGAGGACTGTTGCCTTGTACCTGGAGACTTTTTCAAAATAGCAACAACAACGAACTCAATAGGTCATCCATTCAAAATATGTGTGACTTCGGTCAGGCTGGACGCATTAAAGTTCTTCTTCTGCAGCAGAGTACCCAACGCTTTGAGTGTTCTGTTTTTGAATGTCGTTATGTCTGCTTCCGTTGAGGTAATCAGGAGGAAACTGGATCAGTATAAACTATAAGGCCTCCCTATCTTTTTATTCTTTTCAGATTTTCAAATGAATTCTCATCATTTTAAGGCTACATGTTACATTTTCGTAGTATTTGCTTGTGGAATTTCTTCCTGTGTCAACTTCGTCGACTTTTGCACTTGCAGGCACTTGGAATAATACTTATTTCGGCAGGGATCTATTGAAGGGCACGTGTTTTTCGCTTCACATTTTCCAGTTGTTAATATTCTTAAGGCAGGGAATTCATATGTGCAGCAGTACATTTGCCCCAACTTAACTGTTTAGTGCTTACTGCCTCGAGTTCATGCAATCTCGCCGGCAGCGCTTTCCTATTCTCTGACCTGCAGACCCTTGATTGACTTTCACTCGCGCACACATGCGAGCTCACACACAGTTATTTTTGCCTACGGGGCAGCTGAACGCGCCATCCCTCGGCTGACGCAGCATGGGTAACTATACACGCTACCCCTCGATAATGGAGTACACTTATTGGACACTAGTTGAACTAGCTCCACAATCCTACTCTAATAGTCTCAATTTGTCAGAGCACTGTGCCCTGATAGTCTCGAAAGCACGCCGAACCACCGGATTTATCCTTAGAAATTTTAAGACTATCAATGTTAGAACTAGCCTTTATAATATGTACGTGAGACCTAGTCTTGAATACTGCTCGCCTCTGTTCAGTCTTCTGCGCACCAGTGAACGGAAGAAAATAGAATCGGTGCAGCACTTCTTCACTAGAAGAGTTTTCACTACAGAACACCGTAACTTAACCTACCAACAAAGGTGCGAACTTATAAAGCTGGATCCCCTATGGCTTCGTCGATTGCAGAAGGGTCTATTTTTACTGTTTAAACTTTTGAATGGTCAAACCTTTAATCCTCTTAGTACAATAAGGCAGCTTGAGCACTCTCGACGCGCCAGTCATCGAGACGTATTTTTATTTCTTCCTATGGCACGCACAGTTAAGTACCGGCAATTCTTTTCAGTAAATGCCATATCAATCTGGAATAAGCTGCCCAAAAGTATTAAAACCCAGCAAAACTACCCTATGTTTAAGAGAGCTGTAACTAGTTTTCTACATTCAGGACAACTTTCACGAATTTTGGGTGCTGACTCGGTGGAATCTCTCTTTCACTCTGATGGCGTTCGTGGACTTTGAACCCCGCCAGGCTTCACTGCTGAAGATAATGCGGCTGAAGCAGCAACCCACAGTCTGCTAACCCTTCAGCCGATAGCTCGCAACTTTTGCCGACAACCATTGAAGAAAGACTGAGAACACTGTGTTCTTGTGCAAACCCTCTCCGTCTGGAACTAATGTTTTTAAACGATATGAAACAGTTCTCCTGCTGATGAGTCAACTCAGCTTACAACTGTACATTTATTCCGTTTGTATCATACCTTTGAAGGCAGGTTTTTTTCACTTGAAACAAACTCCCTATCTCGCCCAGTATTGACGAAACAAAAAACCTGAAACAAAACCAATACTGGCTGCAACATAAGGAGTTTGTTTTAGGTTATTTCCGGTCTTCGAGGTGTTGGAAGGCGCCCAAGAGGTGCATTACCAACTCTTTACAATTGCCTGTAAACTGGCATAATAAACATATTATTATTATTAATCACATAAAGCTAACTCTCTCTTTTTCGGCATGACTTAACGCAGTCAACACTAGTCCTGGCTTTGCCAGTGGACACTGCTCTCTGAGGCAGTAACTGAGGGTTCTGTGCGCAGCAAATCCCTTGTTATAGTGCCTATTCCCTTTCTTCAACAACCCGACTTCGACCTGATGAGTGTAGTGCTCCGATTACAACCATGGCTAAGACGCTGTACACCTACATTTTCCTCATTCAAACTGAGCTGATATTACGGTCATTCTGGTAGTCGTTCGTCTATTCTTTCAGGATTTTGGTTGTGACACAGTTAGTGGCCGGCTTTGTATCCAAAAAGGCTTCTATGACAGCCCAATTTTTTCGTGGAATTTGGATTAACTCCGTCCATTCAGGGAAGCGTTCTGGGTCCCATTCTATTGCTGGTTTATGTGAACGACTGCCTTGACTGCCTCGCCTGTGAGAAAGTCATGTTTGCAGACGATCTAAAGATCTGGAAGTCCATTGAAAGCTCAGAGGATGGACAGACCTTACAAAATGACTTGGATCGCTTGCAAAAGTGGTGTAAAAAATGGCTACTTCAGCTGAACTTCAACAAATTACAAGTAATCCGTTTACGGTCTAATAACAGAAAGGTGATACCATTCGAGTTTGACTACTCGATCGGCGGTCATGAACTCGAGCTAGTGAACGAACTACAGGATCTAGGTGTACGCATGACGCCCGAGCTCAAACCGTCGACTCACTGTGCTAAAACCGCAAAGAAGGCTATAGGCATCCTTGAAGCGATCAGAAGGCCCTTCCTCTATTTTAATGCGGAGTTTTTTGGGTGAGTCTTCGGAACATTTGTTCGGCCGATGTTAGAGTACTGCGTCCAGGCGTGGTGCCCTTGGATGAAGAAAGATTACGCAATGCTCGAGAAAGTGCAAAGAAGGGCGACCAGGCTAGTCAGCAGCTTAGGAGGTCTCCCATATGAAGGTCGTCTAGATAGGCTCAATCTTTTCCCTCTCTATTATAGGCAATTCAGAGGAGATATGATCATGGTGTTTAAAATCGTCAGGGGAGTAGACTGTGCTCTTCAGATGACTGATGTCTTTGAATTTGCAGAGACAATGCATCTACGTGGTCATCCGTACAAACTGAAGAAACACCACGCCAAACTAGAAGTGCGGGCCCACTTCTTCTCCCAGCGGGTCATTGAAGAATGGAAGAAACTTCCTTCCTCGGTTGTTCTTGCTGAAAGCGTCGACGCATTCAAAAGAAGGTTTGATCTTACTTTGCTTGCTGGGCGTACATTTGGAAGACAACAACAATTTATATAGTGTATATATGACTTGGAACAATATGCATGATCTGACAGCATCTATCTTTAGCTAGGGTTTTCAAAGGCTCTGCCTATCTCCCTTGTATATGCTGAATTTTACTGAATTTGAATGCTCTGACTTCCTCTGTCTCGTTGGAATGCTCTGAGACGTTCCTTTGTTTTCAGAGATCCCTACTGGTCGGCCTTTGTCCGAATCCGCCATGAGTTAGCACTTGCGTTGAGCCTAGTGACCGCACCGTCATCCTTCTCAATGGTTGTGCTTTAGTAATACTTTTTGTCAGAAATACTAACTGGGCTTCCCTATGAATTTCTACAGTTTCATATGGATATGTAAGAGTTTCTATATATTGCTTGATTAACTACTTATTTTATTATTTCATACTTTTAGGGTGTCGCCATTTCATCTGCATTACTTTCTAATTGGTTGGCGTAACTGTGTCCGGTATATGTTTGTGCTAGTTGGGTGTTAATGCATCAAAATTGTTGTATATATGTTTATATTTGCATTTATTGCTTGTTGCGGACCAGTTCTTCGAATTGCTTTTGCAGTTGTATTGTTTTTGTTGCGAGTCAGACGTATACTTACTAGTCAGAACCCCAAATGAGGCAATAGTATGCTTCATAACTTGTTTTGCCCAGTGTGTTAAGTTTGCAACTTTCGTCTTTGTATTCGCCTTGAGCAAGTGTATAAGAATGAACTTAAGTTGCGGAAAGGTTTCCTTTATTCAGGATTTTTTAAAGTTCAGTTTCCATTTGAGAATATAATGTTACTAATATTTTAACTTATGGAATTATTCGTAGTACTGGCCGCCCAGGTACTGATTAAACCCAAATACGTGTTTCGCCAGTATTTCCCGACAGCTTGACACAGCTGCGAGGGACCCCTAGAATTTACTGCGTGACTTCTCCTTGAATCACCCGCCTTAAACTTAGAACTTCTTTATTTCCTTGGAAATTATGGTAGGAATAAATCGTGTAGTGAAATGTGCAAACCTTGTTACAGATCGCTTTTGCTGTGTAAAAGTGCAGAACAATATTAAGAAAAGGCGAAAAGTTGACACGCTGAAGCGATTGTGGAATATCAGTGTAAAAAACGTTCAACGTATATCCCTATGAAATATCCGTGTGGGCCAACCTTAGTGTGAATAAAAGCTCTACTGATAGCAAGCCAGTAGTATGCTTATAGTCATTTTTGTTAGGTGAGTATTTGAGTATTTGGCCTTTAACATATGATTATCCTTCACGTTCACAGTGGGTGAATGACCAAAAGACTCTGGCAAGGAATTCCACCGTCAAATGGTCATTTGTGAGTAGAATGCTAAACGTTGGTTTGTGCGGCTCAGTTCCTCCTTCAAGTGGCAATTATATCTTATGAAGTTCTTTCTTGGGATTGATTGAAAGTAATCTCCCCATATAACATCCAGTTCAGTTACCCTCAGTAAATGTAAGGTCATCTTTCTCTTGTCTATCATGGAGGGGAAAGAGATCTACACCAGCTGTTCTTTTGTGCAATGCTGACGTTTAGGGACCACCTCAGTCCTACGTCGTTAGACACCTTCAAGAATCCCTATGTCTTTCTGAAACCAAACCAAACAAGCCTGTTCCGAATATTCCAGATGCGGCCGCACGAAATGTCCAGATACTTTTCCGAAGATATCTACATTCAAGTTAACAAATGTTCTTCGTATGGCGCTCATAACCCATATTGCTCTTACTGCGACTTTGGAATACTGTGTTGTGACACTTTGGTCATCTTTATTAAGTACACCAAAGCTTCATTTGAAACTCACGGTTTCAAGTGGTTGGTCTCCTAAGATACTGGTGTCGTGAGAGTGTATTTCTGCGGCGTCTTGTTAATTACATGTGCATTACTGCACATTTTTTGGGATTGAAGTTCATATACTAACGCTTGCTACAAGAGTGCAGCTGGTTTATATCCTCTTGCAGTATTTGGGAGTCCCTCTCATCTTTTATCATCCTCCACAATTTGAGGTCATCAGCAAATATTACGATGTGAGATTTAACTTCTCACAGTATGTCATTTACGTAGAGGATGAAAAGGAGCGGCCCTAGGACTGACCTTGTGGAACTCCACTTTTAACAGGTGCCCACTCTTAACAACAGCCCCTTGCAGTAACTTTTTGACTGCGGTCTCTCAGGAAATCTTCAATCCAGGTCAGAAGATTCCTTGTTATCCCAAAGCCGGACAGCTTTCGGATGAGTCGCTGATGTAGATAATATCTACTGGATGTCCTTGATCTATGTGTTTTGTCTAGTGTTCTAGCGTTGCGATAAGGTGTTTAAGACAAAATCTCTTCTCACAGAAACCATGCTGGATTGGGGTGATTTGGTGGCGGAATGTATCGAGTGATAAAATCAATTTTTAGTGATCATTTCCATCAACTTACAACAAATGCATGTCAAACTGACCGGTTGATAGCGGGTAGGATAGAGCCAGAGCCAGTAAGCGATTTGAGCTTGAAAATTAATTCAGCTAATTCCGTGTGCATTGAAGTCACCTTCACTCCCAACATTGGGTCGAATTAAAAAGGTTTTAATTTTTCTCCAAAAGGTGGGTATTGACGATTCTGTGCATCGTAGGTGGCCAAAAGACGTTGAGGACATCGAGATGCAGAGAGAAGGAGCTCCATTAGTTAACCACATTGCTGCATACAAACTGGGTTGTCTTATAAGACTCTATTGGGAAGGCATTCACATGCACCAATATTCCACCACCCTGTCGGTTTTCCCTGTCCCTTTGTTCAATTTCGAAACGAGATAATGCATTTCGTTATCTAGAAAATTGCTAGTATGCCAGGTTTCACTTAATTCTGTCCCATTCCAAGCCATTATAGCAAAACGGTTTCTTAATTCGCAAATTATATACACAAGGCTCTGAGCATTTGTATACAGGCACCTAAAATTTGCGCCAGCCATATTTCTGGTTGCGCTAGTCACAGTTATAAATCTATCTGCATTGGTTTGAAAGTTCCCCGCACTGACCTGTTCCACTTCTTGATTTTTTTAAACTCTGGATTCTTCACTTAGAACATTGAGCTTTATCGACTTAGTTATATTGTTTCTTTGGACGACTTGTTCTCTAATTGTGTCTGATAGGCATATTCCATTTAATAGAAACCTTTGTTACCTTTTCAAGTGCTCCCTCCTCCGTTATTACAGTCCCACATTGCGAGTTTTAAATAAGCTTAATAAAATTCTACAACTTCTTGCCCCTCGATATTCAGAACCAAACTCTCAGTTTGTTTAAATGGGCACTTTGGTTTTTACGAGGTAATTCAAGTGCGCACCAGTGCACGTTTGTAGGTATTTTGTTTTGTATGCGCTTAATTGTTGAGAGTTGAATCTATGCTTTTCGTCTTATCTGTTTTTGTACGTAGGGTTTACTTGTGTGGCCTAGTTTTCCGAGTTGGATTTGCGACGGACCACTGATATTGATCTTATTGTGTTTGAACATGCTTTTTTTCGCAGGAACGCGTTCCTCTCGATATCCCTACATCAACAATGAAAACATGCTAGTTTCTTGTTGGTCCCTCTCGGAGACACCCCTTATGTGTGTCTGGAACTTGCTGATGTACAACGTCCACAAACGACGAATGTCAGCTACCATAGATGTTTTCCACGCACCACGTGCGCTTTTCAACCTACATTTCCATTGCTATAATCACGTCTTAACCTCGGTCCATCCTCCTTATCAGAGTTTTCAGATACCTAGCACAGCGTTGTTAAATTTCATCGAGTTTTTCATTATGGTTTTTGTTGATCTATGGGTACTGGTTTCGAATTATAAAATTAGTCATCTTTTTCCCTTTGTTGTAGTTCCGCTAGAGTAGGTCGCCATGGCGCACGGAAATGATGTGATTCATAAGAACCATCTTCGCAAGAAATGGCAGTTCATGGTTCGCACCTGGTTCAATCAGCCAGCTCGCAAACACCGCCGTCAGGAAGCCCGCAAGGCCAAGGCTAAGCGTATCGCTCCAAAGCCAGCATCTGGTCCCCTCCGACCCATTGTTAACTGCCCAACGCAACGGTACAATATGAAGGTCAGGGCCGGACGAGGCTTTAGCCTGGAGGAGCTTAGGGCGGCTGGCATCAGTCGCAAAATTGCGCGTACGGTTGGCATTTCAATTGACCACCGGCGCCGAAACAACTCTGTCGAGGGTCTTCAGAGGAATGCTGCTCGTCTCCGGAAGTACATGTCCAAACTCATTCTGTTTAATAAGGCAAAGATTCTCCCGGTACCTGTTCACCAGGGCGATATCACGAAGGTGACGCAGCGCAGGATGGTGATGCCAGTTGTCCAGAAGGCCAAACGGGAAGAGGCCCACAAGATAACCGACTCAGAGAAGAAGTACTCGGCCTTCCATGCAATCCGTCAACACCGTGCGAACAAGCGTCTCTATGGCAAGCGCTACAAGGTCAGGATGGCAAAGGCTAATGCGTAATTTGAGATTGTACAAAATACACTTGAGCTGAGGGAGTTTTGCTGCTTCTTGATACAGTAGAAATCAGACAGTAGTAACATGCCTATTTTATTTCTTGGCGATAATCAAATGTGTGGCTTAAACTAGCGTTACCGATGGTACTTTAGTTGTTGTGGTTTATTTTCCGTGGCTAGTTTTTTTAAATCCGGCCGTGAGTAGCCCTGTCTGTTTCATATTAGTGTGTGTCCGCGTTTGGCGTCTTTTCTTCCACTCTTTGAAATGGTAGCCGATAGGAAATTACTGTCACCCACCCATTTACGGTATTCGTTTCGTATCTGGTATGAGTTCCGACCAATTACATGCGACCACTCTGTGTGCTATTCATTGCGGGTACTTATCTTTGTGGTATGATAATTAGATGATCATCTCGTTATATGAGGCTTTTGCGCGGTATTTGATGCATAGTCGATTATGAAACTTTGACGCATTTCCGAGGATGTAGGGATTCGTGACATCGATGCAAGCAACCAATAAATGCTTTGCGATTTGGCTTTCTGGAAACCTGTTTCAGTGCTCATATAAACATTGAAAGCCGTTATAGGTGCGAATTAAGCCGTGTTTGACATTGACCTGTTTTTTAAGAAAACCAGTGCCTGTGATGTCTTTTGGCGGAGACAATTTTGTAATACCTTATAAGATACGATTGGTGTGTGCATAATCGGCTGTGGACAGTGTACTATGTGAACAATTACGAGCTTCCAGAACGTTCCGCGTGGCTCTAGCTCGTTGGCCCTTTATTTGCTCAATCGTTGCTACTAAAGTCTCTTGTCCCTGTATCCTTCGGGACATTTTGCTGAATCGGTATTAGGGCGGGGGCTCTATGCAACTAACAAGTAGAGCAAGGCACCCAGATTTTGTAGTTGGTGTTCCAGGTCACCGGTGGATTGTCATTTGCAAGGTAGACCGGTGAACTAACCGTAATTTACTTACGACTGATTATTGTTTACCCCAGTTTGGTCCATTTACCACATCTGAATCAAAATGGAAGATTGTAAGGGTCAGCGTGCTGACCAGAGTTTAAAATCAATTGTTTGACCAACTTAGTAACGTTGGCTTGAGTCGCAAAAGAAGCTGATTTTAGTTTTCCACCGGTCGATCGGCTGCAAATGTCTGACAGTCGTTGGTAAATAAAGCCAGTGGTGTTTATACATCTGAGCTGAGACGATGGATGGATGAACTCGGATCAAGCTCAATTATTATGTGGCTCTCCTGTAACATAAATGAATTCATGCTCAAAGGTACAGGCACCTGCACGAAAAAAAACTTTTGATGTCCTTGACTGGCGTCTACTTCTGCATGATGTACTAAAAATGCAAGTGCTGACTCCTCACGATTGGTTGGTTGGTAGTCCATGAAGGATCAGGGGTTCCCGCCGGAGTCCAAACTGGGTGCAGTTGGGAGACGGAGAAAAAGCCGCGACCTCGGCCGGCTTGAGCTAAAGGTCCTCGGGGGTGAGTTGGGCGCCTGGCCGGGAACTGCAGGCGAAGAGGTGACGGCAGTCATGCGGCGAGACGCCGCAGTCGGGTATAGATGGGTCCAGCCGGTGTTGATACTGGCGAAAGACCATGCAGTAGCCACTGCGAAGCTGCGCCAGCGTACAGCGAGTCACCCATGGGAGGTGACGTTCCGAGGTGGCAATCGGAGGTGGATGGCCACCCAGAAGGACCAGGGGATGGTAGCTGGATTTTGCGTCCACAACGGCTCTCCGGTGAAGGCGCTGGTAGCCTGTCTTGATGGCAGAGCCATCAACGGGTAGATCCGAGAGAGACGAGGTGACAGCTGCCTTGTGGAGACCTCGGATAGCCGTCCGGACGTTACGGCTAGGCTCGGGAGCGTTGCAACGATGGTGGTTCGGATGACCAGCTTGTGAACAGGTCCACCAAAACTGGTGGCTGAGGAGTTTGTTGTGTGCGGTGACCGGCAGGATAGAAACCTCCGCATGAAAGTGATCGATGGGCGACATTTTATAGCAGCCCGTGATCGTGCGCAGGGCACCGTTCTGTGCTGACTGAAGGCGGCGGAGGCTGGAGGGAGACCAGATTGATGCCGCATAGGTGAGATGCGGCTTGGCCATTGCATTGAATGTGGTCGTCAGCAACTCTTTCGAGCAGCCCCAGGAAGTGCCTGCGAGAGCCTTGAGGACCTTGGTGCACCTGCTCACTTTGCTTGCGACATCCCTCGAGTGGTCTGCGAACGTGAAGAGCGGATCTAAACGGACGCCGAGGAGCTTGGGCTTACGGACCAGCGGTAAAGCCTCACCGTTGACGATGATGGCCGGGTGACGATTGAACTCCTTCGGATCCAGTGTGAAAACAGTGACGGAAGACTTGGCTGCCGAGATTGACATCTCGCACTGAGTGCGGTAGTCCACCATATTAAGCATGAATTCCGAGAGGACCTGTGCAGCCTGATCAATGTTATGGTGCTGACAGAAGAAGGTATCGGCGTATGATACCACTTTGGCGGGTGCCGGAGGGAGTGGGAGTTCCCGCATGTAAATGTTGAACAGCGTCGGACTGAGCACAGAGCCTTGAGGAACACTGCAGGTCTGCTTACGGGGCTTGGTGAGAGAGCCGTGGAAAAGGACACGATCGTGGCGGCCACGGATGTAAGCCGCCAACCGTCGGACCAGGCCAGTCGGGTGTTCAGGGAGACCAAGTTTTACAGCAGCTGATCGTGGCGGACGCAGTAAAAGGCTCGTGACAGGTCAATTGAGACAGCCACGCTCCGCGAAGCGGGCTTCTGT
>JAYGXS010000007.1:9596482-9607666 GCA_036362985.1 Ligula intestinalis | reverse complement strand
TCCGCAGTCAACAAGGTCACATCTCCGGCGTTTCGTTGATGATCAGGTGACCTCTGCCGTTCACTCTCTTGTCGACCCTGTTGTCCACGATGGCCTCCTACGGTCTCACCTCCCTGATGGTTGATCACGAAGCCAGTCGGGTGGTGTAACAATGGTAAACGACAGCCTCTGCTGTTATATGATTTCTCAAATTACAAGAAGCGTTTCCAACCCGCATTCGTTCTCATCAACAGTCCTGTCTAATTTGCACTTCAATCAATCCTCTCAACCAACCTCCTTACTTTTGTAGAAGCAGCTTTTTTCTCCTCCGTTTTGTTTTTTTAAGCGGGGGTTCGCTGAACTCTGCCCCGGCTTTAGTGGTAGGATTTTTTCACTGCTTCCTCCTTGGTTCACCATGCGTTTTAGAGAGGTTTGACTTCTATTTTAAAACGACCATATGTTGCTGAATATGAAATAATCTGCCAACACTACTAAACGCTCCCACTGCCTATGTGGTTGTTTCATGGAGAGCAGTATTTATCAACTTTGTATTTATTTTTCCACAGCACTAAGTTTGCAATGACGAGGCCTTCCGGGCCTTAAATATAAATTTTTTTTATTATTCATTGTTGTCACGAGCTCGTCCCCCGAGGAACAGGTTGTGCACTTACGTCAAGTTTTTGATCGTTTTCAGCACAATGGTCTACAGTTGAATATCGATAAGTGCCTCGATGGCGTTCTTTCTCTGGATTCTCTTGGCCATCACCTTGACCACCACTGGATCACACCCCTCTCAGAGAAAGTGCAAAGCGTGTTGTCTTTTCCAGCCCCGAAGTCCATCACTAAGCTCCGCCGTTTTATCAGCCTAATCAACTACTACCGGCGTTTCCACCAAATTGCACCGCCATCCTGGCACCTTTGACGGATCTTTTGCAGTTAAAAGCCAAGTCGCTTCAACTTTTAACTAGCGCTCTGGATGCATTTGAGGTAGTCCAGAAAGCTCTCGCGGATGCCACCCTGCTTCATTATTTGAGCACCAATGCTGCTACACAGCTAATTCTGACCTTAGATGCTTCCAATGTTGCTGTCGGCGCAGTTCTGCAGCAACAGTTTTACGACTAGTTGCAGCCGCTAGCCTTCTTTCCTCAGAAGCTTCAGCCGGCGCAGACTGGCTACAGTACTTTCTCGCGCGAACTTTACCTGGCCATCCGACACTTTCATCATCTGCTCGAGGGGTGACATTTTCAGGTCCACACGGATCACAGACCTCTCACTTATGCTCTTTAAGCTAAGCTGGATCGATACTCACCGCGTGAAGTACGTCATCTTGACTATAGCTCACAATTCACTTCAGATATACGCTTTTTCCGCGGTGATGACAATTTCGTTGCTGACGCCTTGTCCCGTCCGGAATTCAACAGTCCATGTTAAACCTGTATGCATGTATATTTAAGGGTGAAAGTGAAGAAATGCCCTTGAGGACCCTATTAATGTTAAGCAAACAATATTATTCTTACACTTAATGTTCATTTGGTGGAGGACATATGATACCATGGCAGAATTTCAAATAAATTTTCACGAAACATAACGAAGACAGTGGAGAGCCAGAAACATTATTTACAATGCTGACAGAAGGAAATCATGTTGTAAAAGTCGCCTCTTGTTAAATAGAATGACATCGAGTCTTTTTTTAAACTCCGCAATTGTGTCAACGGAAACCGTCTTGCTTGGTAGCACGTTCCAAGTTCAGACCACGCGTTGACGGAAGATATATTTTCGGGGACTAATCAAGTGCGTTCGTTTGTGACCTTGTAAGGATTGCCACGAAGGTGAGTTTTGGTGGCTAATTCGAGGAAACCCTCCAATTTCAAGGTGGAACTGTGGCCTCGGATAATTCGAAATATCCAGAGCAGGTTGCACTGAAAGATCCTGTAAGACAAAGGAAAAAAGTCAAGTTCGATCAATCTCTCCTGATATGGTAAGTCCCTAAGACCATCGACCACCTTTGTTGCCCTGCGTTGCACTTGCTCAAGAAGGTCCATATCTTTCTTCAACCACGGTGTCCAAACTGGCATTCCGTATTCAAGATGTGGTCTCACAAAGGCGCCAAATACTTTTCCGAAGAGTTCAGGTGGAAAGATTTTGAACGCTCGTGTGATCCATTGCAGTGAACTAGTTGCCTTCTGGACAGCCCTTTTACAGAAATCGGTTGGCATCAAATTTTCGGTTGTCCATATAAGCAGATCTTTGTGCGTATCAACCTCTTTTAATGCAGTGCCAGCGATAAAATAACTGTGTTTCGGCGACACTTTTCTCCCTGGGCTTATATTTAGAACCAGTCACTTGGATACATTTAAGTTAAGAAGCCACGTGGACGACCAGATAACCAGTTTATCGATGTTCAACTGTAAATTATTTGCGTCGTCGGTGCAGCTAACTTCAGCCCATATTTTGATGTCATTCGCAAACATGACTGCTGCGCAATCAAGTTCATTGATGCAGTCGTTTACGTAAATCAGGAATAGCAGCGGACCCAAAAGTGAGCCTTGTGGTACACCACTCTCGACCTTTGTCCATTCCGAGGTTGAGTTTTCGCCAACGACCCTCTGTTCTCTAAAGGACAAGAAACTGCTGATCCATTGATAAATTTTTCCTCCAATTCTCACGTCCCAAATCTTCCATAGAAGAAGCCTGCGCGGTGTACTATCGAAGGCCTTTTTGAAATCGAAGAATAGGACATCAATTGGATAGTCCGTATCAGCGGCCTTTGTCCACATCTTTTATGAGTAAAGAGCACTAGTGAGGCAAGTGCGTCTTAAGCGAAAGCCGTGCTTTCCATCACATAGTTTTTGTTGCTTTCCAGGAATTCCATTAAATGCTTCTTGATAATGCGCTCCATTATATTGCACGCGATGCAAGTAAGACTGACAAGACGGTTATTTGCGCAATAAAGTCGTGAACCTTTCTTATAGATCGGGGTGACATTTGCCCAATTCCATTCTTCTGGGAGTTCGCCTTCTTCAAAAGATCTCTGGAAGATGGCAGGCAGAGGTTTGCACAGTTCGTTTGCAAATTCTCTCAGTGCTAATGCAGAAATCTTGTCCGGCCCAGGTGATATGACAGGCTTAAGTTGTAGTAATTTGGCCCTGACAGTGTCGGGTGAAAACTTTAGGTCCTGTTTTTTGGGCAATAAATAATAAATAAACAAAATTTTATATTTAAGGCCCGGAAGGCCTCGTCATTGCAAACTTAGTGCTGTGGAAAAATAAATACAAAGTTGATAAATGCTGCTCTCAATGAAACAACCACATAGACAGTGGGAGCCTTTAGTAGTGTTGGTAGATTAATTCATATTCAGCAACATATGGTCGTTTTAAAATAGAAGTCAACACTCTCTAAAACGCATGGTGAACCAAGGAGGAAGCAGTGAAAAAATCCTACCACTAAAGCCGGGGCAGAGTTCACCGAACCCCCACTTAAAAAAAACAAAACGAAGGAGAAAAAAGCTGCTTCTACAAAAGTAAGGAGGTTGGTTGAGAGGATTGATTGAAGTGCAAATTAGACAGGACTGTTGATGAGAACGAATGCGGGTTGGAACCGCTTCTTGTAATTTGAGCAATCATATAACAGCAGAGGCTGTCGTTTACCATTGTTACACCGCCCGACTGGCTTCGTGATCAACCATCAGGGAGGTGAGACCGTAGGAGGCCATCGTGGACAACAGGGTCGACAAGAGAGTGAACGGCAGAGGTCACCTGATCATCAACGAAACGCCGGAGATGTGACCTTGTAGACTGCGCAGTCAAGCGACGAGCTGGCGAAAATAGCAGAACCGCCACCAGCATGACTAAAGACCACGAAGCCTATCGTCAGGGTTGTAAAACGGAGAATGGAGAAAATGGCAATGATGACTGGACAGAGAAGTGGACAAAACATCGTTGCAAATATCACGCAACGGAGGAAGAAATAGACATAGATGGAAAAAATGTACCATAAACATAACCACCTCAGATACCAGGGTAACCCTTTTCAAAGTCCAAAAGTTGTGGGTTTGGGAGCGAGACGGATAACACGGAATTTATGTCTTCCGAAGTGAAGTGTTTGCGTAATTTGACTTAAACGACAGCCTAATTTCGAGGGGAATATTATACCAGAGGAAGGCATATTTGGAGGCAAAGAAGTGAGAATGGTTCGAAGTGGAGCTAAAGGGGGAGTGCAATTATCCTAGAGGAATTACGAGTGGCATCAGGTCTATCTGCGGGAATGAGAGCAATGATTCATGGAAGGTTAGAGGTAGAGTTAACGCGAAAGAGGAAACAGAGGCCAACCCTGAGCTTTCTGACCCAAAGAAATGTGATGTTCGCTAACTGACATCTCTCCGTATAAGAAGTAGTGGATCGAGGAATTGCGAATATTTTGCGAGTTAATACCCTCGGTACATTTTCAATCTTACCGCGGTCAGTAGCATTCATTAGACCAAGGAGGGGGACAGCAGTATTCTTGGATGGGTAGAACATACATGCAATAAAGTTTTAATTTTATTTCCAGCAGGAAGAAATTGTGTGATGTAAATCCACATATCTGCGCAGCCTTCGCAGATATTTGATCCGCATGAGGCGACAATGCTAGTTTATATGTGTAGCTCAGACCTAAGTCTTTGATAATGGATCGTCCTAAAAGTGGAGTGTTTTGAAAGACTAGGCGACGGGGAAGCTCGGCGGGACCGAAACAGATAAAACTACACTTGGATGGAGAGAATTCCCTCTGCCGGATAGCACTCCAACGTGAGAGTGTAAGTAGGTCCGCATTTATTTTATCAACGCATATACTTGCCGTGTCGTTAAAAAAATGAGTCTAGGAATTTGAGGTCGTCTGTATAAATGAGATTGTGTGAATTTTTTAGAACAGTCAAAAGTTCGTTTATGTATAGAATGAAGAGTAAAGGACCCGAGACAGTGCCTTGAAAAACGCCACTCGTGATCAGCTGAGAAGTGGAGTAACTATTACCTACTAGGACCTTGTGGCTGCGTTTTAACACGTAGGAACGGACGAAAGCCTTTTTCCCTTAATAAAGTGACTTAAAGTGACTTAAGTGACTTAAGTCGAGGAGAGGGGGACGGATGCCAATGGCTTCCAATTTTACCAGAAGCCAATGCGAGGAGGGTAAGGGTGCAGTTATCTGTCGTTGAGCGGACGTACCGTCAGTAAAAGTTGTAGCTATTCGGGTGTAGATGGATTCAAAAAAATCAGAGGAGGAAGGCTTACATCTGGTCTTTTGTCGTTAACTGTCCATCTGCTTTTCTTAGGGCATGGATCAGTTCCTGAGATCTGTTCGTGCTTCGTATATAGCATACAGTATCTTGGGGTGTTCCAACGACTTGTGTTGTATGTTGAGCTCGTATTTCTTGCGCAGTTTAGTAGATTCCCTTTTGCAAATGTTATGTTGTTGCTGATACTTCCGTAAGTGTTTATCGGATCCTGTTAGTCTGTACCGCCTCCAGAAGCGGTTTCTTTTTTTGAAAGTGGCCTGCAAGTTTGACTTTCTCCACTCCGGGCGATTTGTACTTGTCTTTCTTCTGAGGGGACATTTAAGACAAACAGTTATTTTCAGCGTCGAGCTTAAGGTCATCTACTGTTCATTTGCTCCACCTTGGAGGTATGTTTCCCATGATATCTCTCACATTTCTCTGTGAGTAGTCGCCCTTTCAAATGTTACTTTCCCTGTATCGGAGAAATAAGGCTCAGAGAACAGCGAGTACTCGAAATACAGCATAATGTGGTCGCAGGTCAATCACAGTTTCCTCCTCTCAGGAAAAGATATGTTCAAAACAGTTCGACAGTTGTTCTTCCCTAGCCCGCGTTCCAAACGTGACGATCTGGCAGAGCAGCTTGTCTGTGGCCCATTGTTGTAGTTTGTGATTTAAGTTGTCTGGAAGACCCTGTGCAGTCCATGTCTGCCAATCAACATCAGGAGCATTAAAGTCCCCAACGATGAGGATGTCTTTTTTCTCACTGACCTTATACCGTTCTGCTATTAGGATAGTGTCTTGGTCAGGAGTCTGGTTTGGCGGGTGGTATGTCACCGAAAGCATCAGTGGCCTGGAATACTTAGCAGATATAGAAATGTTTAGCATTTCTACATCTCGTTCTAAGACCGGTACTTCAGCCGTGGCTGTCAGCCTGCAAGTGACATAGACTATAAGCCTTCTTCCCAAAGTTGTTCTGTCTTTTCTGAAAAGCTGATATCCTCTAAGCAATAAGTCAGAATCAGCGATTTCTTTCGAAAACCAGGTTTCAGTGAAAGTCATGATGTTTGGTTACACCTCATCAACCACGTTCTTGAGTTCGTCCAGCTTGTTAATTAAGCTTTGAACATTTTCGGTTATGATCTTTAGTGATAGTTTACTCCGTGAGACCCAACCCTAATCGAGCCAGGTTTTGGCCAGAGAAAGTGCTCCTGACGAAGCTTGCAGAACCACAGGCGCTTGATAACTTCAGCATTAAAATGCCTACGTCTCCTGCGCTACAGCTGCGTGAGGCTCCCCTCCTAGCGTCACCGGGGTCGATCGTGTGTGACTGGTCTACAGGTACTCCTCGTCATGTAGTCAAGTCAAGTCAAATTTATTAAAGGAAATATAGGCAAACGCCTTTAAACTCCCTCTTGGTACATAGGATTTAAGAAATGCATCGGCAAAGCCGAACATTCTAAAGAAGTCGTTGACACAATTTCAAACGACTCCTCGCTTGTTTCAAGTAGTAAACTCACACTCAGTTTACACGAGCCAGCAGTGTAACTGAGGAAGAAGAGCAGACAGTGAAAAAACTCAAAGGGCTGGCTCATAATTCAAAATTGAATGTCATTTTTGGTTTTAAGGAGAAAAACTGTCACTCGTGGGGAAGCATGTGAATGATAGGGGCATGATGCTTCTGTGAATGTTGACGGTATACATGGCGTTCATGACGAGTAATATCTACATCCGAAGGACCATTCGAGGAGGAGACCTCAGAGTCACGAGAACGTCCCGAAGACCGGAGATGCGACCATGATACGCCTTTGCTGTGCCAAGAGCCGAGGAACCCACCACGTCGTCAGCAGTCGGTCGATACGAGAAAGGGTGGGACAGGGCCGCATAGCCTAGGACCATAGGTGCGGTAGATGCGTCCTCAGACACGATCGGCGCAGATCGCATAGTGAGCAGAGACGTCATAGCTAGATAATATCTGAAACTCATTTGGTTAAGTACTAATAATAATAATACTACTTACAAATTACTATTAATATATATTTATAGCATTTCTAGCATTTCAGGCTTTGGATGTAGAGCGCTTCAATTTTTGGATTCGGAATACTTCAGTGATTGGATTTGGAGTACTTAATCGTGACGATACTCATTAAATCGGTCTAGGTTTGCCTTAAAAACATCCACGGAAGGGGAAATGACAATATCCGCAGGAAGGGCATTCCATGCCTGGATTACCCTCTTAGAGAAAAAGGATTTTCTTAGGTCAAGTCTTGCCCCAGTCACACGTGATTTGAGGGGGTGTCCTCGCAATCGAGAGGTGGTGGCCCGCTCAAAGAAGTCATTTGTTTGGAGGCAGCAATCCTGACCACGCAACATGCGAAATGCCTGGATTAGGTCCCCACGTAGCTGCCTGTAATCCAGAGGAAACAAGTCAAGATTTACCAATCGGGTCTCATAAGGGAGGTTCCGTTGGCCTCGTACTAATTTTGTTGCGCGTCTTTGTACCCTTTCGAGGTTTTTTTTGTCTTTGGCTGTCCAAGGTCTCCAGGCTTGGATGGCAAATTCCAGTTGAGGTCGTACCAAAGGCCTGTCGCAATGTCTTTTTCGATCACTTCCATTCGTTGTCCCACCCGGGCGTCCGTGCCGGTCGCAAACTTCTCTCGGCTCGTTTCGTCTGGCCCAAGATGAACGCCAACATCGTGACTTGGACTAGGCAGTGCTTAGCCTGCCAAAAGAATATAGTCCAACGCCACACCGTTTCACCTTCAACTACGTTCACGGTTCCCGACGCCCGTTTCCTCCACGTTCACTTGGACTTAGTGGGCCCGTTACCTCCATCGCGTAGTTTCACGCTCATTCGGACTGCTGTCGATCTTTCCACACGATGACCCATTGCCGTTCCTTTTTCGGATACCTCAGCCGAGAATATTACCATGGTTTCCGTTACGCACTGGATAGCCAACGTTGGTGTTCCAGCTACCCTCACCACTGACCGCAGAAGTCAGTTTATATCTCCACTCTTCCTTGAGTTCACCAAATTGCTCGGGTGCTCGCATTTCACTACCACTGCCTATCACACAGCATCAAACGGCCTCGAGGAATGCCTTGACCGTCAGTTGAATTCCGCGCTGATGTCTCATCCAGCCCCACACAACTGAAGCTACAACATACCGCCCATACTCCTTGTCATTCGCGCAGCTGTTAAAGAAGACATTCAATGCACTTCCACTGATCTCATTTACGGCACACCCCTCCGTTTACCTGGTGAGCTCGTGCAGTCTTCCTCCATCGCCCTTGACGCCATGAACACCTTTGTGCAACAGCTACAGCAAAGCATGGCCAAACTGCGCCCAACTTACACGCGCTTGACACCTCGACGCGTTTTCGTGCACGAGGAATTGAACACAACCCCATTCGTGTTGGTCCAGCACGATGCAGTCCGCATGCCTCTTTGCCCACCCTACGATGGTCCATTAAAATTGCTGGAACGGAAGGACATATATGTCGGCATTCAAAGGGCTGATGTTACTGATACGGTCTCCATTGATAGACTGAAGCCGGCCTACGTTGAATGCACGTCGCCACCACCTGGCCTGTCCACTTCCACGGCACCTTTAACCTGCACTCCACCTGCCGCCTCCAGTCCACCGCCACCTTCACCGCCTGACCCTGCCCCCAACCCTCTCACCCCTTCTCCCGCCCCTCCTCCCTTCCATTCGTTCCGGTAGACATGTTTGTTTTCCTACCAACTTGCGAGGCTTTTTTGTTTAAACTTTTTGTACACCCTCTTTTGTCGAGCGTTTGTAACCCACCAACGCTCTGGTGGGGAAGTTATATCAACCCTTCACCTGACCTGTACGTGTGTTGAAATCAACTCAAATTTTTGCTTCAACGCAAGGAGCGCGAAGTACACTTTTTGATTAGCACGTCACATGTAGTTTGCTAAGCACTTCCTGCTTATACTAACACACCTCTTTGACATTCCAACCTCATCGACCGCTGTTTTCTTCACCCTTCAACGACACTATTCTCTGGTGATCATTCCCGGGCTCAGAAACATCTAACTGCGACTTGCAAACGAGATTTTTTCGGCT
Organism: Ligula intestinalis; assembly: GCA_036362985.1. Lineage (NCBI taxonomy): Eukaryota > Metazoa > Platyhelminthes > Cestoda > Diphyllobothriidea > Diphyllobothriidae > Ligula > Ligula intestinalis. The sequence continues at coordinate 9,598,350 of JAYGXS010000007.1, read as the reverse complement.
CTGAGAGAGATCCCAACATCTACAAATCCCTCCTTTGGCAAGTCAACGATACGACTCACTTGGATCTTCAACGCTCCTTGTCAGCAGTAGCCAAGAACTTGACACCATCTCATTTATGCAGACGAACTTAAATGCATTTACTCATTTTCTAAGGACATGGCAAGTATGTGCGTTGATAAAATAAATGTGGACCTTCTTACACTCTCACGTTGGAGTGCTACCCGGCAGATGAAATTCTCTCCATCCAAGTGTAGTTTTATGTGTTTCGGTCCCACCACGCTTCCCCATCCCCTAGTCTTTCAAAATACTTCACTTTTAGAACGATCCACTATAAAAGACTTAGGTCTGAGCTACACAAATAAACTAGCATTGTCACCTCATGCGGATCAAATATCTGCGAAGGCTGCACAGATATGTCGTTTTATATCACACAATTTCGCTAAAATAATTTCTGCGATTCTTAGGTGCACAGATAATGAATAAGTAGATTGGTCCTTCAACTCTCTTTTCAATTTCTTGAGTCTTGACAAAAGAGATTGAAGAATGGTGGGTCCGAAGTGTAGGGCCCAGCGTTTTTATTGGCACGACTCCAAGATGCTATCTGAAATTGCTGACATGAAGTCACTGAGAATCTTTACATTGCTCATGGAGGCAATATCCTGCCAGTCTAGTGAGTCCGTAAAGTTTTGGTGAAGTTCATATCAGCTAAGTCGAAAGCATGATAGATACGAACGGTGCAAGCCTTCTTTTGTAGAGACAAGCAGAAGACAGCAATGGATTAGAGTATTATCACGTTGGAAGAGGCTCCGCTTGCAGTCAATGAAAATAGGAGCTATGTCGTGCGTAAAAATTAGGTCTAAAATATGATCATCTCTCGTTGGGAAACAGACCAACTGAGACCAGTTCGAAAGATGGATGGTATCTAGGACGGGCTGAAATCTGGGTGGACAACAGGTCAAAGGCCAATCAATTTTGGGAAAGTTCAAATTCCCAGCGATGATTTTAGCTACGAAGGCGGACTCCGAAATCAACTTATTTATTTCGCATTCAGGTAAACAAACGTTCTTCGTATAGTACACAGGAGCTACAGTGCTCGTGCTGCGACTTTGTAGCACTGTGTTGTGACACTAAGATCGTCTCTAATAAGTACACCAAGTGGTCTCCTAATATATATTGTCGCGAGAGTGCACTGATGCGGCGTCTTGTTGATAACGTGTGCATTACTACGCATTTTGAGGATTGAAAGAGACGACACAGACTCGCAAAACCTAAACTTTCTTCTTTAGAGGTAGCCGGAAATTTAACTTACAGTGAAGCAACGCCGACCAAACATCCTTGGCCAAATTCTCTCGTCCAACCACACGAAATTAATGGTATCGATTTGCAAAGTGTTGAAATGCATAAAAAATAAATAATTTTTTTATTTTAGGCCCGAAGGGCCTCGTCATTGCAAACTTAGTGCTGTGGAAAAATAAATACAAAGTTGATAAATGCTGCTCTCAATGAAACAACCACATAGACAGTGGGAGCCTTTAGTAGTGTTGGTAGATTAATTCATATTCACCAACATATCGTCGTTTTAAAATAGTAGTCAACGCATGCTGAACTAAGGAGGAAGCAGTGAAAAAAAACTCCTACCATCTAAGCTGGGGTGGAGTTCAGCGAACCCCCGCTTAAAAAACAAAATTCAGGAGAAAAAAACTGCTTCTACAAAATTAAGGAGGTTGGTTGAGAGGATTGATTGAAGTGCAAATTAGACAGGACTGTTGATGAGAACGAATGCGGGTTGGAAACGCTTCTTGTAATTTGAGAAATCATATAACAGCAGAGGCTGTCGTTTACCATTGTTACACCGCCCGACTGGCTTC
>JAYGXS010000007.1:9580863-9596382 GCA_036362985.1 Ligula intestinalis | reverse complement strand
ACAAGTAGGAACCGACGAAGTCGAGGAGAGGGGGACGGATGCCAATGGCTTCCAATTTTACCAGAAGCCGTCTGTGCGGTACCTTGTCGAAGGCTTTGCTCAGGTCAAAGTAGATAACAACCACGGATTGCTGCTCGTAACGGAGGGAAGTGACGTGGTAATGAAAAGCTAAGTGACACGTCTCGCATGATCTTCCGTGTAGAAAACCATGCTGCAAGTCGCTTAAAAGCTCATTTTTTATGCAAAAATCGAGAATTTGATTTAAAATTATCTTCTCCAGAAGTTAAGCTAGGGCCGGGGTTTATGAACGCTGTGGTAGTTATATATGTCCGAACAAGATCCTAATTTAAAAACTGGAAGAATAATGGATGTCTTCCAAGTGTCAAGAAAGAAACCATTTAAGAGATAGACTGAAAATATATGGCTTAGTAATTTTGGAATGGTCGACACTCGTTTAATAGCTGAATTGGGGATACCATCAATTCCCCAAAAAGTGCGAGTTTTTTTAGACAAATAGTCTGCTTACGAATTAATTCTATGTAGATATATATGTGTCCGAGAGTATTGTCTGCGTATGGTTAAATCGACGGGACCGGTTCGGATTCTGTCGTAAAATGCTTCGCAAAGAAAGCATTGAATAATTCAGCCTTATCAGACTCATCTAGTACGAATGTTTTATTTTCATTAAGCAATGGGGTATATCAATTCCTTATTTTGCGGTGCACCTACAACGAAACAGTTGTGCAACCAATTTTGCAGAGTTTAACTCACTCAGGGCGCAAGATTCCCTGTGCTGGTCACGCGCAAGACGAATCTTTGACGCTAATTCAAAGATCTCTGCGATCCTTAGATGCACAGACAGCGAACTAGTAGATCTATCATTCAGCTGCCTCCTCAATTTCTTTAGTCTTGGCAAAAGAAAATGAGGGACGGTCGATTCTGGTGTGTAGGGTTTCGCAATTTTAGTGGGCAAAAATTCCAGCATTTTATTAGAAACGACCGACATGAGTTCAGAAAGATATGCAGCGTCGTTAATGGAGGAGAGGCTCTGCCAATCTAATGAGTCAAGAAAATTGTTGATTGACCTAATATCTGCGAGGTCATACGCATGATAGGTACGACTAGCGCTAGCCTTTTCCGTAGATGGAAGCGGAGGGCAACAGTGAATAAATGTGTGATCACTTTGGAAGATGTCCTGCTTAAAATCAACGAAGAGTGGGGCAATACTATTTGTGAAAATCAGATCTAGGATATGATTCTGTCTTGTTGAGGAAATAACCAATTGAGACCAGTTAACGAATTAATGGTATCGAGGAAAGGCTGAAATCTAGGTGGACAATAGTTTGAAAGCCAGTCGATTCCAGGAAAATTAAAATCTCCAGCAATAATTTTAACTTCAAAAGAGGATTCTGAAATAAACTTGAATATTTCACACAAATTTGCATCTTCTTCAGATGAATAGTTAGGAGGATTATATACACATCCGATAATAACCTTTTGCCGGGGCGGCAGGATAATAGAAGCGAAACAGTAATTTCCAGAGAAGGACATGCTATTTAGATAAAATGGAAAGTGCATACATGACGTTCTAATATAGAGAGGAAAACCACCACCACCTTTATTAATGCGATCATGACGATAGAAATCATGCTCGTCTATGATAAGGGAGGAGTCAGAAATGATTGGATGGGTCCAAGATTCTGTTATGCATGTAACTTCGGGCGTCGTCTCAAAAGCAATAGCTCGCTGTCGAGCTATTTTATTTATTACAGACCTAGGATTAACCAATATGACGTTTAGTTTGTTTTGAGTGGCAGGACTATGCCTATCGTTATTCATCAAAAAGAATTTGAAGGTGGGTAGGCAAAATGTAGGTCGTTATTTTTTGTGGAATATGTACTGACGGGCATGGAGCTGTTAGCTACGGGTAGCCAATAATGGATGGCTGATTAGGTCTGAGATATCAAGGGGCCTCGCTTTCTGGCAAGGAAAAATGAGGAGGGGATAAACCAAAATAAGCTTCTGGGGCGTTTGGGAGGAATTGGGGGAGGTGAGAAGACATGTAGAAGTTAGCAGGTTTGGGTGGTAGAGGATGGGTAAAGGAACTGATAGGGGGGAACGGTGACATAAAATTAGTGTTGGGGCCGCTCGCGTAAGGACTAATGGTTTTAGTCAGTGAATCTCCTGTACGGCAACTCCGATTAGATTTAAAATCATACCAGTTTGGGTTACTGTCGTGCAAATTAAATTTTTCGTGGTTCGGGCCCGGTGTGTTCAACGACGCATTATATGGGGGAATAATATGACTCCCACGGTCAAGGGAGGAGCTAGGTTGTGGTTGCGAAGCGCTCGGCCTAAACGCTTTCGACGGTGTTGGCGACATTTTTGATGAGCTTTTTTGTTGAGTGAGAGGCAGCGGAATTGATCGATCGTTGGACAGAGAATGTATTTAGACTAGTTGTAATCGTAATAGATGATGAAGCGGCGGTGCTTGACGGTCCCGACATCAAGAGGGACGGGCTGAATGGTGCACTGATGTTTATGGGCCTATGACCGGACATTGGGGAGGTAGGGATATCAGGTGAACTGACGGTTGTGGGTGTATAACCAGATATCCAGGGTGGAGGATTAGCGAGTGCATTTACCCTATCGGGACTACGAACAGATTAAGGAATAGTATGTTAAACGACGGGTTCGTCGTTGTGGCCTCATGCGAAAGTCTCCACGGTCTACCCTAATCGGCTATCTGCGTACCGTGATTACCCCGCTAGCGCTCTTATCAGCCAGACCTGACGGCCTAAACATTCACCCTTGGTTCGACCCCCGTAACCCCCACAAGAGCGACAGTTTTTCTCCTAAAAACCCTGAGGAATTTTTTCACTGTCTGCTCCTATTTTTATCCTATGACACAGGACAACTGGCCTCGCCAACAGTCTGAGAAACAAATTTGATGCTACCAATGCACATATGTACAAATAGGGCACTAAAAGGAATTTTTTCTGCATATCCCTCAATATACTGATGCTGATACTGAAGTGATTGGTCTATTGGACTGGAGAGCCGCATTTCTTCATTCCATTGGTGTAAGATCTCGACAGAGGAAACCTGCAGTCATTTCTAAATATCGGGAAATGCGACAACGTTGAGCAAAGATTGAGTCCACTTCGATCAGTGAAAACAATTTAACTAGGATGGGCGGGTTTTTGCTACGCGATCGGAGGCGCTTGGCTTTTGCAATTTTGTACTTGAAACTACTCGAACATAGAAAATCTTTTGCAATATCCAAAGGGTGACTTAATATGGAGGCATTTTTAGTATAAAGTTAAAGTTTCACTTTTGTCTATCAAAAGCTTCCGTGGTTATAAGGTGGACGAGGGATTCTAACTTTTTACAATCTTGCGAGGGAACATCTGATAACTTACCATCAAACTGATTGTCTAGTATTGGCAAAACAGAACCAAACTTAATCATGAAGTCATAAAAATTCTGCAATGCAGCTAAATCAATTTTCTTAGCCTTGACAATGGGCTGCATGTTTATATCAAGGCATTGACTAGTAGGCGTGGTGAGGCACCGCTTGGGTCTGGGAGCAGATATCTTACGATGAGCTATAATTTTCGTTCTCATAATCTGGATGAAAATCTGCTTTAAATGTGAGACGATTAAGAAAAATGCAGCCTTTATGATTTTACCGCAGCTGGTTGTTAAAATCCCTCAAAATGGTTTAACAAACTGCATTAGTAATTACGTTCAGAAAAAAACCAGTTGATATGATTTTTAGATTATGGTTTACGACAAATAATCAGAGTTAACTTAACCAAAACTGTAGCTATTTTTAATAAGAACTTTAAATTTATTTTAAAAAGTGTATTCAATATTGGGAGCGACTCAGCCTTTGAAGGTCATGAGAATATTCGGATCTTGACGATAACTGTTACTAGGCCGCGAATTTGTAGGTTTGAAGAGGTTGCGTATCGGCAGAATTGGTTGGAAAACAAAATCTTCTTAAATTTTGACTTCAAAAGATCGTCCAAGCAAGAAAAATAATTCCAGAGACGCAGGAAAAAATTCTATAGGTACGATTGCAGCCACAATATCCTAGATCGTAATTTATGGGGGATATCGATGTAGAAATGTCCTAGGAGGAGCGCAGGGGAAATATCGACTGTGATCTTGTAGGATGTATTTCTATAGTGTAGTCAGTATATACGAACATGAAGGAGAGACCACGCAAAATATCATTGGCAAAACGCTGAAACGTTTGGGCCTCGTTCCAGAAACCAAAAGGCCTGCGAAGAAATTCGAACAGGCCGAAAGGTGTCGTAACCGCGGTTTTAGGGATATTCTCGTCCCTGACCGGTATTTAATGGTAAGCTCCGACGAGGTCAGTCTTTCCAGCCAGCATGTGGGAAAAATGATGAACATGGGGTATCGGGTACCGTTCCGGGACTGAAGGTCGGTTAAGAGCGCGATAATCACCGCATGGTCGCCCATCATTGGATGACTTTTTGGGAACCATGTGCAGTGGCGTAGCCCATGAACTGGACGACAGACGGATGATCCTTAAATTCAACATGTGCTCAAACTCGTTCTTTGTGACCTGTAGCTTCTCGGGATGAAGCCGACGAGGATGAGCATGGACAGGTCAGCCGGTGGTAGTGATATGGTGACGAACGGTGAGGTTGGAATGTTATTATAAGCAGGAAGTGCTTAGCAGGCTACACGTGACGTGCTTATCGAAAAGTTTATTTCACGCGCCTTGCGTAGAAACAAAAAATTGCGTTAATTTAAACAAACGAGCAGATCAGGCGAAGGGCCTGCAATGGCAATGTATTTCCGAGAGGATCTCCTAAATTGCCAAAGTCCTATCCAGATGTTATGGAGAAAACTGGTACAAAAAGTAACGGAAAGAAAAAGGCTCATTGAATCAATGTTAAGATAAATACTCTGTCGTTGCTTGGAAGCAAATATACTGTTTGAGCCCTTAATAGTGACTGACAGGTAATTCTAAACAAAACCATACCTGGAAGCAAAGAGCATCAGAATAACACATAAAAAGGGGCTTTTTATCACTGAATATACCTGTCATTTGCTTGTGTTTGCCAATGCATTTGTACAATAGCATTGTTTTTGACTTTCGGGAGAAGGAATACTCAGTGACCTAGCCCACTTTGGACAGCCTCTTATAGAATATTGTTTAAGTCTGTCAGTGCTTTTCCTCGCGGTTGCTTCCGTGTTCTGTTGTTTCCGATCTCGCTATTGGCCATGGTAAAGATATTTGTAGGGAATCTGAATCCGAGTTCAAAAGCGCTCGACCTGAGGAAGCGCTTTGAGCTTTACGGGAAAGTGACAGAATGCGACATAGTAAACAATTATGCTTTTGTGGTACGTTGTCGTACGCTGTGCATTCAAAATATAGCATATGGATAGTCAGGCAGACGCCGACGCCGCAATTGCCAAGTTACACAACTCCGAGTTCGATGGTGCTAAAATAAACGTGGAACTGAGCCATGGTAAACGTTCATCTGGTGGTGGGGTGATGCGTCGCCGCTTCTATGATCGACGGTACCGGGACGATTACCGCGAAGATAGATTCCGCGGCCCTCCTAGACCGTACCCGGGTGGACCTGTTGATCCTGGTCGTGACCGTTACGGCTCTTCATCCTGGGATGACGGTTATCATCGTCCATATTCGCAACCCAACGGCCCACGAGGTGAGGCATATTTATTCCTAAGTTTTCGTGTAGATTATGATTACCCACCCAACGGTGCACCAGGTCGGTACCCCGATAGAGAGTTCGATCGCGGCCGAGGACCGTTTAGAGATGGACCGTTTTCTTCGAACTATCGTGGTCCGGATATGGAACCTGTTCCACCGACCGACTACCAGCGTAGGGGATCGCCTCCTCGTGGACGTTACGAAGGTCGTGAGTCGTTCGGTGACTATGGTAGATACTACGAAGGCGGTGGCGCTGCGCAGGCGCGGCCTGGAGAATTTTACGACAATTATGGCGGTGGCAACTACGATTACTCGTAATTTCGTCATTCGCATAACAACCGTTTTAAGAAACCGTGGCTATCGTGACAGGGAGAGAGGTCGGATCTACGAATCATACGATTACGGCTATTATGCTGATCAGAGAAGCCGTTCACCGCGGTCAGCGTCCGGATACAACGGGAGACCATGAGGTGAGTTTATCTGGATTCGCCTCGCGAAAGAACCGGTCAAAGTGTAGATAGCCTTTCGACCGATTGCTTCGGTGAAACGGTGGCCTTTGCTAAATTTATTGGCTCTTGTCAGATATATCACAGGCGCATTAGGTGTTGACCCCTTAGCTATCGCCTTCAGAATCCGCACCTCTGCTGAGGCCGTCATTTGCGATCTCAGCCTTGTGACAGCAAATCCGTAGCTTGAGATGTTCGTGATTAATTAGAAGCTTTCGATTAGCCGCTGTGCTCGTCCCGTACTTTCGTTCTCCTCAGCTATTTACAATCGAAGAAATGTTTTAATGTTACCATTTTCCGAAGCACGTGCGATGCACAGTCCCAACACCTGTTCTGTTTAGCACATGTTAGTCCGTCTCGCCTCACTGAACTTTTCTAAAGCTATGGTTCTTTCGTTGGTGTTTTCAGCTATCCGCGGTCGCGCGAGGGTCGTTTCTGAATCATCGAATTTGCCGCAGCATTTTTCAACGTCTCCCCTCTCGTTCTTGTACATGTCAACCGTTAAGTCAATACAATTTCTGAGTAAGCTCGTCCGGCGCTTCACTTCCGTTCCCGCTATCCAATAAATCTATCCCGTCGTCGTCTATTTCTATAACTCGCGACCAGTTCTGACCACTGCACGTCGCATGTCCCTTGTGACTGATCTCGCCAATTTTGAACTGACTCGTGCGCACTTTGCGTCTTTTCGCCTTTTTGTCCGCGAATGACTCCCGTGTCCGTAAATTTTCTTTAACTCTGTTCTCCAGATCGCGTACACTTTCGTTTGGAATTACAAAATCATTAGTAAACAGCGATAAGGAAGCATTCACTTACTGCTGAGACTGATAGGCAAACATGCCTAGCTCCGGTTTGCGAGTTCCATTCCGTGTCTCTTTTGCTACCTTGCCCTCAAGTTTTAGGCCACAGCGACTCTGGAGGTGACCATTTAAGTTCTAAAACACGTATTTGTGTTGATTTATAATGAAAAAGACAGATTCTTCCCTCAATCCCCAAGTTCGGGCCGCAGTTTATATCGGGCGTGTGCTCATTTGTAGTACATTTATTACTGATTCTAGGAGTTGCTTTACAGTCTCGCTGGTGTACTGCTTAGGTAGACGTCCTGGCTCATATTCAGTAGAACTTTGGGAACTGACATCCAGTCACTAGGCTAAGGTGTTTTTTTTGACACTATTTTTGTTCAGTTTTGCTGTAATATTGGATTTCCTTAAATATAGTGTATTTTACATTTTTGTCTTTTCGAGACCTCTTAGCACGTCGTCTGGGTTAGTGTTCTGAAGTAAACGCAAGGCCGTTGTTTAACACGGGTTGGTTGTCCCCATATGATAAAGAAATTGTCGAACTAGATTTTGTTTGACGAGAATCGTGAAAGTGAATACCTACATTGCTTAGAACATCTGACTTATACCAGGTGTAGGCGGCTCGTGGTAGCACGAAGCGAGACAGAATTCTGATGACCGATTATACCTGGGGTTTAATCGCGTCTTGAGTTTAGTCCGAGCCTTTGGTACTTACAAATGTTAGATTGGACGCAGGCGCCCCTGACTTCGGTACCGGCATGCGTGTGAATTAACTGTTTGAATGAGTAATTGAATCGCCGTAGCTATCGTAAGACAACCGATGGGCTCATCTGGGCAGCTATCCTGGTGAAATTGCGAGGGAAAAGCATAGACATTCCGTTAGTTATTTTCCCGGTTATCAACATTGCAGCGTTTCTAGGGGTGTGATGGCAATATCCGGTATAAATCCATGACTCAGTAGTGGGTTCCGCCCAAGAGGAAAAGTACTACTAAGTATGGCGATTGCGTCGGTGCATAGTCTGCAACTTTCCCTACCGCCAGTCGACACTTGTGCATATTTACAGGTGTTTTGATCAATCTAACTCCTGACTGCCTTGTGGCGAGGAAGCGGGTCTAAACCCAATTAAACAGTCATGTGTGTTTCTGCTCTCGGAGTAGTTTCTCAACTTTGTGGCCCTGCATGTTACTTGCCAAAGTAGTGGTGGAAAGCACGCAGTTATGTGGGTTTGGTGGTAGTGTTAGTACACGAGCTCTTCATGTTTTTGATGCGACAGTTAAGTTTTCGCCCTACCGCACAGTAGGCTCTGGCTTGAGTGGACGACATTTTCTGTGGTCGATTGCTACCGAGTGTGCACTATGCGTGGAGTCGTAATTCGCGCTTTGGCTTTGATTAAGAGAACAGTGACTGGTTCATACGGGTATTTGGGAGTTATGTATTTACGCATTGCAATTAGCGTGGTTAGATTGGTCAACCTTAGTGTCTTCGTAGGTGGTGGTTCTCCACGTACGTCGACTTACGACGCATCCTACATTTGCCGCACCGGGACCGTCGATGCATGAATAATTTCCATATATGGATTGGCTATTGCACGCCAGCGTCCAGTTTGCTCTTTGCTATGTTAAGTCGACAGTATCAATTACGATGAACTGAATGAATGGGGAGGGGGACTACGACGAAGAACAACACCTAATGTACGATTTGCCTCTGACAAGAACCGAGAGATTTCGCATTAGACTCTGAAAGTAGGCAGCCCGAAGCATTGCTGCCATGCCACCTTGTCCACAAACCTCTAGCTTTGCTCATCTTTACTGCGGACAAAACGTCGGACGGGACAGGTGCCCGTGCGTGCTGATTTAAGTGGCGTCGGAATTATCATGTGTTTGCTCCATGGAAGACGACTCAATTGTGAGAAAGTCATCGATCTGGTCGATGGTGTTTGGCAATAATTGTATCGATATATTCAAGGCTGTTCGGGTCTATTTAATGGTTGCTTTTTGCGAGAGATAACGTATTGATAATAAAGCCGGCCAAAATTGCCTTGGACTTTGGAGCGTTATCGGATAGACCTGCGGGGTCGGTGTCTTTACTCGTCCGACACGTACGACGAGAGCTGAAAAAATGCATTACTGCGACAACAAGCAATCATTTAGGAACATGGAGACCCGAAATCGAAACAGTTAACCCGCCTTTCCTTTCTCGTATACCTGAACAACCTCCAGCATAAGCCTGCGCAAATTTCTGCCTGCACCCGGACGCCGGCTGACTGATCTCGACTACGCCGGATATTATGCTGCTAGCCTCAAGCTTTTTGGTCCACAGTCTGTAGTGTCGCGGGTAAATGAGATCGCTATGTCGGTTGGCATGTGCACGAATTTCGGAAAGACGAATTTATTCTCGAGCTACGTCCCTGATCAGGAGAAGGCACTCCTGGGGTCCACTTGAAGATGCATACATCTTTAAATACCTCAAGGCGAGGCTGCTACCGAATGGGCAGAGCAAGGACGACATTGTCTTCTGCATCGATGCTGCTCGCTGGGTTTTCTCATTCCTTCGAAAGCGCCTATGGATCCGATGTGACATCTCCATCGCCGCGAAGATTGATGTATACCGTGCATCAATCCGGTCAGTCCTTCTGTATAGATGTCATTGGTGGTCTCTTTGCTCTGAAACTGAGCGCAGAATGGAGGTCTTTGACCACCGATGCCTGACGACCATCCTGCGAGTTAAGTATATCAACTTCATCTTGAATGAGACAGTACGCACCCACTGCGATCGTATCGCGAAGATATCTCAGGCTATTCAAGAAAGGCGATTGAGGTGGTTTGGGCACGTTCTCCATCGTCCGCCCCACTGGCTTAGCTATGCTGCCCTCGAACCGGTCGCCGCAGCCCTCCCGGAGGCGTCGAAGAGGAGGCCAACTGAAAACTTGCCTCGACACTATCCGTCAAGACATGGAAGCAGTTCTTAGAACCCCTATCCTCGGCCTACGTCACTGGAAAAAAGACTGGGTGGAGCGTTCTTGTTTCGCTGTCGCCCATCGTCTCGCGTAGAGGTACCCTCCGTGACATCATTGAGACCGGCTAGATCAGGCATGATCACAGCCGGTACAAATACACCCACAATTCCGTCGGATCGAAGCCTTTTCCCAACAGAAGAGATGGTTTTTTCAATGGCGTCACCCGTCGCTACGGCAGCGAATTTGACATAAAGAAATTCAACATAAAATCTGAGATCAATATGTGCGTTTGATGTGGTCTAAGAAAGAGATCAAGGCTGGATGGAGTTGATGAGGTCCAATGATGCGTGCAGTTCATGTATAATCATTCGAAGTACGAAGTATCTACCAAATCCTATGCCCATATGGACTGAGCAGTATTCGTCCAGTGGGAGCGTAACCAAACACAGGCCTTAAATTCAGGACGAGTGATGGGAGTGCGATTGTGTCGAGGCCAATTCGCGAAATCTCGAAGGCTAGGGGACTTCCAGTGCAGACGTACATGAGCTCATGCGATGTTTGAGGCGAAACTTGCATAGCCTCGCTGCAGGTGCGTGTGAACCCTGGTACTTTCAGCTGCATGCACAGCCACAACTATTGCTTACTTGTTACGGCTGCGATCTTGACTGATCTAGCCATCCTCGATGATGTCCCAGCTGGTATTTCTCCACGTGTGGTTCGTAGCAGGAGGCCTAGGCAACTTAATCCATCTTCTTCGCTACCGCCGGAAGCCGAATACCGAAGGTCCAAGAAGCACTTCCATATATTGATAGACTGAATCGAGCTGGGTTTTGCACTGACCCACACTTCGACGTCTCCAATAGAGTAACGGTATCTGCTTGGGAGCAGTAAAACCGAGATCGTGAGGCTGACGACGAAGAACGTGTGCAAACCACTCCAGTCATCATTTGCGACGAAGTCGGTGTACTTCACTCGAGGGGTAGTTCACAAACAGTGGCGGTCAAATGCCTGCAGTTTCCCGTCATCGTCCACGCGCGTTCGCGGCCTTATAGAAGAACAGACGTACGGTACACGCGAACCTCCGTGGCTATAGATGTATCACGTCGGGTCCATGGGTATTTTCCAGGTTTGGAGGAAACTCCACGTCGATTCAGAAGATAATGTCACACTTACCCTGTCCATGCAGATGCAACCTCGCTCCGAGGTATTTGAAACTTTTTTTTTCAAATTAACAACCATTCATGCACAGGCGTGCCTTCCCCGGTCAGGTATGCTGCTCGAGAATAACTTGGTCTTCCGGTTATTTATGGAAAAGCCAGCCGACGCAGCGATCTCATTGAGCCGTGACACGTCAGATTGTAGACCGTCAAAACTTGAAGCTAGTAGAATAATATCATCGAGTCAGTCAACTGTAGTCCGGGTGTATGTTCAGCACCGTCCTCTTCACGTAGGGCCTTCCGCAAGCATCAATTTAATGTCGTAGTTGAATAGAATGGGCGACAGGACTCGGCCTTGTCGAGGTTCAGATCGAATAGCGAAGGGTTCTGATATGGACTAAAACGCGCGTAGTCGTGGTGCGGTAGTACACTTTGGTCATGGCGGAGATTTTTGGTATAACACCATCTAATGTAGCAGTAGGGATTCACGATGGAGGGAGTCAAACGCCAAAAGCATGCCTAGCAGCAACTGCGGGAGTGAGTTAAAAAGAGCACAAATGACTGAAATACCGTCGGGGGGGGGGAGAGTGTGTGGTAACTCACTCCAAACAGGCGATCATCACGCGAAAACACCGCTACCCACGAATGCACATGTACTGGTAGCCTTCGCCCGTCTGTCTGTCTAGCCAATCACCTATCAAGGCCGACTCACACAAAGATGGCTATGGCGATTCCCGCGGCGACCTCACTTCAGACGCGGCGGTTGTTCGTTTGTCTGACAGTCAATTTCCTACTGTCTATTCTACGCTTCCTTCTGTACGGAATAAACTGTTTTTTCCACTCCGGCCTCCCCAATACTTATTTTTCTCCTAAGGAACCGGGCCTGAAGATCACAGTTGCTAAGGTTTAACTTACATAAGCAACTTTTAGCAAATGCAAGTGTCAGACAGGCTAGTCCGACGAACACTGCCGGCAAAAACAAGATGACTTGAGCCGCCATTCTTGCTTGTTTGTCATCATCAGCCAGTCCTACCCATTTCCAGGTGGTGTACCACCCGAGGTTCCAATCTACGACTTATTGATCGGGAGTACAACGTTAGGAGCCATGGGTTTTTAGTCTTACCCGTTTCGTTGATGTACGCTTACCGAGCGCTGGCGGGACTTAGTCGTCTTCTTCTGGTTTAGAGGTCACTCCCGAACGCCACCAGCCGCAAGCGCTGAGTGATTAGTAAAACAGGCAGACGAAAATTGCCGGTAAAGACAAAAGGGACTGGCCAAGAACTCGAAAAGGACAAAATTGTGACCGGTTACACTTGCCAAACAAGTATTGATGAGCAGCTTCATTAGTTTTAGCCTTGCTCGTTTTGAGCTCCGGAACATTCACCGATCGCTAACAGAACTAATGACCATTCCATAGACGAATGCCAATATTACCGACAGAAACCGGCAACACGACGAGCCCGGTTAGAGCGCTAGTTCTCTGATCAAAGGGTCGGGGGTTCGAGCCCCGGGTGATGCACCACCTGGGATTGGGATGACTGACCGATGAAGGCAAAGGAGCCAGAAGTGGTCACTGTTGTCTCCCTTGTATTTGCCGGTAATGTTAATTTGTCTACGCTATTAGTGGCTGTGTGGTTGTGGGTCTCAAAGGTGAACGGAAAGGGCGAGTTTCGTTAATGATCCGTGAACATTATTCAACTAAACCTAGTCCGACGTCGACTTGTGCACGCGCTTTATTAGTGTATTTATTTTAAATACCACAAGAGCCAACTCCTTCCGAGCGGGAAAAGCGTTTAAAGCAAATAGTGGGGACTTTTATTATATTCCAGGTGACTACGCTGCGATCAACGGTTGAGCGGTAAAGATTTTTGGTGCCAGTGCCCGTACTAATATAAAACAGCCAATGAGTCGAACATGGGAGTTTGTGGTTTGCTGCCAGGTCCGTAGAGGTGTGACCTCCATAGATCCTCGAGAAGGTAAATACTCTTAATTTCTGTGAAAGCGAAAGGACACCTAATTGTAATCTCGGAAACGTTTTAAGTGCGAATCTAGATAATTTGGAGCCACCCGCGAGCAGTTTACTGACTTCGACGGGGCGTTCGTTGCACCTTCGGCTGTGAGTGCCAAGCATAAACTTCTTGTCTAAAAGAAAAAGACGCAGTCCGACGCGATTTGACATGACGCAAACTGTGGATGGAGGACACATAATCGCTGTTAATCGACGAATGCTCTGACAAGTCATTGCGACGAATGTAGATAACCACCCCAATGGAAAGAACAATGAGAGCCTAAGGGCAGACAGAATTTAACGGTAACTTACAACACTATTTATGAGAAGCCTACCAACAACGTTTACTAGGTTCTTTAAAGTCGAATTCCAGACTTGAGCCGAAGTAGCAAGTCCTCGCAGAAGCCATGTCTACTAGTCTGTCGCGGATGATTCTCGCGGCGGCACAGCAGTCAAGGATTGAGAAGCTTTACCAAAATTAGAAACCTGGCTGGACAATTTCGATTTGTATGCTATCATCACAAACCGACCAGAGGTCAGCGAGGGTTAAGTCAAACATTACAACTGGGCCAGGGGTTCCCTTCCTACTGGAGGGCAATAGTTTGGAATATAGCTTGCTTCGTCACTGGCCTCTTCCGCAACTAATGTTTAAAAAGTTTGAAATAACAGCCGACAGTTCATGGCTTGGCTTGGATAGACCTGTTAGTATGTTCTAACGAGTTTAGTCTACGCGTTTAACTGTAAATGACCACTCCTGCTCCATAAAAACTGGCTTCTGTTCTTGTCTAGGCTGCATATCGCTGAAAGCAATCGTAATACCGTCTAAAATGAGGGATCGCGTTAGCACTCACCGAAATGAGTTGTGTCCGCTGAACTTTCGGAGAACTGGGTCGGCTTTCTTTTGTCAAAGCGCAAACTGTCGTTACGAATCAGCAATGTGGCTGTACGCGTCGGTAGTGGGCCGATCTATTTTTCCTCGTTCGCTGTCCACGGCCGACGCGTACAGCCACATCTTCATACTAATGGTCAATGACGGCAGTTTACGCATTGACAAAAGTGAGCCGGCCCAGCTCTCCAAAACGTCATCGACCTCATAAACCCACTCCGGTGAGCACTAACATTAAGTTTGTTTACTATCCCTTAATTCTTAACTTTAAAAACCGTATTAGCTAATGCCCATACTACTTTCATCGTCTACTGAAACAGGTTAACTCTGCTCTTTGACCGCCGGCCAGACCCACTGGATTTGTCATCAAGGCATTGGTTGTAGCATATGCTCCAATTTCTACATTCTTTGGCGTGTCGATGACCGCGGCGGGCCGGTTAACTGACAGTCATCATCGCCAAAGCAAGCCGGCCTTCACAAAGTTGAGTTTAGCGGCGTCATGGTCACGCGTGCACTACCGGCTAGCCTCGGTTACTAGCCTATTTGACGTCCAGGTGAACTTGTCATCAGAGCCCCAAACCACGGCTTCGACGCAACCAATCACGCGCCCCCCAGCCAGACAGTCACTCACACACGAGCCGGCACAAGTGCGTAAACAAAAGACTTCTGTTAGCACGCTCCCAGACGGTTAAGTTGTCCACACACCGCTGCCCACACGCTCCCGTACGGTTACATTTATCACACGCAAACAGTCGATTTACGGCAATTTGCCTTATGTACCGAGAAATCGCTCCTAAGGTCTGACTGCCTCCTTCCATCAGACGGAATATGTTGTGGTTATAGTAGATCGCCCGTCCTGGACCGCTACATGCTCTACTGGAGATTATTGATCTCATCGGGTCAGCCACGTGAAGCTTGCGGTGGAACTGTAAACCGATGTAGTCGACATACCATGTAGTGGGAACCACAGCAGACGCGTCTACGAATCGCGTTCCCACCCGCCCTCTCGGCGGCCAAGGTCTGCTACACCCATCTCCCTACGTTGGATCAACTCTCCCCTCCGCCCAATCCGTGTTTTTGATTACGGAACAGCCCCTCCCGGCCACGCTGCTCCGACTCCTCCTCCTCGCCGCCGGAATCGAAACCAACCCTGGACCTCTCTGGTACTGCTCGTTCTGCCGAGTCCGTCTGGGCCGCCGCGACTGGTCTGTACGTTGCGGCTCCTGCAATGGTTGGTTTCATCTCCGCTGCAGTGAACTCGCTACGGCTGCCGATTGGTCGCCCGCGTTCGCGTATCCCAGCTGTCCCGTGCCCCTACCGATCTCAATGCCTCCAGCCCGTCCAGTCCTGAACCCAAATCCTCTGGTCTCCGACCTTGCCTCACCACCTGGTCTTAAGATCTTACAATTCAACGCCAACGGCCTCCTTGGGAAGCCTGACCCGCTCCTGGCCTTCATGCGCTCGCACAGCATAGCTGTGGCGGCTATCC